>OX457051.1:25861997-25904497 GCA_949752735.1 Lumbricus terrestris
AAAAATTCCACGAGATTTCGACCGAATGACTAAAAAAACCTGGCCCGCTCCTGTTTCATTCAACGGAGGCTGCTCAAACCCAACAGACTATCGGTCTCTCCATTTGACTTTATCGACATGGTTCAAACACTCGTCCGTTCTCGCCTGAACTGCTGCAAACTCCGCCTCCTCCAAACAGCACCTACCCTTCAATCGGTCTTAAATGCTCCAGCTGGGATATACAGGGTGCGCCAAAAAAGACCCCCCTTAGGTTTTTTGCCAATATTTTGACCAAAAGAAAAAATTTCCATATGAAATTTTACAGGCTTATAGGCAATTCATATTTACACATTATGGCCAGATTTCATCAAACTATTCCAAACGAAACAAACGTTACATCATTTTTAGTGAGGTCACCCACCGTTTTTTGACGATTCAAAAACGAAACGCAACAAAAATTAGTTTTTTTGCCAATATCTTGTCCAAAAGTAAGAATTTCGAAATGAAATTTTACAGGCTTAAAGACAATTCATATCTGCACATGGTGGCCAGATTTCATCGAAATATTTCAACCAGGACAAAAGTTATTCCACTTTTTGTGAGTCAACCCCCCGTTTTTTGACGATTCAGAAATGAAACACAACAAAAAGCAACAAAAACACGATTTTATTAAGTCTCCTTTCAAATAACTGTTGTCAAATGAACTTGGTAGTGCTTCACAACTTGTGTTCAATGTGCCCACCACCAGTGCCAAAACTTCTTTTGAGTCTCTTTGCAAAGTTCTTGATGGACCTGTTGATTAATCTGACAGATTCCTTATTTACCAATTTGATTGTCATCTTGCTAAGTGACTTCTCAGTGACGCGCAGCTACGCTGGTACCCTGTTTCTTTTTTAAATAGTAATAATAATGATCACCTGGCATTATCAAGGCTATATGATACCAATTATATGAGATGAGAAAAAAATCGTGTTTTTGTTACTTTTTTTGTTGCGTTTCGTTTTTGAATCGTCAAAGAACGGTGGGTGACCTCTCTAAAAGTGGTATAGCTTTTGTTCTGTTTGAAATATTTTGATTAAATCTTACCACCATGTGCAGATATGAATTGTCTTTAAGCCTGTAAAATTTCATTTTGATATTCTTACTTTTGGCCAAGATATTGGCCAGAATAATTAGATTGGTTTTTTGTTACATTTTGTTGCGTCGTGTTTTTGAATCGTCAAAAAACGGGGGGTGACCTTACTAAAAGTGGTGTAACGTTTGTTATGCTTGAAATATTTTTGATGAATTCTGGCTATAATGTGCAAATAAGAATTGTCTATAAGCCTGTAAAATTTCATTTGGAAATTCTTACTTTTGGTCAAGATATTGGCAAAAAACCTAGGGGGGGTCTTTTTTTGGCGCACCCTGTATATAGTCTGACTCCATCGGTTTGAGCATAGGCTATATCTCTACGCATAATATGCTTGAAGTCTTGCGCTTGATACCTGTAACTGCACACGTGTCCACTACAAGATCCTCTTTCTTTCTGGTCTCCAAAGCACAACTGAGATAATTATGTTCCTAAATAGCCTTGATACTCAAACTATGGGCATATGTAGAAGCCGTTATGTGCATCTTCATCTCCGTCGTTGCGTTCTGCTGGTAATCTTGAACGTTTTCTTCCCAGGACTAAAACTACTCTTGTCCAGCATCTCCATGGGGCTCTCTGTGGTTGGTCAATCCATTTTAGAATGAGTCGAATGACCTGCCTCCCCCACTAACGACTAAGCAAATGACCCGTTTTTCATCACCAGCCTTTCATTCTTTAAAGGCATTTCTTTTCCTCTGGAGTTTCAGTGCTGCATGGGAGCGTCTCTGAACAGTCTCTGAATAGTCTCTGAATATATTCTCTGAACAGTCATTCTGCGACAGACGCCATATAAATCTACATTGGCAAGCGATAGTTATTTATTTTTTTCTCCATTTATATAGCGCCCTTTCATGCTATCTACTCAGAACCGCTTCTGACTACTGCGCGGACACTGCATCGGAGTTTCACGCCGAAACGCAATTGCACGAGCAATTGCAAGTAAAGGACTTACTCAAGATCCCTACGCGGCAGCTTGAGGGTGGATTCGAACCTGAAACACTCATGTTCCAAGGCACCAAGCACCACAACTACACCAGCGATATAGCTACAAAACTCAGCACAACTTTGGCTATGTATAATGAACAGTCTGAACAGTCGGAACATGGATGGGAACAACTCTCGGGTATACTCTGGTGGACACAAGGGACAGGAAGAGATGGAGGAAGCTCGTCCATGATGCGACCAACCCTCGGATCGAGGATGGTTGACGACAAGACAAGACATAATGAACAGGCTCCTGCAAGCTGCACTGACTAAACTGTTAGCCTAGATCGGACATCGAGCATTGTACACTGTGAGCCATAAAAAACCGTGCCACTTTATGTTTAGCTATATCTCTGTCATTTCTTTATCGATTTTTACACTTTTTGCATTATTTTAAACAGGAATCAATACTCTAAAGAGCAGAAATAAACATTATCGATTTCATCCTACATGCATGTTAAATTTGTCTTGCGAAACTGAAGACACTAAAAAAACACGTGAGAATCGATCAATGCTGCATTTTTACTACTTAAATGCAAACAATTTTTCAGTGCCTTTATTTGTTTAAAGTTTGTCTTCAAAAGGACTTCCTTTTTCACGTACACATTTTGCCAAGCGACGTCGCCACTGATCAATTGCAGTGTCAATAAGATGTTGTTCCAGATCGTTCCAGACGGATACGAGACACTGCCGAAGTTCATCAGTGTTCTGAATGCGCTTTTGGTACACGCGCTGTTCCATAAGCATTTCCGTTCCAAATCGTTATGAATAATGCGTCTGACCGTCGTTTGTGTAAGATTCAGCTCTCTCGCGATTTGTCTGGTTGAAAGATGTGTTTTAGGCTTGTCTTCCTGGCTCTGAACCAATTCATTGACAGCGGCGATATTATCTTCAGTTCGCGACGATTTTGGCCGACCACTTCCCGCAGCGCGTTCAACTGAACCGGTAGTTCTCAACTTTCGCAGAAAGTCATCTAATGTTTTTCTTTTCCAATTCTTGTTCCTTAATTAATCGTCTAGAAGAATAATTTTTGCATTCCCGCAGATTTTTAATTAAAATTTTATCATCAAAGCTCAACATTTTAAAATTTTAACTCAAATTTTCAACCATCAACTTTATTTACATTATGCTGCGAAACGGATATGACGTCATCGCGCAAGTAAATAAGTAAATCGTAGAGATTTAATTTTTCTTTCAAACGACACAAAAAGATATAAAATTGTTAAAATATCGACCGAGATATAGCTAAAAATAAATTGGCACGGTTTTTTATGGCTCACAGTGTATATTATGTAGTTCTCAAATGTAAATTGATTAGCTTGAGACCACTGACTGTGCGCTCTGATTGGAATAGCGCTTGTAGTAAGAGCTAGTGCTGCTAGTTTGTTTAGTGCATGGATGATCAACAATGATAATAATAATATTATCATCTTCGACGATGATGGGTGATGTTTTTTCTCGTTTCGTCATTGCCTTGGATTACAATATTTTCAACTTCGAGACGACGGAAATTCGAAATGCGGACTGCGGGCGGCGATAGCAAGAAAATATAGGCTATGCCCTAGCATATTCTGGGCACGGCAAAAGTTCTGACTGGGCAACGACCAGGGCAAAGGCATTTTACCAGGGTATTTGCCCTGCCATGCCTTGGCATAACGCTGCCCTTGTAAGGGATCTCCGACCTCAGCACATGCGAATCTGTGAAGAGGCTCATGAAAATGGAAATGAGGTATACCTGTACGTGGTGTGAGAATTAGATGCATGAATGATCGGAAAGAATGGTGGGATGAATTTGTAAGCCTTGAACTTGCTCATTGCCTCCAGTAACGACTAGATCAAGAACGCCGTTGTCACGAAATAGAGTATCCTCCGTAGTAATTGTATCCTCCCAAACTAAAAAAAGTCAAAAAAATCGCTTCCGTGTATTTTTTTCCAAATTAATTTTAATCTGCTTTGTTTTGAACAATGGCACTAACAGGTATGTTTATTCCTACTAGATAAATTGTTTTGCCCTGCTTTTAGAGCACTTAGAACATTTAAAACACTTAAGAACACTCAGAGTCGCTAAATACCTTCGAGTTGCCTTTATCTGAGCATTGCTTAGACACTTAAAACAATTAGAGTCACTTTAAATTTTGATTACAGCATCAATTTTTTTATTATGCGCATCTAAAAAAAGGAAATAGAATGGTTTATCCCCCCGGATAGTATAGACCGCTTAATTCCATCCGTAGGGATAGATTAATTCATCCCCCCGGATAGCTTTCAGGGGGATACTCCGTTTCGTGTCACCGTCTCGTTTATGCATAACTTCATTTACATTGAGAGAGAAAATAATGCACCGACGTTCCTGAAAAGATATGGTGGCAGGGCGGACTTCAGGATCCACCAGACGAAGGGTAAAATCTCAAACCATGCCTTAACACATTGACCGCGGGACCATTTCCTTGCCGTACGCGGTGGAACCGTAGAAAATATTAACCTTGGCAGCCCTGTCGTAAATTTGACACGGGGCGGCTCGATCATAAAATTTGGTCGCGGGACCATTTATTACCAGCTGGCGAGTGTCGGCAGCAGCTCTATCAAGATAATAGACAATACGGTCATTCATTTATTAACTACAACTCTGGAAATCACGACCTAAGAAAGAGAATGAATAATATGCAAAGAAAATGGTACCAAGTCAACTGTACTTTACAGTAACACGACTAAAACTCTGCCTCTGAGTGATAGATCTGGAAGCATGGCACAACGCAGAGCGCAGGCGTAGAAGTTAGAAGTGCATGTTCCACAGATGTAGCGTATTTCCTTGCGCAGCCCACGCTTGTTGCACACAACACATTTAGTAGTTGGCGACTGTTTACGCTCAGCGGGCGGTAAAACATCCAAGTAATGCTGTCCTGACAGTCGTGAGAGGTCGGACGCCTTGTGATGCCGAAACGCCTTTGGAGAAACCAAAAGCTCACCCGATCGATCTTCGCTGTTGATCAGTGAACGAATGACTTCAGACCGAAACCAGACTTGACGCCGATTCCCCTCACATTTGCGGTACAGCAAGAACGCGTTGCTCACAGCCATGACCAGTACATGCTAAAACGACTTTTCGGTACCATTTCAATGATTTGCGTAGTGGTGAGTAATATGATAGAAGTTAATCCAGACGATCCACACCACACATGCGAACGTTGTAATCTAGAACACAGTCAGGCTTTGTAACACGTTCGCCTCGCCTATTTGTTCTGTCACATTCAACTAGTTTACCAGCATGTATGGTGGACAACATTAGAACATCTCTTTTGTCTTTCCACTTTGCAACCATGATTTGTCCACTCTTCCGTGCAGCTACATCGCCTTTTCTCAGAATGGCTGAGACCACTGCCTCTGGCAAATGCTTGCGATTTTTTCGAAGAGTTCCACACAGGTATGTTTGCCTCTTCAAAAGCTGCTGAGCCAGTGGAACACTTGTATAAAAGTTATCAGTGTAAAGCACATGCCCTCTAGCGAGTATGTTGTTCAACAGTTTCAGTACAACTGTTTCTACATGGCCAAGACCAGATATTGCATCCATTTTGCCGCTGTACACTAGGAGGTTGTAGATAATATCCACTGGGTTCGCACAGCAGATATAATTTCACATAATTTCATATAATTTCATATAATTTCACATAATTTCATATAATTTCACATAATTTCATATAATTTCACATAATTTCATATAATTTCACATGATTTCATATAATTTCATATAATTTCATATAATTTCACATAATTTCATATAATTTCACATAATTTCATATAATTTCACATAATTTCATATAATTCAACATAATTTCATATAATTTCACATAATTTCATACCATACTTGTGACGCTTTCCAGGAATATACTGTCTAAATGTCAGCCACCCACGCCACAGCACCATTGACTCGTCAATAGAGACATCACGTTCTAAAGTATAGACGGTTTGAAATTGTGAAGTGAGCATATTGCAAATGTCACGCAGCTTAAAAAGTCTGTCATTTTCAGCCAACTCTTCATTATTGCAAAAATGCCAAAATTTCAGAATAAGTTCAAATCTATCGCGTGTCATGGACTGGTTGAAAAGAGGAGTTGCTATAATCGGAGCTGTACTCTAGTAATCCTCGATTGTGGGTTTCTTTACATGACCCGTCAGAAAGACAAGTCCCAAGAACTTTCTCATCTCGGGGACTGTTGTGGGGTGCCAATAATTATTGTGGGTCCTGGCTTTTGGCTTCAAAGCTGACTTTTTCAGGAATTGGTCTGCGAATCTGTTGGACTCGCTAACCATCAAGTTTATTGAATCCTCCGTCAGGAAAAAAAATCCACGAAATCTATAGGACGTGATTCGACAGTTAGGTTTGTCGAGAGGTGTTCAGTCCAGAAGTATGACCATATTGAAAATCCACCTTTGGTTTGTGATTGTTGCCACCGGGTTCCCAATTACGAGGAGGAAATACAGGTAGGCCTAAGGATGGTGTGTCATCAGTTGGCATGGCGTCATCAGTAAGGCCCGGCCCAGAATCTGTCTCATCATTAGGTCTACCAGCATCAGCAATTAAAGGATTGTAGGTTTCAGTGATCTCACTGTCGGCATCATCGAGAGGTTCAACGTCATCTAATTGATTGTCACTTTCACGATCACTATCATTGTCATCAAACGGTTCATCGTCAGACAAATCTAATTGCTTCAAAACCTCTGCAACCGTGAATCTTTTTCGCTACGCCATGAAACAATGTTTGATATGTAGTTATGTCATAACTAGCCTAATAGAGTTCTAGAATGCTTAGTTCTAAAAACATATGGCCTACAGTACGAGTCGTATGATCGCCGTTAGGATTGCAATAAAACTGCATCGCTGATAACCAAGTGACAGGACTTATAAGTTAGTCTACAACAGACGACCCCCGCTGCCCTGTAATAAAACTCGAGGTAAGAGTGGGTACCGTACGCTTTGACTGCCCTACGGCGAGACACACGACTGCCCATCGTAAATTTGACGTGAGGAATCCCCATCGTTATATGACACGCGTCGGTCCTGTTGAATATCGTCGGCAAGCCAGGCCATACTCAGAATCTGATCTCTCATTACCAGCATGGGCGCCGACTCTGCGAGGCCCGTGAGTGCTCAGCACCACCAGAAATTGGCCATGCGAGGCCCGCCTTAGCATGGGTACCACCAAAAATCAGTCAACAAGATGTGCTTTTTTGATATTATTTCTCTGTTGGAGTTACTTATCTATAAAAACCATAGTATGCACTTACATGTACAAAACAAATGGCAGTGCGCGCACAGTGTGCTTGCTTACTGATAGAGGAGGAGCTGAATAATGCGTAATCGTATACTATCTCCAAATTTCTATAGCGCCACTCAAAAGCAAAGCGCAGGGCACCAGCTTATTCACAAGCGCTGTGTCAAGTCAGAATGGTTGTCCAAAAGAGTAGTCCTAGGGAGGTCGTAGTCATGGGCGGAGTTTATCAGGGGCTAGGGGGCTAAGCCCCCAAGAAGATCCAGATTCAGTTTTTTTACCGTGTAAACGGTATCTTTTCCGGGGCTTAGCCCTCCCAAGAGGGCGCAAACTCATAAGTTAGCCCCTCCAAGAACGGAAACCAAACTCCGCCCATGGTCGTAGTTCAGGTACCAAAGAAGCAGAAGTGGCGGAGTAGCTATTGAGGTGGGTGGAGTTTTGGTTGAGAATTGAAAGGCGCAAGATCAGGCGAGGCGGGGTAAGAGTACCTAAAGATTTGAGACGATAGCTTCGAATAGAAAGCCCGGGGAGTGATGTATAGATAAGAATTGGAACGGTGATGGTGAGTGACCGGAAAGGATGGAGGAGGAGGAGTGGGAAAATAACGGAATTCAGTATGGAATCATTCCAGTAAACGTGGGACAGTGTTTGATATAGTTGAGTTGGAGAACTTGCAATAGTAGTGACAGTAGGTCGAGAAAGAGTGAGACAGACGGATGATCGGGTAGGCTACAGCGGGTTGGCTGAGTGGAGAAGAGTGAACGAATATAATCTTGGCTGAGAGTATTGTAAAGAGTTTTAGGTTAGGGATATGAATTTGAAATGCATTCGCTCTGGGATTTTTAACCAATGGATTGATTTCAGTAATGGGGTGATGTGATGATGTTTGGGAGTTCTGGTGACGGCTTTGGCTATTGAATTTATAATGAGTTGGAGGCAATTCAGTTGTGTATAATTATCAATGTTGAGACAAAGGGAATTGCAGTAATCATGGTTTGAGTGAACAATGGACGTAGCAAAGGGGAAGCAGTTTGAAGTAGTCGAGCATAGATCGGATGCGGCGGAGGTTCGGGATGTGCATGAAGCAGGAGCGGGAAAAGGGAATTGCAGTAATCATGGTTTGAGTGAACAATGGACGTGGCAAAGGGGGAGCAGTTTGAAGTCGAGCATAGATCGGATGCGGCGGAGGTCCGAGATGTGTATGAAGCAGGAGCGGGAAAAGGGCATTGCAGTAATCATGGTTTGAGTGAACAATGGACGTAGCAAAGGGGAAGCAGTTTGAAGTCGAGCATAGATCGGATGCGGCGGAGGTCCGGGATGTGTATGAAGCAGGAGTGGGAGAGGTCGGAGGTGTGGTTTGAGAAGGAGAGACGTGAATCAAAGATAACACCAAGATTGCAGATAGGGACATCAGCGGAAAAAGTATGAGATGTAGAGGTGAACGCTACAGCGAACAGAAAGCTCTTAGCTATTTGAACATGATAATTATGCTGTAAAACACTGAGCTTCTAAGTGGATGGTCTTGAAGGGGATCTCTTAAATAAATGAATAAATATACAATATTGAGAAAATCATAGATCACATTTGTTCTTGCACTTTTTTCTTTAATTCGAAAATCAAATGTTTTCCTAATCTCTTCTCACTGTCTTAATTGCAATGCTTGAAGGTGTCATGATGTGGAGCAGACATGCACGGGATGGTCAGGACAGACCGGTGGAGAGTCGGGGGCGAGCGTGGGACACATACGGGCATTGACCCAGGTTGTCCTTCATGCCTCTCTCCCAATATTCTCTTCATTTAGACAAGGTGGTCTAGCTGCTACAAGATGTTAATGGTATGGAGCAGATCTGCTGACCGGACCTGTTGAGGCTGGGCAGCATGACACGAGACAGACTCAGACAGAGAGTGGCGTCGGACTCTTACGGGCATTGAGCCCCATGATATTGATGATGATGATGATGATGATTCAGGAATAGTATTTTAAAAAATGTTCGAACATATTGAAGCAGCATCATAGGCCTGTATGTAATGGTCGTAACCTAGCTACACGTAGTCCTTTTTCGGTTGACCAACTTCACTAGCTTGCTCTTCAAGCCCGCATTCGCTTCAAAATTAAATTGATTTTACCTGTTCTGTCTAACCGGACGTAGGCTTACATTTGTCAGGGCTTTTTTAACGTGCAGTTGTACACAAAAAGTGCAGTTCTAAGCAGATTTGTGCAGTTGTAAAAGCACTTCTGTACAGTTAAAACTAGCAAAAAGGGTCGTTGTCCTCCGATTGGAAGTAATTTACCATGGAGGATGGGAAAGGAAAGAAGGGGTTGTGCAGTTCTAAAAATTCCTTAAAACAGCCCTGACATCTGTGGCTTTATCGGGTGACCTGGTTCGGCTGATTCTGGTCGCTGCCTTTTCTTCCTTAGTGGACCATCATGGCCTTCTTGTTCCCCGAATTTCGACAACTACTGCTCGACATCGTGCTTTTGCTTCTGTTGAAACTTCGCTCTGGAGTGGCCTCACCGCTTTGATTCCAAACAGGTGGCTAACAGGCGGCATCACTGTCGCCACTCGATACGGTAAGACTTTTCTCGTCTAGTTTGCGAATAACCTATTGGAGCGCCTCTTACTAGACAGTACTTCGGGGGAGGCGCATTAGAATTTGTCAGATACAATGCGAAACGATTCAGTTTATTAAATTTTCGGTACTTATGGGTTAATTCACCTGATTTTTCCCCCAGCATTTCGGTAGACACCAAGAACTAACGTTGCAGCGTAGTTATCTTTAATAAATCCAACTTATAGTTTGCCGAGAATCCTTTTAATCGATCCAGCTTCTGTTTAGGCAAGAATTTGTTCGATAAATCCCGCTTCTATTTCGTCAGCAAATATTTTTCATCCGTTTTTCATTGAAAATTATTGTTCATCAATCCAGCTTCAGAATGACTGCACTAACCCTAAAACTAACCCTAACCGACCCTCACGACGCCTAACCTGAGCCCTAACCGACCCTCACACGATAAATCCCGCTTCAATTTCGTCAGGAAATATTTTTCATCAAATTTATAAAAAAAGTTTTAAAAAATCAGGTGAATTAACCCATAAGTACCAAATTTTCATTACATGTTTATCAATAGCCTATGTATTTAAAAACGAAAGTCATATGCTTTCGATGATCTTTTTTTTACCTTTCTAGAACTCAAGAACAAAATAGGAAACAAGTGGATACCTGGATGATATCCTTCTGCGCCTGGGTGAAAATGTACATGTACATGCCGACCAAGATGGGCGCCAGAATGATCGCTGCAGCCAGAATTCCACTAACTGCGATGTCATGGCTGTAATTTTGTGATTTGCGTCCTTGTGAATTGTTTCAATAGTAGGCCTATTACTTGTTCGTGCTACACAACTTTATACTGTAACCGATTTCGGTCTGTCAACCGGATTGTTTAATAAAGGAGAATTATTATTGCTAAAATGGTTTATTTGGTAACCAACATAAATATGCAGTAGGCCATAATAATCTCAAGAGACCCGACATCGGTCGGAGGTTACGCAAGCCAGGGTCATCTGAGATAATTTTCCTGTGAATCAAATGCACTACGGTTAATATGTTAGGCCTATGCAATTTAAACTAGGAGGTAAATTCCTGACTAACAAGTTTGAACTTTCCTAACTGCCATTATGACGACGATGCCCTTAGGCTTGTAAACATGTCAAAACCTGGGTAGAGCCTACTCGAATATTTACTGCTGTCAAACCGTAAGCCCGAATCTCTAAAATACCATCGGGTTTGCATTTCTATAGCTACAACTAAGTGGCAGGTGGGCCAGCTGGAAAATGACCTGGACAGATGACTCTGATGAACCCTACTTTTGCTGACAGAGTGTCACAATGTCATATGAAAAGAGAATATGAATATTTGTATATAACTCACTTACGGACTGAACACTGTGTACAGAAGTTTTCAACTAGTGAATTGTTTTCCTCTTTGAATTTTATTTATGGTCAATTGAATATCAAAATTATAGACCAGTAGAAATCATATAATCATGATTTTGCAGATAGTTGGATTATCAAAATACTTAACGACAAATTAATAAATCCTCAAAGTGAGTAAGTAGTATAAAAGTGAGAGGGAACCAATAGGCACACCAAAAGGGACAAGTCCCGCTAAGTAGGGGTCTAATTAACAAAGTGAAGTGTGAAAGTAAAAGTTGAAGGGAGATTTGGAGTGCAAAGTTATTACTTAACTAGGGAAACAAAAAAATTATCAAAAAACTAATGTAGTAAACACTATACGAAAAGTTAAGAGAAAGAACAAAATAAGAGCAAAAAGCAATCAAACAATCAAATAAATCAGCATCAGCATGAGTAACCCCCACGCCATTAACAGAAAACATTACATAATCTATACACACGTAAAAGGTGTTTAAAGTGAGTGAAAAAAGTAGCCTTACGAATGTGAATCGGAGTTTTATTCCATATGACAGGGCCTTGGAATTTAATGGAGAATTTTCGAACATTTGTTTTGGCAAAAATATTACTGAATTCAATATTACCTCTAGTGAGTCCAGGATGCAATGCAAGAGAGAAGTAGGAAGCAAAGGAAGAAGGGAGGAGATTATTGGTGCATTTATACATAAATTGAGTCTGTTCAAATCTGATCTGCTTAATATTTAGGAGTTTATGCTCAGCAAATAGGGGACCAGTATGACAGTTAACAGTGGATTTAGTGATAACTCGTATGGCTTTTTTTGCAAGGTCCTTAAAACATGGAGATGGGTATCATAGGTAGAAGTCCAAATTAAATTAGAGTAGGGTGAAATATAGATTGATAAGCACATGAGAAGGAAGCAAGTAAGAGACTCTGTTAATAATGCCTATGCTTTTTGATTTGTTTTTACTTATTTCATTGATATGGACTTTCCATTTTAGTTGCTGATCAATATGAACGCCAAGGAATTTTGTCGTGTAAGCTCGAGGAATAATTTTGTTGTGAATAAGTAGTTCATTATTTGTTATAGGTATTGGTTTTTATTGGAACGAAATATAATATAATTAGTTTTAGATAGGTTTAATGAAAGTTTATTTGCCTTGAACCAATCACTAGCTGATATTAATTCATAATTGACCAGCTGGAGAAGCATGCGATAAAAATACATTAGAATCATCTGCAAATAGAATATAGTGTAAGATGGATGATGAATTTGGGAGGTCATTGATGTATATTAAAAACAGGAGAGGACCAAGGATAGAGCTCTGAGGTACTCCAAATTCTATAGTTTGGAAGTTAGACAATTTTCCATTACAGAGTACCTGCTGTAAGCGATTGCCCAAATAACTTCTAAGCCACCGAAGTGCATTATCTCTAATACCATAGTGTTCAAGTTTGTACAAAATATTTTGTGGTCCACAGTATCAAACGCCTTTGCAAGGTCAAGGAAGATACCAATTGAGTATTCATTATTGTCCATGGCCTTGGTAATTTTGTCCTGTATATCAATTAGTGACATGGAGGTAGAGTGACCCGGTTGAAAGCCATGCTGAAACGGATATAAAAATTATGTTCTTATGCTTTATGTATGTAAGTAATCTGTCATACATTACTCCTTCAAATTATTTGGAGAAAAAAGGTAGTATAGAAATAGGTCTGTAGTTAGTAATTTCATTTTTGGCACCTTGTTTGTGAATGGGGAGAACTTTGGCAAGCTTGATTTCTGACGGAATAATACCATTTTTTAATGAACAATTAATCACTTCAGCCAGCGGACTGGCAAGGAGTTCCATAACCGATGACAATATCATAGGATTCAAATCATCAGTGCCAGAACTGTGAGTTTATTTAAAAGAGTTATTAATGGCTAATATTTCTTGGGAGGTAGTTGAAAGTAGGGCAAAGGAATTAGAGGAGGATGGGTGGAGATAGCCTTGAAAACATTTCTTAGATGGGGGATTTGGTTGGTAGAGGTCTACCTAGGTCAGTAAAATATGAGTTGAATTTTTCAGCCATTAGTAAAGGGTCATTCGTTAAGTTCCCATCCAGATTAATTTCATTAATAAGTGTGTCCTTCTTAGCTGACTTTATTACTGTTATAATAACCTGCCAGGTTTTTTTAATGTCCTTACTATGTTTTATGAATTCATTTGAATAGTAAGAACGTTCTATATGTGTACGAATTAATTTATATTTGTTACGGTAGGTAGTAAATTTGTTTTTATTTTAAATTGTAGGTTTTTTATATATTTAATGTAAAGCGCTTCCTTTCTTGGTAGATTTTAATAGGCCTCGTGTCATCCATGGTTGATGAAAGGAATTGTTTTTTGAGATTTTAACGGGCTTAAGAGGAAAGGCTTCATCATAGCTTATCCTGACCATTTTCAAAAACAGATTATATGCCATGTCCGGTTCATTTTCATTACACAAGTGCAAAACTGGATTCCAATCAATGTTAGATAAGATATTTCTAAAGGCAGCAGAGGCTTCATCAGTGAAATTTCTCTTCATTTCAGTCTTACCTATGTTATGCAGTGTGGGAGGAACATTGTTAGTCCAGGTTATTATAGGCAGGTGATCAGATATTTCTGAAGTTATTATAGCAGAATCAAGAACAGAATTAAGAGAGTTAGTGGAAAAAATGATCATTGTTATATTGTTTCTTTGGGTTAACACAGGAAACCGAGACGATCGAATTATAATCAGAAAAATATTTTATTGCAGTAAAAAACATATGACACAATAGAGCTTACGATAATTAATTTTCAAAATTCAAAATTATTTGTTATTCCCACAATGAGACGTACTATACAGAACAAGTATAACACAAGTAATAGTCAATAGTCAAATCATTCGGCAAAGGATTTAGGAGACAGGTTAGGGAGCAATAGGCACTCCAGAAAATGACGGGACTAACTATAATAATTATAAATTAGTGTGTGTGGACGTGCGAGAGTTTTAAAGTGGTTGAGGGATGTGGCCACGATAATGTGTCAAAGCGATCTTCTAAGGTTATTAGTATTAGTAGACACACTATGCTTAACGTTAAGTAAGTTAGTCTTGCGAAGATTCGTACGTTACTTATTGTTCATAAACGTCAGGCGACTAATTGGCTCTAATAATATTGTCAGATAACGCATTCAGCATTTGCTCTGAGAAAATGTTTCCTTTATCGCCAACACAGAGTATTGCGTCTTTCTAGCAGGTTGGTGTAGATGCTGGGTAGGCATTGGGACAGCTGATGCCACTCGGACCATTGGTACACGAGTCCCACACTGGGTACACCGCTTGGCATCTGGTGACCGTCCAGCTGCAGTGCATAACTCCACCGGAATAGTAGGCCGAATATTTGATGGAACACGCGCAGATTTTTCTGCAGCATCCGGTGTAGCATGGAACATAATAATACTGACCATCATAGGAGCTATAGTAGGTTCCGTAACTTAGGATGTAGTAGGGTGAGTGATCCTCTGTCGCCTGTCGCTTTGATTTCGGATGATCTACTTCTGCAAATTGAAATAAAACGATTCCGATTAATGTTGAACGTTACAGTCGTAACACGAACCTTAAAACAAAATTCAGATTCTGAATTTCATCTCATTCATTCAATAATTCAATCGAATTCGCTCAAAAGAATTCACTGTATCGCATCGTTTCTTTCGTATCTGGACATTTATGAAGCGCCTCGCTCGCACCATGAACTATTCAGAGGCGCTCTCGGTGCAGAAACTCCGTGGAAAGAGAAGCGCCTTCAGCCAAGGAGTGGACGAGGAGGAAACCCCATACATGTTTATACATAAGCTCAACTCGCAGAGGTGGGAGGTCATTACAAGCAGAATGCAATTCTCATTTAGGCTAAACGACTCAGATTTAAGTTTAAATAGCGTTCATAATAGTTCCAAAGTCGCGAATTTTATATCAAAACGGTAATTTCAAAAACTAAAATTAATATAGGCGAAATGGAATTTAAGTTTCGTATGAAATAAATGTAGGCATCTACGCACTCTAAATAGCGGAACAGGACTTGTTCGTGTATAATTTATTATTCAAAATCGAGGAACATTAAAGATAGAGTTCAATTATTGTTAGAACCCTATAATTGCTATTTTTATCGGAGGTATCAATGACCCATCAGAATAGCCTATATAAAAACTTTGCTAAGATTAAAAAGTGATTCTCCGAGAAATCAGACCTCGCCCCAGATTTCATAACCAGTCGCATACGTAGCCTACCAATTATCATAATTGTTATTATTATTATTATTATTATCATTATTATTATTATTATTATTATTATTATTATTATTATTATTATTATTTGCCTTAATTAATTATTATTATTATTATTATTATTATTTTTACTACCGCTATTATAATCCACCAAGAGGCAACAATTGTCCGAGCAACATTTAGAATTGCTACGACATTATTATTATTTTTTCATATATTAATATTATTATTATTATTATTATTATTATTATTATTATTATTATTATTATTATTATTATTATTATTATTATTACTACTACTATTGAGGAAAGAGCTTGAAGGGGCGCTATAAAAATGGTTAAATAAATAAATGAAATTATTATTATTATCATCATGATCATCACCACCACCATCATCAACACCACCATCATCATCATCATCATCACCACCACCACCATCATCATCATCATTTTGCCCAAAGGTGAATAGGCCTATAATCTTTGAAAAGGCAAAAAATTGTCCGGAGATAGCAACATCTGGAACGATTACGCTACTATTAATTTGTTGCTGCCATTATTATCGTCTTTATTATTTATTTATTTATTTATTTTGTTAGTAGCATCACTCATGATTATGCGAAAGCAGTTGGAAACCAATATTTTAACAATAACTTTCAAGCAGCTAGTTTTAATACAGGACCCATCTTTTTTCTTGAAATTGTAAATTCTAAGACATATTCACCAGTCATGTTTGGGCCTTTCCCGGTGTTTTTTTCAGTGCAGTGAGGATACAACCAGTAGACGGAGATTCCTTTGCACATTTCTCTGGCAGTCTTGCCCAGGAATGAAGTATCGGTTACTGGAGTATCAGATGTCACGTACGTCATGGTCACTGTTTGCTTCACATCCTAAGTAGAAAATAAACGAACTCAACTAAGAAATAAGCCATTACTTAAGTTGCTCTCTGAATAGAATAGGACTTTTATAATAGAAACTGAAGCGGTTACTGCATTCATTATTAACCACTTACTAATTTGGTCTTGTTTTACAGACCCTGTCGTCCAAACTTCAAAGAGAACGTACAGAATTGTCCTTATTTCTAAGCTCTACCTTGATTCATTAATATTGCTCATTATGGAGATTTGCAAAGTTACTACTCAGGAGTGCTCCCGACCCAGCCTCGGCTGAAAAGGACGGTAAAACGAGCGATAAAAGGCATCTGAGGAAACTCTTGGCATTAGACGCATAGACTGTAGAGGCCAATAATGATGAGTTTGGTGGTAGGTTATAAGACTTTTGAAGCGTATGGTGCAGTAACAAAGAGTGAATTCGACTTACTGGTGTCCCCTCAGATCCTTTGATCTTCGCAGGGTCCAGTAGGTTGGTCCTGTTCAAAGGAGAAACGTAGCAGTTTGTCTGTCCATCACTCGTGGTCTTCGTCACTTGAATGTCCTGCAATGTAAAATAACAACATTCGCTCAACCATCGAATACAACTACAGTACATTTCGGTATCTTATTATTTTGTTTCGCAACGCCAAATGCCGAGCTTTGGAATGGCCGCATGGTTCAACAGTGCGAACGTGCGCGCTTTCAGCTAGGCATATAATAAACTAGGGCTTTATAAATCCTTTATAAGTTAATAGCAATTGTGATGAAAATCGCGAAGATGATGTTGCTGCTGATGATAGTAATATTAGTAATAGTGGTAGCAGCAGCTGTAGTATTAGTGGTAGTTAGTACCGTAGTAGTAGTAGTAGTAGTAGTAGTAGTAGTAGTAGTAGTAGTAGTAGTAGTAGTAGTAGTAGTAGTAGTAGTAGTAGTAGTAGTAGTAGTAGTAGTAGTAGTAGTAGTAGTAATAGTAGTAGTAGTAGTAGTAGTAGTAGTAGTAGTAGTAGTAGTAGTAGTAGTAGTAGTAGTAGTAGTAGTAGTAGTAGTAGTAGTACCAGTAGTAGTAGTAGTATTAGTAGTAGCAGCAGCTGTAGTATTAATGGTTGTAGTAGTAGTAGTAGTAGAAATAGTTATAGGCCTAACATGTTATATATTATTATTATTTATTTAGTCTAGGACTCACGGTAAATTCGGTAATGTACCACACGTATCTCTGTAGTGACGAAATAAAGCCTACAGTCTTACACGTCTAGAGCAGTGTGTTCAGGTATGAAGCTCATACACACAAAAACGACAAGGAAGTGTCAGAAAAGATGTAGCGGAGAGCGAGATGGTTGTTCAGAGGATTTGGAAATTGGAAGACAAACTTGTGAAGATGGATTAATGAATAATGTTCTGAATTAGCAACGTTGGACAATGGAAGATGCAGAGGAGATCCGATCCTTCAAGCTAATGACGAACAAAGAATTAACACCAGTCCAAAGCTTTGCATTTCGAGTTGGCTGACAGAAAGAGGCTACATGCCTATAGATATGGACCTAGGCTCTTCTGGAAGTCTAAAGCACAATCAAGCAAAACAGTTCTCAGCCTGAAAACAGTCGAGGGATGAAGTAATTTCGGTGGAAACAATGTACAAACTCGGCCAAATGGTATACAGTATACAGCGCATCATAGGCAATGTTAGGCATGCACCTAGTGGTGTGATCTGGCGTGGACTTTATCTTCTGAACCACAGTAAATGCCTATATTTTATGGTGCTATATTGTTATAATTAAGTATAAAATTTAATAAAGTTTTAAAATTCAGGCTTCCCTTGAGTTATGCTCCTCCGTTATGTCCTAAAACGTTTGTCTAACCTTTCCGAAGTCATTGATGATCCATGTTTCCTGAGATGGGTTTGTGATGTGGTACTGAACGACATTTTCGTTCGGGTCGCTTTTCACATCTTGGTTCGTGTTCTCGCTCATCTTCAGAGTGTACTGTTAAGCGTGTACAACAAGAGACAAAATGGTTTTATACAGCAAATGAATCAACAGTGAAAATAACGCCATCGTCTCTGCGAACACTGCGAGTCGCCTGTCGCCGCTCTACAATCATCTACGCCATTTCGTCTGGAGACTCTGAATATTCATCCATGCCATCTGTCAGCTGTTGGCGGGAATCCACAGGTTGGTTCTACGCGTGTGCGTGGACCAGACACTGACGACTCTTTCAAATTACTGTGCAGGCCTTTTCTCTTGCCAGCTGATGTAGTATTTTCCTTATCGCATTTAGCATCACGAAAGTACATTGCGCAAAAAGCGTCCTTTAGCAGGGTTAGGTAAACCAGTGCGAAGTTCCTGGCAAAAAGTCATTCCCTGGTCGTTGACCTGCCACAACTTACAAGGCCGCCCGAATTTTTTGCACTGCCGATAAACTCTGGGCATAGCTCGCGCCCTGCATTGGTTGCTTGCATGACTACCGGGCAATGCCCTAATTAACTAAATTCGCCCGCACCGCTCTCCCTCTGAGTAGGTGTCTTGAAGGGGCACAATACGAATTTTAAATTGACTAAAACGAACGCCAAAGCGCACATCACTTGAAATATAAAAAGAAACAAGACATTTGCGTGATGTTAATAGGCCTAATTGTTTCGAGAGATCAACAAATGGACCAGAACTGTAATTTCTTCTGATCAACGATGACCATCGAAAACGTCATTTTTAGGCGCCTACCTGGATGATGTCCTTCTGTGCTTGAGTGAACATGTACATGCCGACCAAGATGGCCGCCAGAATGATCGCCGCAGCCAGAATTCCACTAACTGCGATGATCACGTACTTCTTGGTCTTACGTGGTGGAGCTTGCGTCTACAATGTCACAATCATTTAACAGAAAGGGGTTTTATGAAATCACTACATCATGAAGGAATATGATAATTTTTTCAACAGTTTTGCGATTTGGTAATCAATTAAAGCTTTACGAAATCAATTTGGCAGATTATAAATTAATACTGATCGCGCCAATTGTTTTGGCAATTAAATTATTTCAATGAAAATGTCTTTGAAATTTGAAAAATGAAATATTTAAGCAGAAAAAGAGCTGTAATCAAAGTAAACTGATCGCATGTTATTTTAGCAGTATACCTCTGCAAAGACGACTGTTGGAGCGTCCTCGGTCTTCTTGTCGTCGGACATCTTGAAGAGAACAGGCATAGCACGATGAAACTTCGATCTGTTGAGATCTGAACCGGAATCCGACTTCTGCAGGAGAAGGTAGATAGATGGTCGAATTCACCAGATGAACTTCTCGACGTTGCTTCAAGACTTCTCGGTCGACTGCAACTTACTGTGCCCAGCATTGGTTATTTATAGCATTCAATCGGGAAGTTCCTCGCTGTAAACAACACGGATGAGTTATGGGCTTCTGAACCTGTTCGAAGAAAGTCTTTATGATTCTACAAAAGATTTTTTTATAGGTCTACTGCTTGCAGAACGAATAGTATTCCCCGCGTGTGTCCTTCAACAGAAGGGACATGACTGTTGAGCTTACCATCCAGGCATAGCCTATCTATAGCACGTGATATAATTATTTAAACTTTGTGATCAACAAGATAATTGATGGCGTTGCAGCAGGAAGTAAGATGCATTTTAGGTAGATTTCCAAGTGGCACGTCACGCACGGTTAGCACTGCATCCTAGGCATAATTGTATCGCCTGCGAGGATCCTTGGAGCTAAAGCTGCACAAAACATTATAGGCCTAAGGAGTTGACAGCATGTAGATGGTCTTCGTTGGGCTAGGCACACAATTTTAGAGTGCCTTTTTGCAAAGTTAAGAATAGAGCCTACGATCATTTTGCGACTGTTCTTTGCTGCACATTTTAAAGCAATGAACTATTTGGTTACATTCTCTACTTTACCGCTGTTCTCACAATGCTCTATTTCTCGTTATGTGGCGACCGTGTAAATAGAAAACTTTCTTTATTTTGAACAATACTTAAGTTCTACATTGATGCAATGCAATGCTATGCAACGCTGGTAAGTAAGTAGATTTTCATTTGCAGCGAGCTGCGCTTTGAAGTACAGACATTGAAAAAAAACAGATGATGGCTAATATTGTACACAATTCCTTCTATAAATTTTCGAGATTATTATTGTCAGTAAAAGTCTAGATGTAAGACCCTGTCATGTGACCATAGGAGTGCGGTATATGTATATAGGTGCGAGATTCAGTAGCGGCGCTAGGGGGGCTAGGGAGGGGCTAAGCCCCCCTAAAAAAGGTCATTTTTTCATATAAAAATAAAATATTTGCACGATTTACCCCTTTTAACCCCCAAAAATAAGCCTAAAGGTACGCATGAGGTTTGACAGACAGTTTGGCGAATATGAAAAAGGACCATTTTCAAAGATTTGGATCAAATGGCTAAAAAAATCCTGGCGCCGCCACTGGCGAGATTCTTGTGGGAGAAGAAATGTAAAGCATATCCCGGAATTATTTTCTTAGACCAGTTGACAATAATAATTATAATCAGCCTGCCGCCAGAACTAGTCAAAGGTCAAAATCCTAATCGTTTCCTTAGCTTTTCCGACACAAATGGCGACCAGTCATTGGGTAGAAATTCCAGTCGGGTCATATCCTATTTGTAAAGGATTGGATCCTGTCGTGCCACGTCTAAAGAGTTTGGACCCTTAAACCAGTGAGCATAATAATCAGGATGCGTACTGCACTATAACCTACTTACATGCAGTATTTAATCTAGGCGTCTGGGGGGAAGTACCCCAGGAATGAATTTCCTCCTCCCCTCGAAAAAACGCGAGGTGCTGTACACACGTAGATACGAACCATTCTTCCCCAGAAAGCTGAACGTGTAATGCCACCCCCCCCCAGAAAAATCGATCGGTCGTTGTATATGAACACTAAAAAAGGTCGTTCCTTTTTTTACTTTTTCAGCGGCGAAAATAGTATGTAAGCTTATATTCAGAAATTTTGACCAAAACACTACAGGTCGTCAGGCTTTTCCGTGGCGAAAAATGGTTTTTTTATGAGATTTTAAGCCAATTACTAAAAAGGTCGTCAAAAAATATGCGATCCTTGGTGCTCAGCGTTTTCCCCACTTCCCCTAGCCATGGGCGGAGACTTGGGCGGAGATTTGGGGGGACGAAAACGACCGGCCGAAGATTTTGGGCGGACGAAAAGATGATGACTTTTTTTAGTCATCCGTCCAAAAAATTTCGACGAAAACTCAATATTATCTGCGCTAAAAAAGTTGATGACCTTTTTTAGGCATCACTTTTAACGTGACATGTCCTAACGCTTAACGATCGATTGGGGGGGGGGGGACAAATGCATGGGCCGTTCCCCCACACCACATTAATGGAGGGGGACCGTCCCCATGTCCTTTAAGTCTCCGCCCATGCCCCTTGCAACTCGAATCTCCCTCCAAGCACGGGGAGCAGGGATTGAACGGCACATCGATCGACGCTTATACACTATACAGGTTTATTCGCCTCAAAAGTTTAGGTTCAAATCTCGCAGTTTATTCATTAATTCCTTTATTATCTTATCCATTCTTTCTTTAATACATACATGTCAATCAAGTGAAGTACCTTTATTTATCTATTTATTTATTTTTCTGCATTTGCCATAGCGCCTCGTCAAACTCTCTTCTCAGAGTCGCTACAGACTACAGCGTGGACACTGCATCGGAGTTTCACGCTGATACGCACGAGCAATTGCAAGTGAAGAATTTACCCATGGTCCCTACGCGGCGGTTTGATGTGGATTCGAACCAGGGTAGGCTACCGAACCACTACACCACTGCTCCCCATAATCGAAAGTGCGTTATGAAAACCGTGTGATTTGTATGTGCACTTGTTATAGCGCCCCTACAAACACTCTACTCAGAGGCGCTTCCGACTGCAGAGCGGACACTGCATCGGAGTTTCACGCCGAAGCGCTGAGCAATTGCGAGTGTAGGACTTGCCCAAGGTCCTTACGCGGCGACTTGAGGTGGATTCGAACTTCGAACCTTCCGGCTTCAAGGCAACGACGCCACCACTACACCACCGCACCCCACAAATGTGATGGTCTCTTCTTTCCCATTTCCTTTCTTTTGAATGCTGCTTCGTTGTTTTATTTTTATCATCATGCTATCCATCTCCGCTTTTACATCTCATTCCCTTCTTCTCCTCTGTAGTCAATCCCCTTCTCTCCTCCTCCACCTCCTCCTCCTCTTCATCGTCCTCTTCCTTGCCTTCTGACACTACAACTACAGCCTCTACTACTATTTCGTCGTCGTAGTTTTCTGTAACGCCACCTCCTCTTCCTCCTTTTCCTTCTCGGCCTCTACTTCCTTTCTCCTTCTTTTTCTCTTTTTCCTTCTTCTTTTTCCTCTTCTTCCTCATCTTCCCCTTGTTCTGCTCCACCTATCATTCTTCCTTCTCCACCTTCTCCACCTCTTTTTTCTCTTTCTCCTTCTTCTCCTGTAACTAGGCTACTTCTTCTCACCTGATAGCATAAAAATATGTAGAGCAGAAACTGGCTTTCTATAGGCTGAGTCAACGAAAACATCTTTTGTTGCTGACTCGTAGCCCAGAACATGGTTTAACTTTTACAGCGGCAGTAACGACCTTGGCCTGTGTAGCCTATACATGTACGTCGTAAACTTTATTCTGAAAAATGGATGTCTGGCGCATTTTCTGATGATCGGACAGGTTTTAACATGGGCGGAGTTTATCAGGGGCTAGGTGGGCTAAGCCCCCCAAGAAGACCCAGAGTAATTTTTTTACCGTGTAAATTGTATCCTATCTCCGGCCACCCACGCGAAACATACGAATTACTAAAAAAAGGTCATCAACTTTCTTGGCCGGGAAAATTGTTAGATTTCGCCGAGATTTGAGTTCGAGGACTAAAAAAGTCATCAACTTTTTTTGGCCGGGAAAATAATTTGTTCTCCTTTTCTGGACCGAGTCTCAGCCCCCAAAAATTCAACCCCTCCAAGAACGGAAACCGAACTCCGCCCATGGGTTATAATTCACACTTTATTGTAGCGCTCTGACATTCCTAACCACAGAAGAGCAACTCATCTCCTCGCAGGATATGTAGGTTTGATGGCAGTTCTTTTTATCTCTGTGTATTAAAACAAAACTATTACACTCACGATTGGTTGGTTTCTCTTGTGTACTCTATCCAGGGTTGTACTGGTAAATTTTGTGGTGAGCAGGCCTACACGCCGGCCTAAACAATTCGACTTTTTCGGCCGAAATTTTTCTAACGTCATTTTTAGTAATCGAAATTTCTGACGAACTTTTTGTAGTCATCACCAGTCCAAAAACCACTACTTTTCGCATAATTTCCTATATTTTCTCGCCGAAATTTCATTTCTCGCACATTTGTTTACATTGAGTTAAACAATGCACTTTGTTTATGCACTGCTAGATCTACTACTGCCACTTTGGATTCAAAAAAGGTCAACGGGTTCATGACCCTTCTGTATTGACCTTTGGACTTTTGCATCGTATACGTCAAGTTTTTGAGTTTGTGCCCTGAATGTTCAGAACGACAAAATCGACCAAAAACCGAACAAAGCGTCGTTTTATTATAAAATTTTAATTTAAAAAACGAGATAAACGAGAAGAAAACGAGAAAAGAGAAAATCGTTGGACTTTGTTTTATCTTGTGCAACAGTTTGAAATTTAAGAAAAATAAATGAAAATGGATTTGTCTGAGACAAATTAAAAAACGAAGAAACGCTTTGACAACAGTAGCACAGTACTACATGCGGTTTGCACGGTTTGCTGCCTGAGGACGTGTTGTACATACAATATAAAAGCGCTATATGATCAGGCTGTACTATTAGGCCTACATAATTTCACGAGTGACGCCCAACTTTGGGCTCGTGTTTCTTACATCTTGCTTCGGGACACGTTTTACTTCCTGAATTCACTGTGGCGTGAGCAGCCAATGACGCCGGTTTACGGTCATTAAAACTCGCGGCCATGAATGCTTACGGTCATAAAATAATACTTTGATGCCTTCTCTTTTATCACTGCGAATATCAAATTCATTGTTGATCTTGTGCCTCATCCAATCCTCGCCGACTGGGACGGGGGGTCCCGTAGCTCAGTTGAGAGAGCGCTGGCCGTTAAACTGAGAGTCATCCGCGCGACCCGGGTTCAAGCCTCGCTCAGGGCATTAATTTATTAAAATTTCTGTTAGCTGCCATTGGCGCTTTGCTGTTGTGTTGCTTGACTCGGGTTCTGCTAAAAATAAAGATAGCCCCTCCCACTTCTGGCTTGGCCGATCAGAAGTGATCCAGTACTTAGGCCATTAAGTTAAGTTACCGAACCCACTGCTGTAAAGCCGACCTGCGTGTCGTGCTACGGTGGGCCGTATTTCGTATAACATGTACTTGTAATCATTCTGCGGTGTGTCAGATTGAATCATTAAAAGGAATATTATTATGTTCTGAACCAGGGTTCAGATAGAGTGATAGAGTGTGCATCGCGCCAAGGCCGTAGCTAGGGGGTGTTTTGGGTGTTCGAACACCCCCCAAATGGAAAATGTGAAAAATAATAGAATGCAGGTGACTAAAAAAGGTCATCAGGTTTTTGGGAAAGGAAATTGGTGAAGCACCCCCCCCCCCCCCCAATCAAATCCTGGCTACGGCCGTGCTGCAGACTTTCAAGTGCTTTGAAAAGAGAAATGTTATCCATCCAAAAAATTGCAGAAGTTCTTCTTGCGCAACATAGAAAAACTATTTTGATCACGAAAGCAGAATGAGAATTGTAGAGAAAAACTGTCTTATAACTCCTTTGCCGAATAAGCTAATACTTTAATTATACTTGTGTTATACTATGCTCTGTATATTACGCTTATTGTGGGATCAATAAATAATTTTGAATTAAATTTTGAATTTGAATCCCTATTGCACAATTTGCAAGCGCACATTGGGACAGCAAAATTGAAAATGACAGCACATAACTAATAGAACACAATAGTTTCATAGAACATGCTAATAGGGGCTACCCAGCATCCTAGTTTTCAATTCCTTTCTTGCGAGGAGGCACTCATAGCCTACTTCAGATTTAGAACTTCAGGCCTTGCGTTTGAACAGCAATGCAAAACTAGGAAATACAGCAGCAACGTTTCGCTGCTAATTGCAGCAATGTATTTGACAGTCTTTCACCAACTCTGACATATTGTGAAGTACAAGTCCATATCTACACTGGCGCTGTATCAATTCAAGCCCTCAAGGGAGAGGTTGACAAGGTTGTTAGGGTTGCAACGGTTTGACTTGCATTGCTCCTACGTCATCCGATGCAATGAGGGGGACTCCTTTATCACACCTGCATTGAGCCATTGTTCAAAATATTTATTCCAAAACGTATGATTTACACTTGGGAGTGCCAGTCCCAAGTACAGAAGAAGAGGACGCTAATGATCCTATAGCCATCACACAGTATCGTTAAACTGAAATTTCTACCTCTATATATACATATAGGCCCTAACTATAATATATAATAATATATAATTATATATAGTTTATTTGTAATTGTAATTGTAATTGTAATCGTACATTTATATAGCGCCCCTTCAAGAGAACTCCCCAGAGGCGCTCCCGACCTGACACCAAACCACAATCAAAGAGAATGGTCTTCAAACGCTTGCGGAAAAGGGTCAAAGAAAGACAAAGAAGCTCATTACGGAGACTAATAGATAACTTATTCCAGAAAGACGGACCAACTATAGCAAAGCTTCTGTGCAGCGCTGTGGAAGATCGAGCCATAGGGACAACCAGGTCACCATGCGTAGCAGAGCGAAGGAATCTACGACCTGGAATGGATAGTACAGGAACACAGAGTTCCATAAGATAGGTCGGAGCTTGGCCTGCTAAGCAATTACGCATGAACATTAGAATCTTAAATTCAATACGTTTTTGCATAGGCAACCAGTGCAGTTCTTCCCGTATAAAACTTGATATATGCCCAAACTTTGGTATGCCGCCAATCATCGCATCAGCACCTCGCTAAACTCGATGCTTTCCTGGCTAAGCGTTTCCATCCTTTACGTTCGACGTCACTATGTGGAACGCTGATATTGTAATCTTTTTTCTTCAATAAAAGAATAGATCAGATGCTTGACTGTAGACCTGCTGCCCATGGGCGGAGTCTGGTTTCCAGTGGCGGCGCTAAGGGGGCTTAGCCCCTCTAAAAAAGGCCATCAATTTTTTTTCCCATGTAAAAATAAAAATATTGAACGATTTACCCCCTTTAGCCCCCCAAAACTGAAATCCTGGCGCCGCCAGTGCTGGTTTCCATTCTTGGAGGGGCTAAATTTGTTGAGGCTGTGACTCGGTCCAGAAAACGAGAAATATTTTCCCGGCCCAAAAAGTTGATGACCTTTTTTAGTCATAAGCCCGAGAAAAGATACCATTTACACGGAAAAAACTACTCTGGGTCTTCTTGGTGTGGGCTTAGCCCCTCTAGCCCCTGACAACAGAGGCGTAGCGACCGCCCTCCGTACCCTCCGACCGGAGGGGCCCCCGCAAGAAAGGGGCCCCGAAAGTGGAAAAAATGTAAGGTGACATTTATTAACGCTGTTGCACAATCCATGTTGGAAAGCACTGTTAGAAAGACTTCAGCAGCAGTAAGTACGGAATGCATGTACAATTTAGGCCTGTGTGTAGGCTACATACTATGAGTCTCATTATATAATTTTATTGCTTAAATGTAAATACCACATTTCTGCATTAAGAGCCAAATTTTGAACGCTGAAAATGCAACGGATTTTCAGATGTGCAGTACTGGATCAAGGCGCTTTAATTGATGTCATTTCTAGAAAAATTCATAGAGTATAATACTAATATCAGATTTAGAGCTTCCTAATAATTCTTCTTCTTCTGGTTCTCTGCCCATAGGCAGGTTCGGCTGTCCAATGTCGCCACTCTTCCCTCCGCTGGGCCTTCTCCTTTAGTCTTCGGTATCCAATAATTATGAAGCGAAATTATATTACTTACAATAAGGACGTTACAGAATTACGTATAAGCTTACCGCTTATACCAGTTTCTGCATTGCAAGGGACCCGCCACACCGGACATATGTTCGGAGGGGGCCACGTTCATTGTTGCTACGGCCCTGCCTGACAAACTCCGCCCATGCTGCTCCCTCTGGCCACTAACTGCTGTCTTGACTGAGTTTGTTACCTAATCATTCCGCATATTTTTAAATTACAAGTTCCGTGACAAAATCCAGTTCATTGCAGTAATTTATATCTCTTTTTCATGCTACGCAGGATGAGAATTTCCTGGGAGGCTTTTGGAGGTCCAACCCATTTCCGTCTTAAAACCCACAGTATTCATTACACAACCAAGCTCCGCATAAATCAACGTCTGGCCCCCACAGTTACTTTTCAAAATGATTCGCATCACTTCATTTGCAACTATGGCTTCAGTAAAGTGCAATAAATGTATTTTAAACTCTGACTGCGCTTCAGAGCTCCGGCGAAAACAAGCTTTGTTCACAGAGCACAGCTTTGGCCAAGCCTCTTTCAGTCTGTTGTAGTAGTAGTAGTTCCAGTTTAACGTCACTGTGTGGTAACAAAGACCATTAGCGACCCCCTCCTTCTTTATCCAGACTTGGGATTGGCACTAGTCTGATGTCTGAAACCGGTGTCTTAAAAATGTATTCGTCTGTTCAACTTTTTTGCCTTCTACGCATCACAACAAGCTGACAGAATTTCTATAAATAAATTATGAACCGTTATGAAGAATTTTTCAATTCACCATATTTAACCAACTACAATCTATGCCTATACTAGCAAGTTTTGAGAGCGTTCAAGTGCAAACAGTCTTTGTTCACAGTGCAAAGTTTATGGGCAAGCCTTTTACAGTCCGCAGTTTAATCGGTGTCTTATGAATTGACTCATATGTAGGCGTCTACTGCGTCACGACAAGTTGTTTGAGTTAAAAAGAAAAAATAGCATTGAAATTGTCAAGGTAGGTTACTATTTTTCTCTAGTTTTTTCACTCAAGTGCAATCAATTTACTAGTAATTTTTGAAGCATGTCGACGAAAACAGTCGTTGTTCACAGTGTGTCTAGACTCCCCGCAACCAGTATATGCTCATAAATAATGCACCGTTAAAGAAGTTTTCAAATTTCGACTTCAATAATGTTGACTGTACGGAAAACTCAAGGATCAAAAACTCAGACGACGTTTACTAAAGAAAATATGGTCGAACAAATGAAAAGCTAAAAAAGACAAGCGTTCAAATTTCCAATCCTGGATTGACTTCACCTTAGAATTATTACAGAGGCATTGGCCAGATCTGTGATAAATCATACATTTGCCGTATATTCGTTTTATTGAGAAAAAGACATTCTGACAATAACGCAGAAAATGTTAACATGAGTGATAAAGAATAATTGAAGTTCAAAGTACGTTTAGTTAGTCTTAAATAAGCTAGTAGGCCCCTATATATTTTTATATAACGATCGTGGAATAAATTGGGAGTTGTGTGTGTGCGAGGTAGAAGTGGGAGAGTGAAGTTGTGTGTTCTAGGTCTTAGTTGGTGAGAGGAGGGGGGCCGGAGAGGAGGTAGGAGTTGGTGAAGTACGTGTTTGGGGTTGTGTATAATGGAGAAGAGGAGTTTTGCATCGGCTATGTTGGCAAGTTCGGAGACAGTTGGAAAAGTTTGCTAGATATTATAAGTAACCTAGGCCGACTGAGTTTGTAAACCTACCTCGCTCATAATATATCTAAAACTGGTCATGGAAATATTGTCTGTTGTAAGTTGCGAAGTCGTTAGACCGAAGCCTTACAAAGATCTGAATACATTCGATAGAGGAAGAAAAGAGTAGGAATTTTGTCCATAGAACTGCGTGAGACCTCATAGAATGTTAATATCGGTGAATTCCAGTCCAACACACACAACCCTCACCCACCCACACACATACACCAGCATAATATATACACACAGACACACATGCGCACACACACACGCCCAAACTCACACGCATAAACACAAACACACGCGCGCACACACAAACACACACACTCGAACATACACCATGTATAATTGAATATAGTATAGATCTAAAAACATAATAGGCCTCTATAATTATCGTATTTTGCCTAACATAAAGAAGTTAAATGCGTCTTTGCTTGCAATGCAGGCTGAATCAGATTAGCTTTAGACCTAAGTTTAAACATGAGTCATAAAACATGCAGCATTGACAAGACTTGGCAGAGAAGATGATTCTGAAGACTAGTCTGAACCAGTCACTGTGAAAGACTGAGGAAGCAGAAGTTTTGATGTCGAAATGTTTAGAAACAATGTTTTAGAACATTGTTTTAGACTTCAATGTATACACAGTAAGTCTCAACCTGTTGAGATGGGCTTGGTTGATGAGAGTTTACTGCGGACGGTTCAGTGGCGGCGCCAGGATTTCAGTTTTGGGGGGGCTAAATCCTCGCGGAGGAAATTTCCATTCTCATCCACCAAAATTTCTGACGACTTTTTAAAAGTCATCCGGCTGAAATCTCATGTAAATTTTCCATTTTCATCCGCAAAATTTCGGACTACCTTTTTTTTAAGTCATCCGGCCAAAATCTCATGTAAATTTTCCATTTTCATACACCAAAATTTCTGACGACTTTTTTTAAAGTCATCCGGCCGAAATCTCATGAGAATTTTCATCCGCCAAAATTTCTGACGACCTCTTTTAGTCATCCGGTCGAAAATCGTGGAAATATTTCAGTTTTGCATTTAAAAAACCCCGGATATCCTGTCTTTTTGGGGGCTTAGGCCTCGGGTTGCCTTTTATAGAGGGGGCTTAGTCCCCCCCTCCCAAAACCCCCTAGCGCCGCCACTGGGACGGTTGTCAAAGAATGATAAACATTAAGCCGAACGTTAGTTGAAAATAAACTGACTTTGTATCGCATCGCATCTCTAAATTTTTATAGCGCCTCTTGCAGCATAGAGCCATAGACTATTCAGAGACGTTTTCATCACTGAATTCACAATGGAAAGAAGCGTCTTCAGAGAGCGAGGCGATACAGGGAAGAGCCCAGACATGAGCTTAGCCCGTAAAATGGGGGAGAAGCCATTCCATGTTTGTATGTATGTGCAACTTGTTATAGCGTCCCTTCAAGAACTATTTAGAAGCGCTCCCGGCTGAGCAATTGTGAGTGAAGGACCTGCCCAGGGTCCCTACGAGGCGGCTTGAAGTAGATTCAAATCTGTAACCCTCCGGCTGCAAGGCAACGAACATACCCACTACTCCACCTATCATAGCAAAGACTCGACTCAGAGTCAAGGCACACCGCACACGAGGGACAAAGAAGCCAAAATGGTCGGTTGAGCGCAAGGGGAGAACCTATGTCCCTGAGTGAGACTTAGGCTATGCATAGGCTAATTATAGTCAGAAAGATATTGGGGGGAGACCAAGTTTGAATTTAGAGACCATGAGGAAATCTTGTATTGGATCCGAGAGGTGAGAAGGAGCCAGTGTAAGACTTTGGCAATATAGGTGGAAACGTGAGAAAAACCTGAGGAAAACGTGCTATAAGTCTCTATCCGGAACACCATAGACTACTCTTACGGACAACCCTTTGACTCAACATAGAGCTCGTAGCCTAAATAAGCTGGTGTCCGAGTTTGGTTGTTTTCGAGTAGCGCTTTATAAATTTGGAGATTACGATTACAATTACTAGCTTCAGCCCCTAAGACAGACTGGAAGGAAGAGGCGCATCCAGGGGGCCAATAAGGAGCGAATTGCAGTAATCTATACGAAAGAAGATAAATGCACAACTGTGGTAAAGGCGACGGATGAACAGATCGCCTGATGACTCTCAGTCGCCTTAAATCAATCAATCGATCAATTAAGATATTTTACAAAAAAAGAAAAATGGAAAAAGCAGGAGCGAGTTAGATTTGATATAATATATGATATACAAACCTTAGCGATTTGTCAAGAGTGACGCCCAGATTTCGAACACTAGATAAGAAAGTTGACTGGAAGAATTTGTCAGGACTCAGCAGTGGGCAGTCGAACTTAAGTAATTCTTGTTTTGTTTCAAACCAAATCATTGGGTAACATTCCTAGGAAAGTTCTTCTCACCATTTCACCCGCAAGCTCAGATTTACTGACTATACTTCGACCTTACAATAAATACACTGCTTGAGTACAAGATTGCACATTGTATATAAGCAAATAAGTAAACACGTGCTTATAGACGTAGAGCAGTTTTCGCTGCACTGTGGCACTTATTTGAAACTTAAATTCCTTGGAACATCTGGCAATTCTTCTGCGTGGCAAATAATTTTGTATCTGCTTAAAGGTAGCGGTGAGACTACAGAGCTGGCTACTAGCTTGGGACTTTAGCCGAAGTTGCTTTATATGCAAGAAATAAAATGCAAGAAATAAAATGTTAAACTGAATCGAAGCAGTTAGATAAAGCTAACATAATTACGATGCTCATTGCTGGATCATAGAAGTGACGGGAAGCCATATAATCAGCAAATCATAGAAATCATGGCGAGCTGTAGGCCTACCATCGTGGTTTATTTAAGGGTCTGCACATGCAATGCAGAACGTTCTTTGTTTTTAAACACAATAGGCCTATCAGAGAGCGCAACATTAAAACATCGTCAGTCATATTTGGTCTATAAAATATTCGTTAATGCGAAAAAATCAACAATGATTCGATATCCGTTTACTGTCTTAAAAATTAACAATGCTATGCTATCATAGCAATAGTTTGTAATTAAGCCTGGCTTCGAGAGTTCATTGAACAATTATAGACGTTAGTCGTAGCTAGTATTCTATTGTATATGAAACTAACAAGCAAGCACAACGCACACGAAGAATATTTAGCATTTTACGGAGACTGCCAAGTGTACCTATTTGAATTCAGTTCTACGCGCTATATAATTTAGCATAGATCGTTTGATGGACGAATAAGATAGACGAATTTCCACTGCGAATTACAAGCTTGACTAAAGATGCACTGATTAACACAGTCACTTATAAGCAGTTTAAATCAAACTAAATGTGTCAAACTAATTGATTGTGACATCTGTTGCGAACAGAAATTGATTGGAGCTGTTTGCAGAATGATCTCATCGGTTTGGGTCCACTATTCCGAGGGTCCACTATTCCGAACCCTAACCCTAAACCTAACCCTAGACCTAACTATAACCCTAACCCTAACTCACCCCAATCCTAACCATAACCCTAAACCTAACCCTAACCCTCCCCAACCATAACAATAACCCTATCCCTATAACCTTCCCAACCCTAACCATAATCATAACCCTAAATCTAAACCTAATCATAACCCACCCAACCCTAACCCACCCCAACCCTATACCACTGTAACCCTAACCACAAGGATAACGAGCAAAATATAGCGGATATTCGGAATAGTGGACCTTCGGAATAGTGGACCCTTGGAATAGCGGGCCCTTACCGATCTCATCACCGTTCCTATGGACAGCTGCAAGCATGGTCAGCATTGGGGCAGCTGATTCCCTGCGGTCCGCTGCACGAGGAATCGTAGGTGATCGGATTTTCGTTAAATGTCGGTGGATTGCTCTGGATGTTCCAATGGCACTGCATCTGACCATTAACGATCTCAGCATGGTAGTCGACATGCGCGGCACAGACAGTCTGGCAGCATCCGGTAACGCATTGAATGTCGTAGTCCTGCTGGTCGTAGGTACTTCTGCGGACGATAGAGTTCGCACAGTAGTACGGTGGGTTGTTCTTATTCTGCACCTGGCGTTTTCTCATGGGATGATCAATGTCTACAGATCATTCAAATGCATGAACATAATTACAATAATTATAACGACCTTGGTGTTAAGAATTCAACGTATGCAATACATTGGAGTATGCTATTATAGAGCATCAAAATAAAGCAGTAAAATCATGTCAATGATGCGTGATATAGCTCTAAATTTGTTATATATCGCCACTTTAAGAAAATGCTAAATAAAATTAATAAAAGCATGCACATAGCATGCGTTTAACTGCTATTCGCCATAGAAAAGCCTTCACAGTTTCACTGGCAGACTTACGTATGCCCCGAGACTGCGCTTCTGAAAGTCTTCTCCGATTTAGTGAATGCCATCGACTCAGGCCAACTGGCGCTGCTGTCACTACTTGATATGTCGGCTGCATTCGATACAGTCGACCACGATATCTTGATGCAGCGACTGTCTAGTTCATTTGGGATCAAGGACAGAGCGCTCAGTTGGCTTGAATCCTACATAAGAGGGCGCACGCAATCAGTCCATTTGGCAGGAGAGGAGACGGTACCTAGGCTGGTCACCTGCGGTGTTCCACAAGGATCAGTGCTCGGACCTCTCCTCTTTGTACTATATACGGCCGACTTGGAGAGGATCATAGAAGTACATGGATTGCTCCACCACTGCTATGCGGACGATACACAGCTTTACTTCTTCTGCGAACCATCACAAACAGCTGAACTGAAGCAGAGAGTGCTGCTGTGTATTGAACAGATTTCAGAGTGGATGACATCCAACCGTCTGAAGCTCAATCCCTCCAAGACGGAGTTCGTATGGTGCACCACACTCAGACGCCGCCATCTACTTGATGGCAGTACCTTCAACATCGGTGATTCGGAAGTCAACCCAGCTGACACCGTTCGCAACCTTGGAGTTCAATTTGATAGCTGTATGACCATGACGCCCCATGTGAGTCAACTCGTCCGAGGTTGTTTCTACCAACTGCGACGAATCAAAACCATCCGCAGATTCGTCCCAACCTCAACCGCCGTCATTTTAGTCAACAGCTTCATTGTCTCCAGGGTTGACTACTGCAACAGTGTACTGGCGGGTCTTCCGGCTTGTCAGCTGGAGCGGATCCAGTCGGTGCTCAACTCCGCTGCACGCATCATATATGGTCGCACACCATCTGACCATGTAACTGATTTGTTGCGTGACAATCTGCACTGGCTGCTGGTCCCTCAGCGGATTACATATAAACTATGCCTGTTAACATACAAATCTCTACTTAACCTTATGCCGGACTATATATCAGAATTTTGCATTCGTGTAGCAGATAGTCGGCTAAGATCATCGTCGAGGGGTCTGCTACAGGTCCCACGGTCAAACACGATGATTGGCGAAAGGTCTTTCGCTGTGTCAGGACCCACTGCATGGAACAGTCTTCCTGACCATGTGAAGCATGCTCGCTAGAAGGATTCAAATCGAGACTGAAGACATATTTGTTCAAACAATCGTATAATTAACAGTGACATGTGATCCCGTGTACAGCGCCCTTTCCTTCGGCCTCGACTGAGCTACGGCGCTATATAAATCGTCTTATTATTATTATTATTATTATTATAATAAAATAAAATAAAATAAAAATAAATATAAAAAATATAAAAAATTATTTACCTGTGGTATATGCCCCAGTGCAGAACCTTTCCTTCTCTGTGGTTGGTCCAGGAACCAATAGAACGGGCTTCCATTAACTACTATACGAACCTCCCAAACTGCTCTCAATTTCGCCAACTCTTGAAGACTGCTTTTTCGCTTGGCCTGGACCGGGAGCGCCTCTGAGTAGTTATCTCTAAGGGAGCTATATAAATTCCGATTAATTGATTGATTTATTGACGAGCACTATATACAATACATGACATGTACATGTAGACATTACCTAGAAACTAATTGCCGAGCAATAATACAGAAAGATATGAAAATATAATGCATTATCCATTCGTTCATTCAAACGCGAATATAGCCTAGCCTATATATAGCGCATTTGAATTTTTATATGTATATATAGCGCATTTGAATAAGACCCCTTCCGGAAAACAACTAAGAGGCGCTCCCGACTCCAGCGCGACCAAAAGAACAGACCTAAGTTTCGTGATGAGGAATGGTGTGGTGGCGTCGTTGCCTTGAAGCCGGAAGGTTCGAGGTTCGAATCCACTTCAAGTCGCCGCGTAGGGACCTTGGGCAAGTCCTTCACTCGCAATTTCTCAGCGTTTCGACGTGTAACTCCGATGCAATGTCCGCTCTGCAGTTGGGAGCGCCTCTGAGTAGAGTGGTTGAAGGGGCGCTATAACAAGTGCGCATACAAATGCAGAGTGTGCAAGCGTAATCCTAAAGGAAGGCCGTTGCAAACCACTGGACCCACCGCAGAGAAAGCTCGATTCTTCCTATAGGTGCAGTACAAGCAAAAGGAACCAAGAGAACTCCTTTTTTCGCAGAAAGACTGATTAATTGATTAATTTATTGATTGACTGACTGACTGACTGACTGACTGACTGTTTAATTGATTGATTAATCTATTGATTGCAGACTGGCCTTAACAAAGTCGTTGGTCAACAGGTTACACAGTCTGTTACAAGACTCAATTCTTGGAAAACCGAGCAATTGAAATCACGAGCAAGAGCAATAAGTTAGCAATAATTTAACAATAATTTAATTATTGAACGCGATTACTTACTGGTTTCATTCATAGCCTTGCTAGCAATTCCGTCGCTGCAGTAAGGATACAACCAGTAGACGGAGATTCCCTTGCACGTTTCTCTGGCAGTTTTACCGAGGAATGAAGTGTCGGCTATTGGTGTATCAGATACTTGATACATCAAACTCATGACGCTTGTCGGCGGCTACATTAAATAGCAAATGGTTGAAATCTTCACCTGAATCATTTTTTGAAGCAGTTTCTATTACCAAGGCATACAGACTTAGTTACATGAGTAATTAAATCAGATAATAAATCATAAAGTGGTATGTGTGCATGACTAGAATGCATGGGCAGAGACTTAGGGGGTACAGAGGAGGGTCTCCCGAAGTTTGTAGTGGGGAACGGAGATGTTTATATCACCCCAATATTTCAGAAATATCATTCTGCCAAAAGCCATCTGCCGAATGGAAAGTTTAGTGAACCTTTTGGAAGATGGCGGGAATGGATTCCACGTCTGTACTCCCTTCATGACAGAGCGTTGCCATTACACTATAGGGCGCCGTAACAAATGCGCGCAAGCAAAAGCGCGCAGACAAATGCGCGCAGACAATAGCGCGCAGACAATAGCGCGCAAAGCGCGCAACAGGGACTTTCCCGTCAAAAGAGCGCAAAAAAGAGCGCGCAAAAAAAGCGCGCAACAAAGAAAATGATGAGAATAATTAAAAAGAACAATGTTTCATAATGTTTCATAGGCACCGTTCATTTCAGCAGACCGTCGACTGCCACCATCCATCGGTCTTCAAACTTGTAAAGCAATTCATTGCGGAACAAGACCACTTTGAGTTGAAGATCGAGAGGTATCGTTCTGGATTTAGACACCCTGAGGCTTGAAAATGTAAGTACGTGCGTCCCAATAGACGCCTTCAGGCGTTGGTTCCAACGTATGGCACGATTCCTTTGGACGATTTTTTGCGCGGGGTGGCTCACAACGTTAGCCTATAAACTTATAGGATTTGAACTCTATATCTTCTTCACATTTCTAGCGAAGCACTATTTGACTCTATTCGATTTACTTCGTTTCGTCTTACTACATTGCGTTTAGGATTAAATGTTCCGTTGAAGAACAACGTTTCGTCTATATTTCATTGCGTTTAGGATGAAATGTTGCGTTATTTCTCACCTTCTGTTTCCTTATGTTTAGATGCTGAATCAATAAAAAAAATTATTGGGTCTATGTGTGTTATTTGTGCGCGCATTTGTCTGCGCGATTTTGTTACTGCGCGCATTTGTCTGCGCGCATTTGTCTGCGCGCTTTTGCTTGCGCGCTTTTGACGGGACACCCACTATAGGTATGCAGGCCTACACCGTCTTATGTATGCTGGTGATTATAGGTCTACTTTCGTACTCCAATGTATTGCATATTTAAAAACATGTCTTAGTACACCCAATGATAGCAATGATACGTATTATGCGGTAATGCGACACGGAGTCAAAAGTGTCCAGATGTGCAATGATAATTTAAAAGTATTGATAGCCTGTACAGTGTGTACACTGTACAATGTACGCTTACAGCTGTGTCCGGTCCAGTGATCTTCGACGGATCCATTGCGTTGCTTCTGTTCAGCGCAGATATGTAGCAAGTGGTCCTTCCATCGTTAATCACCTTCACTACTTGAATGTCCTGCGTTAAAAGGGTTAAAAGGAAATTAATCTTGTGAGGTAGCACAAATGATTATACACGGGCAGATAATATATTATTCACGGGAAGATGATAATTTATATCAGATACCAGCCTAGTCTGCTACACTCTGAACCTGGTCAATTGTAGACAATTAGCCTAACCTCTGTTACAACCTAAATACTCGTCTAAGACTTGTATGCTTTTGAGGCAGACAGCGTTTGAACGTATAAAAAAGGAATGGAATTACAATGTATTATATTCCTGACATGCAGAAAAGCTTTAAAACTTAATAAAACTGACAAACCCTGTTAAAGTCGTTGATGATATACGCATCGTGTGAAGGATTGGAGACATGATACTGAACGACGTTTTCATTCGGGTCACTGGTGACATCCTGCTTGCTGTTTTGGCTCAACTGCATGGTATACTGTTCATACAGATAAAATCACACATGGTCATTAATTGCAAAATAAATATCGAATACTCGTCGTCGTCGTGACCATCCTCATTGCTGCGGATCGGGGATCAAAGTCAACGACGCCATCTTCCTCCATTGCTCCCTGTTCCTCGCGGTCCTCACGCAGTCCGCCATCGTCATCCCCGTCCATTCTTCCACGTCATCCATCCATCTTCTCATCGGCCTTCCCCGGGCTCTTTTTCCGTCCAGATAGCCCTGACATATGAATGCTGGTAGCTTGTCCGCTCTGATCATGTGTCCGAATTAGTCAAGCTTCCTTCCTTACACCACCTCCAGCAGGCGCCGCCCCGGCTGCAGCTCTTCCAGTATAGATTCGTTTGTTCTGAACTCCCTCCAGCTGACTTTCAGCATCGAATACTAGGATTGGCCTATTGAATTTCCTGAGCGTGGAAACCGTCGTTGTTGCATACCCTAAACTACAAATTATTCAATACTTAAAATGCCCTGTCTACAGAAAACTCTAAATCTGATCCTATTCTTTAAAATAACCCTAATCAAGCGAATGCCTTTATCGCAAGTTGAAACCTGAAGCGCTTATAAACATGCAGATATAGACTACATGTAGGCCTATATAGGCCTATGAGATGCCACAAAGAAATACCCGATGCCCTAAGAATTTGAGATTCCTATTATCGTCACTTTGGGACGCGGTGGTGTAGTGGCATGTTCTGTGCCCTGTAGCCGAAAGGTCGCAGATTCGAATCTACCTCAAGCCACTGCGTAGCGACCTTGGACAAGACTATAGTTGCTCCCTCACAATAGTCTTTGAGGAAGACAATGGGAAACAAACTCGCATCAAAAGTCAATGGATCTGCATTTTGTGGCAGAGAACTCATCATCATCATCATCATCATCATCATCATCATCATCATCATCATCATCATCATCATCATCATCATCATCATCATCATCATCATCATCATCATCATCATCATCATCATCATCATCATCATCATCATCATCATCATCATCATCATCATCATCATCATCATCATCATCATCATCATCATCATCATCATCATCATCATCATCATCATCATCATCATCATCATCATCATCATCATCATCATCATCATCATCATCATCATCATCATCATCATCATCATCATCATCATCATCATCATCATCATCATCATCATCATCATCATCATCATCATCATCATCATCATCATCATCATCATCATCATCATCATCATCATAAGTGAAGCGCAGTAAATAATCCATCTCTAATCACTATATTTATTTATTTGTTTCTAGAAGGGGGCAATCTTGAACTCATGCAGTGCACTTACTGTACGCTCAAAGTAGTCAATAAATCTGAGTTTGGGGTGCGGGTGAAATGTTGAGAAGAGCTCCGCTAGGATCGTTACACAGCATAGGTTCGAAGCCATAATCCAGGGCTGTTTTTAAGGAACTTTTAGAACTGCATAACTCCTTCATTTCTTTCCCATCCTCCATGGTAGGCTAAATTACTTCCAATTGGAAGACAATGACCTGTTTTGCTAGTTTTAACTGTACAGAAGTGCTTCTACAACAGCACAAATCCATTTACAGCTGCACATTTTTTGTACAACTGCACGTTAAAAGAAGCCCTGCCGCAATCGTTGTATAAGTCTATAAGAGACAGAATGCACACAAACCAAAATGCAGCTGAGTTGCAAATTAGCTCCAGAATAATTAATATGCTTTGCAGCATGCACTTGAAACAAAGACACCATAACACTTTCTACGTTATTTCTCAAGCTCAAGAGCAAACTAGTGAAGCAACTGAAGAATACCTTTATGATGTCCTTCTGGGCTTCGGTGAACATGTACATGCCGACCAGGATGGTCGCTAGAATGATCACTGCAGCCAGAATTCCACTAACTGCGATGATTACGTACTTCTTGGTCTTACGTGGTGGAGCCACCGTCATCGAAGTCTACAAATAAACAGTCATTTAACTATTGTTATTTTCTAGTTCTATATAGCACAACTTTAAGAAATCTACTCAGAAGTGCTCCCAGTCCAACCAAGGCTAAATAATAGGTGTTCTAGTTTGAAAGGAACATAGTGGTGCCACCTCTAGTCGCCAGGCTTAACGTAACAGGAAGCGCATTCCAGGTACTGGCAGGTAGCCTACCAGGGTCAGCAACCGAGAAGCGATAGAGACTATAGGGCCTATGTTTTGGCAAAAATAGCAATTATTAGTCTAATCAATTTAAACAGATGATCATTTGGTAATAAATTTAAGAAACATTCGTACAAAAAGTTAATCGTTTGCGGATAAATTGACTTTAATTGCAAGGAACTCAACACTTTTATTTGAACCGTGTAGTCCTATACCTCTGCAAAGACGACTGCTGGAGCGTCCTCGGTCTTCTTGTCGTCTGACATCTTGAAGAGAACAGGCATAGCACGATGAAACTTCGATCTGTTGAGATCTGAACCGGAATCCGACTTCTGCAGGAGAAGGTAGATGGTCGAAGTCACCAGATGAACTTCTCGACGTTGCTTCAAGACTTCTCGGTCGACTGCGACTTACTGCACTCAGCATTGATCATTTATAGCATTCAATCGGCAGTTCCTCATCGTAAACAACATTGATGAGTTACGAGCATTTAATTGAACCTGTTCGAAGAAAGTCTTTACGATTCTACAAAATAATTTTTATACGCCTACTATTTTTTTATAGAGAGAATGAATATAATATTTTCGTGTGTGTACTCTAACACACGGGTGTGACTGTTGAGCTTAACATCTGGGCATATAACACTTGCTATAATTATTTCAACTTGTGATCAACACGATAATTGATGGCGTTACCGTACATCAGGAAGTCATCATCATCATTGCGGTCCATGGGCTCAGTGCCCGTTGGTGTCAATCGCATGTTTCACCGTCCGTCTCCACTTGTCTCTCTCCTGTGGACATCAGGTAGTAAGATGCATTTTTCGGTAGATTTCCAACTAACGCGTCACGCACGGTTAGCAGTGCGTCCAAGGCATAAATTATAATTATCGTTTGCGAGCCTCTGGAGCATGAAGGTCCACTAAGCATCAGCAGGAGTTGAAAGCATGTCGATGGCCTTCGTTGGGTTAGGATCAACAATTTTTAAATGCTTTTTTTTTACAAAGTTAAGAATAAGGCCTGCGAACATTTAGGAACTGTTATCAGCTGCAGTGGCGGCGCCAGGATTTCAGTTTCGGGGGGCTGAAGCCTCGCGGCAAAATTTTTCCATTTTCGCCGCCAACATTTCTGACGACCTTTTTTTTTAGTCATCGGCCAAAAATTGTGGATATTTCAATGTAAAAAAATTCGGATAGCCCTTTTTTAGGGGGGCTGAGTCTCTTGTAGGGGGCTTAGCCCCCCCCAGTCCCCCCTAGCGCCGCTACTGATCAGCTGCAGTGAACCATTTGATGTTGTTCTCTACCAAAGCCGTAGCAAGAATTTTTTATTCCGGGGGGTGTTCACTTGAGTTTGAGCCGACAAAAGCCACCGAATCAACTGACTATAGGGGTATGGTACGCACGATTTAATCTATTGTAAAATGCCATATAGAAATAAGAGCTTCATAATGAAATCCCCTTAGTCCTTACATCAGGATTGTGTTAGTAAATGCATTGTTTCAGTATGGCAATATTTCATTTCGGGGTTGTTCAACACCCAAAACACCCACTCCCGCCCCAGCTACGGCCTTGCTCTCTACTTTACCGTTGTTTCCATAACTGCTCTATTTCTCACTCTGTTGCGACCGTATAAATCGAAAACTTTCTTTATTTTGAACAATACTTAAGTTCTGCATTGATGCAATGCAATGCTTTGCAATGCAATGCTATGCAATGCAATGCTATGCAATGCAATGCAGTGCAATGATTATATGCAATGCAATACTATGCAATACAATGCTATGCGACGCAGTGTGGCCCAACTTTAAGCATGCATGTAAGCAAGTAGATTTTCATTTAACCGTTTGCAGCGAACTGCACATTTTGAAGCACAGACATTGTGAAAAAAAACGAACGAAAGCTAATGGCAGTGGTGTGCAAAAGTCTGGAACCACCTCGAAATATTGCGTTTTTCGACTTTCCAGCCACTTACTCGCATATTTTCATATGCTTAATAAAAAAAACTTTTGTGTGTAGCATCGTGGGGATATATTTGGTTATTAGAATCAACTTTTTATTCTAGGCTGAACTAAATGTTACCAGTTTGTTTGTGGAAGTTGCCATGGTAATGGTTTTGTGTAAATCTCGTAATTTGTACGTCCCTGGCGGTTTGTGTGAAAATTTATTAGTATGGTTATAACAGGTTATGTGTGGTGTGAATTCGTTCATAATCATTCATTTATTCATTCATTCATTTCTAAAATTTATATAGCACCCCTCCAAGAAGACTACTCAGAGGCGCTCCCAGCCCAGCCACGGCTAAAAGGATAAATCTTGAGCAACAGGTAGAAAGCAAGCAAATTATTTCGAGGTAG
>OX457051.1:25909497-25971997 GCA_949752735.1 Lumbricus terrestris
AATTTGATGATCTGGGATCTGATCTCATGAGAGGCTTCCTACTGTGCCTAAGCCACCACCAAAATATTCGAAATCCTCGGATTGGGCTACTCTCTTCGTGATTGAGACTCGCAACAATGGTAGTCAGGACAATCACAGTGAGGCAGAATTAAGTCATCATATCTGACCTAAGAGTGACGAATGATCTGGCAGAGTGACTCTTATGCAGTCCTTCAATGAAGTCCTAGTTAGAAATAAGGGAGAGAAACAATTTGCTCTACAATGGTCAAGTAAAGCCAGATTTTTCAAATGTACTATGAGGAATATACTATGACAACTTACAGTACTTCTTTGGATTTTGCATTAGATCTATATCTGATGTTTATGTGTTCAAATTTGCTTGGAACTGTGAAAATTACGATGTGTCACAATGTCGCCTAAGTGACTATTCGTCCCTTGCTTTGAGCAAGTCCTAAATCTTTTCCGATTTTCATCTAATTTGGCAGATAACTATATTTCCGAAGGTGGAACACAAAAACATATTGGTCGATATTAATATGGAAATTTTAATTTTTGGACACACCCTAAAGTGCATGGACGCCGTCCTTGACCGTCCAGCTACACTTTCAGCCCTGGTGACACCGGACCTCCGACCTGTGATGGACACCCTACTGAGCTACCTCATATATATATATGTATATATATATATATTAGCAACCCTGTTTCTTTTTCACTATCCTTTTCCTGTTCTAACCTAGACTGGCAGCGCTCCTGAGTTGGCCTCCAGAAAAAGACGCTGCACAAATTATTTGCAATAGTCATGCTAATAATAAAATGTTGAAGCATTTAGGCGAGTAAATAATTAGGTTGCTAGGTAAGCACCCACGTGATTAAGAGTCTAAGAAATTTGATAAGTAAATTGGTTAGTTAGTAAGTTAGTGAGTAGTTAAGTAACTGTGTAAGTAGGTAATTCAGCAAGTAGGTTAGTCAGTAAGGAAACAATAGTTAAGAAAATAAGTAAGCAGGTATCAAGCTGCCGTTTATCTGCATCCGGCAAACGCATATGCATTGCATCGTGGATAACCTATAGCTGTTCAAAAAGTAATATCGAAATAGAAGGGCAAAGAGGCTCCATAGAATTTGTTCTACCATTAGACATTACTGCGTCCACCTCGGACATTACTGTGTCCACGTCAGACATTAATGTGTTCACGTAAGATATTACTGTATCAGCGTCAGACATTAATGTGTTCACGTAAGATATTACTGTATCAACGTCAGACATTAACGTGTTCACGTAAGATATTACTGTATCCACGTCAGACATTAATGTATTCACGTAAGATATTACTTTGTCCACATCAGACACTACTGTGGCCACGTCAGACATTACCGTGTTCACATCAGACATTACTGTGTTCACATCAGACATTACTTGGTTCAAATCAAACATTACGGTTTCTGCATCAGACATTACTGTGGTGGACACTGTGATGTGGAATCAGACATTACTGTGTTCACATCAGACATTACTGTGTCCACACTAGACATTACTGTGTCCACATCAGACATTACTGTGCCCAGCATAAGACATTAATGTGCCCACGCGTGTTCTTGTAGGATGCAATGACGAAGGCTACGAGGCCCGATGGAGCGGCGCTGGAGCTGACACCTGAGGAGAATGCGGAGTTCGTCGACACGCTCAAGTCGCTGGAGACGACGATGAAACAACACATGGTTGTTTTGATGGAGAAGAAGAACCGCGAGAAGGTTGCTGCTGGTGGTGATGCTGCTGGAGGTGGGGGGGCCGGGACTGGGCTTGGGGCGGGGAGCGGTGCGGAGAAGACGCTTGGCGCCCCGGAGAGGGCGATAGCCGGACCCACCAGAGCCATCACGAAAGTACGAAGAGATGTTACGAAGCTGAACAACAATGTCCCAGCTCCGACGAGAATTGGAAAGGTATGTCTTGAAAGTCGTAGAGACGATGATATTCCTGTTGGAGTTGGTGGTAGTAATGATGATGATGATGATGACAACGACGACGACGACGGTGGTGGTGGTGGTGATGATGATGATGATGATGATGATGATGATGATGATGATGATGATGATGATGATGATGATGATGATGATGATGATGATGATGATGATGACGATGACGATGACGACGACGTCGACGATGATTATGAATCACAGCCACTACAACTTACATTGCCATCACCGCCATCATCATCATCATCACCACCGCCATCATCATCGTAATAATTACCATCATCATCATCATCCTCCTCATCATCATCATCATCATCATCATCGTTATTAATTGTAGCATTCGGGGCGTTAGTGCAGCTCTACTCTGACCATTGACGACTGAATAATAATAACTCTTGAAAGGTCGAATGAATCGTCTCTCGTTTAGCATACGATGCACGATTTTCTAACTTTATTTATGGACTTTTATATCGGATATGACGCTATTATGACGGTGCAATTTGTGGCGAGCGACAAGGGCAAACCTCACCATCACTGGTTCAATCTTTGTGTGTCTGTCTGTCTGTCTGTCTCTCTTTATATCCGTATCTTGCTGTCTCTGTCTATGTGTCTGTCTGTCTCTCTTTATCTGTCGCTGTGTCTCTCTCTGTCTCTGTCTCTCTTCCTCCATCAATGACGTTACGTTTCCCAACTTAATTCTACAAAATACACAATCCATGTATTAATTATTATTATTATTATATTATTTTTTTAATAATGATAATGATAATTGTAGCAGTAAAAATAATAATAAAAATAATAATAATAATAATAATAATAATAATAATAATAATAATAATAATAATAATAATAATAATAATAATAGCAATAATAAAAAAATAGTCGTAATAATGATAATTTCTTAAAAACAGCCCTGGGCATAGAGAGAGGAAGCCAGTGAAGTTGTTCGGCCATGAATGTAGAAATGTGGGGAACCGAGGTGCACCCAGGCAATAAGCCTATCAGCAGCATTGATTAGGCAGACCATGTACAGGAGATAGACGAGCCTTAGGGAGGCGTTACAGTGTGGGATAATAGCTATTTTAATCCTATGATCCGTCGTAATATTCCTGCTGCTTATAAGCTGAATGAAGCTATATAGGATAGGATTTTGTTTTTAGACAGTCCATGTTTATCTTGGTCCGTGTCGTTGACCGTAGAGTGATGAAATTGAAGATACGAGATTAGCATGCAACACTCATATTATTTTACAATGTCGTTCAAATCTGTTATTTAACGCTGTTATCCGACGCTGCTATTCAACGCTGTTATTCGACACTGTTATTTGACGCTGTTATTTGACGCTGTTATTTGACGCTGTTATTTTACACTGTTACTTGACGCTGTTGTTTAGTTTTCAGTTCCTATTTGCTCAAATTGATAACTTGACAAGAGTATTAATTTTCTTTATTGACGTGCATGCATGTAAGCTTAGACTTGCGTTCTCTGAAGGTACTGCAACGTATTGCGGCGTTTCTAACACTTTTCAAAGTGCCTCTCGAAGAATAACCCTCTAGAAAATTTCGAGAGGTGTTTTCTAAATGCATAGGCCTATACTTACCATTTCCCCTTCCATAAAAACGACATACGCAACATTCACCCTCGAAACACTAAAAAATGTAATCAGATTTTTAAGCGTAGAATTTACTATCCAAACTGGTAAGAGTATCGAAGATTTTTTTGTCAGAGAGACTCAAATAAAAGTCGTCGGAAAATATATTTTCCGGTCAAAGGGTATCGCCCGTGTCTGGCTCGATGGTTGCCGTCCGCCCAAATCGGCGGTTTTCTACCCCCCCCCCCTTCAAAGAAAAATCACTTCAATTCCCCCTCAAAGCAGAGGGACTATAGATTAAACACTGTGCATGTATGCTGTAGTTATTTTCCTCGCTCCCCCACCACCCATATATGAGTTCTATCTCGCAGGTTAATTTCATCCCCTCCTCCGCTTGCACTCTCATAATAATTATAGGGGCCTTTACTCTGCAGCTTGGGACGGACGAATAAAATCCGACCCTTCGATCAGTTCTATCCTGGATTCCTGGGCCAGCTGTCGGTCACCATCATCACTGATCGCCATCGTACACCAGCACCACGTTGCAATCTCATTGGCTTCACCTTTCCCGACTTCGACCTGCAACTTACAAAGCAAAATGGCCGTTTTCGGACTTAATTTTTATATAGCTCATCCACCTGTATTTATAAAGGTGCTAAAGGTCCAAGTGCCAAGGCCGTAGCTAGGGGGTGTTTTGGGTGTTTGAACACCCCCCGAAATGGAAAATGTGAAAAATAAAATAATGCATTTACGAGCACATGATGTAAAAACCATGAAATAAAACCATGAAAACACCCCCCGAAATATGCCGGATGACTAAAAAGGTCATCATTTTTTGGGGGGAAGGAAAAATGGTGACTGAAACACCCCCCGAAATCAAATCCTGGCTACGGCCTTGCCAAGTGCTGTAGTATGCCAAACAAATTTCTGTCCAGGGTAACGGCCTCTGTTGTCATAGACCCTGGTCAAATCTGGATACATCCATTATAAAGGCGAATTGGCTGGTTTTCCGGATGCGGGCTGTGTGTGACGCTGACAAACATATTTCGAAGACTTACTTGAACATTTATCAGTGCCAGACTATTATTGTCCAGCGATTGACTATGACAGGTGAATTAATGCAAGACATGATTACCTGTTACACCTGACTGATGTTGCACGAACCTAATGGTCAGGCTAATATAACACCAGACCCAGAACCCCTCCCCCTAAGGCAATTAATTCACGTGGATTATGTATTATGACGGAGGTTACTATATACTCGCGTTCATAGATTTGGAACACGCCCATATGGGAGACAAACACGTCAGACAGTGCTATCTGCATCGCGTTGCCATGGAAATTAATTCGTCATCGGTATAAGCTGCTGTGGCTGACTTATGGCACAGGCATCTATGCAGGGCTTAAAGTGTGCCTGGACGGTAATGGACGGCGTACATGCACTTATCTTCAAATCTGAACACCGTCATGCCACTTATTAGGCAAGCACAGGCTCTAGAGGTAGGGCATCCAGGCATTTCTTTTTCTATGCTGTAAGCACTGCATCTATGTACTTTGATCTTTCCAGCTATCATACAACAGTTCTTCTTATGACCTTCCCAAGGTGACCGGACAATTCGGAACCGGACAATTCGACATCCGTGTAAAACATTTAGGCGATCAACATTTATTTATAATTTTTTTATCGAGTGGCAAAAAAAGGTTTGTGATTATCCAGACCCTGCGAAATATTGACATCAAAAGACCTATGGCGATCATAACCTGGACTCCAATGGCTAATTGGCTATCAATAATTAAATTCATGATGATAAATAAATTTTATTATTTTAGTATCAGGGAGTGTGGTTGTATGTCACACGACTCTTTTAGAACAGAACAGGGCTGTTTTTAAGGAATTTTTAGAACTGCACAACTCCTTTTCTTTCCCATCCTCCATGGTAAATTACTTCCAATCGGATGAAAAATACCTTTTTTGCTAGTTTTAATTGCACAAAACGTGTGACAGAAGTGCTTCTACAGCTGCACAAATCCATTTAGAACTGCACATTTTGTGTACAACTGCACGTTAAAAAAGCCCTGGAACAGAAAGGAAACACTTCGATTAGTATAATAAGGCCGATCTTGTCAACGTAGTATTAATCAAGTGAGCTTAATATCCGTCACACCATTTTTGGAGTCCGCTCCGAATTGCCCGGCTCCGAATTGCCCGGCTCCGAATTGTCCGCACCAATAAATTATTGTCCGCTCCGAATAATCGTCCGGCTCTGAAATTTCTCCTTGCCAATGACCTTCATCATCCATATAATGTCATCACCTTCTTGGCCTATGTCGTCCAAGTCAGATGCTTTGTCAGTCGTGCATGGTCCAATATCGCAGATCATTGTACGCGGCTATAGCAACCAACCACCTGTCACGCGCTATGTCAACATTCGCCACACGCGCACAAACACGATAGTTACGACAAATAGGGCTGGCTATAATAAACGTTGGCCAAACACTGACGACAGGGATCTTACAATGTGGACGGTTAAAACATTATGATGGTGATCGTATAATTCTAGCCAGCGAAGCTCTGTGGGACAGGCCTAATAAAAAAGGACTAAATAATAAGGACTAAATTAATGATAAGGTTAGACCTCTAGACAAAGACAGATCGGCGCAGGCTCAGCAGGCCAGACACGGGCCTTATAAATTATAATCGAGCGATGGTAATTGATGGTTCGTTTTATTTTATTTCGCTTTAGCCTACTCGATTGACTTTGGCGTGGATCGAACGCGTTGAACCGGGAGGGGCTTTCGCCTTTCGGTTCCGAAGCAGTTCTTTATTGGAATGGCAATCCGTTCAGTCAAACGTCGGCTGCTATTATAATAGGTTACTGACACTAACTGTTAATAACACACATACTGCAGAGAAAAAGGCTTCTTATGCATTAGACTATTCATTTCATATTGGAAAACTATGAAAATGTAAAAATCTATATGGAAAACTATGAAAAATGTTGGAAACTATATGGAAAAACCCATGAAGATGTTGGAAAACTGTATGGAAAACTATGAAATTGTTGGGAAGACTATAAGGAAAACGTTGGAACCTATATGGAAAACTATGAAAATGCTGGAAAACTATATGGAAAACAATGAAAATGTTGAAAAACTATATAGAAAACAATGAAAATGTTGGAAAACTATATGGAAAACAATGAAAATGTTGGAAAACTATATAGAAAACTATGAAAATGTTGGAAAACTATATGGAAAATTATAGAAATTTGAAACAGAACTCGATAGACAGAACGCTTTTGAAAGCACAAAGCGCTACACAGTACTAGATTTTTTGACTGACGATGCAAATTATGTTTGTCCGACTTTGGCTTCTTGGGGCGAACACATTGATGATTATGAGAACACAAGAACACAGCCATAAGTTAATTAAACTCAATGACCTGTACAAGCGCTTCTACCGATCCAGCCAGAGTCCTGCCTTTATTTTATACCATTCATTCATTCATTTCATGAATTGTATACAGCGCCCCTTAAAGAAGCCTACTCAGAGGCACTCCCAATCCAACCAACAATGAAATAGGTCTTCAGAAGAAACCTGCAAAAACACATTAGGGTGAATCAAGGCGTGTCTCCAACGGGAGATTGTAATTATTCCAGACAGATGACTGCATTGTAGTCTGAGACAATGCATGTTTTTGTTGGTGCGTTTGCATGTGTGTACTTATGTGAGGGTCTGGGTAGACTCCGGGTGATTATGACAAATGCTGACGCGACCCAACGACGGTTTTTACGCAACTGCAGAATGAAGGTGTCCGGAAAACAAGACTATGACAATGAAGGTGACGGTGACGGTGACGGTGACGGTGACGGTGACGCTGACGCTGACGATGACGACGACGATGATGATGATGATAATGATGATAATGATGACGGTCGATGATTATCACTTTCACCACACCTCCATGTTCCGTTGTATCTGCCCTATATTACCGAGGCTTCTGAGGTTTCGTCGGCTGCGTCGATTCCGTTACTGTTCTACTGCTGCTATAGCTGGTGCAACCGCTTCTACGGTTGTTATGTAGCTGTTGTTACTGCTGCAATTGCCTATAATTATTGTTGCTACAGCTGTTGTCACTGCTACAATGGCCTCTGTTGTAACTGCAGCTGCTGCTGTTGCTGTTTTTATTGCAGCTGTTGTTACTGCAGCTGCTGCTGTTGCTGTTTTTATTGCAGCTGTCGTTACTGCAGCTGTTGCTGTTTTTATTGCAGCTGTTGTTACTGCAGCTGCTGTCGCTGTTATTATTGCAGCTGTTGTTACTGCAGCTGCTGCTGCTGCTTTTATTGCAGCTGTTGTTACTGCAGCTGTTGCTGTTGCTGTTTTTATTGCAGCTGTTGTTACTGCAGCTGCTGCTGTTGCTGTTTTTATTGCAGTTGTTGTTACTGCAGCTGCTGCTGTTGCTGTTTTTATTGCAGCTGTTGTTACTGCAGCTGCTGCTGTTGCTATTATTATTGCAGCTGTTATTACTGCTTCTGAAGCCATTGCCATTGCTGCTGTTGTCACTGCTGCTGTTGTCACTGCTGCTGCCGCTGCTGCCGCTGCTGCCGCTGACTAGACCAGTTTCCAATCATTAAGCCCTGGTTACCTGGGGCCATGCTAAGCACCACCGGCGTTGTCCTTACGCCGCGCGATCTCTCGCCGTCCCACCCTCCATGGCTCCAAGCGGTCAATCGCCGTTGCCAATATTAACCTCGTCGTCGTCGTCATCGTCGTCGTCGTCGTCTACAGTTGCAGCGATAAATGACACCGGTGACATTTCGTCTGCACTGAAAACGATAGATGTCTCGCTCTGACAGGACCTCATTAGCCAGACCCTTCAGAAGAGATACGTCTGTGTATATACAAGACGACAACGCACTCATGCAGACATCGCACGCCCTTTAAACAGCCATTGATCTTTAGGCATGCATAAAAACACAGTGTATCTCATATGCTGTCAGACATTTTCTGCAAGCTTGTATACAACTGTAGTTATGCTTGCCGTTCCTCAGCACGGCAGTATGCAGGAATGTTGCCGGTAAGAAGAAAAGTTTTAAATTGTTGATACTGGGGACTAATATGTTAATTTACTGATAGCAATCGATCATGTCATTCTCGATGCTATTTTCTCCGGCGATTTGAAGGCTATGAGCAAAGTGACAACTTTGGAAATAAACAATGGTCAGGGAAATGCCAAAATAATCGTTTTCACGCATTGAAATCGCGCCGTAAGAAACAAAATAGTTAATAGAATTATTTTCTGTTTGTAAATTATGGATAAAATATTGACAGAAAGCGTACGCTCTTAATGCTTCCTGACTGTGTACATCTCCGTAGGTGCACCTCTCCATCCAGCTGTCTGCATATTTCATTTCTCTTCTTCTATGTCACTCTATGCCTATCCTCTTGTCGGCTTGTTTGTCAACCTGACGTCCTGCATTCCTACCTGCCTGTCCAGCTGTCCATCTGTCCATGCGGCTGCACCTTTGCATCACTGCCTTTTCGATCACCATGACTGCCTATATGTAGATGTGACTTGTTGCTATTTAACGACGTTGCCATTTCATAGATGATTAGTGTCATCCTCCTCCTTTATCCAGGCTTGGGACTGGCACTGTGTAGATCGATTGGACGAACTGATCTAGCCTGTTGATGGAAAGAAGATGAAGATGAAGAAGAAGAAGATGAAGAAGAAGAAGAAGAAAAGGAGGAGGAGGAAGAGGAGGAGGAGGAGGAGGGGAGGGGAAGAAGAAGAAGAAGAAGAAGAAGAAGAAGAAGAAGAAGAAGAAGAAGAAGAAGAAGAGGAGGAGGAGGAGGAGGAGGAAGAAGAAGAAGATTGAAGAAGAAGAAGAAGAAGAGGGGAGGAGGAGGAGGAAGAAGAAGAAGAAGAAGAAGAGGAGGGGGAGGGGGGAGCAGAAGGAGGAAGAAGAAGAAGAAGAAAAAGAAGAAAATTGAAGAAGAAGATCTAAGAAGACTGGTGTATTCGTGAAGACCAGTTTCGAGACACAATTCATGGTGGGACTAATCAGCTGAGGTTCGTGTACAATATTATTGTACACTGCAGTATAGCTCTGGCATTTGTCCAACGACTATTTTATTCTGCTTCGCTCAACCATATGCATCACAACGACCGATTATTGTGCATGAACATGAGTATCTCTGTATAATAAATTAGGACACAACACGACGGTAACGACGACTCTAATATAGTCATAAAATTATTTGATCACCAATTTCCTTATTACAATTATAGCCTGTAGCAATTGATTCCTTGTACAGTAGGCTACGCTAATATGCGATTGTGGACCACTATATTTATAATAATCATTGTAAACTTTCATAGTGCCTATTTCTTTATAGCCGCTTCGGTTTTTTCCCTAGCCGTTTCGTTCTGGTGACTGAACAAGTTTGAATAGGCCTATCATGCATAATATCGGGGAACCTTTTGAAGACTTCGTGGAACATATAAACATCTGCACTAGGCCTATAGTAGCTATGTAGTCCCTGTAGTAGTCATAGGGCCCATATTATAGCCATGGCCCATATTATAGCCCATCATATTAGCCATGTTGCCCATGCATGGTATACAGTCCTGCATTCCGTAATAGGTCTATAATGAGGCCAAATTAGGAGCTGGCATAATCACGTTACATGCAGTGTAAACAGTATTGTATTGTACTGCATTGTATAATATATTCGTTTAGAGGATAGCGAGACTTCCCTGGCTAGTTTACAATACAAAGAATTCCCTCTACTGGCTCAACCTTTACGCCAAAGAACCATGACTGTGTAGAACAGCTTTTCACCAATAAATCAATAATTTAATAAACAGATCAATCAATCAATCAATCGATAAGAACTTCTATATCACCTCTGCGTGATCTAATCTATTGGCTTATACAACTCTAATGCACGATGTCACCAATTATCAAAAGAACTTTGATTCTCACTGCAAGGGGACTTAGCAACGGCATTTTGTTTCTGATCTGACCTTGCGGAGGGGAGGGAGTACGCCAACATTCGATTATTTTTCTTGAGGTAGGCTACAATAAAAAATAAAGTTTGAGAACCGCTTATCTACATGTATTCTATACCCTACTCGCGTGAGAGAGACGGTTGTTTGGTGCAGAAGATACTTTTAAAGGTCAGATGTTTTTCTTCTTTCAGGTTACCATAAACGTGAGAACAGTTTTTCTGAAGGTCGGAGAGATCGATACACTGCGAGATCGATTCGCTGCTGACGCCTACGTGCAAAACAACGCCTGGTAATCTATAATAACAAATATTGGTCCCAAGCGCTGTAAATTCTAGATTGCAAATTGGAAACGTGTTAACTGTCAGTTGAAAATAACTGTAAACTGTCAACCGCGAATTGTGAAATTGCGTTGTATCTATAAAACATTTATATAGCGCCTCCGCCAGCGCACGCTGATCAGAGGTGCTCATAGTACGAGAGACCAATGGAGAGAAAATCGAGTTCATGAGACAACAATAATAGGCCCTTGACCGTTCAGTTAATAAAGATGAACTCGTCGAAGAAAGACTAAACTGGTTCCACAGTGCAAAATAATACTATAAGTTGCAAATTTTAAATTATAGTGTCTAATTCTACGTCTGCTATTATATATCGACGCAACATGCTCGTGACGCCCTTGCTGAAAATGTACTTCGCTCTGAACTGAGAAACCTATTAGCCTATCTCTTAATAAAACTCCAATAATGGTGCTTTTAAACTGTATTCATCACATACTGGAGGGGACACTTCATGAGGGAAATAATGGAGGGATGAATGGAGGGACGGAAAGGAAGCGGAATACCTAGACAGAAGCTTCTGAACTGGATTATGCGGGTAGGATATCAACATCTAAAAGAGGAAGCTCAACAACGAGAGTAGTGGTAAAGGAATTTTTAGAACTGCACAGTGCACAACCTCTTCTTTCCTTTCCCACTCTCCATGGTAAATTACTCCCAATCGGAGGACAGTGACCTTTTTGCTAGCGGTAGCAATGATGACGACGGCAACAATGATGACTGTGTACCAACGATTATGACGGCAACGAAACTTTAACGGTACAGAAGTGCTTCTACAACTGCACAAATCCATTTAGAACTACATTCTGTGTACAACTGCACGTTAAAAAAATCCTGGGACTGGCGTCATAGGACGTACGAACCTGCCAACTTGCAGAGAACATCCCGATGATGACATACGTGTACATGTAACTCTTTGTTGACCAACATTGTGTACTTCTCAACATCGTAAAGACGGCATTGACGGATAACAGTGGTGTATGTATTATTTGGAAACCGTATAGCAGACGGAGGAAATCAACTGGGACATCTATTGGAATCCGAAGCTCTTCATAGACAACGTCTTCGGTGATCCGAAGGAATCCATCTGGTACTCCGTGTCCTTCAACGACCAAGGTCAAGCGACCATCTGTGAGAAGCGAAGGGTCAACGGATCGTTTCTGGAATACATGGAACTCAACCAGTTTCCGTTCGATACGCAGGTATACCACACCATACGACCTTACCACCACTTCAAGGTTATTTGAGTGCGGAGTGGCTGAACATGAGGAATCCATATAATAATAAAAAAATTATAATAATAACGACAATTTATATGGCGCCGTAACGCGGCCATACCGCTACAAGGGTGCCATATAGCGCCTAATTAAGTGGCGCTCTCAGAGGCGCTCTCTGCCCAGGCACTTCCAAAGAGGAAAGTCCATAGTACACAGTATATAAAAAGAGTTATAGACAAGTCTCGTGGAAGGGAACGCAGACGGGAGAGTTCCATGGCAAACAAAGCGACCCACAATTGAGAAAACCATTATTCTGTCTGATGTCCGTTCGTGCATGTGGAGCCATAAAGTATAATAATAATTTATATTGTGCTATATAATACATGTACTTTTATAATACATGTACCTTTATAACACATGTACTTTTATAATACATGTACTTTTATAATACATGTACTTTTATAATCATCATCAATAACATAGGGCTCTATGCCCGTAAGAGTCCGACGCCACTCTCTGTCTGAGTCTGTCTCGCGTCATGCTGCCCAGCTTCGACAGGTCCGGTCGGCAGGTCTGCTCCATACCATTAACATCTTGGAGCAGTTAGACCGCCTTGTCTAAATGAAGAGAATATTGGGAGAGAGGCATGAAGGACAACTTGGGACAATGCCCGTATGTGTCCCATGCTCTCCCCCGACTCTCTCCACCGGTCTGTCCTGACCGGCCTGTGCATGTCTGCTCCACATCATGACACCTTGAAGTATCTGGGTCGCTATGCCACTTGTGTCGTGGTTTTTGCGGATTTCAATCGTCTTGGTCTTTTACTGCCAGTGTATCGCCACCCATCTGGCAAACCTTCCTCACTTTGTCCGGGCTTAGGACCGGCACAGGGAAGTTGTTGGTTCCCTGTGGCGGAGGATGGATGCAGTTTAACGTCGTGCCCAGGACTTTTTATAATGCATGTACTTTTATAATATAATATACTTGTTAGATTCTATTCAGAGGCGCTCCTGATTATAGCGCGCATGAAGTATTGCTAGTCAAGGACATGCTCAGGATCCCTTCGTGGCGGCTTGAGGTGGATTCGAACCCGCAACCTTCCGTCTCCATGCAAAGCATCGAAAATACCCTTATAGGGCCTACCCCACAATGCCCCACAATAACATAATATACATACAATATAAATAATGTTTAATATATAGCCTACAATATATACATATAATATATATAGACTACATATAATATATGGCAGGATCTGACGGTTTCAATAATATAATATACATATAATAGATCTATAAATAGTGTGTAATATATAATTATATATAATATATACCGGTAATATATATAATTATATATATGACAGGATTTGACGGTTTCAATAATAATATATAATATAAATAATGTATAATATATATATACATAGCATAAACATATGTATAATATTGTATATGGCAGGATCTGACGGTTTCCATAATATAATATACATATAATAAAAATAATGTTTAATATATATCGTATAAACATATGTATATGGCAGGATCTGACGGTTTCCTTGACGACGGAGAGAGAGGACACTGAGATCGAGTTCGCGGAGGATCCTCGCGAGAGGTGTGCGCTAAACGTTCAGTCGTTCGTCGACGAACAGGAGTGGAAGCTGCACAGGTACATCCACACGTGGACGCGGACGAGGGAGGAGGTCTTCAAGGCGACGAAGAACAAACATCCGGTCTTCTCTGCCGCCTGCAAGGCATCGAGAAGACCAGAGTTCTTCATCTGGAACATTCTCATCGTTATGGTAGGTTATTAACTTATTGGAATATCAGAGGTACCGTTGGAACAGGGTAGTTTTTAGGTGTCTTGTGACCACGTGGAAAGCTGCCCCATTTTATTCTTTACGTGCCTCCGTTCTTTCTCGATCCGTTCTTATCTGTCTGTCTATATGTCTGTTTGTCTGTAGGTCTGTCTGTCTGTATGTATGTATGTCTCTGTCTGGTCCTCTGTCTGTCTATCTGTCTGTCCATCTATCTCTCTGTCTGTCTGTTTATGTCTGTCTCTGTCTGTATGTATGTTTGTCTCTCTGTCTGTCTCTTTCTCTATCTGCCTCTTTCTTCTTGTCTGTCTCTACCTCTGTCTCTCTTTCTCTCTCTCTCTCTCTCTCTCTCTCTCTCTCTCTCTCTCTCTCTCTCTCTCTCTCTCTCTCTCTCTTCTCTCTCTCTCTCTCTCTCTCTCTCTCTCTCTCTCTCTTCTCTCTCTCTCTCTCTCTCTCTCTCTCTCTCTCTCTCTCTCTTATCTTCTCTCGTTCTCGTTCTCTTTCTCTCTCTCTCTCTCTCTCTCTCTCTCTCTCTCTCTCTCTCTCTCTCTCTCTCTCTTCTCTCTATATATATATATATATATATATATATATAATATCCCTCTCCCTCTCTCTCTCTCTCTCTCCCTCCCTCTCTCTCTCTCTCTCTCTCTCCTCTCTCTCTCTCTCTCTCTCTCTCTCTCTCTCTATCTCTATCTCTCTCTCTCTCCCCTCAATTAGACTGACACGCAAAGAGGCAAAAGAAGAGAATTGAACAAAAAGAAGTGCCCAAACAGAAAAGGATACCGAGTGACAGACAGACAGACAGAGAGATACAAAGAGACAGAGACAGAAAGAGAGACAGAGACAGAAAAAGAGACAGAGACAGAGTGTGTGTTGTCTGCGTCTGCTTTTCATTGTAGTTCCTCATCTGCAGTCTGTCCTTTGCCACGTTCGCAGTGCCAGTCAATCTGCCTCAGAATCGTCTCCAGTTGTCTTTTATTCTCCTCCTAACGACAGTCTCATTCAAGTTCGTCGTCAATCAAAGTCTGCCGATGATATCATATCTTACTTATCTGGTAAGAATCGCTCGGCGTATCCACTATCCACGGCAATTATTCATAATCATTCTCGCCGGTGTCACGTGATATTCTATCCCCCCTGAAAGCTATCCGGAGGATGAATTAATCTATCCCCCGGATGGAATTAACCGGTCTAGACTATCCGGGGGGATAAACCATCCTATCCCCTTTTTTTAAAAGTTCGTATGATTGAAAATTTTATGCTGTAATCAAAATTTAAAGTGACTCTAATTGTTTTAAGTGTTCTAAGGAATGCTCAGAGAAAGGCAACTTGAATCTATTTAGTGATTCTGAGTGTTCTTAAGTATTTTAAATGTTTTAAGTGCTTTAAAAACAGGGCAAAACAAAGTATCTATTAGGAATAAACATACCTGTTAGTGTCATTGTTCAAAGCAAAGCAGATGAAAATTAATTTGCAAAAATAAATACACGCAGAAGTGGTTTTTTCGACTTTTCTTCATTTGGGGGAATACTATTAATACGGGGATACTCTATTTCGTGACACCGGCGCTGTTGTAACCGTTATCGTCATTTACTATCGCATGCTTCGTTGCCGTCATAATCGCTGTTACCGTCGCCATTTTTGCCATCGTCATCATTGCTATCGTTTCTGTTGTTGCTGGAGTCATAATATCTGTTACCGTTATCTTCATTGTTACCGTCAGCAATCCTAGATGACAGTTAGTTGCACCAGTGTATACCTATATATCACAATAATTATTGTCTTTCACATGTAAGCCTAGACATTGGGCAACGCAACGTTTAAGTGGTTGCCAACTACAAGACCACACCAGCTGTAATATAACTTTAAGTCAGGAGAGACACGCACGTTTGGTGTTATAAAATACCTGATTAAACTGTACCGAACATAATCTTCAATGAATGATTTATTGAATAATTGAATGAACAAATGAATGAATGATTTATTGAATAATTGAATGAACAAATGAATGAATGATTTATTGAATCATTGAATGAATGAATGAATGAATGAATGAGTGAATGATTTATTGAACCATTGAATGAATGAATGAATGAATGATTTATTTATTGAACCATTGAATGAATGAATGAATGAATGAATGAATGATTCATTCAACCATTGAATGAATGAATGAATGAATCAATCAATCAATCAATCAATGAATGATTTATCGAACCGATGAATGAATGAATGAATGATTTATTTATTGAACCATTGAATGAATGAAGGAATGACCGACTGAACGAACGAACGATTGAATTAGTGAATGAAAGACCGAAAATGAATTAATTACTGAATGAATTAATTTTATGCATGAACGATTTAATGAATGAGTGAATTTTCCATGTTCGTATACGTACGGTAAGCCTGTCTTTTGTCTTGTAACACAGGACAAGTACATCCTCAGTTCGATGGCCATACTCTGCTGCATTTGTATCTGGCATGCCGTCGCCAACCTTCTGTATCTCCAGGTGCCAAACTCAGTCTCAACGGCTGATTACGCGGCACTCGGGATCCTGGCCACAGTCTATTTCGGATTTAATCTCCTCTTTCTCATCGTAATAAGCTGTCTGGTAAGACTAGGCCTAAGTCTTTGTATTCACAGCGGTGGCGTAGACAGGGGGCTTTCGGGGGTTAAACTTCCCCCTCCATTAGCCTAGGAAAAAAAGATTTTTAAAGGTTATCTATATATATCGACCTAAATAAGAAAAAACAAAACAATTGCTTGTATAGTAACAATTGTTTTCTTACTTTATTCTCTTTGTTACTTTATTCCCCTTTTATCTACTGTAATACTGTTGGGTTGGTATCAGAAAGGGCATCCAGCCAGGCCATAAAACCCCCAACTGCATCCATAATAAATTCCTGGCTACGCCACTGATTCACAGAAAAGATTATGTATTTTAAGGTCATATGCCATTTATGACGCAAAACAGAATTACACTCTTTGTGATTTGTGATATCACCTTCCTTACATAGTTCAGGGTCCGTATGCACGATGATATCCTAGCGTATACGTACCGAGTAAGAGCAATCGTCATGAATATAGGCCCTGAAGAGCTGGTATCGATGGAGCTCGATTGCGCAAAGGCGTTACTCAAAGTCCCGACACAGTAAGTAACTGCTTTGAAGAGTCTTGAACCCATACTCTCAGCGTTGCAGGCTGATCTTTGTGACCTCTCTGACCTATCCGAACTCTCTAACCATCGTCTATCCCTCCACATGTGTGCCTGCTAAACTGCAAATGCATTAACTTGAACATCAGTGTGAGACTATTCGTTCTCATACGATGAGTCCACGTCGGAGACTTTGCAATATAGGTCTATTAATCGTGATCGTAATCGTAATCGTAAACTCGAAATTTCTAAAGCGCCACTCGAAAGCCAAGCGCGGGGCACCAGCTTATTCACGAGCGCTGCGCTGAGTTAGAAGGGTTGTCCGTGAGAGTAGTTCGTGGTGGTTCGGGGTCAGAAGGGGCGGAACAGCTACTAAGGCGGGTGTCAGATAATGACTGTTGTATTAGTGCAGCTTGAATACTGCAGACACGCATGAAAGGTGAATGGTCCGAACTCCGCATACATATCAGTTCGAATCGAGAAGCCATAATTTTATGCACTCGGAATATAATTATTGTGCTCTGCTATAGGCTACTTTGCAAATGAGGCACAATATTTATTGCCGATTATTTAGAGTACCTGCCTTGTAAGGCGGAGAGAACGTGTTCGAAGCATCATTGAGACCATCACTGAGTGTAAGTCCCGTGACATCGTGATCTTCCTCGAATAGTCGAGTCTGTCCGTGTCCGAATTTAGAGTGCGTTGCATCGTATTGCATCTGAAAATTTATTTAGCGCCTCTCACTGTGCACACCGATCAGAGGCGCTCCCAGTGAGCGTTAGACCAAGAGAGAACAATGTGATTTTGAGACAACGAAAAGAGGCATTTGACCCAACAGTTAATAAGGAGGAACGGGTCGAGGGAGGACGCTGCCATGGTTGCAAGTTGTATAGCCTACATTGCACGGATCAGGATTGCAGTTGACAGTCGACGATTAAATGCTGTTTTCGGGAGGTTCTGTTAAGGGCAAACGTTTAATTAAAGTTGAGTCGCACATGCACGCCATCTACAATTTAAACGGTTATAACACCAGTGGCAAACAACTCCGCCACTGGTTGCACTCTGCCAGTGCCAGTCCCAAGCCTGGATAAAGGAGGAGGGCGACACTAATCATCTTTGATATGACAGCGTCGTTAAATAGCAACAATCCGCCAGTGACAAACTTTCCGAGACACAGCTTCAAGCTATCCTGCAGGTTTAAAAATCAAAAGCGCCCACAAAATTATGACAATGATTTGACGTGCGGAACATGTGCTGCTCTGCTGAGAAAAATAAAATAAAAAAGTGAATTATACGACTAGAAGTTGGCAATAGACTAAACGAATTTTTATTTGTCGCGGGTGGTCATGGTGAGAACCAAAATTTGACGCACATGCATGGAAAAATTCAGCTGGAAAATTCCGTTTTCCGTGTATGCTTATGCCTGCTTTCGTTGAACTGATTTGACTAAAACACGCAAATGACATTTAATGCCGAAGCACCTGCAGCGATCTGCTGATGGCCTCTAAGTTGCATGTAAACATTATTAGCGACAGATAATGAGAAATTGCAGTAGAAGGACCCGTATATAAGAGGCGTTTAAGCTCACTGGCCGTACTTTAGATACGTTGCACTTTGGATACCTGCGACTCGTAGGCGTAGGGAACATTTCGGCAGTGGGGGGGGGGGGGCAAAGACTTTGACTTTTGCCCGAAGAAGTAAAACCCATTTGCCTAAAATTTGGAGGGCATTTGCCCCCTGGACTCCCGCCTCCTATGCCTATGCTGGTACTCCAAATAAATGCCTTGCACTTTTAATGTTTTCAATTTAACTGCGGTCTTTAAAAGCCTCATATTTTACAATTAGACAAGACTGGTAGGCCTATCTATAAGCATAGGCGCAACCACCCTATGGGACCCACGGGACGCGTCCCCCCCAACTTTTGAGTGGTCCCATTGACTTTATCATTGTGGTCCCCCCCAACTTTTAGGACGTGATTCATTTGGTCCCCCCAACTTTTAGGACGTTATTGCGCCTATGTCTATAAGGGCACAGTTTTCGAAACTTTTGGGCCGCGGACCCTCTTACTTTTCTAGGCATGGCTTGCGGACCCAAACTTATGTGTTTGCTAAGGCGTATCCCGCAGTTGGCCGTTTGTGAGGCGCCCTTGTAGCGGTATGGCCGTGTTACGGCGCCATATAAATGACGTCGTTATTATTATATATAAAACAAATGTAGGTTATATTTTGAGCAAAATGACATTTTCAGACGACTCCCTCAGATCCTACCATATAATAATATCCTCACTCTATCGGAACAATCTTGTTATGACAGTTATGAGAAAGGGAAAGACATGTCGAATTAGATTTATGGAAACGCTGTTTCTAATAATAGAAACAGAGTAGGCCTAACAGTTCAATCTGCAGACTAATATAAAAAACCGAATCACTCTCAAAACCAGAGCAAACCAATGTACTCGATAGTTCATTCATTAATTCGTTAATCAAGTTTTAACCGTAACATAGATAGACTATCCTTGGGCAGCAACTGTTGTGCACGCTCTTTTCGCTGACGCCTTGTTCAGTAAGCTTATATCCGCACGTTCCTATATCCTTCTTCGCCTCTCGTTGACACGCAAATTAGGTAGGCTAATTAGACTTCCAATCCGTGCCGAAGGGGGTAGCCTATAGCCTACCTGGCCTTTGTACGAACCATGGTGGCTGGACAATAGTCATCGTCAAATCGTGAAACTGAAGCAGGTGCGCAGACTTTTTTCATATTCAGTCCTTGTTAATTTCCGATGCAATGACGAACCAATCGCCCGACTATGATAATAATAATAATTAGGGATTAGTCCTTGACTGTGATTCAAAGGTCGTTATGCTGATTGTAAGCCCAGCGACGTCACGGACACCTGGCCGTAAACATTGGAAGGACCCGTATTGGGCCTCTGTGCAGATCCCATTGGAATATGGGTATTATGTGTCCATATTTGCACATACGCACTTGCATACATTCATAATTACATGCGCGTGTATATTTACCGTAATTTACGTACATAATTATTATATTAAATTATTACAGAAATTTCTTACGCGCGCAAGGTCACACCTTGTTCACTGCTACTAAGGATTAAATGCATACAGTATACACAGATATTGTATTGCATCGCATTTAAGCATTTATAAAGCGCCTCTAATAGCGTGTACCGGTGAGTCGCTCCCAGAGAGCAATGCCCCGCCAGAGGGAGCATGCTGGTTTTGAGATCTATGAACCCTGTGGATATGTTGGTATAGAATCCAGGCAGTGATCGCTTTGCTTCTCTTGAGTCTCTAACCTCTTCCTTCGGCTTTTGAGACAAGCGAACGATTAGGTGCCCGCCCTCCTGAATGTAGTCTACCATTTAAAAAGATACTTGCGGTCGACCAACTTCCAGTCGATAGATTTGAGTCATTCCTTTGTTTCGCTTTACAAGCTGCGGACCAGTCAATAATCACCACCAGCGGGGGTGGAGGGGGGTCATCCAAATGTTTTCGTAGCCATGGTCAACATTGCCTCATGCACTTCCTATAGATCAACCGTATACACCGGCTCCAGTGCTTTAGAGCGCCCTCGTTACTAATGATGCAAAAACCTGACTGGTGCATGTGTGTTAATGGCCTGCGACTTATAGCCTACAATCTATTGACAAAGTTCGCCAGGTTTAAGTAAACTGCGCGAATTCAGAATCTCCATGATTAGGCCTACTTTCGGTTTAATGAAGGTGAGGTTTTAGAAAAGTATGGATGAGGACTTTTAGAAAAAGCATGGATGTGGTCTCTGGGAAAGTATGAACGTGGACCTTTAGAATAGTATATTTGGAGGTAGACTTTTAGAAAAGCATGGAGGTGGATTTTTTTAAAGCATGTAGATGAACTTTTGGAAAGTATGGAGGTGAACTTTTGGAAAGTATGGAGGTGGATTTTTTGAAAGCATGTAGATGAACTTTTGGAAAGTATGTAGATGAACTTTTGGAAAGTATGGAGGTGGATTTTTTAAAGCATGTAGATGAACTTTTGGAAAGTATGTAGATGAACTTTTGGAAAGTATGGAGGTGGATTTTTTAAAGCATGTAGATGAACTTTTGGAAAGTATGTAGATGAACTTTTGGAAAGTATGGGGGTGAACTTTTGGAAAGTATGGAGGTGAACTTTTGGAAAGTATGGAGGTGAATTTTTTTAAAGCATGTAGATGAACTTTTGGAAAGTATGGAGGTGAACTTTTGGAAAGTATGGGGGTGAACTTTTGGAAAGTATGGAGGTGGATTTTTTTAAAGCATGTAGATGAACTTTTGGAAAGTATGGAGGTGGATTTTTTTAAAGCATGTAGATGAACTTTTGGAAAGTATGGAGGTGAACTTTTGGAAAGTATGGAGGTGAATTTTTGGAAAGTATGGAGGTGAACTTTTGGAAAGTATGGAGGTGAATTTTTTTAAAGCATGTAGATGAACTTTTGGAAAGTATGGAGGTGAACTTTTGGAAAGTATGGAGGTGGATTTTTTTAAAGCATGTAGATGAACTTTTGGAAAGTATGGAGGTGAATTTTTTTAAAGCATGTAGATGAACTTTTGGAAAGTATGGAGGTGAACTTTTGGAAAGTATGGAGGTGGATTTTTTTAAAGCATGTAGATGAACTTTTGGAAAGTATGGAGGTGAATTTTTTTAAAGCATGTAGATGAACTTTTGGAAAGTATGGAGGTGAACTTTTGGAAAGTATGGAGGTGAATTTTTTTAAAGCATGTAGATGAACTTTTGGAAAGTATGGAGGTGAACTTTTGGAAAGTATGTAGATGAACTTTTGGAAAGTATGTAGATGAACTTTTGGAAAGTATGGAGGTGGATTTTTTTAAAGCATGTAGATGAACTTTTGGAAAGTATGGAGGTGAACTTTTGGAAAGTATGTAGATGAACTTTTGGAAAGTATGTAGATGAACTTTTGGAAAGCATGTAGATGAACTTTTGGAAAGTATGGAGGTGGATTTTTTTAAAGCATGTAGATGAACTTTTGGAAAGTATGGAGGTGAATTTTTTTAAAGCATGTAGATGAACTTTTGGAAAGTATGGAGGTGAACTTTTGGAAAGTATGTAGATGAACTTTTGGAAAGTATGGGGGTGAACTTTTGGAAAGTATGGAGGTGGATTTTTTTAAAGCATGTAGATGAACTTTTGGAAAGTATGGAGGTGAACTTTTGGAAAGTATGGAGGTGAATTTTTGGAAAGTATGGAGGTGAACTTTTGGAAAGTATGGAGGTGAATTTTTTTAAAGCATGTAGATGAACTTTTGGAAAGTATGGAGGTGAATTTTTTTAAAGCATGTAGATGAACTTTTGGAAAGTATGGAGGTGAACTTTTGGAAAGTATGGAGGTGGATTTTTTTAAAGCATGTAGATGAACTTTTGGAAAGTATGGAGGTGAATTTTTTTAAAGCATGTAGATGAACTTTTGGAAAGTATGGAGGTGAACTTTTGGAAAGTATGGAGGTGAATTTTTTTAAAGCATGTAGATGAACTTTTGGAAAGTATGGAGGTGAACTTTTGGAAAGTATGTAGATGAACTTTTGGAAAGTATGTAGATGAACTTTTGGAAAGCATGTAGATGAACTTTTGGAAAGTATGGAGGTGGATTTTTTTAAAGCATGTAGATGAACTTTTGGAAAGTATGGAGGTGAATTTTTTTAAAGCATGTAGATGAACTTTTGGAAAGTATGGAGGTGAACTTTTGGAAAGTATGTAGATGAACTTTTGGAAAGTATGTAGATGAACTTTTGGAAAGTATGTAGATGAACTTTTGGAAAGTATGGAGGTGAATTTTTTTAAAGCATGTAGATGAACTTTTGGAAAGTATGGAGGTGAATTTTTTTAAAGCATGTAGATGAACTTTTGGAAAGTATGGAGGTGAACTTTTGGAAAGTATGGAGGTGAACTTTTGGAAAGTATGGAGGTGAACTTTTGGAAAGTATGGAGGTGAACTTTTGGAAAGTATGGAGGTGAATTTTTTGAAAGCATGTAGATGAACTTTTGGAAAGTATGTAGATGAACTTTTGGAAAGTATGGAGGTGGATTTTTTTAAAGCATGTAGATGAACTTTTGGAAAGTATGGAGGTGAACTTTTGGAAAGTATGGAGGTGAACTTTTGGAAAGTATGGAGGTGGATTTTTTTAAAGCATGTAGATGAACTTTTGGAAAGTATGGAGGTGGATTTTTTTAAAGCATGTAGATGAACTTTTGGAAAGTATGGAGGTGGATTTTTTTAAAGCATGTAGATGAACTTTTGGAAAGTATGGAGGTGAACTTTTGGAAAGTATGGAGGTGGATTTTTTTAAAGCATGTAGATGAACTTTTGGAAAGTATGGAGGTGAACTTTTGGAGAGTATGGAGGTGGATTTTTTTAAAGCATGTAGATGAACTTTTGGAAAGTATGTAGATGAACTTTTGGAAAGTATGTAGGTGAATTTTTTGAAAGCATGTAGATGAACTTTTGGAAAGTATGTAGATGAACTTTTGGAAAGTATGTAGATGAACTTTTGGAAAGTATGTAGATGAACTTTTGGAAAGTATGGAGGTGAACTTTTGGAAAGTATGTAGATGAACTTTTGGAAAGTATGTAGATGAACTTTTGGAAAGTATGGAGGTGAACTTTTGGAAAGTATGGAGGTGAACTTTTGGAAAGTATGGAGGTGAATTTTTTGAAAGCATGTAGATGAACTTTTGGAAAGTATGTAGATGAACTTTTGGAAAGTATGTAGATGAACTTTTGGAAAGTATGTAGATTAGGGTGATTCACATTACCATGGAGAAAAAATAATTTCCTCTGATTGTCTGACATGGTTGATAATTTTGTTCCTTTAGTCTTAGTGAACATTACCTCAAAATTTCATTGCAATATGTGAATGTTTAGAGGTAGCTCAATGACCTTGAAATCTGAAATGGGGTCTATATGAAGAAATCAATGCAATCGTCATTGACGAGACACTCGAATGGAACATTTCCAATTAGATTAAGAGCTGTAATCTTGTAAGTTGAAAGTATGTACATAGTCATAGGCCCGACATGAATAATTAAATCTTTTTTTCTTGTGATCACTAAAAAACCTGCGGAATTATAATATAGGTTTTGACCGGCGACGAAATTGCTACGAAGTAGGAATAATTCTACATAATCGTATGAAAGTATAAATGCATGGATATTTCTGTCTAGACATTGTGTTCAGACAGTGTGATATGAATAATCAATAGCATTTTTAAACACATTATTCTGAAATTTTTGCTTTTAAAGTTTTCATTGCATAAATGTCATATTTGGGGAATTCCATTTCCCAAGTATAATTAATTAGATAATGAAAAGTGGCCTTCTGTTATTTATGTGTGTAAACTTCATTTGTACAGACCAAGCTGCAACAGAAAGTAAAAACGGCTTCATTTAAAACAATACAGCCATCAAATAAAAAACAAATAATTTATTTGGCAACCAGAACCAGAACAACAAATCAAATCAAGCATCAAGGAAACAATGGTTAACAAAATATACCAAAGCAGTGCTTAAGGAATGATGCTAATAGTTTCAATTTGGTTGCACAGGAGACCCGGAAGGGGTCTTGCAATCCCACTAGGTGGGCCCTTTGGCGGTGATATCATGGTGATGATGGCCATTAAGTTGCCATAGAGTGGTCTTGACATAAGATATAGTGAGACAAACCAACTTTAAAAATAAGACAACAAACACCTTAACTAAAAGCACGGTTACACATTCGAAGAGCATAGAGCCTTTAGCAAAGTATGAGCCACAAAGTCACTGGAATCTTATTTTTTATATTGCAAATCAGAACATGAACATGTTCTTAAAATTGACGAATGTAAATTATTTGCATATCAGCAAGAATCTCGAAAGATTGAGCATGGATCTTTGTAAGATGGAGGCAAAAGTTGCAGAGCAGACGATGACACAATAAGAGCCTGATTGAATCAGGAAATGCTAAAGAAATCTGCTGAAGGGTTTGGGTCGAGTAACCTTGCAGGCAACTAGAGATTTCAATAGCGGCGACCGGGATGATGACGAAGAGGACAGTGATGATTACGAGGGAAAACATGAATGTGACTGCATAACAGCTGAATACTCTCCCCAAAGGTTTACATGAAGATACAGTAGAGAGAAAAACTTTGCATTCATCAAAGCAGAATGTGTCTAGGGCCTCGTGGCTGACATACACTTCTCAAACAGAAAGTTTACTATGCTGATAAAGCAGATTATGGATGTAGGCCATTGTCATTCTCAACTGTTCACTAGAAGCAATCAACTGTCAGCAAGATGAGGAGGTGATGGAATTGTGCCTATACTGATTCTAGTAGAGACGGTTGCTAGTGATGGAGTGTGTCATCTTAGATAACCAAGTGCATATGACACATGAATGGCAAATGTCACTTATTGTTTCGAGACCAGTCTTTATAGAGTTCACTTTTAATTGACAGTCTCTAAGTTTAGAAATTTCACAGAATTCTGTTTTTCTGCAAGTCATATAAAATTTAATGAGGAGTAAGCAGAGGAGCGTGAAAGCACTGGTCCGGGGGAATCTGATACACCAGTTATTGACTGGCAGTTCTATAGGCTTATTGTACAAGCTGATCAGGCAGTGGATTACTGCTGGGAATATTAAACTTTTTTAGTTTACAGAATGCTGTGAATGAATATCTTCCTTCCTAGGACTATTTTAGTCAATAATGACCCTATGTTTTGTTCTATTCAACTTCATTTTGTGTGTAAAATCTCACATGGCCATTCTTTCAATTTGTAGCTTCAATGCGAATGTATGTGGAAACTTTGGGCTCATTGAGCTAGCTCTAAAATAAATTTGGTCTTGAAATGTCTTATACACAATTTATTCTGGATCCAAAAGGAACAAAATTAGCAACCATGCTCATTGAAATTCGAAAATAATTTTTTTTGAATCACCCTAATGTAGATGAACTTTTGGAAAGCATGTAGATGAACTTTTGGAAAGTATGTAGATGAACTTTTGGAAAGTATGGAGGTGAACTTTTGGAAAGTATGGAGGTGGATTTTTTTAAAGCATGTAGATGAACTTTTGGAAAGTATGGAGGTGAACTTTTGGAAAGTATGGAGGTGGATTTTTTTAAAGCATGTAGATGAACTTTTGGAAAGTATGGAGGTGGATTTTTTTAAAGCATGTAGATGAACTTTTGGAAAGTATGGAGGTGGATTTTTTTAAAGCATGTAGATGAACTTTTGGAAAGTATGGAGGTGGATTTTTTTAAAGCATGTAGATGAACTTTTGGAAAGTATGTAGGTGAATTTTTTGAAAGCATGTAGATGAACTTTTGGAAAGTATGTAGATGAACTTTTGGAAAGTATGGAGGTGGATTTTTTGAAAGCATGTAGATGAACTTTTGGAAAGTATGGAGGTGGATTTTTTTAAAGCATGTAGATGAACTTTTGGAAAGTATGTAGATGAACTTTTGGAAAGTATGTAGATGAACTTTTGGAAAGTATGGAGGTGGATTTTTTTAAAGCATGTAGATGAACTTTTGGAAAGTATGTAGGTGAATTTTTTGAAAGCATGTAGATGAACTTTTGGAAAGTATGGAGGTGGATTTTTTTAAAGCATGTAGATGAACTTTTGGAAAGTATGTAGGTGAATTTTTTGAAAGCATGTAGATGAACTTTTGGAAAGTATGTAGATGAACTTTTGGAAAGTATGGAGGTGGATTTTTTTAAAGCATGTAGATGAACTTTTGGAAAGTATGGAGGTGGATTTTTTTAAAGCATGTAGATGAACTTTTGGAAAGTATGGAGGTGGATTTTTTTAAAGCATGTAGATGAACTTTTGGAAAGTATGGAGGAGAACTTTTGGAAAGTATGGAGGTGGATTTTTTTAAAGCATGTAGATGAACTTTTGGAAAGTATGGAGGTGAACTTTTGGAAAGTATGGAGGTGGATTTTTTTAAAGCATGTAGATGAACTTTTGGAAAGTATGGAGGTGAACTTTTGGAGAGTATGGAGGTGGATTTTTTTAAAGCATGTAGATGAACTTTTGGAAAGTATGGAGGTGAATTTTTTTAAAGCATGTAGATGAACTTTTGGAAAGTATGGAGGTGAATTTTTTTAAAGCATGTAGATGAACTTTTGGAAAGTATGGAGGTGGATTTTTTTAAAGCATGTAGATGAACTTTTGGAAAGTATGGAGGTGAACTTTTGGAAAGTATGGAGGTGGATTTTTTTAAAGCATGTAGATGAACTTTTGGAAAGTATGGAGGTGAACTTTTGGAAAGTATGGAGGTGAACTTTTGGAAAGCATGTAGATGAACTTTTGGAAAGTATGGAGGTGAACTTTTGGAAAGTATGGAGGTGAATTTTTTTAAAGCATGTAGATGAACTTTTGGAAAGTATGGAGGTGAATTTTTTTAAAGCATGTAGATGAACTTTTGGAAAGTATGGAGGTGGATTTTTTTAAAGCATGTAGATGAACTTTTGGAAAGTATGGAGGTGGATTTTTTTAAAGCATGTAGATGAACTTTTGGAAAGTATGGAGGTGAACTTTTGGAAAGTATGGAGGTGGATTTTTTTAAAGCATGTAGATGAACTTTTGGAAAGTATGGAGGTGGATTTTTTTAAAGCATGTAGATGAACTTTTGGAAAGTATGGAGGTGAACTTTTGGAAAGTATGGAGGTGAATTTTTTTAAAGCATGTAGATGAACTTTTGGAAAGTATGGAGGTGGATTTTTTGAAAGCATGTAGATGAACTTTTGGAAAGTATGGAGGTGAACTTTTGGAAAGTATGGAGGAGAACTTTTGGAAAGTATGGAGGTGAACTTTTGGAAAGTATGGAGGTGGATTTTTTTAAAGCATGTAGATGAACTTTTGGAAAGTATGGAGGTGGATTTTTTGAAAGCATGTAGATGAACTTTTGGAAAGTATGGAGGTGAACTTTTGGAAAGTATGGAGGAGAACTTTTGGAAAGTATGGAGGTGAACTTTTGGAAAGTATGGAGGTGGATTTTTTTAAAGCATGTAGATGAACTTTTGGAAAGTATGGAGGTGAACTTTTGGAAAGTATGGAGGTGGATTTTTTTAAAGCATGTAGATGAACTTTTGGAAAGTATGGAGGTGAACTTTTGGAAAGTATGGAGGTGGATTTTTTTAAAGCATGTAGATGAACTTTTGGAAAGTATGGAGGTGGATTTTTTTAAAGCATGTAGATGAACTTTTGGAAAGTATGGAGGTGGATTTTTTTAAAGCATGTAGATGAACTTTTGGAAAGTATGGAGGTGGATTTTTTTAAAGCATGTAGATGAACTTTTGGAAAGTATGGAGGTGAACTTTTGGAAAGTATGGAGGTGAATTTTTTTAAAGCATGTAGATGAACTTTTGGAAAGTATGGAGGTGGATTTTTTGAAAGCATGTAGATGAACTTTTGGAAAGTATGGAGGTGAACTTTTGGAAAGTATGGAGGAGAACTTTTGGAAAGTATGGAGGTGAACTTTTGGAAAGTATGGAGGTGGATTTTTTTAAAGCATGTAGATGAACTTTTGGAAAGTATGGAGGTGGATTTTTTGAAAGCATGTAGATGAACTTTTGGAAAGTATGGAGGTGAACTTTTGGAAAGTATGGAGGAGAACTTTTGGAAAGTATGGAGGTGAACTTTTGGAAAGTATGGAGGTGGATTTTTTGAAAGCATGTAGATGAACTTTTGGAAAGTATGGAGGAGAACTTTTGGAAAGTATGGAGGTGAACTTTTGGAAAGTATGGAGGTGGATTTTTTTAAAGCATGTAGATGAACTTTTGGAAAGTATGGAGGTGGATTTTTTTAAAGCATGTAGATGAACTTTTGGAAAGTATGGAGGTGGATTTTTTTAAAGCAAGTAGATGAACTTTTGGAAAGTATGGAGGTGGATTTTTTTAAAGCATGTAGATGAACTTTTGGAAAGTATGGAGGTGAACTTTTGGAAAGTATGGAGGTGGATTTTTTTAAAGCATGTAGATGAACTTTTGGAAAGTATGGAGGTGGATTTTTTTAAAGCATGTAGATGAACTTTTGGAAAGTATGGAGGTGGATTTTTTTAAAGCATGTAGATGAACTTTTGGAAAGTATGGAGGTGGATTTTTTTAAAGCATGTAGATGAACTTTTGGAAAGTATGTAGGTGAATTTTTTGAAAGCATGTAGATGAACTTTTGGAAAGTATGTAGATGAACTTTTGGAAAGTATGGAGGTGGATTTTTTTAAAGCATGTAGATGAACTTTTGGAAAGTATGGAGGTGAACTTTTGGAAAGTATGGAGGTGAACTTTTGGAAAGTATGGAGGTGGATTTTTTTAAAGCATGTAGATGAACTTTTGGAAAGTATGGAGGTGAACTTTTGGAAAGTATGGAGGTGGATTTTTTTAAAGCATGTAGATGAACTTTTGGAAAGTATGGAGGTGAACTTTTGGAAAGCATGTAGATGAACTTTTGGAAAGTATGGAGGTGGATTTTTTTAAAGCATGTAGATGAACTTTTGGAAAGTATGGAGGTGGATTTTTTTAAAGCATGTAGATGAACTTTTGGAAAGTATGGAGGTGAACTTTTGGAAAGCATGTAGATGAACTTTTGGAAAGTATGGAGGTGGATTTTTTTAAAGCATGTAGATGAACTTTTGGAAAGTATGGAGGTGGATTTTTTTAAAGCATGTAGATGAACTTTTGGAAAGTATGGAGGTGAACTTTTGGAAAGCATGTAGATGAACTTTTGGAAAGTATGGAGGTGGATTTTTTTAAAGCATGTAGATGAACTTTTGGAAAGTATGGAGGTGGATTTTTTTAAAGCATGTAGATGAACTTTTGGAAAGTATGGAGGTGGATTTTTTTAAAGCATTTAGATGAACTTTTGGAAAGTATGGAGGTGGATTTTTTTAAAGCATGTAGATGAACTTTTGGAAAGTATGGAGGTGGATTTTTTTAAAGCATGTAGATGAACTTTTGGAAAGTATGGAGGTGGATTTTTTTAAAGCATGTAGATGAACTTTTGGAAAGTATGGAGGTGGATTTTTTTAAAGCATGTAGATGAACTTTTGGAAAGTATGGAGGTGAACTTTTGGAAAGTATGGAGGTGAATTTTTTTAAAGCATGTAGATGAACTTTTGGAAAGTATGTAGGTGAATTTTTTTAAAGCATGTAGATAAACTTTTGGAAAGTATGGAGGTGGATTTTTTTAAAGCATGTAGATGAACTTTTGGAAAGTATGTAGATGAACTTTTGGAAAGTATGTAGATGAACTTTTGGAAAGTATGGAGGAGAACTTTTGGAAAGCATGTAGATGAACTTTTGGAAAGTATGTAGATGAACTTTTGGAAAGTATGGAGGTGAACTTTTGGAAAGTATGGAGGTGAACTTTTGGAAAGCATGTAGATGAACTTTTGGAAAGTATGGAGGTGAACTTTTGGAAAGTATGGAGGTGAACTTTTGGAAAGCATGTAGATGAACTTTTGGAAAGTATGGAGGTGAACTTTTGGAAAGTATGGAGGTGAACTTTTGGAAAGCATGTAGATGAACTTTTGGAAAGTATGGAGGTGAACTTTTGGAAAGTATGGAGGTGAACTTTTGGAAAGCATGTAGATGAACTTTTGGAAAGTATGGAGGTGGATTTTTTTAAAGCATGTAGATGAACTTTTGGAAAGTATGGAGGTGGATTTTTTTAAAGCATGTAGATGAACTTTTGGAAAGTATGGAGGTGAACTTTTGGAAAGTATGGAGGTGAATTTTTTTAAAGCATGTAGATGAACTTTTGGAAAGTATGTAGGTGAATTTTTTTAAAGCATGTAGATGAACTTTTGGAAAGTATGGAGGAGAACTTTTGGAAAGCATGTAGATGAACTTTTGGAAAGTATGTAGATGAACTTTTGGAAAGTATGGAGGTGAACTTTTGGAAAGTATGGAGGTGAACTTTTGGAAAGCATGTAGATGAACTTTTGGAAAGTATGGAGGTGAACTTTTGGAAAGTATGGAGGTGAACTTTTGGAAAGCATGTAGATGAACTTTTGGAAAGTATGGAGGTGGATTTTTTTAAAGCATGTAGATGAACTTTTGGAAAGTATGGAGGTGAACTTTTGGAAAGTATGGAGGTGAACTTTTGGAAAGCATGTAGATGAACTTTTGGAAAGTATGGAGGTGGATTTTTTTAAAGCATGTAGATGAACTTTTGGAAAGTATGGAGGTGGATTTTTTTAAAGCATGTAGATGAACTTTTGGAAAGTATGGAGGTGGATTTTTTTAAAGCATGTAGATGAACTTTTGGAAAGTATGGAGGTGGATTTTTTTAAAGCATGTAGATGAACTTTTGGAAAGTATGGAGGTGGATTTTTTTAAAGCATGTAGATGAACTTTTGGAAAGTATGGAGGTGAACTTTTGGAAAGTATGGAGGTGGATTTTTTTAAAGCATGTAGATGAACTTTTGGAAAGTATGTAGGTGAATTTTTTGAAAGCATGTAGATGAACTTTTGGAAAGTATGGAGGAGAACTTTTGGAAAGCATGTAGATGAACTTTTGGAAAGTATGTAGATGAACTTTTGGAAAGTATGGAGGTGAACTTTTGGAAAGTATGGAGGTGAACTTTTGGAAAGTATGGAGGTGGATTTTTTTAAAGCATGTAGATGAATTTTTTGAAAGCATGTAGATGAACTTTTGGAAAGTATGGAGGTGGATTTTTTTAAAGCATGTAGATGAACTTTTGGAAAGTATGGAGGTGGATTTTTTTAAAGCATGTAGATGAACTTTTGGAAAGTATGGAGGTGGATTTTTTTAAAGCATGTAGATGAACTTTTGGAAAGTATGGAGGAGAACTTTTGGAAAGCATGTAGATGAACTTTTGGAAAGTATGGAGGTGGATTTTTTTAAAGCATGTAGATGAACTTTTGGAAAGTATGGAGGTGAACTTTTGGAAAGTATGGAGGTGGATTTTTTTAAAGCATGTAGATGAACTTTTGGAAAGTATGGAGGTGAACTTTTGGAAAGTATGGAGGTGGATTTTTTTAAAGCATGTAGATGAACTTTTGGAAAGTATGGAGGTGGATTTTTTTAAAGCATGTAGATGAACTTTTGGAAAGTATGGAGGTGAACTTTTGGAAAGTATGGAGGTGGATTTTTTTAAAGCATGTAGATGAACTTTTGGAAAGTATGGAGGTGGATTTTTTTAAAGCATGTAGATGAACTTTTGGAAAGTATGGAGGTGAACTTTTGGAAAGTATGGAGGTGAATTTTTTTAAAGCATGTAGATGAACTTTTGGAAAGTATGGAGGTGAACTTTTGGAAAGTATGGAGGTGGATTTTTGGAAAGTATGGAGGTGGATTTTTTTAAAGCATGTAGATGAACTTTTGGAAAGTATGGAGGTGAACTTTTGGAAAGTATGGAGGTGGATTTTTTTAAAGCATGTAGATGAACTTTTGGAAAGTATGGAGGTGAACTTTTGGAAAGTATGGAGGTGGATTTTTTTAAAGCATGTAGATGAATTTTTTTAAAGCATGTAGATGAACTTTTGGAAAGTATGGAGGTGAACTTTTGGAAAGTATGGAGGTGGATTTTTTTAAAGCATGTAGATGAACTTTTGGAAAGTATGGAGGTGAACTTTTGGAAAGTATGGAGGTGGATTTTTTTAAAGCATGTAGATGAACTTTTGGAAAGTATGGAAGTGAACTTTTGGAAAGTATGGAGGTGAATTTTTTTAAGGCATGTAGATGAACTTTTGGAAAGTATGGAGGTGAACTTTTGGAAAGTATGGAGGTGAACTTTTGGAAAGTATGGAGGTGAACTTTTGGAAAGTATGGAGGTGAACTTTTGGAAAGTATGGAGGTGAACTTTTGGAAAGTATGGAGGTGAACTTTTGGAAAGTATGGAGGTGAACTTTTGGAAAGTATGGAGGTGAACTTTTGGAAAGTATGGAGGTGAACTTTTGGAAAGTATGGAGGTGGATTTTTTTAAAGCATGTAGATGAACTTTTGGAAAGTATGGAGGTGGATTTTTTTAAAGCATGTAGATGAACTTTTGGAAAGTATGGAGGTGAACTTTTGGAAAGTATGGAGGTGAACTTTTGGAAAGTATGGAGGTGAACTTTTGGAAAGTATGGAGGTGAACTTTTGGAAAGTATGGAGGTGAACTTTTGGAAAGTATGGAGGTGAACTTTTGGAAAGTATGGAGGTGAACTTTTGGAAAGTATGGAGGTGAACTTTTGGAAAGTATGGAGGTGAACTTTTGGAAAGTATGGAGGTGGATTTTTTTAAAGCATGTAGATGAACTTTTGGAAAGTATGGAGGTGGATTTTTTTAAAGCATGTAGATGAACTTTTGGAAAGTATGTAGATGAACTTTTGGAAAGTATGGAGGTGAACTTTTGGAAAGCATGTAGATGAACTTTTGGAAAGTATGGAGGTGGATTTTTTTAAAGCATGTAGATGAACTTTTGGAAAGTATGGAGGTGGATTTTTTTAAAGCATGTAGATGAACTTTTGGAAAGTATGGAGGTGGATTTTTTTAAAGCATGTAGATGAACTTTTGGAAAGTATGGAGGTGGATTTTTTTAAAGCATGTAGATGAACTTTTGGAAAGTATGGAGGTGGATTTTTTTAAAGCATGTAGATGAACTTTTGGAAAGTATGTAGATGAACTTTTGGAAAGTATGGAGGTGAACTTTTGGAAAGCATGTAGATGAACTTTTGGAAAGTATGGAGGTGGATTTTTTTAAAGCATGTAGATGAACTTTTGGAAAGTATGGAGGTGGATTTTTTTAAAGCATGTAGATGAACTTTTGGAAAGTATGGAGGTGGATTTTTTTAAAGCATGTAGATGAACTTTTGGAAAGTATGGAGGTGGATTTTTTTAAAGCATGTAGATGAACTTTTGGAAAGTATGGAAGTGAACTTTTGGAAAGTATGGAGGTGAATTTTTTTAAAGCATGTAGATGAACTTTTGGAAAGTATGGGGGTGAACTTTTGGAAAGTATGGGGGTGAACTTTTGGAAAGTATGGAGGTGAACTTTTGGAAAGTATGGAGGTGGATTTTTTTAAAGCATGTAGATGAACTTTTGGAAAGTATGGAGGTGGATTTTTTTAAAGCATGTAGATGAACTTTTGGAAAGTATGGGGGTGAACTTTTGGAAAGTATGGGGGTGAACTTTTGGAAAGTATGGAGGTGAACTTTTGGAAAGTATGGAGGTGGATTTTTTTAAAGCATGTAGATGAACTTTTGGAAAGTATGGAGGTGAATTTTTTTAAAGCATGTAGATGAACTTTTGGAAAGTATGGGGGTGAACTTTTGGAAAGTATGGGGGTGAACTTTTGGAAAGTATGGAGGTGAACTTTTGGAAAGTATGGAGGTGGATTTTTTTAAAGCATGTAGATGAACTTTTGGAAAGTATGGAGGTGGATTTTTTTAAAGCATGTAGATGAACTTTTGGAAAGTATGGAGGTGAACTTTTGGAAAGTATGGAGGTGAATTTTTTTAAAGCATGTAGATGAACTTTTGGAAAGTATGGGGGTGAACTTTTGGAAAGTATGGGGGTGAACTTTTGGAAAGTATGGAGGTGAACTTTTGGAAAGTATGGAGGTGGATTTTTTGAAAGCATGTAGATGAACTTTTGGAAAGTATGGAGGTGAACTTTTGGAAAGTATGGAGGCGAACTTTTGGAAAGTATGGAGGTGAACTTTTGGAAAGTATGGGGGTGAACTTTTGGAAAGTATGGAGGTGAACTTTTGGAAAGTATGGAGGTGGATTTTTTTAAAGCATGTAGATGAACTTTTGGAAAGTATGGAGGTGAACTTTTGGAAATTATGGAGGTGAATTTTTTTAAAGCATGTAGATGAACTTTTGGAAAGTATGTAGATGAACTTTTGGAAAGTATGGAGGTGAACTTTTGGAAAGCATGTAGATGAACTTTTGGAAAGTATGGAGGTGGATTTTTTTAAAGCATGTAGATGAACTTTTGGAAAGTATGGAGGTGGATTTTTTTAAAGCATGTAGATGAACTTTTGGAAAGTATGGAGGTGGATTTTTTTAAAGCATGTAGATGAACTTTTGGAAAGTATGGAGGTGGATTTTTTTAAAGCATGTAGATGAACTTTTGGAAAGTATGGAGGTGAACTTTTGGAAAGTATGGAGGTGAATTTTTTTAAAGCATGTAGATGAACTTTTGGAAAGTATGGAGGTGAACTTTTGGAAAGTATGGAGGTGGATTTTTTTAAAGCATGTAGATGAACTTTTGGAAAGTATGGAGGTGGATTTTTTTAAAGCATGTAGATGAACTTTTGGAAAGTATGGAGGTGAACTTTTGGAAAGTATGGAGGTGAATTTTTTTAAAGCATGTAGATGAACTTTTGGAAAGTATGGGGGTGAACTTTTGGAAAGTATGGGGGTGAACTTTTGGAAAGTATGGAGGTGAACTTTTGGAAAGTATGGAGGTGGATTTTTTGAAAGCATGTAGATGAACTTTTGGAAAGTATGGAGGTGAACTTTTGGAAAGTATGGAGGAGAACTTTTGGAAAGTATGGAGGTGAACTTTTGGAAAGTATGGGGGTGAACTTTTGGAAAGTATGGAGGTGAACTTTTGGAAAGTATGGAGGTGGATTTTTTTAAAGCATGTAGATGAACTTTTGGAAAGTATGGAGGTGAACTTTTGGAAATTATGGAGGTGAATTTTTGGAAAGTATGGAGGTGAACTTTTGGAAAGTATGGAGGTGGATTTTTTTAAAGCATGTAGATGAACTTTTGGAAAGTATGGAGGTGAACTTTTGGAAAGTATGGAGGTGGATTTTTTTAAAGCATGTAGATGAACTTTTGGAAAGTATGGAGGTGGATTTTTTTAAAGCATGTAGACGAACTTTTGGAAAGTATGGAGGTGAACTTTTGGAAAGTATGGAGGTGAACTTTTGGAAAGTATGGAGGTGAATTTTTTTAAAGCATGGAGGTGAACTTTTGGAAAGTATGGAGGTGGATTTTTTTAAAGCATGTAGATGAACTTTTGGAAAGTATGTAGATGAACTTTTGGAAAGTATGGAGGTGAACTTTTGGAAAGCATGTAGATGAACTTTTGGAAAGTATGGAGGTGGATTTTTTTAAAGCATGTAGATGAACTTTTGGAAAGTATGGAGGTGGATTTTTTTAAAGCATGTAGATGAACTTTTGGAAAGTATGGAGGTGGATTTTTTTAAAGCATGTAGATGAACTTTTGGAAAGTATGGAGGTGGATTTTTTTAAAGCATGTAGATGAACTTTTGGAAAGTATGGAGGTGAACTTTTGGAAAGTATGGAGGTGGATTTTTTTAAAGCATGTAGATGAACTTTTGGAAAGTATGGAGGTGGATTTTTTTAAAGCATGTAGATGAACTTTTGGAAAGTATGGAGGTGAACTTTTGGAAAGTATGGAGGTGAATTTTTTTAAAGCATGTAGATGAACTTTTGGAAAGTATGGAGGTGGATTTTTTAAAGCATGTAGATGAACTTTTGGAAAGTATGGAGGTGAACTTTTGGAAAGTATGGAGGTGGATTTTTGGAAAGTATGGAGGTGGATTTTTTGAAAGCATGTAGATGAACTTTTGGAAAGTATGGAGGTGAACTTTTGGAAAGTATGGAGGAGAACTTTTGGAAAGTATGGAGGTGAACTATTGGAAAGTATGGGGGTGAACTTTTGGAAAGTATGGAGGTGAACTTTTGGAAAGTATGGAGGTGGATTTTTTTAAAGCATGTAGATGAACTTTTGGAAAGTATGGAGGTGAACTTTTGGAAATTATGGAGGTGAATTTTTGGAAAGTATGGAGGTGAACTTTTGGAAAGTATGGAGGTGGATTTTTTTAAAGCATGTAGATGAACTTTTGGAAAGTATGGAGGTGAACTTTTGGAAAGTATGGAGGTGGATTTTTTTAAAGCATGTAGATGAACTTTTGGAAAGTATGGGGGTGAACTTTTGGAAAGTATGGGGGTGAACTTTTGGAAAGTATGGAGGTGAACTTTTGGAAAGTATGGAGGTGGATTTTTTGAAAGCATGTAGATGAACTTTTGGAAAGTATGGAGGTGAACTTTTGGAAAGTATGGAGGAGAACTTTTGGAAAGTATGGAGGTGAACTATTGGAAAGTATGGGGGTGAACTTTTGGAAAGTATGGAGGTGAACTTTTGGAAAGTATGGAGGTGGATTTTTTTAAAGCATGTAGATGAACTTTTGGAAAGTATGGAGGTGAACTTTTGGAAATTATGGAGGTGAATTTTTGGAAAGTATGGAGGTGAACTTTTGGAAAGTATGGAGGTGGATTTTTTTAAAGCATGTAGATGAACTTTTGGAAAGTATGGAGGTGAACTTTTGGAAAGTATGGAGGTGGATTTTTTTAAAGCATGTAGATGAACTTTTGGAAAGTATGGAGGTGGATTTTTTTAAAGCATGTAGACGAACTTTTGGAAAGTATGGAGGTGAACTTTTGGAAAGTATGGAGGTGAACTTTTGGAAAGTATGGAGGTGAATTTTTTTAAAGCATGTAGATGAACTTTTGGAAAGTATGGAGGTGAACTTTTGGAAAGTATGGAGGTGGATTTTTTAAAGCATGTAGATGAACTTTTGGAAAGTATGGAGGTGAATTTTTTTAAAGCATGTAGATGAACTTTTGGAAAGTATGGAGGTGAACTTTTGGAAAGTATGGAGGTGGATTTTTTTAAAGCATGTAGATGAACTTTTGGAAAGTATGGAGGTGAACTTTTGGAAAGTATGGAGGTGGATTTTTTGAAAGCATGTAGATGAACTTTTGGAAAGTATGGAGGTGAACTTTTGGAAAGTATGGAGGAGAACTTTTGGAAAGTATGGAGGTGAACTTTTGGAAAGTATGGGGGTGAACTTTTGGAAAGTATGGAGGTGAACTTTTGGAAAGTATGGAGGTGGATTTTTTTAAAGCATGTAGATGAACTTTTGGAAAGTATGGAGGTGAACTTTTGGAAAGTATGGAGGTGAATTTTTGGAAAGTATGGAGGTGAACTTTTGGAAAGTATGGAGGTGGATTTTTTTAAAGCATGTAGATGAACTTTTGGAAAGTATGGAGGTGAACTTTTGGAAAGTATGGAGGTGGATTTTTTTAAAGCATGTAGATGAACTTTTGGAAAGTATGGAGGTGGATTTTTTTAAAGCATGTAGATGAACTTTTGGAAAGTATGGAGGTGAACTTTTGGAAAGTATGGAGGTGAACTTTTGGAAAGTATGGAGGTGAATTTTTTTAAAGCATGTAGATGAACTTTTGGAAAGTATGGAGGTGAACTTTTGGAAAGTATGGAGGTGGATTTTTTTAAAGCATGTAGATGAACTTTTGGAAAGTATGGAGGTGAACTTTTGGAAAGTATGGAGGTGGATTTTTTTAAAGCATGTAGATGAACTTTTGGAAAGTATGGAGGTGAATTTTTTTAAAGCATGTAGATGAACTTTTGGAAAGTATGGAGGTGAACTTTTGGAAAGTATGGAGGTGAATTTTTTTAAAGCATGTAGATGAACTTTTGGAAAGTATGGAGGTGAACTTTTGGAAAGTATGGAGGTGGATTTTTTTAAAGCATGTAGATGAACTTTTGGAAAGTATGGAGGTGGATTTTTTTAAAGCATGTAGATGAACTTTTGGAAAGTATGGAGGTGAATTTTTTTAAAGCATGTAGATGAACTTTTGGAAAGTATGGAGGTGGATTTTTTTAAAGCATGTAGATGAACTTTTGGAAAGTATGGAGGTGGATTTTTTTAAAGCATGTAGATGAACTTTTGGAAAGTATGGAGGTGAATTTTTTTAAAGCATGTAGATGAACTTTTGGAAAGTATGGAGGTGGATTTTTTTAAAGCATGTAGATGAACTTTTGGAAAGTATGGAGGTGGATTTTTTTAAAGCATGTAGATGAACTTTTGGAAAGTATGGAGGTGGATTTTTTTAAAGCATGTAGATGAACTTTTGGAAAGTATGGAGGTGGATTTTTTTAAAGCATGTAGATGAACTTTTGGAAAGTATGGAGGTGGATTTTTTTAAAGCATGTAGATGAACTTTTGGAAAGTATGGAGGTGAACTTTTGGAAAGTATGTAGGTGAATTTTTTGAAAGCATGTAGATGAACTTTTGGAAAGTATGGAGGAGAACTTTTGGAAAGTATGGAGGTGAACTTTTGGAAAGTATGGAGGTGAACTTTTGGAAAGTATGGAGGTGAACTTTTGGAAAGTATGGAGGTGAACTTTTGGAAAGTATGGAGGTGAACTTTTGGAAAGTATGGAGGTGAACTTTTGGAAAGTATGGAGGTGAACTTTTGGAAAGTATGGAGGTGAACTTTTGGAAAGTATGGAGGTGAACTTTTGGAAAGTATGGAGGTGAACTTTTGGAAAGTATGGAGGTGAACTTTTGGAAAGTATGGAGGTGAACTTTTGGAAAGTATGGAGGTGAACTTTTGGAAAGTATGGAGGTGAACTTTTGGAAAGTATGGAGGTGAACTTTTGGAAAGTATGGAGGTGAACTTTTGGAAAGTATGGAGGTGAACTTTTGGAAAGTATGGAGGTGAACTTTTGGAAAGTATGGAGGTGAACTTTTGGAAAGTATGGAGGTGAACTTTTGGAAAGTATGGAGGTGAACTTTTGGAAAGTATGTAGATGAACTTTTGGAAAGTATGGAGGTGAACTTTTGGAAAGTATGGAGGTGAACTTTTGGAAAGTATGGAGGTGAACTTTTGGAAAGTATGGAGGTGAACTTTTGGAAAGTATGGAGGTGAACTTTTGGAAAGTTTGGGGGTGAACTTTTGGAAAGTATGGAGGAGAACTTTTGGAAAGTATGGAGGTGAACTTTTGGAAAGTATGGAGGTGAACTTTTGGAAAGTATGGAGGTGAACTTTTGGAAAGTATGGAGGAGAACTTTTGGAAAGTATGGAGGTGAACTTTTGGAAAGTATGGAGGTGAACTTTTGGAAAGTATGGAGGTGAACTTTTGGAAAGTATGGAGGTGAACTTTTGGAAAGTATGGAGGTGAACTTTTGGAAAGTATGGAGGAGAACTTTTGGAAAGTATGGAGGTGAACTTTTGGAAAGTATGGAGGTGAACTTTTGGAAAGTATGGAGGTGAACTTTTGGAAAGTATGGAGGTGAACTTTTGGAAAGTATGGAGGTGAACTTTTGGAAAGTATGGGGGTGAACTTTTGGAAAGTATGGAGGAGAACTTTTGGAAAGTATGGAGGTGAACTTTTGGAAAGCATGTAGATGAACTTTTGGAAAGTATGGAGGTGGATTTTTTTAAAGCATGTAGATGAACTTTTGGAAAGTATGGAGGTGGATTTTTTTAAAGCATGTAGATGAACTTTTGGAAAGTATGGAGGTGGATTTTTTTAAAGCATTTAGATGAACTTTTGGAAAGTATGGAGGTGGATTTTTTTAAAGCATGTAGATGAACTTTTGGAAAGTATGGAGGTGGATTTTTTTAAAGCATGTAGATGAACTTTTGGAAAGTATGGAGGTGGATTTTTTTAAAGCATGTAGATGAACTTTTGGAAAGTATGGAGGTGGATTTTTTTAAAGCATGTAGATGAACTTTTGGAAAGTATGGAGGTGAACTTTTGGAAAGTATGGAGGTGAATTTTTTTAAAGCATGTAGATGAACTTTTGGAAAGTATGTAGGTGAATTTTTTTAAAGCATGTAGATGAACTTTTGGAAAGTATGGAGGAGAACTTTTGGAAAGCATGTAGATGAACTTTTGGAAAGTATGTAGATGAACTTTTGGAAAGTATGGAGGTGAACTTTTGGAAAGTATGGAGGTGAACTTTTGGAAAGCATGTAGATGAACTTTTGGAAAGTATGGAGGTGAACTTTTGGAAAGTATGGAGGTGAACTTTTGGAAAGCATGTAGATGAACTTTTGGAAAGTATGGAGGTGAACTTTTGGAAAGTATGGAGGTGAACTTTTGGAAAGCATGTAGATGAACTTTTGGAAAGTATGGAGGTGGATTTTTTTAAAGCATGTAGATGAACTTTTGGAAAGTATGGAGGTGGATTTTTTTAAAGCATGTAGATGAACTTTTGGAAAGTATGGAGGTGAACTTTTGGAAAGTATGGAGGTGAATTTTTTTAAAGCATGTAGATGAACTTTTGGAAAGTATGTAGGTGAATTTTTTTAAAGCATGTAGATGAACTTTTGGAAAGTATGGAGGAGAACTTTTGGAAAGCATGTAGATGAACTTTTGGAAAGTATGTAGATGAACTTTTGGAAAGTATGGAGGTGAACTTTTGGAAAGTATGGAGGTGAACTTTTGGAAAGCATGTAGATGAACTTTTGGAAAGTATGGAGGTGAACTTTTGGAAAGTATGGAGGTGAACTTTTGGAAAGCATGTAGATGAACTTTTGGAAAGTATGGAGGTGGATTTTTTTAAAGCATGTAGATGAACTTTTGGAAAGTATGGAGGTGAACTTTTGGAAAGTATGGAGGTGAACTTTTGGAAAGCATGTAGATGAACTTTTGGAAAGTATGGAGGTGGATTTTTTTAAAGCATGTAGATGAACTTTTGGAAAGTATGGAGGTGGATTTTTTTAAAGCATGTAGATGAACTTTTGGAAAGTATGGAGGTGGATTTTTTTAAAGCATGTAGATGAACTTTTGGAAAGTATGGAGGTGGATTTTTTTAAAGCATGTAGATGAACTTTTGGAAAGTATGGAGGTGGATTTTTTTAAAGCATGTAGATGAACTTTTGGAAAGTATGGAGGTGAACTTTTGGAAAGTATGGAGGTGGATTTTTTTAAAGCATGTAGATGAACTTTTGGAAAGTATGTAGGTGAATTTTTTGAAAGCATGTAGATGAACTTTTGGAAAGTATGGAGGAGAACTTTTGGAAAGCATGTAGATGAACTTTTGGAAAGTATGTAGATGAACTTTTGGAAAGTATGGAGGTGAACTTTTGGAAAGTATGGAGGTGAACTTTTGGAAAGTATGGAGGTGGATTTTTTTAAAGCATGTAGATGAATTTTTTGAAAGCATGTAGATGAACTTTTGGAAAGTATGGAGGTGGATTTTTTTAAAGCATGTAGATGAACTTTTGGAAAGTATGGAGGTGGATTTTTTTAAAGCATGTAGATGAACTTTTGGAAAGTATGGAGGTGGATTTTTTTAAAGCATGTAGATGAACTTTTGGAAAGTATGGAGGAGAACTTTTGGAAAGCATGTAGATGAACTTTTGGAAAGTATGTAGATGAACTTTTGGAAAGTATGGAGGTGAACTTTTGGAAAGTATGGAGGTGGATTTTTTTAAAGCATGTAGATGAACTTTTGGAAAGTATGGAGGTGAACTTTTGGAAAGTATGGAGGTGGATTTTTTTAAAGCATGTAGATGAACTTTTGGAAAGTATGGAGGTGGATTTTTTTAAAGCATGTAGATGAACTTTTGGAAAGTATGGAGGTGAACTTTTGGAAAGTATGGAGGTGGATTTTTTTAAAGCATGTAGATGAACTTTTGGAAAGTATGGAGGTGGATTTTTTTAAAGCATGTAGATGAACTTTTGGAAAGTATGGAGGTGAACTTTTGGAAAGTATGGAGGTGAATTTTTTTAAAGCATGTAGATGAACTTTTGGAAAGTATGGAGGTGAATTTTTTTAAAGCATGTAGATGAACTTTTGGAAAGTATGGAGGTGAACTTTTGGAAAGTATGGAGGTGAACTTTTGGAAAGTATGGAGGTGAACTTTTGGAAAGTATGGAGGTGAACTTTTGGAAAGTATGGAGGTGAACTTTTGGAAAGTATGGAGGTGAACTTTTGGAAAGTATGGAGGTGAACTTTTGGAAAGTATGGAGGTGAACTTTTGGAAAGTATGGAGGTGAACTTTTGGAAAGTATGGAGGTGGATTTTTTTAAAGCATGTAGATGAACTTTTGGAAAGTATGGAGGTGGATTTTTTTAAAGCATGTAGATGAACTTTTGGAAAGTATGGAGGTGAACTTTTGGAAAGTATGGAGGTGAACTTTTGGAAAGTATGGAGGTGAACTTTTGGAAAGTATGGAGGTGAACTTTTGGAAAGTATGGAGGTGAACTTTTGGAAAGTATGGAGGTGAACTTTTGGAAAGTATGGAGGTGAACTTTTGGAAAGTATGGAGGTGAACTTTTGGAAAGTATGGAGGTGAACTTTTGGAAAGTATGGAGGTGGATTTTTTTAAAGCATGTAGATGAACTTTTGGAAAGTATGGAGGTGGATTTTTTTAAAGCATGTAGATGAACTTTTGGAAAGTATGTAGATGAACTTTTGGAAAGTATGGAGGTGAACTTTTGGAAAGCATGTAGATGAACTTTTGGAAAGTATGGAGGTGGATTTTTTTAAAGCATGTAGATGAACTTTTGGAAAGTATGGAGGTGGATTTTTTTAAAGCATGTAGATGAACTTTTGGAAAGTATGGAGGTGGATTTTTTTAAAGCATGTAGATGAACTTTTGGAAAGTATGGAGGTGGATTTTTTTAAAGCATGTAGATGAACTTTTGGAAAGTATGGAGGTGGATTTTTTTAAAGCATGTAGATGAACTTTTGGAAAGTATGTAGATGAACTTTTGGAAAGTATGGAGGTGAACTTTTGGAAAGCATGTAGATGAACTTTTGGAAAGTATGGAGGTGGATTTTTTTAAAGCATGTAGATGAACTTTTGGAAAGTATGGAGGTGGATTTTTTTAAAGCATGTAGATGAACTTTTGGAAAGTATGGAGGTGGATTTTTTTAAAGCATGTAGATGAACTTTTGGAAAGTATGGAGGTGGATTTTTTTAAAGCATGTAGATGAACTTTTGGAAAGTATGGAGGTGAACTTTTGGAAAGTATGGAGGTGAATTTTTTTAAAGCATGTAGATGAACTTTTGGAAAGTATGGAGGTGAACTTTTGGAAAGTATGGAGGTGGATTTTTTTAAAGCATGTAGATGAACTTTTGGAAAGTATGGAGGTGGATTTTTTTAAAGCATGTAGATGAACTTTTGGAAAGTATGGAGGTGAACTTTTGGAAAGTATGGAGGTGAATTTTTTTAAAGCATGTAGATGAACTTTTGGAAAGTATGGGGGTGAACTTTTGGAAAGTATGGGGGTGAACTTTTGGAAAGTATGGAGGTGAACTTTTGGAAAGTATGGAGGTGGATTTTTTGAAAGCATGTAGATGAACTTTTGGAAAGTATGGAGGTGAACTTTTGGAAAGTATGGAGGAGAACTTTTGGAAAGTATGGAGGTGAACTTTTGGAAAGTATGGGGGTGAACTTTTGGAAAGTATGGAGGTGAACTTTTGGAAAGTATGGAGGTGGATTTTTTTAAAGCATGTAGATGAACTTTTGGAAAGTATGGAGGTGAACTTTTGGAAATTATGGAGGTGAATTTTTGGAAAGTATGGAGGTGAACTTTTGGAAAGTATGGAGGTGAACTTTTGGAAAGTATGGAGGTGGATTTTTTTAAAGCATGTAGATGAACTTTTGGAAAGTATGGAGGTGGATTTTTTTAAAGCATGTAGACGAACTTTTGGAAAGTATGGAGGTGAACTTTTGGAAAGTATGGAGGTGAACTTTTGGAAAGTATGGAGGTGAATTTTTTTAAAGCATGTAGATGAACTTTTGGAAAGTATGGAGGTGAACTTTTGGAAAGTATGGAGGTGGATTTTTTAAAGCATGTAGATGAACTTTTGGAAAGTATGGAGGTGAATTTTTTTAAAGCATGTAGATGAACTTTTGGAAAGTATGGAGGTGAACTTTTGGAAAGTATGGAGGTGGATTTTTTTAAAGCATGTAGATGAACTTTTGGAAAGTATGGAGGTGAACTTTTGGAAAGTATGGAGGTGGATTTTTTGAAAGCATGTAGATGAACTTTTGGAAAGTATGGAGGTGAACTTTTGGAAAGTATGGAGGAGAACTTTTGGAAAGTATGGAGGTGAACTTTTGGAAAGTATGGGGGTGAACTTTTGGAAAGTATGGAGGTGAACTTTTGGAAAGTATGGAGGTGGATTTTTTTAAAGCATGTAGATGAACTTTTGGAAAGTATGGAGGTGAACTTTTGGAAAGTATGGAGGTGAATTTTTGGAAAGTATGGAGGTGAACTTTTGGAAAGTATGGAGGTGGATTTTTTTAAAGCATGTAGATGAACTTTTGGAAAGTATGGAGGTGAACTTTTGGAAAGTATGGAGGTGGACTTTTTTAAAGCATGTAGATGAACTTTTGGAAAGTATGGAGGTGGATTTTTTTAAAGCATGTAGATGAACTTTTGGAAAGTATGGAGGTGAACTTTTGGAAAGTATGGAGGTGAACTTTTGGAAAGTATGGAGGTGAATTTTTTTAAAGCATGTAGATGAACTTTTGGAAAGTATGGAGGTGAACTTTTGGAAAGTATGGAGGTGGATTTTTTTAAAGCATGTAGATGAACTTTTGGAAAGTATGGAGGTGAACTTTTGGAAAGTATGGAGGTGGATTTTTTTAAAGCATGTAGATGAACTTTTGGAAAGTATGGAGGTGAATTTTTTTAAAGCATGTAGATGAACTTTTGGAAAGTATGGAGGTGAACTTTTGGAAAGTATGGAGGTGAATTTTTTTAAAGCATGTAGATGAACTTTTGGAAAGTATGGAGGTGAACTTTTGGAAAGTATGGAGGTGGATTTTTTTAAAGCATGTAGATGAACTTTTGGAAAGTATGGAGGTGGATTTTTTTAAAGCATGTAGATGAACTTTTGGAAAGTATGGAGGTGAATTTTTTTAAAGCATGTAGATGAACTTTTGGAAAGTATGGAGGTGGATTTTTTTAAAGCATGTAGATGAACTTTTGGAAAGTATGGAGGTGGATTTTTTTAAAGCATGTAGATGAACTTTTGGAAAGTATGGAGGTGAATTTTTTTAAAGCATGTAGATGAACTTTTGGAAAGTATGGAGGTGGATTTTTTTAAAGCATGTAGATGAACTTTTGGAAAGTATGGAGGTGGATTTTTTTAAAGCATGTAGATGAACTTTTGGAAAGTATGGAGGTGGATTTTTTTAAAGCATGTAGATGAACTTTTGGAAAGTATGGAGGTGGATTTTTTTAAAGCATGTAGATGAACTTTTGGAAAGTATGGAGGTGGATTTTTTTAAAGCATGTAGATGAACTTTTGGAAAGTATGGAGGTGAACTTTTGGAAAGTATGTAGGTGAATTTTTTGAAAGCATGTAGATGAACTTTTGGAAAGTATGGAGGAGAACTTTTGGAAAGTATGGAGGTGAACTTTTGGAAAGTATGGAGGTGAACTTTTGGAAAGTATGGAGGTGAACTTTTGGAAAGTATGGAGGTGAACTTTTGGAAAGTATGGAGGTGAACTTTTGGAAAGTATGGAGGTGAACTTTTGGAAAGTATGGAGGTGAACTTTTGGAAAGTATGGAGGTGAACTTTTGGAAAGTATGGAGGTGAACTTTTGGAAAGTATGGAGGTGAACTTTTGGAAAGTATGGAGGTGAACTTTTGGAAAGTATGGAGGTGAACTTTTGGAAAGTATGGAGGTGAACTTTTGGAAAGTATGGAGGTGAACTTTTGGAAAGTATGGAGGTGAACTTTTGGAAAGTATGGAGGTGAACTTTTGGAAAGTATGGAGGTGAACTTTTGGAAAGTATGGAGGTGAACTTTTGGAAAGTATGGAGGTGAACTTTTGGAAAGTATGGAGGTGAACTTTTGGAAAGTATGGAGGTGAACTTTTGGAAAGTATGTAGATGAACTTTTGGAAAGTATGGAGGTGAACTTTTGGAAAGTATGGAGGTGAACTTTTGGAAAGTATGGAGGTGAACTTTTGGAAAGTATGGAGGTGAACTTTTGGAAAGTATGGAGGTGAACTTTTGGAAAGTTTGGGGGTGAACTTTTGGAAAGTATGGAGGAGAACTTTTGGAAAGTATGGAGGTGAACTTTTGGAAAGTATGGAGGTGAACTTTTGGAAAGTATGGAGGTGAACTTTTGGAAAGTATGGAGGAGAACTTTTGGAAAGTATGGAGGTGAACTTTTGGAAAGTATGGAGGTGAACTTTTGGAAAGTATGGAGGTGAACTTTTGGAAAGTATGGAGGTGAACTTTTGGAAAGTATGGAGGTGAACTTTTGGAAAGTATGGAGGAGAACTTTTGGAAAGTATGGAGGTGAACTTTTGGAAAGTATGGAGGTGAACTTTTGGAAAGTATGGAGGTGAACTTTTGGAAAGTATGGAGGTGAACTTTTGGAAAGTATGGAGGTGAACTTTTGGAAAGTATGGGGGTGAACTTTTGGAAAGTATGGAGGAGAACTTTTGGAAAGTATGGAGGTGAACTTTTGGAAAGTATGGAGGTGAACTTTTGGAAAGTATGGAGGTGAACTTTTGGAAAGTATGGAGGTGAACTTTTGGAAAGTATGGAGGTGAACTTTTGGAAAGTATGGAGGTGAACTTTTGGAAAGTATGGAGGTGAACTTTTGGAAAGTATGGAGGTGAACTTTTGGAAAGTATGTAGATGAACTTTTGGAAAGTATGGAGGTGAACTTTTGGAAAGTATGGAGGTGAACTTTTGGAAAGTATGGAGGTGAACTTTTGGAAAGTATGGAGGTGAACTTTTGGAAAGTATGGAGGTGAACTTTTGGAAAGTATGGGGGTGAACTTTTGGAAAGTATGGAGGAGAACTTTTGGAAAGTATGGAGGTGAACTTTTGGAAAGTATGGAGGTGAACTTTTGGAAAGTATGGAGGTGAACTTTTGGAAAGTATGGAGGTGAACTTTTGGAAAGTATGGGGGTGAACTTTTGGAAAGTATGGAGGAGAACTTTTGGAAAGTATGGAGGTGAACTTTTGGAAAGTATGGAGGTGAACTTTTGGAAAGTATGGGGGTGAACTTTTGGAAAGTATGGAGGAGAACTTTTGGAAAGTATGGAGGTGAACTTTTGGAAAGTATGGAGGTGAACTTTTGGAAAGTATGGAGGTGAACTTTTGGAAAGTATGGAGGTGAACTTTTGGAAAGTATGGAGGTGAACTTTTGGAAAGTATGGAGGTGAACTTTTGGAAAGTATGTAGGTGAATTTTTTGAAAGCATGTAGATGAACTTTTGGAAAGTATGGAGGAGAACTTTTGGAAAGTATGGAGGTGAACTTTTGGAAAGTATGGAGGTGAACTTTTGGAAAGTATGGAGGTGAACTTTTGGAAAGTATGGAGGTGAACTTTTGGAAAGTATGGAGGTGAACTTTTGGAAAGTATGGGGGTGAACTTTTGGAAAGTATGGAGGTGAACTTTTGGAAAGTATGGGGGTGAACTTTTGGAAAGTATGGAGGTGAACTTTTGGAAAGTATGGAGGTGAACTTTTGGAAAGTATGGAGGTGAACTTTTGGAAAGTATGGAGGTGAACTTTTGGAAAGTATGGGGGTGAACTTTTGGAAAGTATGGAGGTGAACTTTTGGAAAGTATGGAGGTGAACTTTTGGAAAGTATGGGGGTGAACTTTTGGAAAGTATGGAGGAGAACTTTTGGAAAGTATGGAGGTGAACTTTTGGAAAGTATGGAGGTGAACTTTTGGAAAGTATGGAGGTGAACTTTTGGAAAGTATGGAGGTGAACTTTTGGAAAGTATGGAGGTGAACTTTTGGAAAGTATGGAGGTGAACTTTTGGAAAGTATGGAGGTGAACTTTTGGAAAGTATGGAGGTGAACTTTTGGAAAGTATGGAGGTAGAATATGGAGGTTTATGTGCAGTTTATGACAAGCCACAAACGGCAGAAACTTAATTGCATCCGTGCATGGAATCTATCATCTGGCGGCTCTATAAATTATAGCCAGAGCGAATTGGTAGATTGGTAGCTACATGTACATGTATAGCGGGAAATGACTCATATCATTTTTATGGAAGAAGGGTCGTGCTAAGAACCCTACTATCGAAACCAAGCTAATACAGTGCTGGAACATCGGGAATAAGAAATGTCTAAACTGATTCACCAAAGTTTCGAAATTGCGAAAAAACGCTTAGAGGTTTGACAGAGTCCTAATGTTTCACTCGGATTTGCGTGCCACCGGAAATATTAATATTATGCAACTGTTACTCTTCGTTTAATTATGGATTATTTGCTGCGTTTCAGGCAAGAGAGAACCTACGCTATCAAGAACAGGCGCCACAAAAATACGAAGGCGGAAGTCAGGTATAATAATTTATACGATAGGGTGCTTAGCCTACCTTTATACGTCAGGTATAATTAATAATTATGACAGAAAACTTACCTTTATAGGTAAAGGAGGTCATCATACGGTACGTACCTTTATGCGCCAGTAATTATTAATATGACAGAGTACTTACCTTATAAGCAAGGTCATAATTAATATAAAATTATAGCATTTGTAAGCCAGGTATAATTTATAATGACTGTGTAGCTAGCCTACTTGCCTTTGTAAGCCAGATAATATAATTAATGATGGCAAAACTTTTGTAAGTTAGGTGTTGGTAATGACTATATGACTTTTGTACACCACATGTAATTAACGTTACATATGAGTCTGAATAATGTAAGTTTACAATTATTTTGTACTACCGTGCTACTTAGCATACCTTTGTCACTTTGTGAGCAGTGAATGGTAAACATTGACGTCTGCTGTGAACAATAGGCCTATTTTGCATAGCTGTATGGCAGTGCTGCATAATTGTGAGGAATTATCTTTAGCCTAATATTATTTAACCCTACAATACAATACATATGTAGACTAGTAGGCTAAGTAGGAAAGAAGTAAAAAATATAAGTGCGTATAGCTCTTTGCATCTGAACTCGCGCATCTGCTTTGCAAGGTAAAGTAGGCTACGCGCATAAGTATGTAAAATTAATAAGCACCTACGCATGTAGGCTATACGCAAGTAGGTTAAATAGGTCAGTGCTAGACTGGCAAAAGAAATTAGACGAATTAAATTAAATTAAATTTTAAAATGAAACAGATTGTTTTCGAGAAGGTCTTCTGCATCTTTCCGAGTAGGCATACTGAAATTCGCACGATTTGAATTTTGGCGGGACACATACCTCTACTTTAGACAAATCTGTGCTACAATGGTTGATAAGTAGCCTAACTAAAGTTTGGCTATATTGAATACCAGCAATGGCATCGTTGCAAAGATTAATTCGCATGAGGCAATTAGCTAATCAGTAATCATCAGATTTATCAACTAGAGTGACATGAGAGACTTACTGCGTATATTAATCAATTGTTTTAACAAGATTAGTAAATAATTTTCAGAATAATACCTTGCAATTCCAGAATAGTCTCTTCAGTCGGTAGGTCATTATAAATCGCTTCCATTTGTAACGCTACTCCCTTTTCCCTTTCCTACGCCCCATTAATCCCATTCCCACCCCTCACCCTTAATTTGTATTGGCTGGTCATCTACAAAACAGCAATGATCAATAAAAGTCTCAGCATGTTTGTGTGTGTGCATGAAGTACATATAGGAGATTTGCAACGTCGTGGAACTAATTATTCTCCGGCTGTATTAATACGCTGGCAAAGATTAAAATCGAGCTGGAACTTTAGCGTCACTGTTAATCGAAACACCTTTAGTCGTAGCCGTATCATCGATCGCTATTGATTGATTGATCGATTGCGTCAACAAATGACTTGATAAATCATTCGCCAATGAGACGACTGGTAAAAACCACCAGTGTCAATGTCAATTGATCCGTGGAACCTTGGTGATCGAGCATGACAACTATGTCCAGCATAGCCTACGAGAGACCAGGGATGGCCAGAATTGCGTGGGATTATCCTACTAGCACAGCAGACATAGGCTAAAGCTGCTAAATACTTGTGTAAGGAATCGAGGTGCAATCTATAGTGAGCCTATGGATAACTCAATTCGCTGAAATGATGGACAGAAATTAGCTGGAGCAAACTGGATCTGCCAAGTATTAGCACCAATGATGCAAGACGCTGCAAATGTTATGCAACTACGATTGGCAAAGAGAAAAATAATATTATATACATGACTTTGCCATAGACCAGAACGACTGCTGTCTGTAAGCCCGCGGTTGTGCTTGCATGCATACATTTATGTTGCCCTGTGCTTCGTATAATACTATGCATGTTTTTACACGTGTGTAGGCATACAATGAATATGAACACTTCCTTATTATAGCGCCCGTAAAGCCTCACAACAGCGCTAAGGTGCACAGTCACAGAATGTGTGATATTATTAAACGGCAGTCCTAAGTACGCAAGTACTATAGGTCTCCTATAATGTATAACAGTGGAAATTTGTTTTGCATGATTGCATGCATCCTTGTGTTTTACACGTGTACATGCATACAATGAATTTGAACACTTCCTTGTTATAGCGCCCGTAAACCTCACAACAGCGCTAAGGTGCACAATCACACAGGGCTATGTGTGATACTATAAAACGGCGGTCCTAAGTACGCAAGTACTATAGGTCTCCTATTATAACAGTGGAAATTTGTTTTGCATGATTGCATGCATCCTTGTGTTTTACACGTGTACATGCATACAATGAATTTGAACACTTCCTTATTATAGCGCCCGTAAAACCTCACAACAGCGCTAGGGTGCACAATCACAGAGGGCTATGCATGTGTGATACTATAAAACGGCGGTCCAAAGTACGCAAGTAGCCTACTATAGGTTTCCTATTATAACAGTGGACATTTGTTTTGCATGATTGCATGCATCCTCGTGTTCGTGACGTATACCTCACCACAACGCATTATTGTCTTTACCAGTTTATGCTAATCGTCGCTTGGTGGCGCTCTGACTCACCAGCTGAGCTTTCGTCCCTGTCATCATGTCGTACATAGTCTGTCATTGATTGATCCTAGCTTGACACAAATCAAGTGTTTGTCGAAGCAGGTCATTCGGCTGCGCTGCTGCACATATAACAATGCCGCACAATGACTGAGAGCATGACACATGTACCAACATGCCCTGCTCCACTGTTCCGCTGTGCCAGACGCATGGGGAAAATAAGTTACATAAACAAGGCACGTGTGGCGGTATATGGCGCCATAGAGCTGAACAATGAATGAAGGCCTACCGCGGGGGAGTGGCTAGGCGGATAGAACAAGGGAGTTAGCCGTGCGCTCCGTCTGATATTTAGGTCATTTAGAATAATTATTACTACAGGGCATTATTCTTTCATGTCCATTAAGTCCGATTAAATTAATGGAGGATATCTTTCAGTGGCCTGAATCATTTATTAAGGTTGGGGGAACAAAGAAGCATGGCTAGAGGTCCCTACAAATACATACTATAAGTATATTAAATATTTCTGTAAATACTTCTTGTATTTGGACAGTTCTAACAAGTGCGATACAGGCTCCAAAATGTATTCCTTTGTTGCACGGTTTCTTTTGTTTTATGCATGAGACATTTGTGATAATCAAGTCGTGCTTCGCGTGACCTATCCCACTCTAGACACATTCTGTGGACATTCATGTATAGGCCTACCCTAATAGGGTCTACCTGGAATTTTCATCGGGTCTTTACTCCTTAAGTCTATTCGGACGGCTTTGTGACCCGAATGACTCGCATACTCCACTATAGAGGGTCCTATACTCTACGCACCGAAATTCCACCACTTTTCTTACACTGGTAGCGCCAGACCCAGGCCTGGATAAAAGAGGAGGGTGACACTAATCAATTTCGTTTTTGACACGGCGCCGTTAAACGACAACCAACCATTACGGAGCACAGCACATGGCTTTTTCAGAGCGTCGATAACTTTTAGGGAACTATTTGCTTGGCAATTTTGTGGCTTGATCATATATAATTTGATGTGTTTGTTTGCTATTATCATAACGTTGTGATCATTATTATATGTTGCTCGCCGTTAAAACCTGGGCTGTGTGCATTGTAGGCTTGACGTGTAAATTGATGTGGCTGAACCCGGCTGCAATTGAGCGTTTGGCTATAGTAGCTCTCTCTGATCAATTAATGAGCACTGCTGCACTGGTCATAATATCGGATGCATGCCGAGACAAAAAATGAATTGCTAGCTGGCCATTTCCTCGGTCTGACGTTTCGCCTCTCTTAGACTGATTCCTTTTGAGGCAGCAAGACACAAGACTACTTTGTTGCAGGTTAAACATACGTCGTTGCCTGGCAGCCTGATTATTGCTTTGCAGGCAAGATATATAGGCTATGTCTGTCTATTCGTGGACATCTATACTGTATAGATGCAAGAATTTCTAAAGGCTTTGGTCTCTCTACACTGCAGGATATATATAGTTTCTATAGTTTCTCATTTATTGCTGCCGTGGTTTATAAGTCCATGTTCATAGAGTACAATAATATTGAAACTATTCTGCAGTTATCTGAATCAACGTCAGCACTGTAAAAGGAAATGCCTAGTCTTGCACTTTTGCTAGGGTCAATTTTAGGATCATAATATTAGCCTATGCATCATGCACAGCGCTTTTTCGTAACATTTCCGTGGCGTTATCTAACTGTTCTAAAATTCTCTGACCTATAGGCTAATAGTAGTAAAAAATGTTTTTGAGATAGGCTATCTGTGTGGTGAAGTTTAGAAAAGTGGGCTACCTCAATGAAGACGAGTCACAATTATATGAGAAGAATTTATTTGATGGCACGGATGTATAGGTCTACGGTAGCATTGGATAAAAGCTTTCAAATGTGTGTTGTGAAATGCTAGTTTGGTACAAGCACTACTTAAGCTCTACACTTGCTATGATATTGGACTGCACTCCTGCTTCTTCATAACACATACACATGTTATATAAACTGCTTAGAAATAAGGTCCACACGGCGTTCATCCATCTAGTCCAGCGGTTTCCAACCCGTGGGCCTAAAGTGGCCCGACAGGCCTAAAAAAGTGGCCCTCATCTCTCAAAGAATTTTAAAAAATATAGGCTATGAATAATAGAAAAATTGAACAGGATAGAACACATAATTATTTTCTATTAAAACTTATTTAATTTTGACGTCTATGAATAACATCAAAATTCTATTTTGAATCAATTATAACAATTTTATGTGCTTTTAGTTAATTAACTTTTAGATTTGTGGCCCCCTAATGTCCTTCAACTAAGAAAAAGTGGCCCCAGAGTCAAAAAAGGTTGGGAACCACTGATCTAGGATATGCTATTATACTTAGGCCTACTGGTCGCGGTTCTCTGGACATCCCATAATTATGTGATACGACGCAACGCTCGTGAATAATCTGGTGCCCTTTGCTTGACTTTGGAGTTACGCTGTAGCTATATCTGGAATTTGCTATCACGAAGTTAACGGTTGAGATTGCTATGACAACTTAGTTAGGCTACTGTCTATATTTCCTGTTGCTTTCTGGCTGAGATTACTGATCACTGATTCTCTTTATGATTGTTTGGCACTGCAGAGCGGAATCCGAGATCTGAACGGGATCTACGACGAGAACGGCACAATACCGGAAGTATATCTCGACTCTCCCGACTCTCGACAGATACGCGCTAACAATACGGCGGATCAGGTGGCCAACCAGCAGGCCGCCATTTCGGCTTGGCAGTGACCACAGGGTCCTGGCTTATAATATTGATAGGCCTATCTGGAACGAAACGGTGTTGAGGTCCGCTTCAGTATGGCGAACCATCTTTGCCTTATTATAATTATTGTTATCTAGCAGCCGAGCCCTATTATATTATGGCGTCGGAGTTTGAACAAAAAACTGGAATGCACGTCTAGCATGCGTTTCGATTCCATTGGCCTAAATGAAAAGGTGAAATATTACTCATATTAGATGGGCTGAAAATTAATTACTGCAGAAGCGAACGACCACGTACAAAGCATTGGCGGAATTAGTTGCGGAAATTCTTATTGTAGCAAATTATCTAAGGCAGATTGACCACTTGATTTCGATCTTTAGGCTTGAAACCATTTAACTGAAACAATAGCTAGACCGTAGGTCCTATTATAGGCCTATAGGTCTATGCACTCCGCCTACGTGCCAGATCGACAAGCCTGCACCGGATAGGCCTAAGTTCTCTATGGCTTGTGCAGACGGGCTTTTGTCTCAATCATTTAGGCCTTAGGTCGAAATCGATATCGAAGATAATACTATCTCCGGATTGGATATCGAGAACATGATAACTTATCTACGATATCGCAATTCATATTGTAGAAATGATACCTTAAATATTTTTGTGAATGCCTATCCTGAACGAACTCGCTCGATGCACGCCTTAGGAACATATTATGTCTATGCATTTTGCCAAAGTTAACCAAACTTTTTGTTGACTCGAAGACTCAACAATATTATTAATCGGACAGCACGACTTTAACAGCCGCTGTGATGTGAATAAACTTGTAGAATCGTCGGTGTGCACGTTGTTGCACGTTGTTGCACGATACGCAGCGCTCGTGAATAGGCTGGTGCCCCGCGCTTGGCTTTCGAGTGGCGCTTTAGAAATTTCGAGTTTACGATTACGATTACGATTACGATTACTATAATGTCCTGCGTCCAAACAATTGATGCATAAATTCGCTCGAGTTTTTCTTTCGTAACCGTAGCCTACTGATTGTTTCTCAGAGCATGCTGAATGTGATTTTCTTATTTTGCCGTTCGCTAATAGGCTAGCTAGCTAGTTTTATCGACAAAACGAAGTAGGCCTAGTCCTATTCATAAGGCTAGCCCCTCATGCTTAGTCTTAGAAATTTGTTCCTTTTGCGTAATCTAGACGTAGGCTATAATACAAGACGGTGATATGATCGCGTTGGTAAAGTTTTCATTCCACTTTCAAGCTTGAACGGAACAATTTAATGTTACACTATGAGAAAATGTATAGTTAACAATGAATTTGTGCACTTAGGCCTAGTTTTCGATTATTTGAAATGTTATTACAGATAGGCCTATTAGATATAAAAGTCACAATGAATAGGCCTACAATTGGTCATAATTATATTCTTAATGAGAATTTTATTAGAGGTACAGTAGCGGCGCTAGGGGGGGCTAAGCCCCCCTAAAAAAGGCCATCTATTTTTTCGCCATGTAAAAATTAAATATTTGGACGATTTACCCCCTTTAACCCCCCCCCCAAAAATGAAGCGCAAGGCTGAAGATTTTAGTCGATGACTAAAAAAAAAGGCATCAGAAATTTTGGCGGCGGAAATGGGAAATTTTCTTAAGATTTTGGTCGATGACTAAAAAAAAAGGTCGTCAGAAATTTTGGCGGCGGGCGGAAAATTTTTCCCCGAAAATCCAACCCCCCCAAAACGAAAATCCCGGTGCCGCCACTGTAGAGGCAGCAGCATAATTGTGGCTGTTATATATAGACTGCAATGGAAGGGAAAGTCTGGAGAGTTAACGTAAGTTGGGGTTTTCCAGAACCTTGTAAAACTCTCCAATACCTATGTAGTCTCTGCATGGGAGCTCCAAAATTAGTCGAGCACTCAACGACGCTTAATTTCAGTCATTAAATTCCTATTTTGAAGAGTCTTGTGTTCCGCGCTCTAAGCACCACTCAAAATTGATGTCTGCACTATTAGGCTATATAGGTCTACAGGCGCACCTTAAAGCAGGCTGAAAATGCTTGTGCACCCGATTGAAGACGAGAAATACGCAAGGCAATAGTATAGGCCTATGAATGAGGGTCTATCAGTGGCCTTGGTTTCCTATTGATTTCAGGATGAAATTTAAACTCACGTTTGATTTACAAACCCCTACATGTACATGTACATGTAGGGCTTCAGTCACTACTATTAAACTCCTTACATTCAACCTTGTTGCCTACGATCACGTATACAGGCCTTCGGGTCTCTTAGTTGAGCCTCGAAACAAAACAGTTGTCCATGGGCTTGGGTATGTTCCAAGACTGCTCCCAGGGAATGGAATTGACTTATGCTGTCTCTTCGTTGCTCAAATTCATTTGCTTTCTTCAAACACCGGCTCAAAAATTAATCATTTCTACTTGGATATTAGATAAACACTTGGATATCTAACAATAGACCTCTCCTACTCTTATGGCTGACTATCCGCGCCTCATATTCACATTTCGGTGTGACCTTGGAAGCCTTACAAATTAATGTAACAAATATTTATATAGCACCTCTTCAAGTTAACTACTCTGAGGTGCTCCCGATTCCAGCAAGGTCAAAAGGAACAAATTTAAAGTGCTAATGGAATGTGTTAGAGAGTTACCCAGAGAGCAGGCATAGTTCAAGAGGGAGACTATTCCATACCACTGGGTCAGCTACAGAAAAAAGACCAAAGGTTGAAGATCCAACTCAGGATAAGCCATATGGTTCCAGACAGTTTGCAGAAGTTGATACCTGCATATCTTTCCGTGGTAGGTGCATGCAAAAGCATGTAATCTCCTTCAATAATTCTTATCTAAGTTATTTCATTAAAAAATTTTACGCCTCACTGATTTCAAGCATGATAGGAATCTTAGCATTTCTTCAGGGCCTCTGACAGATTCTGCAGCAGTAATGCAGTATCTATCCATTAAGGCTTATGTAGAAGCTCAAAATTATAACATGTATCAATAAACATCTAGATCTAAAAAGTTTCCTGACAATTTGCCTTCTTTCGCTTCTATTTTAGAGCATAGTCTACTCTAAACTTTCTTCTATCATTCGAGTAAACAATGAAATATGAACAACAATAGAAAGCCATTGGCAGAATTATATTACGAATATTCGAATGAGCTGTGAACAAAGACATGCATACGTTACACGTGTCAAATAATTTCATGCACATAAATAACAGTTCTGTTGGAGAATTAACTGAAACAAAAGTGTATAATTAAGTTGCAATTGGAACAAAACAGATAAAGAATTCTGTAAAACTGTGTAAACCGTAAACATGGCAAAACATCCGATCCAAGCGGATGTTATTTAAACAAAGATTAGCTGTTAGTTTAAATAATTGAGTGGAATATTTTACTAAAATAGAAAATTACATTTGTTGCGATGTCCTAAAGATGTCGTTATAATATTTGGTAGAGTGGTGCAATTGGCGACACAGATTGTTATGGAATTTTTGCTCTAAACAAACACTGGATTAAATCTTGCATGTTACCTCTAAGTTACAGTTTCAAAGAAGAGCAATTTGTTGCTCTGAAAGGATGAAAGCATCATTTTTAAAATCTCTGATGTAGATATTTTGTGTGCGATGGCAACAGGAAAGCAGCAGTTATATAGCAGTTCGTATAGATGTGCGCATATGTAAAACTGGTTAGGTCTATAATAACAATAGTATTTTACATGAAGAATAACTTATATGAATATCGATAGCATAACATAACGACAATGCTAGTCATAGTCTAAATAACAGGCTGAAAAAATCATCTCAAAGACTTCATAGTTCTTTTAAAATTGATGCTGACTGCATGTGCCGAGCATCAGTCGCTAGCTTTGCACGCTTCCTCTGCAGCAACCCCCACGATGCTTTCCACGGGGTTGAGCTTTTCCACCGACTCGCTGGTCTTGGGTTCAGTGTCCTGCAAACACATAGCACTAAACAATTAAGACAGAGCATGAGCACTACTCAAAAAATCACACCAACAGCAGTCAGTAGAAACTCAGGAACTTCTAGTAAATAACAACATACTCAACTGAATCTAAATTGGACATTTTCTGAATAATATTTGGCAGGAGGGGCAGTGGTTAAAAGACAAAGTTTCAAACATTACAAACAAGCCTTCAACTAAGTTTTGAAATTTTTGGGTGTCTATATTTCAACGCTCTTGCGTGACTTCAGAGCAGACTTCACTTTGCACTCAAAACGCACACGTGAACCTAAGTTGAAGCCCAGAAGACATGAATGACTCAGTAGAAAATGCAGTCTGTCCAATTTATAAATCCACTCAGATGTTGGCAGTTTTATAGGAAAGCGGAACTCATGTTGCAAATGACAACTGCTAATATTTATTGCCAGATATAGAAGATAAAGGAAAGACTAAATGTATTTCTTCCATGCTTTAGGAATTAAATATCTAGGTTTGCAGGTTCATTTTAAAATCATAAGACTCGAGAATTCTAATCTAATTACTTGTGTAGCACTATTATAAATACACATTACACATTATACACAAGGCATCTCAATTATGATGAAATCCTAGTTTAAAGTGATAATATGCCAGAGAAGCTTTAATTGACAGGTCAGGAAAACACAAAGTGAAGAAACTATGACAAGTAAGCAAAAAGAAAGCAGAGATCTTGTATTCACCTGAACAACTTTTTCCAGGGACGCTGCTGGTTCTGGACTGGAATTCTCTTGGCTTTCATCCGTGTTCTGCGGCTGTTGGTTGATGCTTTCTCTCCTGATGGCCATCTGTCCGTGGCGAGGAACACGGGGTCGCCTCGATCTGTACTGTGGCTGCGGCAGGCGCTTCATACCAGGCTGCTGCTGCTGGATGCTGTCTCCGCCCGGTCGGACGCTCTGGACTGGAATGTAGTTTCGTCGCGGCGGCTGGTAATAGTAGTAGAAGTAATGCTGTGGTGGTTGACGGGACTCTGGTGGTGGTGCAGTCTGGCGGTAGTTCATGTTAGGCCTGCCCGGATCTTCGCGGTGGATCATCTCGTCAACACCGTAGCCCATCTGTTCCGAACGTGACCCGCGAGGAGGGCCTCGGTATGCACCGGTGCGGCTCGGCTGGTCCCAGTATCCGCGGCGCCAGAAGGGTCGTCGTGGGGGTGGTCGGTTGCCAAGGACAGGCTGCCTGTCATCATCAGAGTGCACGTTCCTCTGCCAGAAGAACAAAGACCCCATTATGGCACAAGTACATAGTCTAAGATAAGAAGTAGGTTTGTATGGGATTTGAAAAAAGACTTTTGGCACAGTTGTCCCTCATCATATCAAGCAGCATGACAATTATGTTTTGATATGATGATGAGGATGACAAATTTATTTTGAATTGAATTATTCAACAGTTGATGATTGTCACTGGCCAAGATCTCATGAACACAATGTATTCTTCCTGAAAGGTCATCTAAAGATTGCAGGTAACAATATATCTTGAACAAATAAGTTGAAGATGCAGAATGAAGATTAGCATAATCGGGATACAACACACATTTTCCAACTTAGAAATAATCACTTTCTGCATCTTCACAGAGATTTTTGCTTAGTCATCAAATCCTAGAAGCATAAAAAGCCATGTTTTGAATCCAAATTTATTTCCAAACATTAAAGTAATTAAAACATGTTAAAAATCTCTGCATTAACACAAGGTAATTCCAGCCAAGACTTCATTCATACCAGCACGATTGCAAAGCTCACCAGTAGTCTATCGGTGAATCAAGAAACTTTTTCTTTAATCATCTAAAATGTCTGCATAAGAATGCAAATGTATCGGGTAACTGCATTAATCAAGCTTCCAGGAATTTAAAAATCTCGCAAAGCCATCGTTGTTAGCGTTGTACTTACACTGACAGAGAAGGTGGGAGCACGTCGAATAACTGGTGCTGCTTGGCCAGCAAGGAAGCGTTGGCGATATCCGCTAACAGAGCGCTTGTCCGCAGCATACTTGCTGCCTTGAACCGGCTGACCGTGTGGTCCAGTGACATTCGCAGCTTCTGTTCCTTTCTCGCCTTCCACGATGTCAAACTCGACCTTCTCACCGTCTCCAACGCTACGCAGGTACTTTCTCGGATTGTTCTTTGCAATGGCAGTCTAAAAGCAGAAGGACAGTAAAAATGATCTGTGCGCCACATTGTAATTACCCAAAGTCTTGCAAATACTGTAAGTGGTTTAAGGTTTAGAGCAATGGTGGTATGGAAGGAGAACAGAGGAAGACAGGTAAGATAAGATAAGAATATTCTTTAATATATCAATTGCTATCCGCATTTTGGTGTACATACAAGGTATAATAAACAAACGTATATCATTTCTTTATCCAATCAATGTCAAAATGTTTTACAATAGCATAAAATCCTCAGTCCAAATAGAAATATAAATTTTAAATTTAAAAAAAGATTTTCTTAATGACCGAAAATTTATGCAACAATTTATAATTCCAGGTGTCATGTGTGAGATGGAAAACTGGAGTGGATAGAACAAGAATGAAATTCTAACTGATATTAGTGAAAGAATAATCAGAACTTAAATTGCTAGAAAGAGTTTAAAAAAACTCTGTACTAAGTTCTTCTGAAAACCAACGCAGCAAATCATCAAATGTTTAACGATTGTAACTCCTGATAGGTTTTAAACAACCGTTAAGCTCATCACATGTATCTTCAACAACTCTGGTTTTTTGTTACATCATGAAAAGTTGCGAAACAAATTAAATGCTCTTTTCGATATCTTCCTTGCAATTGTAGAGAACACAAAGGGTGGTGCTACGAAGACAATGTAGTTATTAACTCAAAAGCAAAGCAGCATACCTGATGGACAAACACGTCTTCTTTTGTATCATCCCTGAAAATTAATTAAAAATTCATTAATTTGTCAGCAACTGTGCATATAAAATATATTGCCAACTGCTTTATAATTTTGTTATTGCCAAAACCTGTGGCTTGTAATAAGTTCAGTAACAGAATTTAACCTAACAACCCATATTTTAAAATGGAATCGGATTCCTCACTTGTAAACACTAACTGCAGACATGATTCCATTTAATTAATTACAACTGGTCAACAGTTGCTAATGATAATAATTATTATAGTGTAGACCATTCAAATCACAAACATTTCGAAGCAACATGTAGTTTTCAGGAAAAAATTTGTCAATATAAACTCCTGCAAATGTCAAACAGCTGTAATGATTGACAACTTTTAAATTAATTAAAACTGACTAAGTACTGACTGACTGACTGACCAATGGACTTAGAAGTCAAACGATTTGAACCATTTTAGCAGTCAATATTACTAACCTGTTTATAAAACCGTATCCATTTTTCACATTAAACCATTTCACCGTGCCAATGATCTTTTTTGCTGCAAAATAAGAAAAGCCCGTTAGCTACCCATAAGAATGAACAAAACGCCAAGGGTGAAAAGAGTCTGTGACCCATATGAAATCCAGAGCTACCTGACCCTAACCGACACACACGGTCCCCGATACTGCAGTTTCGCCCAAATATCGTAAGAAATGCTAATTATTGTTTGAAGTTGTAAAACCTTAGCATGTAAATTTTCACTTTATTTCATCACCAAGCAAAATTTCAGTTCTGCTGAAGTAGAGTCAAATCGATCAGGTAAATAATGGAGATAAAAGATCGCATTTAGCCTACGTAAACTGGTCGATCTAACGCCATAAAAATTAATTAACCAGGGAAGATATTTTTTCTCGAATTGTCCAGATCGGAACTTAAAATACGCAAACAATAAACAGTTCGTCGGTTTCTAGTTTCCTACTCACACAGGACCTTCTTCTTTGAAGCGACGCCAGCCGCGGCCGTTTGTTCTGCCGACTCCGCGTTCTCCCCGTCGGTCATTTCGCTGTAAGAATGGACGTCGGCGTTTCGAATAGATTTAAAAATTCAAGAAATGATCTCCTGAAC
>OX457051.1:25976997-26106997 GCA_949752735.1 Lumbricus terrestris
CCCCGCCTATGTCGAAATGCTTTGAATTGATAATTGTTTAGTAAAGTTAAAAGAGGTGTGTAAGAGACATCTCCAATAGAAATTCTCTGTTTAAAAAAATAGTTAACTTAGTTTGATGATAATAGTTTATTAAAGTTAAAAGAGGTGTGTAAGAGACATCTCCAATTGGAATTCTCTGTTAAAAAATAATAGTTAATTTGTTTGATGATAATAGTTCAGTAAAGTTAAAAGAGGTGTGTAAAAAACATCTCCAATTGGAATTCTCTGTTAAAAAAATAGTTAATTTGTTTGATGACAATAGTTCAGTAAAGTTAAAAGAGGTGTGTAAGAAACATCTCCAATTGGAATTCTCTGTTTAAAAATAATAGTTAACTTGTCTGATGACATAAGTTTAGTAAAATTAAAAAATTGTGTAAGAGACATCTCCAATTGGAATTCTCAGTTTAAAACAATAATAATAGTTAACTTGTTTGATGATAATAGTTTAACAAGGTTAAAAGAGGTGTGTAAGAGACATCTCCAATTGGAATTCTCTGTTTAAAAAAAATAATAGTTAACTTGTTTGATGACAGTAGTTTAGTAAAGTTAAAAGAGGTGTGTAAGAGACATCTCCAATTGGAATTCTCTGTTAAAAAAATGGATAGATCCGATTTGACCAGGGTCTATGAAAACAGAAGCCGTTACCCTGGACAGAAATTTGCTCAGCATATTACAGCACTTTAGAGCAAGGCACTTGAGTCACTTGACCAATTGTTAAAAAAGAAATAATGGTTAACTTGTTTGATGACGTTTAGTTTAGTAAAGTTAAAAGAGGCGTGTAAGAGACATCTCCAATTGGAATTCTCTGTTAAAAAATGGATAGATCCGATTTGACCAGGGTCTATGAAAACAGAAGCCGTTACCGTGGACAGGAATTTGCTCCGCATATTACAGCACTTTAGAGCAAGGCACTTGAGTCACTTGGCCAATTGTAGAAAAAATAATAGTTAACTTATTTGATGATAATAGTTTAGTAAAGTTAAAAGAGGTGTGTAAGAGACATCCAATTGGAATTCTCTGCTAAAAAATAATAGTTATTTGTTTGATGATAATAGTTTAGTAAAGTTAAAAGAGGTGTGTAAGAGACATCTTCAATTGGAATTCTCTGTTTAAAAAAAATAGTTAACTTGTTTGATGATAATAGTTTTTGTAATTATATTACATTTAATTTGGGATTTTAAATCGCACGTTTTTATTACCTATTGTTAATCCGATGTATAATAACGATGTTCTATGTCCCATTGTTCGTTTTCAACAGGAGTAATAAACAAAACACTTACATACTAACTTACTTACTTTCCATATTATTCCCAATGTCCAACTGGGGGTTGATTCTAGCCGGAAGGAAACCTGAGGGGAATGTAGCAGAAGCCCGATTATGACGTTGTGGCGTTATTTATTATTATTAATCAGAAGTATAGAGACATCTTATAGCTACAAAGGCTGTTGACGTCTTTAAAGATTTTTATCTGTGCATTCCACTTTTTTCTAATCGCATTTTTTAAGTAGTAAGATTGGTATATCATTCGTTATACACGCAAGCAGCGTATGCTCAGTTGTTTCAGGCAATTGGCATTTAGAACACAGGTCTGTTGTGCTTTTACCTAACACTATCAGCCAAGTGTTATTAAGAACATGCCACAATCCTAAGTTGGGGAATTTAAACTTCTCTTTTCCTGATGGAGTCTATAAATTTTATATAAGTTGTGACGTTGGGTGTTGGCAAGGTTTTTATAATAACCGGAAATATGTTAAAAGAGGTATCTTGTCCACACAGTATTATGTTCGCAAACTATTCAACGTGGGACTAAATAACTATTGGTTAGAGCCCGGATTGCCCGGGAATTCATATCAATAGAAATATGAACTTCATCTGCTAAAGTTTTCTTTCTGTAAAACTCTACTGACGTGTTTGTGTAAATGCCCTAACGCTTAAACATTGGGGGGGACAAATGCATGGGCCGTCCCCCCCAACGCCTCCATTGGGGGGACCGTCCCCCCCTGTCCCCCCCTAGGTCTCCGCCAGTGGGTTGATAGTGTTTTATGTTTGTCTTTGAAAAGGCACCACAGCAGGTCGATAGTGTTTTTTGTTTACCTTTGAAAAGGCACCACAGCAGGTCGATAGTGTATTTATATTAACCTTTGAAAACGCGCCACAGCAGGTCGGTTCACATTTACCTTTCAAAAGACGCTACCGCAGGTCGGTAGTATCTTTAGTTTGTCTTGAAATTTCGCTACAATAATCACGAATAAAATTTCCCCGGATGGAGCTCCGAGCATTTCCAGAGCAGACTAGGAGAGCGCCAGCAGACGCCACGGGTGGTGATGTGTCCGTAACATGACGGCGTCCCTCCGATTGTGCTCGGCCTGTCTCTGCTCTAATGGACGACATTAGCTTCCGTCTCTAATAATATTCGGCAACCGACGATGCTTATGACAGGTAGTAGTGACGCGTGAGTTGGTGGTATCATCTATATGGATATATATAGTCCTATATATAAAATGTATATATTATATGTATTTATATGTATACGTGTATATATAAACATATATATATATATTGATATTTCCATTGAATGATTTATTCAGAGACTGTTAATCACAGACCGGCCACAATCGCAGCTCTATATGCGTTAAATTCGTCCACACGCATTGAAGTGTCTGGAAAACAATAGCACGACCGATTAAGGAACAATGGGTCGGTAATTATTCCTGCTGGAATGATGGACAGTTTATAGGCGTGAGGTGTTAAACTCAGACGACGGGAAGGGGAGGGATTGAGGGGGGGAGCAACTGATGTTACAGGTTGCTTTCATTGTCAGCTTTGTTAATTGCCAACAATAGAAACTATATAGTTCTAGATGTTCCGAAAGGAATGAAAGGAAATGAGAGAGAGAGAGAGAGAGAGAGAGAGAGAGAGAGAGAGAGAGAGAGAGAGAGAGAGAGAGAGAGAGAGAAACTATACGCGCGTTGAATGCCTCGTATGCGCTCGCTTAGGATAACTGCCATGTACTGTTTCAATTGGAAAACAATTGACTGCAGATCCTCCCCCCATGCAGAGCAACAGACCCTACAGCAGGCTGGTAATAGCACTTGAAATTTAAAAGCAACTGAAAACCTGTTATGACTTCAACGACACTCTATATTGCTATTACATTCGCTTTCAATACACTCTTACACTCTAGTCATTCAAGAATTAACAATGAACGACATGCATGTACATGTACATTGTATATGTAGGACCTAGTAACCTACTCGTGAACTTGGAGAAAAATTAAATACAGCCGTCAAGGCCATAGCTAGGGGTGTTTTGGATGTTTGAACACCTCCAAAATAAAAAATAATGCTACCATGAAATAAAGCATTTACTAACACAATCATGACGTAGCCTATATTATGGACTAAGTTTTTAAAAAATTATTTAGCTCTTATTTCTATGCGACATTTTACAATAGATTAGATCATCGTCAAACCCCTTAGTCCGTTGATTCAGTTGCATGTCGGCTTGCTCAGGGTCGAATATCATATATTTATATTGACTATAATACTTTTTTATTTCTCGCATTTTCTTATTATAATATGTCATTCATAAAATTACCATACTCATATCGTATCATATCGAGCCACATCACATCATAATTATATATCATATAAAATGACCCATCTGCACAAAACCAGTCGTAAGTCGGATTTTTCACTTTTTAAGTTTAATATACTATTTTATTCTATTTCTGAGTAGTTCCCTTGAAGAAGCGCTATATAAATCCTTGAATGAATGAAAAAAGAGAAACAAATTCCTTTTAAAACGATACCAATTTTACCGTTCTAATTTGATCCAAACTGAATTTATGGATGAAAAACTACTTGCATTATGGATACTATTTATCGACAAAAATGCATCTAAGTTAGCCAAATAATATATGAATTGCAAATCATAACTTGCAGGAAATCATTCAAATAGCCTAATGCTCTTCAGTGTTTTTTTTAACTCAAACTTTTTGGTTATTTGCCAAAAAATATTTTAAAAATTTCTGCAATAATCTAACAATTGGAAAATATTGACCTTGCTCTAGTTTTTGCTTGTTTTCTTGAAACGGAAATTACCGACTTACGACTTATTTATGTCGTGATATAACCGAATAGGCCTATATTTTCGCATGGTAGCTATAAAACGTTAATTCAGGCTACGTCCTACAAATAAATATAATCTCGTGATAGTTATGAAACCACAGTTTCATGTTGCATATTATGATAGTTGCATGTGATAGTGGGTATACGTCGTGTCGACATGTCATGATCTGCAACATTGTCATCCCTCATTAGTCTATACTGACTGTAGGCTACAGTGTACAACAGCCGCACATAATCACTCGCTGATTGCCTCCATAATTCATGGGCGGCGATGGATAAAAGGCGGACAAGAAGGACATTCAGACGGACTCAATGTTCAACCGATGCTGATCGATGAGTGACATCTCGCCGACCGTAGGACGAACGGACCAACAGACGTACCGACGGACGTACCGACGAACGTACCGACGGATCCGGTCTATAAAGACGCACTTCGCGTCGCAGTGTCTCACCGTCAGCCTGTAGAACTTTGAGTGCTGCCTTCTCCTTCTGACGACTCAGAGTTTTTCGTCTCTATACACAGAACATCTCGTACCGACAAAGGTAGGCGATTCTTGACGTCGCTGAAGAATAGTGTGCAGGGGAACTTTTTATAGCGCTTTCGGTGTTTTTTCTTGTTCTGTATACTTCGTCGAAACAATGAGAAATGATCTTCTATATAGAGACAGGGACAACTTGTGTACCGTATTAAGGCTGACGTTTACTAAGCTTAGGCTATATTTTTATTTTTTTTATTGCTCGCATGTCAATCGCACGCAAGACAGTTCTATTTTTAACAGTTCAGTAGACAACAAATGTGATAACAGAACAATGCATGGGTACCTCTGAAGGGAAAAATCCCGCTATTGGTGAGGCCCTACTTTCAGGATTAACCCTGTAAGATGCTGGGAGATCAACAATTAGTGCTGGAACTTTTGAAGATGATATAAATTTGTTTATAAAAAACAAATAATACAAAAAAGAAAAAAAAGAAAAGGAAAGAAAAGAAAAGAAAGAAATCTGTTTTGTAATATAGCCTCCCCTTTGGCTGTCGTTCACTTCCGCGGACTTGTCTAACTCTTTTCTTGTACTGAAGACTTTATTCTTAGGCCGTGCCTGACTCGGGAGCTCCCCATCAAGGCGCTATATAAATTTCTTAGATAGACACCGTTCATGTGCAGTGAAACTCTGAGTTGAACGATCTGTTGTATATAATATCTACTATTATCTAGGCTTTCCATTCTCACCGAAACTGTAGTAAGAATTTCTCCCACTTCCAAACAATTTGTTAAGGATAGATGAAAAAATTTCGGATGTAATTTAGACTCCATGCTCTCGTATCCCATATTTAGACCAGCTTGCTTATAATCGCACGCATATTTGATCACAAATTACAAGTAGGCCTAAAAACTACCTGTGCAAGACTTGTCGCCTAGACACAGAAACAACGTTGTGTTTGGAGTGCAACTGTGCAATGGCAAGATACTTCTATAGTGAAATGCAAGACTTTTTCAAATACGTCACTTTGGATATAGACAGTCAAAATTGAAATTGCAAATGCACGCGTTGTCTATAAGCTTAGCGATTTTGCTGGCTTCGACCTAGCTCGTTTTTTATGAACTTACCAGGTGCGCCTTTTTCATCACCTTTACCCGTTTTATTGGGTGCTATATCATTGAAGTTCCCCGTTTAAAGGTGTTTAGGGGTCGCACCTGGTTTACCAATGCCAAGCAAAATTTTATTTTCATGTATATATAAACCCTATAGGTCTTTATTTGTAGGCGTAATTGGTGACATGTGCCACATTAGATTCCTAGATTAATTTATTTCGGAAGTAACCTATTATATATATATATATATATTTGTTTCAATGTAAGATGTCTTAGATTGGTACATTTTCTTGAGCCTAATCGACTACTAGCCTATGCATTTAGCAGCTCAGTCATTTAAGATAGGAATAATTTCGAAGAGGTGGGCTTCGCTATGAAATGGAAGGCCTGTGCATGGGGCGACAATTAGCCTAGAGGAGTCTGAAGTAACCAAAGGTGGTTGTAGGCCTATGTGCATTGTGCACTTGTTATAGCGCCCCTTCAAGCTCTCTACTCAGAGGCGCTCCAGACTGCAGAGCGGACACTGCATCGCAATTTCACGCCGAGTTTTGTATGTGCACTTGCTATAGCGCCCCTTCAATCTCTCTACTCAGAAGCACTTACGACTACAACGTGGACACTGAATCGGAGCTTCACGCCGAAGCGCTAAGCAATTGCGAGTCAAGGACTTGAGCAAGGTCCCTGTATACGAGGCGGCTTGAGGTGTATTCGAACCTGCAACCCTCCTGCTGCAAGGCAACGAACATACCCACTACACCACCGTGCCCCACAGTTACTGCAAACACGCATGTTTCCAATAACACTGAAGACAAAATAATAGAGAATGATTCTGCCCCTCACCGCAGCCTGCATCGAATAATTCTGTTGTTCAATGACAACAGAAATGGATTTAAAATTTCATTATACGCTGCGGTAAAACGTCGCGGACAAAGAACCTAAAACTCAACTCATCGACATTGCTTGTTCTCGATGTCACGCAGTCCTGCGCCATGATATCCTATTAGAAGAGCGCAAATCAAAATGGCGCACTTAACATGCAGGCGAAAATCAATAGAGCACATGTATGGTCATCAGCGCACATGTTTAAAAGGGCGAAAATCAAAGGCCGCATGTTTTAAAAAGCGAAAAACGTAGCTGTATCGAACAGAGAAAAAAGCGTAAGCGTTAGTTTAGGGAGGCGAAAATATAGGATATATAGAAGCGCTTACTATTTCTATATGCTCGTCGGATTTTCATCCTTTCAAATTCAAATTTGCGCTCTTTTGACCATTCGCTCTTTTGATTGTCGCCCTGTCGATTGCGCCCATTTGTGAGACCATGCACCAGGTATCAAGTTTGGATGAATATCCCATGGATGACTCTACAAGTTTGCGGGAGCTCCATAGATTGTGACTTCCATAGTTGTCTGACCATTATTTCTTTTGTGGTGATCTCTTTCGTGCTTGCAAACTTAAACGCCGACTAGCGTAGGCCTATAATAGAGAATGTAGGCTATAGCAGATTAGTTTTTATTGAAGCGACGCTTGTGGGGCGTGGTGGTGTACTAGTTGGTATTTCGTTGCCTTACAGTCGGAGAGTTGCAAGTTCGAATCCACCTCAAGTTGCCGCGTAGGAACCTTGGGCAAATCCTTCACTCGCAATTACTCGGCGCTTCGGCGTGAAACTCCGATGCAGTGTCCGCGCTGTAGTCGGGAGCGCCTCTGAGTAGTGGGCTTGAATGGGCGCCATAGCAAGTGTACATACAAACAAACAAACAAGCTTTGAAAATTCCGTTGACAATGACACTTGTCATTGTGCTAAAATAACAATGATACCAATTGTGATTCTAATACTAAAGATCGCAAACCCAACGATATGAATTACACCTGAGATGATACAAACTACAATTACATTGGTAAAATTAAAATTGCTGTGATGAAAATTACAATAACATCGATAGAAATAACAATTAGCCTACAGCCCTACACTGATGCATACAAACTACAATTGCCAGTGGCGTAGCTAGCTTTTTGTGGGCCCGTGTGCAGGGGTCCCGCATGGGCCCCCTGTTTGGCCCTGTAAGGCTGGTATCTTCTCGTTCTTTCAATCAAGATGACAAAACTAATCTATGCATTTGCTATTAGGCCCAACACATGTAATACAACTCACTCAGAGAAAAAACATGAATGTTGCAGCTGCACGAATGAGAAAGATAAATTAAAGTGCTATGCCTGGGCCTAACTGCAGTGATTTCCCAGTAGAATTTAAAATCTTTCACGTTGCAGACTTTTCCACTAATTATTATTAGCTGCCTACTTAAAACAATGTCATATGGCATCATAGAGTTTCCTTGTAGCATTAATTTTTTTAGCAAAAGATTTCAACCATCTACATGTATTAATTCCGGTTCATGTTTTGCAATTTGCACACCAAAAACGATGCAATCATCACTTTTTCATAGTAGGCCCTATGACTTATAATTATTAGTCCCAGGTAGGCCCTACCTAAAAATAAGTTAGCAGTAGGCTATTCTTTACAAGTGCAAAAATTGGGGCAAATGCATGAATTCCTAGGACCGTGATCCACACTTGCTCAATTTGGCGTCTGACTGATTTTGGGGTGAGAGCTTAAAAGATTTGAGAGCAGTGTGAGAATTGCTGAAAAATAACTGGGGGATTATGCTATGATCCACATGGAGTTGGGTTGTGAAAAGATGAAAAGACTTAGGCTAACTATGTGACCCTAAGAAAGATTAGCTAGGTTTGAACGACCTCAAACTCGACCCAGGGAAATTCTCACTCTGGTTGAGGAAGATGTCAGTTTACTACCGTTACTACATGTATATCCAGCTATACCCCGCAGTCGATCGAGTCGTGGGCTACGATCGACTTGGCTCGTGCGACGATCGACTTCGTCGACTCGCCGACCTTTCTACGACTCGATCGACTTGGCTCGGCCGACGATCGACTCGATCGACTTCGTCGACTCGCCGACCTTTCTACGACTCGATCGACTTGGCTGGCCGACGATCGACTCGATCGACGTCGCGTCGACTTGACCTAGTTTTGTCTATTGCTCACCATCTGCAGTTACATGATCTTAAATGCAATTATACGATAGTAGATCTGTGTCATAAATCTGTGTGACGCAACAATATGCCTAACTTCGTATTCTCAGCGAATTTATAGATTTGCACTGTAATCGTAGTGACGTCACAATAGGCCTCGTTTTAGATTATGTAAATGAATCTCAATAATTATTACGGTAGATCTGTGCAATAATTGAAGTTAGTCACAACAGGCCTAGTTTATACACTCAAAATATACTTCTATATTAACAGTTCATTATCCTAATCGAGGTTAGCCACAATTGGACTATTTCATTCTCAAAATGAACTTCTTTAATAGTAGGTCTGTATCATGATCTAGGTGACGTCACAATGGGCCTAGTTTTATATTCTCATACTGAACGTATAATAGTAGATTTGTATAATAATCGGAGCGATGTTGCATTTAAACAGCCCCAGTTTTGTATTATGAAAATAAAATAATATGACAGCAGATCTGTATCATAATCGAAATGACGCCACAATTATAGAATATAGACCTAATTTCGTTTTTTCCACTGAACTTATTTAATAGTAGAATTGTATTATAATAGAAGTGACGTGACTGACGTCATAAAAGGCCCCGTTTTATATTCGCAAAACGAACATAATATACTGGTAGATCTGTATAATAATCAAAGTGACGTCACAATAGACCTTGTTTATATTCTCAAAATATGCACTTTTATAATAGTACATTTGTCTCATAATCGACGTGACGTCACACTAGACCTTGTTTATATTCTCAAAATGCACTTCCATAATAGGTCTGGTACATTTGCATCATAATCAATGTGACGTCACAATTGGCGCTGTTTTTTTAATTCTTGATGTGAGCTTAATTATAATATAATAGCAAAATTGCTTCATAATCAGAGTGACGTTACAATAGGCATAGGCATAGACCTAGTTCTGTATTATCAATATTAATGAAATAATATGACGGCAGATCTGTGTCCTGATCGAAGTGACGTCACAATAGGCTCAATTTCGTTTTCTCAGTGAACTTATTTAATTGTAGAATTGTATCATAATCGAAGTGACGTCATAAAGGTATCCTTATATATTCTCAAAATTAACATCTACATGACTTGCATATACAGGCATATAATAGTAGATCTGTATCATGCTCATTCAGGAGCGGATCCAAGGAAGGGGCCAATCCGGCCATGCCCACCCCATTCAGAGATTCGCATATGACGTGGTCCCTCCCTCCATCAGGTTTCAAGAATTAAGCTGTAAATCAGCGCAACGGGAACAGGAAGGTGAGAAAGAAAGTAGGCCTAGCACATGACTAAAAAAGTCATCAGATTTTAAAAAACCGGAGTCGCCACGGGTTTTTAGAAGTTTTTTGAGCGAAAGACTAAAAAAAGATTCTTTCGGCGTTAGACCAAGAAAAAAAATTCGGTTCAAGACCACAAATTTTGTCCACCCCTTCCAAAATTTCTGTTTTCGCTTCTGTATTCGTTCAACCCAAATCGAAAACGCACGTCTATTATAATAGTCAACTTTCACAGTTCCACTAACACGAAATCGACAGCTGCCAAAAGGTTCGTTAGCTGAACTTGTGTGCAAAAACTGTAAAGGTCACTTTGAGACTTCAAGAAATAGTAGGCTAAGTAAAATATTTCTAAGTCGGGTCGAGTAGATGAAACAACGATCGACTCGACTTGCAAGTCGACGATTTTTCGATCGACTCGACTTGGCAAGACTCACGATCGACTCGACTTGCAAGTCGATCGAGTCGACGATTTTTCGATCGACTCGACTTGGCAAGACTCACGATCGACTCGACTTGCAAGTCGATCGAGTCGACGATTTTTCGATCGACTCGACTTGGCCGAGTTATGATCGACTCGATCGATCAACTCGATCGACTGCGGGGTATATATCCAGCATATGACCGGAATACACGAGCATGCCTGTGACAAGTATGAAGTTTCTGCGGTACACCATTTAATTGCAATACAAGACCGTGACAGATAGTCGGATATGATCACCCTATCCTAAATGGTAGCATATAGACCCGCCTTTGACTTTTGCTTAGTGACAGTTATGAACGAAGATCAGATGCGGGCATGATTCGTTTACTGTTCTCAGCTTAAAGCTGAATTAGACCTATTATTTATTGTCGTTCACACACATTAGCGTAATTGCGCAATCAAATTTTGACCATCATGGCTCGAGACGAAAAACCAAGTTCAAGGGAATTCAGTATAGACCTGCCTGCCTGCCTGCCTGCCTGCCTGCCTGCCTGCCTGCCTGCCTGCCTGCCTGCCTGCCTGTCTACTTATATGCACGGCAGTTGACAGGCGTCAGTAAGGTTTAAAGCCTAATGCAAGTATATGTTCACAAAAACTACATCTGTCACAAAATAATGTGAATTACTAATTAGGTAAGACTATAGGTTAATAATTCAACAACCTCTGTGGTCCCCTGGAGATCGTGGGCCCGTGTGTTTTGCACACATTGCACACATGGTAGCTACGTCACTGACAATTGCAATGGTGCAACTTACGTTTTCAAAAACGGTGCAAGTTGAAATTGCATTCGAAACAAATTGCAATTACTTGGATGCAAGTTACGGCCATAATGACACAAATGAAAATTACAAAAATGTGAATTACGATTGGCACATATTTCAATTACGATGATGCGCAATGTTGTGCATTACAATGATACATAAATTCACGTTGCAATTATGTGATTCGAATTGCAATAGCCTTGCAAGATGCAACGTACGATTGCACCTGTATTGTATTCTATTATATTGCGCTTGTATTGGCATATGGCAAGTGAATCTCATGTAATTCTCACCCATGTCACAATAATTCTTGATGGACAACGGTAACAACCATGGGCGCCCGCACATAGGAACAAGAGGGGCACTCCTTCGGAAAATTGGCACTTTTTCTAAACTACTATTCTTTTTAGCTTTTTAAAAAATTTCATCACGCTAAAGCAACAATGACACTAATAATAGTCATGCACAAGGTGAGACTGGGAAATCTTCATTATAGAAACTTCTAAGCTTATTTTAAAAAATACCCATGTTAATAATTTTTCGCAATGCAGTTTTCAAGCAATTGCCAGTGACCACTGTGTTTTGTCCCTCTTGCAAAAATGGCTGTGGGCGCCCATGGTAATATGGCTGTGATTTTTAAACAGGTGTTTCAGGATGTCCCGTTGCCTTCTGCTGCTGTTGCTGCTGCTGCTGCTGGGTTCCGCCATCGCTGCCAGTCTGCGAACGCAAAGCATCCCTCGTGACATCGACTTAGACGGAGGACTGCAATACGAAATGGAAGACGCCCGCAATCTACGTCCAATCAGATCAACGGCTTACAGGCAACTGGGAGACGAAGTGAATATGATTCTAAATTTGTTTTTTTGTTTTTCAATGGGATTAGAGTCTAAGTTTCTTTCAATCTGGAAGACGAAGTGAATATGATTCTAAATTTGTTTTTTCTCAATGGAATTAAGCTTACTTCAAGCTGGGAGACAAAGTGAATATGATTCTAGATCTGGCTTTTGTTTCAATGGGATTAAGCTTGCGTCAATCTGGGAGACGAAGTGAATATGATTCTAGATTTTTTCCAATGGAATTAAGCTTACTTTAACCCGAGAGACAAAGTGAATATGATTCTAGATTGATTTTTTTCAATGGAATTTAGCTGCTTTCAATCATAGCTTCTTTAAATGATCTATTCGGACTTTCGAACAAGTGCAGTTAGGCTAAGAAAAAGTTAAATAAGCATAGGTCTAAGACTTAAGTTAAAGTGAGCGTATGAAAACGAATGACTGTGGGAGAAACAGGGAAATCATGTGCGAAGTACGTTTAAAGTGAGCGGGGGATTGAAAGAATACGAAGCAGAAGTTTTCATTCAGCCTAAGCATGCTAATTAACATTTGCTATATTAGCTCCTAAACGCATTTAACAAACAACACTTACTAGCAAGCTTAAATAATACCATGTCAAATTGGAAAATAAAAACTGCCTGAAATTTGGAGTGAACAGACTACCCAAATGAACCTAGGCTACTGCTTATACTAGGCCCTATTGAGAAATGTGACGCATTTGGTACATCACATTTCTCAAGCAAAAAGTTGAAAGACAGTTGTGTGCTGAGTACTCAACACCCAGCTATCTTCCAATTCCTTAGTCTTATCGTTTTAGTCTGAACGTAACAGATTCATGACATCACGACCACGTGCTGCAGCAGCAGCGCCGTCCATCTATAGACTTATCAAGTTAGCAGCAGTGTTCTATGGTAGTCATTTTCAACCTCGATTCATCTAAAATGGCAATTATAATTCGTCTTTTCAACTGCTGACTTGTGGAGACAATAATAACTAACAGGCAACTTAAATTTAGACCAGGATCCAAAGGTTTCAAAACCTAGGATTACCAGAATCATCGAAAACACTCTAAAGTAACCGAAGAGTGAGACAGAACAGAAAAAGAAAAAAGTGAGAAAGACAAAAGAAAAGAGAAAAATATTTACAGTGACACGTAACAGAAAAACAGACTGAACACGAGTACACAAAGTTTTAACCACCCAACATAATCAAACCGAAAGAATTGTAGGTTTAAACGAAGTCGCCATTACTATTGCTAAAAACGTACAGGCAGTCACCTCAAGTCAAAATCACTATGCAGAGGAGAAACTCCAACAGAAGGAAAGACAAGACGTCAGGTGACCGTGGGAAAGCAAGCTAAAAGAGAATAGTATTAAGCTAAAACAGTGACAGCCACAAGTAGCCTCGAGAAAATAGAGAAAAAAGTGCATGAGGCAGAAAAACCTAAGATAACAGAAGGAGAAAACAGGCGAAATAAGCATAAGCTCTGGCATAAAATGTCTTAATGCGTCGTCTCGCCAAAGTCTTCATCTTCAGTCGTTGCTCAGCAATGTGAGCGTCGTCCAAATAACCCGAAAACTTCACCATCAACCAATCTATCAGATTCATCGCAAACCTTCGTACTGTAGTTGTGATCCTTCAAGTAAAGAACTTCATCCTACCGCCAGTGGATGACGTCATCAGAGGTCATCAGAGATCATCGGAGGTCATCAGAGGTCATCAAAGGTCATCAGAGGTCATCAAAGGTCATCAGAGGTCATCGCGACGGAAGTATTGCACCGGAACCAACTCGAGGACAGGAACCCAGCGCGCCATGTCAGACGCCAGAGTAGCGGTGTCAAAGTGGCGTCGGTGCCAAATACTTACCTGACGTGCAAGGGCCTGAAGGTGCGAGAGCTGACAGACATGGCAGCCTGTCAACTTTCGCACCGTCAGGACCTTGACGGACGATTCCAAGACTTCTCCGACCTGCAAAAAAATACTGACGACGCCAGAACTAGCTGGCACTCGTGTCAGGGATTGACCTTGCCAGAGCTGACAGACTGGTTTCCCTTCCCTGCAGGACGAACGGTGCAACACAGTCGGAAGTCTCTGGCCTCTGTAATTTACCAAAATGTTCATTCGGTGTACACAATTACACAGCACCTTAATTGAAAAGTTTTTGGTCCATAAAACATTGTAATGCATGCCTGTTTGTGGGGGCGATGGTGTAGTGGTGGGTTCGGTACCCTGGAGCCGAAGGGTTACAGGCTCGAATCCACCTCAAGCCACCACGTAGGGACCTTGAGCAGTTCTTCACTCGCAATTGCTCATGTGATTTTGTGTGAAACTCCGATGCAGAGTCCGCGCTGTAGTTGGGAGAGCCTGCGAGTAGAGAGCTTGAAGGGCGCTATAGCAAATGCGAGAAACAAAAAATGTAATGTAGGCCTTTAAAGGTAAAAATGGAAGACTTATGTTTGACATGTTTCACACCACTGTAAGGCCTACCTGGGATCTGAAACCTTAATTGCCTGTCTTGCTATGACGTTGTACACGGACATGCACTGTCTACTGTCTAGGTTCGGATCATAGCTATAGAAAACAAATAATAGACCTCAGGTGCATAGGCCTATAGTCGTCGGACCGAACAATCAAACGTACATCACATAGTATATTTTGGCGCTATAGAAGTCGCCAAGTTTCACTAAATCATTTAAATAAATTAGATTAAAATCAGCATAACATATCAATTTTAAAAATTATGTAAAAACGCACAACAAAATACCTTGCAACGCTCTAGATATCGTTAGGTCTAATAAGTCTCACAAACGTATTCAAATTAAATTTTAAAATAAATCAATAAAAACACTGCAATTTAAACATTGCATTATAGAGAAGCAAACAAGTTATTGAGAGTCGTCGAAATAAAATTACTTCGAGATTTGTACCCACAATCACTAAATTGAAAATTTCAATTCAAAAATCGGTATTTCGTAATTGTTTTGCTTTACCTGAAACCATTGATCGAAGATTCAATCGGGGCAGCATTTGGTTGAGCAGGATCCGAAAAAACTTCGATAAATATTAGTAAAAATTTCGAAAAATTTAAGTTTTAATGCGCCCAGCTCCTATCTGTCAAAAGCTGATCCGCATCTGCCAAATCCAAAGCGGCTACTTAGTAACGGAAACTCAGACAATAACAAATATAATGACGCAATCGTTACGTCAAGAAGTATTGGCAAATTCAATTTTGTTGCTGCTTTTGCAGGGACTCGAAATGATGGAGAACTCCTGAAATGGGGCGCTATAAGTCCATAGAATGAACGAACGAATTAATGAATTAATGAATGAACGAACGAATGAGCGAATGAACAAATGAATGAATGAATGAATGAACGAACGAACGAGCGAATTAATTAATTAATTAATTAATGAACAGCGCGCAAATCCCGCTGTCTGATTTTCATTCTCGCGACAATATTATCATGTGCAAGTGCAACTGTTTTCGTAGATTGTTTTCATGCAGATTCAAGTCTGTGGTTGGACTTGTACTAGTCAAGAGCACTTCGAATATCACCATCACTTTCTCATTATTTTGAGCTCAACTAGTCGTTGGTAGTAACCTATCCCTAGTGATTGTCCGAAGCCTTAGAACAATCTGTGGACAAGGCGCTGAAATTAGGTGTTAGATCAAGTCGTATTTACGTCAGCACAACGCGAAACTAGCCGTGTGTTAGATGACAAATAAACACGCCAAGCAGACATTAATATGCTAGCAGATCGCAGAGTGTAGGCTAGATCTAATAAACAAGATTTTATGGCACTACTCGTTCGATTCATTTTGATTTACCACAGACGTATCATTGCACCGATCTCGGCACGTGCCACAGCAAGAGTCCATAAAACAAGCATTTCCATTTAGATTCAATTTTCTGCTCCAGCTAATAACTGCCTCGTTATCCGACTTTTATCTCTGATTGCTCTGCGTCTGAACAATTTTTTAATTGCGAAGCTTGAGCATTAACTGCGATGTCCATAGATAGCAGTCGGTCATCATCAAAAGTTAATGAAAATATAATTAATTAGCAAGTAGGAGATTTCTTTATGGAATATAGGCCTACGCTGAGTAGCAACCTGAGACTTAAGCTTCTTGGCCTCTTTCATCTCCACGAAATAGCTTTAAAATCAGTCATTTCGGTGCTGGACTTACGCTGTCAAATCCGGGTACATCAGCTCAGTTTCTTCTGAAGTGACGTTTATAGAAATTTGCAATTAGAACCGCATTTCGGCCTACAGTAGACTCTGCGCGATATCATGGTTCACTGTTATATGTCTTCAAATAGATTTGTGGTTTAGAACCCCTCCCAGTCTTCTGTTCAGCAAATGAATTTATTGCGTAGGTTTCTCAGTATGTGCTCGTCATATATACTTCATTCATTCATTCATTCCCAAAGTCCAAATAGCGTCTCTTCAAGAAGACTACTCAGGGGCGCTCCGTCTTCAATTGGTTTTTCTCACCCTCCCTTTATTCAGATACATTTGTTGACTTATTTGAATGAAATAATCATGACAATGATGATGATCATCTTCATCATCATCATTATCATGATCATGATCACGATCATGAGCATGATCATGATCATGATGACGATGATAATGACGATGAGGATGACGATAACGACGACGATGATGATGATTGAGATGGCGGTGATGCTGACGACGACGGCGATGATGATGGTATGGTTATGCTAAGAGTGGTGGTGATAAAGACGACGATGGCAATGATGATGGCGACGGTGGTGGTGTTGGTGGTGTTGGTGATGGCGTTGGTGTTGGTGGTGGTGTTGGTGGTGATGTTGGTGGTGGTGATGACGATGATGATGGCGACAGTGGTGGTGGTGGTGGTGGTGGTGGTGGTGGTGGTGGTGGTGGTGGTGGTGGTGGTGGTGGTGGTGGTGGTGGTGGTGGTGGTGGTGGTGGTGGTGGTGGTGGTGGTGGTGGTGGTGGCGATAAGAGTGGTATAATTAGTCGTGTAATGATGATATACTTGTCTTCAACAGATCGGATGGTTGAAACGAGACGATTCCTCGCCCAGCGACGACCAATACGACCTTGGACTGCTCGTCTCCGCTCTTCGCGAGAGGGACGCCCCTGGCTTCAAGCGAAATCCGAAGACGAAATCAAAGCCCTGCTACTGGTCGTTGGTGGCCTGCTTCTAGACACCGATCGCCTGCACTCCATTACCATCATAACGACACTGGTGTATAGTCTCCAATAAATGCACAATTGTCTAGTATGAGTGTTGCTACAGATCGATTAAAAAAATCTAAACATAATCCTACGGGTGCAGTATTTTTGTGTTTTCCTTGCTGCCCTGTCATAATTATATGGTCAATGCTGCTAACAGCGCATCTTCAGATTGATGAATAGGCCTATTTTTGGGGCGCGGCGGTGTTGTGGGTATTATATGTTTGATGCTTTCGAACCTCAAGCCGCCGGGTTGGGACCTTTAGCAAGTCCTTCACTTGCAATTGTCATGCGCTTCTGCGTGAAACTCCGATTCTGCTCTGTATTCGGGAACGCTTCTGGGTAGAACCTTGAAGGGGAGCCATAACAAGGGCACATACATGTACATACATGTACACATACACCTTAATAATTTAGGCCTGAACGAAACATGGTTTGCCACAGCACCTGACAAGTAGATGCTCAACACAACTAAAATGCCGTTTCTCTTCAACTTTCATATCCCATCCGGACCATTTTATACTACATGTACATTGTACATATATATAACAATTTATAACATTATAATATCCCCTTCTGCTCTTTAGTAGTTTAATCTCAGCTCTACAGTGTATACACAGTGCGCATAAAAATTATTTCCGAAGTTTGTCAGCATTATCTTTCGAAAAGTAACATTTCCGAAAAGTACGAACCTTCCGTTCCGTTTCGGAGACATCAAACTTCTTCGAAGTAGCCTATTTAAAATTATAGGCCTAGGTCAACTTTCCCAAAGGCCACATTGTCTTCCGAAGGTTGCATACTTTTCTGAATACCACATACATTTTTGAAGGTTGCATACTCGAAAGCTACCCATCTTCTGTTTACCTTCAATCTTCGTTGGTTTAAATTAGCAACAACGCCGTCCCATTTTGTCCTCATTTTTTATGCCAATAATACAAAGTCATCATTGCTGTAACACAGAATGCATTATAATCCATCATCTAAGGATTTGCTAAGCTGTACAGTTATGGCCGCTTTGATATTAAAGACTGGTATTACTATTGCTACTACTAGGCTACTATTAACACTACTACTACCAATATTGGGTTCTAGGATTACTCGTCAAGCGACGATTTATCAAGGGACTACTCATCAAAAGACTGCTCATCAACGGACTACTCATCAAGGGCAACTCATCAAATGACTACTCATCAAAGTCTGCTGATCTACAGGGTGGGCCATAAAAAGACCCCCTCTATACGGTTTTTCCAGATATCTTGACCAAAAGTAAGAATCTCGAAATTAAATTTTACAGGCTTGTAGACAATTCATATTTACACATGATGGCCAGATTTCATCAAAATATTTCAAGCAGAACAAAAGTTAAATCACTTTTAGTGAGGCCACCCACCGTTTTATGACGATTCAAAAACGTAACGCAACAAAAAGTAACAAAAGACGATTTTGGTAAATCAATATTGCTACTACCCCCCCCCCCCATCACCTGTGAGGCGCGGTGGTCTAGTGGTGGCGTCATTGCCTTGAAGCCGGAAGGTTCGAGGTTCGAATCCACCTCACCGCGTAAGGACCTTGGGCAAGTCTTTCACTCACAATTGCTCAGCGCTTCGGCGTGAAACTCCGATGCAGTGTCCGCTCTGCATTCGGGAGCGCCTCTGAGTAGAGAGAGCTTGAAGGGGCGCTATAACAAGTGCACATACAAACAAACACATACAAACAATCACCTCTGCCTCTGCTGCTAGCACTCCAAAACTACTGTTTAAAACAATCAACTGGATAAAGGAAGTGCCTACTGATGAATGGCAAAATTCTAAAATATTTATAGGTTTGCTTCCCAATAATCGAAATATTTTTGTGGTATGTGCACCCCTCTGCCCCGCCAAAGATCGACATACTGTACCCTATAGACCGTCTGGACCCAGCATTCCCTGTCTGCGTACATATACAGCTGTTACTTGGAAGTTGGAACCCAGCAGCGTTCGCTTTGTCTGCGCTTCTATCCACGATGGCTGCTATACGTGTACGCTAGGGTGGCCCTTAAAAATGAAAGTTAAAAATAATCTACTGGCACCCCTCCAATCTATTTCAATTATGAAGAAAATAATTTGTGCAAAAAATCTTTGCAATATGGCAATATTTAGGGGTGCCCCCCGAGCTCTCAAGTTTCAATAATGTACGAGCAAACTTCCAAATTATAATTGGAATAGCAAACTGAAATTTTCAGTGCTTTAATACATTCTGTCGGCCTACAAATGTTTGCAATGCATCAACATTTAATATTTAGTACTTACTTACTTATTAAAATTATGTGAGCTCTAAAATGTTAGTCTCTGTACAATTTCAAATATATGTTTGATTAACGTTTGATGTCTGGGTGAAAAAAGGTGGCAATATTTTATAAAGAGTTGTTTAATACAAGGAAAGACATTTGATTTTAGTGAATTTAGTCTACTATTGGAAACATAGGCCTACATTGTCAGACATAGTAAATACGAAATATTACAAATAATTATTCATAATTTATTATGCAAACGCGAGGGAAAACAAGTGTCTATCTTGTGAGCCTGAAATTCTTGGAGCAAAGTTGCCATCGTATCGTCAAACTTTTGGATACTTCATGCATCTACTCAAAGTTCGCAAGCAGACAGTCCGTTATTCTAGTCAACAGGCTATAGAAAAAGCCACTCTATTTTGGAACCGAGCTGGTATACCTGTAAGAGGTAAAAGAGCATTGTATTGACAAGTTGGAGTCGGTGTTCGTGGAATGGAAAGGACTTCAAAAGCATAGACACCGAACAGCTCACAAGATTAAGGAGGAGAAATTTATTGAGAGACTATAGATGACCTGTTTGATATTGCCCATGCAGAGTCTGACGCTCTCACAATGATCTCCATTCCTGAAGACAGACTTTCTACTCTCTCAAAGGCAGAAGGGACGTCCAGGTTCAGTTGGTGCAGCTGACATGGTGGATATGCGTCGAAGAAGTTTCGAGACCACTGGAAATTCATTGAAAGCGAAAAATTTCAGGTAGCCTCGTCAGATCATTTGGTGGGATCAATGGTGGCCCCACACCGTTCTGATATCTTGGAGTTTGCTCATAGACATTTAACAACTGCACAGCCACGAGACGATTACAGGGAATTTCTCGAGCTCTCAGTTGTCTTTCTTGGAGGTGTTCCTTCTCGTGGAATTCGGTTTCGAATACCTGGCGCTATGCACCGGGCACGATGGATGGCAAAAGTCATCTATACCATGAAGATGTGGCTCTTTCGTGTTCAGTTCAAGAAGACTGCTGCAGAAGAACGCAGCATTCGTGATATTGCCATCTTTTCAGTTGTTGTCTACCTGAAAGCCCCCAGGATAACTGCACCAATTGCTGTGGAGGCTCCTCTGAATGACTTCACTCTCATGGCAAACCTTCTCACATATCCACATACTACAATTTCTTCTGCTACAAGCAAGAAGCTAGGGCTTCATCTCTGGTATTTGTCTGAAGAGCTTATTGGGCTTGCTCTTATTGATTCAAGGGTATCCAATGACTCGAAGAAGCTAATGATTGCTGCCATGGAAGAAGTAGCCCCAGATCATCCGCCTAAATGACCCAGTGTGAAATCAGATGCATTTCTTGGCACCAGCGGTCTGGAACAATTCTGTACAACCAACTACAAGAAACTGTTCCAGGTGCTTGGTCTGCATGGACTATCTGAGATGATGATTTCCAAAGATCCTGCTCTTTGGTAAGAGCATGAAGCATTTCGAGAAGCACAAGCAGTACTCAAAGGGCTGGCTGTCGTCAATGATAGAGCTGAACGAGGTGTGGCACTCATCCACGACTTAAATAAAAAGCTAACAAAAGATGAGGATCAGCTTCAATTTCTACTGCAGGTTGTCAGTGAACATCGACGACAGTTCCCTGACTGTACAAAAAGAAATCTCGTGTCAAATTAGTAGAAAGCATTGATTCCTGCATTTTATTGTCCTATACTGATCATTTACTTCTGTGACCAGCTGAACAATGAACAATAACTGAATTATAATTGAACAGTAAACAATTGTTTCATTGGCATTGCTGCATCACTAGAGTGTATTTTAGTCATCTCTGTAAAATTCTAAGTGACAGTGTGTTGAATATAGTTTGGTTGAAATTGTATGATTCAATTGATCAAATTTGTATTAAAGAATAAATTTCGGCGCTCGAGGGGCATGGGCGGAGACCTAGGGGGGACAGGGGGGACGGTCCCCCCTCAATAAAAGTGTTGGGGGGGACGGCCCATGCATTTGTCCCCCCCCAATGTTTGAGTGCGAAGACTTTTTTTGGCGGCGAAAAAAATTTTTGCGAGATTTTGTGCGGATGACTAAAAAAAAAAAAAAAGGTCATCAACTTTTTTGGCGGCGAAAATAGAAATTTTTTCCGAGATTTCGCCGGTCGTCAGAAATTTTTCGGAAAATCTCGCGTCTTTCCGTCCCCCCCAATTCTCGGCCCAGGTCTCCGCCTATGTCGAGGGGCACCCCTAAATGTTTTGCAATTCCAAAATCCTTTTCAACATAATGTTATTTCTATAATTGGCATGGATTGAAAGGGTGCCAGACAAAATTCTACGATTTTTATTTTTTGGCTGTATGCTAAGGGCCACCCTAGTGTACGCAGTAGGCCTATACGCAGTGGTGTTTTTACACCAGGCATAGGCTACTGTGCGTTGCGTAAATCATTGGGAAGCCATGTATATATAATATATATAATACAAAATAATTATATATAATATATAATATATATATATATATAAGATATATATTATGTAAGATATATAACATATAAGATATATAAGATACATAAGATATATAAGATATATAATACATATACTATATATGATATATTATACATATAATATATTTAATATATATAATTATATTTATATATATGCTACATATATGTTATATATACAATATGTATATATGTACATATACAATATACATAGACACCTGCCAATCACGACATATGGCAATTCGGTGCAAGGTATGCTTAGCCTGCGATAGAGTTTCCATGGTTTATAAACGAACGGCAAGATAGCCGTCGAGTCCGCAAGATGATACAGATACAGATACAGATACAGATAGATATCCGCCGTTTCAAGTCATCACCTGTGTCTTCGTTGTCGGTGAAGATGCAGACGAGAAAGAGAGAGAGTTATCGGATCATGGAAGATAAACAATAGATTCATTTCCTTTGTTGCATCTTGACGAGGTCATGTGAAGGATAACTGAGCTGTGCTATGAAGCTTTATTGTGTTGGAGCTATGTTTGCAACTTTGCATGTAAGATAGACTAGGATAAGAAGATAAGAATATTCTTTAATATACCATTTGCTATCCGCATTTTGGTGCACAGAGAAGGTTCAATAAACCAACCTATGTATGTATGTATGCATGTATGTATTAATGTAACTATGTATGTATGTATGTATGTATGTATGTATGTATGTATGTATGTATGTATGTATGTATGTATGTATGTATGTATGTATGTATGTATGTATGTATGTATGTATGTATGTATGTATGTATGTATGTATGTATGTATGTATGTATGTATGTATGTATGTATGTATGTATGTATGTATGTATGTTTGTTTGTATGTATGTATGTATATATGCATGCATAGGCATGTATGTTACAGTAGGCCTGTACATGTGTAAGAGCTGTTACGTATGTGTGTATACATTTGTCCTTCTGTCTATGTGTCTGCAATCTGCATGCCTGTATATTCATGTCTGTATCTTTATGTCTGCATATTTGAACACGTGTGCATACACGTGTATGTATCTAGGATATTTTTACAGCGCCACTTTAAAATCTCAGCGTGACTCCACCAACTCATTACAGATCGGAATGTTTAAATTGCGTCAGACGTGCCATGGCAAGCAGGCGCTCTTAATACCATCATCCGAATCGAAATGCCAAGCACTCATATCGGCCATTATCAAGCATTAGTATTGTCAACTTTATTTATAGCTCCCCATCATTTAATAGGACGGAAGGATGAAGTCTACTACGGTGAAGTGACCTGTGGCATTTCGACAGACTTTTAACTTAACTGAATTTTTATTTTGCTTTCCGGCTGTCATAAGTTGCTTTGTCCGTTCGTGCAAACTATACCTGAGACCCCCTTTGCGGGGGCGGTGGTGCAGTGGTTGGATCGGGGGTGCCTTGGAACCAGAGGGTTCCAGGCTCGAGTCCACCTCAAGCTGTTGCGTTGGGACCCTGAGCTGCAAGTCTTTCACTTGCAATTGCTCGTGGGCCTCGGCTTGAAACTCCGAGACATTGTTCTCGCTGTGGTCGGGGACGCCTCTGAGTAGAGAGCTTGAAGGATCGCTATAGCAAACGTCTAGTGCAGTGGTTCCCAATGTTTTTTGACTTTAGGGCCACTTTTCTAGGTTGGAGGACACCAGGGAGGCCACAATACTTAAATTTAGTTTACTAAAAGCATGTAAAATTGCTATAATTGAATCAAATAGAGTTTTGATGTTATTTATAGAAGTAAAAATAAAATAATGTGTAATAGAAAATAATTATGTGTTCTACCCTGTCCAAAGTGTCAATTTTGTCGTATATTTTTTGTTAATTCTTTGAGGAATGGGGGCCATATTTTGAGACCTGACGGGCCACTTTTGGCCCGTGGACCACGGGTAATTGGGAACCACTGGTCTAGTGGCAAACGTGAGGTCGGAGTTCTAATCCCTTCCGTCAGGGGAGGAATTTGTGTCCAAATTTATCTTCAGTGCTCACTATAACCAGCTCAGCTGTGACGAGTATACACCGACCGTACATCTGTCAGTGGAAAGATAAGACGGTGAGGGAGATGACTGGCTATCCGTCCTCATATGCCGTGGGGGAGAAAATGAAGTCGCTAGCATTTCATACCCGTGGCTGCTTCCTCATAGCTATAGCCTAAGGTGCTACCCTTCAATCTTCTCTTCTCGTAAATTAATTTTTATTCACTTTTGGTGACTATAGCACATTGGATTGGATGCAAAACGTGGTTTATAATTATAAACCTGGCATGTAATTATAATAATTACAATAAAATGTCTTTATGTATCGAGTTTAATCAGTTCTTAATATACATGTCGCTCTTTTTAACATGGATTTATTCTTCTCGAAAGACGATTTGGCGGTGATGATGATACAGTAGAGGCTATACAGCCTTCCAAAATGTCATGTATGCCTCCAACAGGTAACGTAGGCTAACCTTTACAGAGGGATCAACGCCGTTAGAGTTCAAGATTGGCAGAGATGGAGTGTAACAGAGGAGGCATCGTATATAATACGTAATGATGTACATAATTATAGGCATAGTCCTAAAACGACGCCTGTGGCTTGTTTTCAGATTTACGGGCGATTGGTCATAAGGACTATAGTGTATAACTATTGGTATAGGATGATTGGTCACAGAACTATCGGTCGGTCACGTGGTTAATTGGGCATAATTTATAAGGGTAAAATTTAATTAGTCAAATATGCAGCTACAGAATTTAGGCCAATAGAATGTACGTGAAGAGGTTAAAAGCACCAACTAACATTGACTAGATCGTTTAATATAAAAATTAAAAAGTAATTTAAAGTAAACTGTGTTAAACAGTATTAAATTTCTTGATTGACACTAATTCTATTTGTGTATACAAAGAAATGCTGAATATTCACAATTGATAGGCCTAGGTCTAACTGCACTCATTTTTCTAAAGAAGATTGCCTATTTTGCCAACGGTTTATTTGTTTCAAAATTAAGATTCGTTTCATTTTCTGTGGCATATGACCGATAGACTTTGTGACCAATCGTCCTAAGACCAATCGTACTAGATCCGTTTTTCCGAAACCCTATAATTGCCTTGAGTCATCTCTGATACCGGGACGCCATCTTGCACATGCATTTACCTCGAAGTATTATTTACTTATAGTGCAGTTGAAACGAAAGAATATCCTGACGGATATCCATCCATCCATCCATCTATCCATCCATCTATCCATCCATCCATACTATGCATGCAACACACCTGAATTGAATCCTACAAATAGCATGGAAAGAACCAGATGCCTCTGAAAATCTAGGTTCGATTTGTGTAACTTTTTGTTGCTTACATATACTATTTTTAAACATAATAATTATAGCCTATATATATAGAGAGAGACATACAATGCATATAGGCTACTAATATACTAATAAAATGAGACAAGAAACCCTATCCCTATTTAGAATTATATAGGTCTAATGCATAGAGTATACATAGCCTCCCTCATTGTCCTCATTGTTTATGCTGCTTCGCTGCATCATTTACACTATATATAGACTGCAAATATTTATGTGAAATACCGATAATGATTATGCAAACGTATCATTCTTATGCGTGTGTGCGTGTGTACCGGTATTCACGTGACCAATATACAATATGAAATTGCGTTTGTGCACAATGCGTGTTGGCGCTCCATCAGACCGTCTACCTGGCTGTGTGTGTCAGCCATGATCTTTTGTACTTCCTGGGTGGACCTTGGAGGCAAAATATAACGGCACAATTCGCCGCTTTGGTCCAGCATTAATTGCCTGGTTGGCTACTCCTTACAGAGAAGAACATGAGACAGGCGTCGTTGCTAAACCATATGACAAAAGGTGCAGCCATTCTTTCGGAGTGCTATAAAGGCTTCATCCTTCTCAGCTTCAAAGCGCTCGTGAATAAGCTGGTGCCCTGCGCTTGGCTTTCGAGTGGCGCTTTAGAAATTTCGAGTTTACGATTACGATTACGAAAGCAGCGTGAGAATTGTGGGGAGTTGGACTATGATCCACTTGGAATTTGGGTGTGAAAATATTCTTTACCATATGAATCTAAGAAAGACTGGGGTTGAAGCCCCCAACCCTCCCTGCAATTCTTTCCCTGCTGCAAGGGGGTATACATATTGTAGCCGGTTCTCTTCGTTTTCTACCTTTGTTAAAATTTGAACATCAATCTTTCAGTTGATTAGTTCAATACTCTAACCATCATGACCTATACACGCACGGATATCCGATTGTGGGGCGCGGTGGTGTAGTGGTGGCGTCGTTGCCTTGAAGCCGGAAGGTTCGAGGTTCGAATCCACCTCACCGCGTAAGGACCTTGGGCAAGTTCTTCACTCACAATTGCTCAGCGCTTCGGCGTGAAACTCCGATGCAGTGTCCGCTCTGCAGTCGGGAGCGCCTCTGAGTAGAGAGAGCTTGAAGGGGCGCTATAACAAGTGCACACACAAACAAACAAACACTGATTCCCTACAAAACATACATACAACATAAATACAGTAGGCTACATACACACATGCATACGTGTGTAGCTACCTAAATGTACATAAAACCGATCCCTGTGTGCATACAGAGTACATAAAGCAAACCACGTAGATACAAAGCGAAGTCTAGAATCGTTTCGCGTAGTCGGCGTCTATTTTTATTCAGCGGTTGTTCTATTGTTTTTGCCTGAAGCTGCTGCTGCTGCTGCTGCTGCTGCTGCTGCTGCTGCTGCTGCTGCTGCTGGTACTCACACGTCGGATAATATCTGCACATACTGGCCTGTGAAAGATTTAACTTTAGACAGCAGCAGTGGTCGAGTTGTCGGACAATAATTTAATGGTCAAACGATGAATAGCATTCTCGATGACGCAAGCTGTTATGAAAATTATTGCATCAGATGAACTTTTAAAAATAATAATAGGCCTAGTCATCACATTCCATCGTTTTTAAGCCTAAAATCAGAACCGCAAGGCAAATACCGCATTCATAGTCATATATAATACATATGCATGTAGGGCCTATGTATAGTGTATAGTGTATAGGCCTATGCATGTATATGTGCATTCGTATATTGCATTGTTTTTACGGATTTCCCGAGCGCATATCACACAGCAGTATAACTAATCAGAGGCGCTTCCATGCATCTTGAAGATGCCTGTGAAAAAGTCTTAAGATAACGGGCAGACAGCAATGCCCCCCGCCGGCTAAGATCACTCAGCTGATCATGGAGGAAAGATCATTCCAAAGCGAAAGTCTAACAAGCACGTATCAGTTGGGCATTAGCAGATCGAGGAGCTAAAAGGTCATGCCGGGTTCAAAGAGGTAGCCGAGGGAGGAGAAGGGATAAAATCAGAAAGATAGTTTGGAGATAATATAGGCCTAGGCTATGCATTTATGCAATGCCTACGCGTCTAAGAGAAACGTGCAATGTCGGTAGGCCTAGGTCACAGGCTAGACCGCTAGAGCGCATAATTGAATTATGGACGCGCTGACAACCTTGTATGTAACAGAGATATAAATAAGTTGGTGGTGAATAGACCTAGCTGTTTGGTGGCTCAGGTGGTACATTCGAAAATTCTTTCCAGATTTGCAATACAGTGTTTCTAAATATTGCTACTCGTGCATGGGTCGGTCGGTCATGTCAAAAGTCGTATCGTTAAATCATTAAATCAATAAAGCAACAAAGTTTAAATACATCTGACTCAATGTAGTCTCATTAATGATTACCGCAAATGACTGTGTTACAATGCTAAAATTTTATTTCTCCTTCTTTACATCATGGGCATGTTGTTTGGCAAAATTATATCAATATGTGTAGGCCCTATTTCTTCTCTGTATGTCTGCCTTTGTGGTGAACAATCTTTGTCGTGAACAAACGAATATATCTTTCACCTGGGCAGCCGTCTATGCAGGCCTTTTTTAGCGTGCAGTTGTACACAAAATGTGCAGTTCTAAAGGAAGTTGTGCAGTTGTAAAAGCACTTCCGTGCAGTTGAAACTAGTAAAAAAAGTCAGTGTCGTCCGATTGGAGGTAATTTACCATGGAGGATAGGAAAGAAACGAAGGGGTTGTGCAGTTCTAAACATTCCTTAAAAACTGCTCTGCGTCTATGTCACTGTCGCAAAAAACGACAGACTCTTGATCAGCCTTCTATTCTCCAGGGGCGATTTTAATATTAAACCAGTGGGACCGATCGGCATCTAACAGGCTGCCATACATGTACAGTTATAAAACCGACTCTGTTTTAACTTGTTGTCATTGTGTTACTACTATTTCGTGTGATCGCGCAGCAAGTTTTTGCTTGAATAAACTAATAGATCTATCATGTTATTGTTCTTTCTTCTCAGTTAGGCTACCAAGTACTGAGCAAGCGGCATCCATCAAGTGTCAATATGACATTCGAACTATATACAGTTTTCCTCTGGTTGGAACATTGTCCAGGGCACCTCCGAATGGCTATCTTGAAGAGGCGCTATATAAATTCTCGGAATAAATTTGTAAAAACAAATTGCCTGCCTACTACATTCTCTGGCGTTTCAGTCGTATAGGCCTACATGAATTGCACAATGCACAGCTCTTCGCTCTTCATGATTAAATTTTACACTCATTGTTTCTGTCTACGCAGAGAGGGAGGGGACGATGAGACAACAACTACATACATGTATACTGTATAGAGTGCATGCAACCTTTGACTCTGTCTATCGCCCAAGGCAAAGTGCATTGATGAATCATTAACAGAAGTACTGTTGTCGACTGTGATCATCAACTCCGCCACTGGTTGTTGTCTGCCAGTGCCAGTCCCAAGCCTGGATAAAGGAGGAGGGCGACACTAATCATCTTTGATATGGCAGTGTCGTTAAACATGTAGCAACTGTGATCATCAGATAACCATGCAGTCCTCTGTCATTTTGATCTCAACTTTAAACTGCTGCTTTCATATATTTCATTTTTTCATGTTTTTCCTCCCATGACAACATGCACAAAATGAATTAGGCTAGTGAACGGATAGAAAAAAAACAAAGAAATTAAATCACATGAACTAAATAATTATACGAGCAAGGGCTTTTTTAACGTGCAGTTGTACACAAAATGTGCAGTTCTGAATGGATTTGTGCTGTTGTAGAAGCACTTCTGTACAGGTAAAACTAGCAAAAAAGGTGATTGTCCTTCGGTTGGAGGTAGGCCCAATTTACCATGGAAGATAGGACAGGAAAGAAGAAGTTGTGCAATTCAAAAACATTCCTTAAAAACAGCCCTGATACGAGCTGGTTTATCAAGAAGACAATGTGCGGCCCGAAATGGAGAAATCCCGTTGAGAGTGGCCTTAGATGAATCAACCACCATGTTCCATGTACTGGTTCCCTGTCCCGATGGACTGACTTTCTGCGTGTTGCCCTGAGTCTGACTCTGGTTTCTGCTCGACTTCGGCTGATGTTCCGTGACACCTGCGCTGTTGAAGCGTTGCTATTTCTGATTTTAACGATATGTAGCTGATCTTTTGCCATGATGTTCTCATATAAACAAGACGATACAGTTCGTAGATATAGTTCATGGACGTTGGAGCTGCTCAGTTTTTGCCTATTCTATCATAATTATAAACTGGTCTGGAAAGTGTGAGAGCGAGGAAGACTGTTATATACATAATATATATATATATATAAAAAATATAATATATATATAATATATATATAAAAATATATAATATATATAATATATATAATACATTATATATAATATAATATATATATATATACTGAAAGATAAACAAAGACATATATTATGATTATAAAGAGACGCATATAATTGTCTAGGTTATCGAATACTGGGAAAACAGAAATAGGCAGAAAGAGGAGAGAGCTTAGGCCTATAGTATGCAAAGAGGCACACATCGGGACATACATAGGGACATACATCGGGACATACAGAAGGGTAATTATTATCTATGCAGGGTGCAAACTAAGATGGGAAAACCGAGACTGAGAAAGAGACGGTGAGAGAATGTGATTGTACGAAGAAAGACGCGTGAACTTTGAACACACAAGAAACGGACTGAAAGAGAATAAGTCTTAAAATTAAGATAAGGAGAATTAGATATACGGAGTCTGGCACAGATAAGAGAAGTATGTTAATAAAGATATACAGACTGACAAACACAAGAAAGAGACTTGGGTAGCCAAAAACAACGAGAGATACAAGTCTGTCATAGAAAGACTATCCTATGAACAAAGATATACGGTACAGACTGGCAAACATAATAAAGGGTCTTGGATAGCTAAAGACAAGGGAAAACACAGGATCCGTCACAGAAAATACTATCCAATGAACAAAGATATAGCCTACAGACTGGCAAACATAAGAAAGATACTTGGATAGCTATCATGTCATGTGCGCCCACAGATACTTTTGCAAGAGGGCGAAACCAATGGTTACGGTTAAATTTTTATCAAGAGCTTGATAATCCAAAAGCCGGAAATTACCATCAGGAGTATTTTTTCATGGAGGTTTATAAATGTCAGTTTCTCGATTTCCTTCGCGCATGCATCATTAGTGCTTTCACCGTTTGCTATGTTTCATGACGATTCTCTTGGCATGTTAACAGAGGTGGTTTGCCATTGCCTTCCCCTGGTTTTGCCTGCCGTGCCCGTTCGTTCGCCTTCCTAAGGAAGGGTACTAACAGTCCGCACCTCGAGAAGGTGGGCACGGAGGACTTTGATTCATCAGCCCAGGCCGGGTCCGAGTCTACGCTCGTCAGAGACGTCGGTCAGATCACCTCCCTGCTTTACTCTGTCCCAGAGTGGCTGGCAAACCTTTGCGGATTAGTGCTTTAGTACGAAGAAATCCTCCCCCCCAAACGAATACGACCAACTAGAAAATGGGTGTCATTCTCCAGTGGGAAGTGCCCCCCCTTTCTTCTATGTGCGGGCGCCCATGAATCGTATGAAAAAAACATACAGACCGACAGACAAGAAAGAGACTGGAATGCATTAAGATATTAAGGAGACTTACTGATACAGCGTGTGGTAGGCTACAGATAAGACATGCAGTGGGAAGAGCTTCAGGCAGATGTGTATACTATAGGACATACAAATATAGGGATAGGTGCACAGCGCGACAGGTGCAAAGTGAATTGAACCTGTAGAATGGTTGCGTCATGATATTATGATATGCATTCCAGGCTTGGTTGGCATTCCTGAGGCACTCGTCTTCCATGTTAAAGAAGATAAACAGCATACCTGGAAAAGACATCAGAGGAAATACTGACCAGGAAACCAGGGCACACTGCAAATGAAAGTGTTCTTCTGATCTGACATACATCCACACACTCAATCCCACGTGGGGGCTTATGATTAATAGAACCTTATTATTCATTAAACTGCAATAATATTGTTTCCATTGATGATGTTTATGTATCAGTAAATAGCAAAGAGTAATTATAGGTGTCAACACCATGATCATCAGCATTTCACCATAATGATCTCATCATCGTTATTATCATCTCAGCATATCACAGCACGTCTTCGACATCGTTGTTATCATCTTCGTCGTCGTCGGCATCATCATCATCCTCATCATCATCATCATCATCATCATCATCATCATCATCATCATCATCATCATCATCATCATCATCATCATCATCATCATCATCATCATCATAATCATCATCATCATCATCATAATCATAATCATCATCACCATCATCATCATCATCATCATCATCTTCATAATCATCATCATCATCATAATCATAATCATCGTTATCATCATCATCATCATCATCATCATCATCATCATCATCATCATCATCATCATCATCATCATCATCATCATCACCACCATCATCAATATTGTTATCGAAACCACACTGTCATTCTTTCCATCCTGCCCTCCACCTCCTTCGTTCCAGACTCCTCTTCCTTCTCCTCTCCTCTTCACAACCAAAATCATCACAATCATCGTCAGAGAGGTTACTAAAACAATACCAAGAAGCATTAATTTTAAGCTCATCGATTAATTCATATTAAATTTATTTTATTTAAGACGACAGCACATAAATCGGGAAGCGATTTCCTAAGTCAATCTAAACATTATCTGTGAAAACGGAAACATCAAGGAAGAACAATAGACAGTAACTGTTATTGGTTGGCTGCATCTAAGAACTTGCGTAGGAAACAATTGCCACCTTGCCACCCCTCCCACCATCAGCCGCGTTCCGGAAGACCTCAGAACGCCTTCGGAATTACTAATGTTTACAAAAATTCGCGACCAGCTTCGCAAGCAATGTCATTGAGAGCATGTTGCTCCCGGACGATGAACGCTGAGCAGGTGGGCGCCGTGGCCCGTGAGTCATGCCTGCGAGGGAGTTGGTGGCGTCGATCCCTAGGCGTCAGTCAGACCTTCGGCTCGTCTTGAAATTAATGTTCCTTTGGGATGACGAATCTCAGGTGAGCAACAATGAAAGAGGCACCAGGGAAGTGTCAGTGGCTTATTATATATACACACATAGCCTATATACATAGTGTAAATACATATTATTTATACATATTATATATATACATATAATGTGTATACACATTATATATATATATATAAATATGCATAAATATATACAGATAGAGATGCCAAGAAATTCATGCAAGACAGAGACTGGGAGAGTGCGTACAGGTTGGGAGCTTAGAGGGAGAGACACAGGGTGAGAGGAGGGGCGACAGAAAGGCGAACACAGACAGAAAGGCGAACACAGACAGAAAGGAAAAGAAAGCGTGAAACAGAAAACTTGGTGGGAGACAGTGACAGATACACGAAGACATATAAAAAGAAGCAGGCAGCGAAAGAGAAAGTGAGGAAAAGCGATCAACAGCGAGAGAGAAATAATTTCGAATCACAGCCGGTGGAAAATGTTCCCTACAGGAAAGGTCGAAGTTGATGCTCATACAATCGAACTCTTCCTCAGGCGTCCGTCCCCCTCGTGGGTTTTATGGCCCCCAGACGCCCCCCTCTACCGCCACATCCCTGATTAATCAAATGTTTAGCCTGTTACACCACAGCAAACGAATCCCCGGTCTTATCCGCACCGGAATGTAAGGTCAGAGTAAGAGCTCCTGCAGTTACAGCAGCTGGGCCGGTTATATTGAACGAGACCACAATCCTTTCAGGGAATACAGCAGCCCCTGTAGCAGCAGCAGCAGCTGCAGCAGCAATGGCAGCTGCTTAGGTGCCCGCGTTACAATTCTTCACTGCCTGCCACCGTAGTCCACCGCCGCCTCCTCCTCATTACCTCCATCCCTCGCTCATCGACTGTAGGCCCGACAGCTGCTGCTGCTGCAGCCTTCTCTCCTCTCCAAATAAATAAGCGGCCGCGTAGACGAGTAGAAGCAATAGCGACGAAGCCAGACAAGGATTCGGCTGTGGCTCCATTCGCATTGAGTCTTGCCCGCGCTGCACTGAATAGTCCGGAAGATTCCTAGTCGTAGGCCGACGTGCGTAGGGGAGGTTAAGATCAGCAACGTCTGCGAAGGTCTTAGACGGTGTAACAGTGCGAGGCAGAACGAGGAACCGTCTGCAGACAAATCCGGTTCTCTGTCTGTGATTCTGGTAAGTCGCAGTTAAGTCTACATCGGCTTCTTGCTCAACGTCGTAAATTTCTGTTTGCTATTGCCTTATCCGTTCTGGTATAAGGGTTGGTATCAACTCTCCACTTATGCCTACAAAAAGCTCGGTATAAAGGTCAAGATGTGTAACTTGAATATGGCAGTTTTTTGTTGGGTGATAATAGAGGAAAGAAGTTTATCATTAGAAATGTAGGATGCTAAGCATGGGGTAAATAGGCTATACGAAGTTATCTATAGTTTGTATCATCAAGTGAACCTAAATACTAGAGTCATTATTATGGGCCTACCGTGACTGGAGCAGTCTACATTTGCAAGCTTCATTTATGCCACGTCCCAACGTGAACTTTCTGCCCTCAATAAACCTATAGCACCGGTCTATAATAGATATCAATAGAATAGAGAGCCAAATGTGCGCCTCCTCTAATGAGAATTATTTACAGGTTCTATGCTGTCTTGGTAACAACATGTTGTCTTGACTGTGGATGTTTATGTTTTTAGTTAAGACAGCATCATGTGTATTTCCAGATTGTAAATACTTTCATGATACTTGCCTATCTACCATCTTGAATTTGAAAGCGTGCATAGGTAGCCCTACCAGTGGGACTTCTAATCCCTTTTGGGTTTCCGGTTGTAACCAACTGTTTTGAATATATAATACTTCGCAAAAATGTTTTTGTTATCTTGGTGCAATAAATAAATACATACATACATACATACATACATACATACATACATTACATACATACATACATACATACATACATACATACATACATACATACATACATACATACATACATACATACATACATACATACATACATACATACATACATACATACATACATAAATACATGCATACATACATACATACATACATTACATACATACATACATACATACATACATACATACATACATACATACATACATACATACATACATACATACATACATACATACATACATACATACATACATACATACATACATACATACATACATACATACATACATACATACATACATACACACATACATTCATACATTCATACTTGCATACATACATACATACATTCATACATTCATACTTGCATACATACATACATAATATTATTTATTATTACTTATTATTATAATATAATTATTTTAATCTTGGTCAAGAATACTAATGAGAATACATTATTATTTCCAGTTGCGTCATGCGTCAAATGGTCCGACTCTATCCTCATCGTATACCACTCTACCCCAACCATTTTCTCTGCTGGTTTCTGATAATTCTTTCTATCATCGATCGTTTTCTTCCACCATAATTATCTTCATTATCTTCATTGTCTGCTGATTTTCTCCATTCTTCAGCCATTATCTGCATGATGCATCTCAAAGGCTTCAAATCTTGATGTCTTCCTTCCTTATGGTACATGTTTCGGATTTGTGAAGCAGCACACTCCATATCATAGACTTGATTATTCCTTTTGAGATTTTTATCTAACTTTTCTATCAGTAATTTCTGTCTTTTGTTGGTATGCAGGCCTATAGGCTTTTTCGAATAGCTAGTCTATTCTTCACCTTAAATTGTAATTAGGGCCTATATGGTAATAGATATAATTATTTAGGCTACGCCAAACTATGTAGGCCTATTACAAACCATAGGCCCAACTAACTTCTTTCCTGATTGATTTGCAAGGCATATTCTTATCTGAGTATGATGGCCTATCTTAAAATGTATTTTATAAAGTACTAGCTGAATAACCCGGCGTTGCCCGGGGAATATAAGTTTTTGTCCCCAGCCACGCCTGACCCCGTTCCGACTTCACCATTCTGACCCCGCCTTCCATCGACCCCCGCGTTAAGGAGAAGTAACGAACCTCTCCGCTAGGTGTACAGGTCTGGTCGATAATCGAAGAGCAAAACCCGTTAAGTCCATTCGACACGTAACTGAGAAAAACGACTTTTTCTGAAAAGATACTACCATTCAGCGCAACGTGCTTTTTTCATAAATTGTTCTTTGTCACTTAGATAAAGGAAGTTTTTTAAATCTACGCTTTTTTATTCCGATTATTTGCAGTTATATTCGCATTATTTACGTCCACAACATTTTTGCTACGCGGTTTGGCGAGATGTGACGTTAAGATTTGAGCTCAAAATAATGACGTCATGAGTTTAGTGAACATAATTATGCCGTGTCTAATATATCGTTTTTATAACAGCGAAATTTAAAATATGGAAAGATTTTTGGATGGCGATCTTTATGATTTTCTCGTGTGGATCAGAAGAAAAAAGCCGAGAATAATCCTCGCAAATATTGTCGATAGAAGTAAATATCACGTGACCTCAAACCGTCATGCCATTGGCTGTAGTTCTCTGGTAGTCAATGGAGGCCTTGTGGAGGCGATCAACGTGAATGGATTTTGAATCGCTTATCGCGTGCAAGTTTAAATGTTGACATCTCGGGACTTATAAAGTGAATTGGCAGCCGAAAATAGTGGCGTTTAACTCCAAATGTGGGTAAGAATCGATTGCAAAATTTTTTTAAAAAAGAATCGCTGTAATTTCCGAGTAGGCCTCCGGGCAAAATTGGTGCATCCCACACACAGAAGGACAAACTTTGAGTTTTATACTTTAAGATCTCCTGTTAAGCATCACTTGCGTAAAAATATATAGCCTAAGCTTATAAAAATTATTGAAACCTATTGCAAATTTAGTTTTAAATTATGTTAAATTATCGAAAAAGAATTACGTTAAGAAGCAACATCACAAAAAAACTAAAATAGAAAAGCAGAAACACAGAAAGGTAATCATAAATAATTGTAGTCCTATATTAGAAAAACAGCAGGCCGTCTAAAAAAGGTGGACAAACAGAAAAACTTATTGACGAATGACGATAGTAATATTACTATTATTGTTGTTGTTGCTGTTTTTGTTCTTCTTTTGTTTGATTCTAGTCCTACTTTTTCTTCGTTTTCCTTTTATTATTATTATTATTATTATTATTATTATTATTATTATTAACCATATTTTTGTGATTTAAAGATTTACATTATTAAGGGTCATTGTTATTAGTTCTATTATTGTTATTACTATTTTTATTTTGCTATGCTTCAATCTTTTCAAAACAGTTTCTGAGATCGCACCAAAGCGAGAAAGATGTCTGAGTTGATACCGCAAGGTAAGAAGTCCAGCAAGACTTCGTCCAGTTCCTCCTCCTTTTCCAGCAGCAGCAGTAGCTCTGCGTCCAGCTCCTCGTCGAGCAAGGTCGTTAAGCAGTCTACGTCGAGCGTCAAGTCTTCATCGAGCCTGCAATCATCTTCTTCAACCTCATCATCGAGCACCAGCAGCAGTAGCAAGTCGATTGGCATCAAGAGCAAGGGCGATTCCTACATCGACCGCATTGGCAGCGACTTCGGCATCGATGCGGGAAAAGAGGTGGAGAGACTGAAGCTGAAGATGAGCGAAGAGATGTCCAACATCCACCAGGATATGTTCCAGCTTATAGCCATTAACAGTCCGGAAGCGAACAAGACTGTTGTTCATCTTGACTCAGATTCCCTTAGGAGCTGTATTGATAAATCCAACAACGATCGCCTGAAACTCAACTTTGACGTCAACGAGTTCGAATCTGAGTCAATTAACATCAAGACCGTTGGAAACAAGATCGAGGTCCACGCCAAGAAGAAGTCGAAGAAGGGAGACGAAGAGAGAAACGAAGAGTTTAGCCGAGTCTACGAACTCCCGACGCAAAACGCCGTTGACGCTGGAAATGTTACGTCATCCATTTATAAAGATGGCGTCCTTACCATCGAGCTTCCGATTGCCGATGCTATTGCCGGAACGGATTTGTCTGTTGGTCAATTTGGACATGGAACCGATTTGTCTCTTGGTCAACTTGGTCAAACAGGGTCATCATCTGTCAAATCTGCATGTGAGCGAACGTCAACTAGCTACACCACCAGCGCAAGCAGCAAGTCAATTGGAATCAGAAATAGCGGTCAGTCCTATCTGGATCGCATTTCTAGCGACTTTGGAATTGACATGGGAAAGGAGTTGGACCAGCTGAAGCTGAGGATGAGTGAAGATTTGACTCACGCCCACAAGGACATCTTCCAACTTCTGCCGACCACCCCAGACATCGAGCAGTCGGTGGTTCGTCTTGACAGCGACTCTCTCAGAAGCTGCATCGATAAAGCTCACAATGATCGCCTGAAACTCAACTTTGACGTCAACGAATTCGAGTCGGAATCAATAAACATCCAGACCGTTGGAAACAAGATCGAGGTCCATGCAAAGAAGAAGTCGAAGAAGGGAGACGAAGAGAGAAACGAAGAGTTCAGCCGAGTCTACGAACTCCCGACGCAAAACGCTGTGGACGCAGCCAATGTTACGTCATCCATTTACAATGATGGCGTGCTTACCATCGAGCTTCCAGTTGCCGATGCTATTGCCGGAACGGATTTGTCTCTTAGTCAATTTGGACATGGAACTGATTTGTCTCTTGGTCAACTTGGTCAAACAGGGTCATCATCTGTCAAATCTGCATGTGAACGAACGTCAAGTAGCTACACCACCAGCGCAAGCAGCAAGTCAATTGGCATCAAGAATAGCGGTCAGTCTTATTTGGATCGCATCTCTAGCGACTTTGGAATTGACATGGGAAAGGAGTTGGAACAACTGAAGCTGAAGATGAGTGAAGATTTGACCCATGCCCACAAGGACATCTTCCAACTTCTGCCGACCAGCCCAGGCATTGAGAAGTCTGTAGTACGACTTGACAGTGACTCCCTCAGAAGCTGCATCGATAAAGCTCACAACGATCGCCTGAAACTCAACTTTGACGTCAACGAATTCGAATCCGAGTCAATTAACATCACGACCGTTGGAAACAAGATCGAGGTCCATGCCAAGAAGAAGTCGAAGAAGGGAGACGAAGAGAGAAATGAGGAGTTCAGCCGAGTCTACGAACTCCCGACGCAAAACGCTGTGGACGCAGCCAATGTTACGTCATCCATTTACAATGATGGCGTCCTTACCATCGAGCTTCCGATTGCCGATGCTATTGCCGGAACGGAATTGTCACTTGGTCAATTTGGACATGGAACCGCTTTGTCTCTTGGTCAATTTGGTCTTGGAACTGATTTGTCTCTTGGTCAACTTGGTCAAACAGGGTCATCATCTGTCAAATCTGCATGTGAGCGAACATCATCGAGTTTCACCAGCAGCGCAAGCAGCAAGTCCATTGGAATCAGAAATAGCGGTCAGTCTTACTTGGATCGCATCTCTAGCGACTTTGGAATTGACATGGGAAAGGAGTTGGAACAGCTGAAGCTGAGGATGAGTGAAGATATGACTCATGCCCACAAAGATATCTTCCAACTTCTGCCAGCCAGCAACCCGGACATCGAGAAGTCTGTGGTCCGTCTTGACAGCGACTCACTCAGAAGCTGCATCGATAAAGCTCACAATGATCGCCTGAAACTCAACTTTGACGTCAACGAATTCGAATCCGAGTCAATTAACATCAAGACCGTTGGAAACAAGATCGAGGTCCACGCTAAGAAGAAGTCGAAGAAGGGAGACGAAGAGAGAAACGAGGAGTTCAGCCGAGTCTACGAACTCCCGACGCAAAACGCCGTTGACGCTGGAAATATCACGTCATCCATTTACAAAGATGGCGTCCTTACGATTGAGCTTCCGGTTGCCGATGCCATCGCTGGGACGGATTTCTCGTTCTAAGGTCTCACGAAACACTTATCAGCTTTTTAAATGTAATTCGGATCTGAAGGGACTAAAACTTTGTCCATGGCTTCTAGATTTCGCAAGATAATTATATGGGTTTTTGATTATAGTTGCTTAGAATAGTTTGTATTTTATGTTTGTTGCGGCTTTCCAGTTTAAGTACAACTATCTGATGTGATCGACTATCCGGATTATGGTTTAGCCTTCGAATAACCACATCTCAACCAGAGTTTTTTTTATCGGTTTAGAAAAGTGTTTATGAAATTCATCCTTGAACTCGATTACCAAATTTCATGGTCAGTACTAAATGGTCCAAAACTTAACCATTTCTGTTTCTATTTAAATGATGTCCACATCGATTTTTCTCTTATCAATTGCCTATATTATTGTATTATCATGGTGCTGGTATTCAGTCAATAAATGGCTTTTGCCTCTGTTTGTATATTATGTATTTATTAACCTTTTTTGGCAAAGCTGTTTGCATCACAGTTTGGAAAAATACCACTTTTGCATGGAGGATATTTAGAAGAACATGGATCACCCAATGACAAAAGAAACCGCTAAGGATACACGTAGCAAAGGGATAGCGATATAAAAACAGTCAGATAGAGGATAAGTGTTATTTTCTTCTTATCTTTTGTGATAAATCAGTCGGCTGCATGTATATAGTATATACTGAAGACAAATGCATCTGGAATTCAAGATTCCAGCAGACTTGAGCGAGGCACTGCCACTTACGCCTAAGCATAACGTCTTTTCCACTCATGCAAGCCGTCTTTCCGACTAAAGTGGAATAGCACATCATATGATGATCATCATCATCATAGTCATCACTTAACTTCTTGACTTCTGCTATAGCCTCGGCAACGCTCAAGATTCCAGAGGAACATACATGTAACAGTCTTCTGGGGTCAACTCGAGCGAAATAAAACAGCAGTTTTATAGCCACATAGGGGACCTATACGACCGCGTCTTAAGTTGTGCGTATGCGCAGCAAAAATCTAAGACTTCCAAGCTAATCCCCAAGACTTCTAACGTCGTGAAGGCCTACTTTAAGGAAGAAGGCAACTCGCGCTGATTACCTATAAGGACGTTTCTAAGTCATAGCACATTGCATGGATGGAACCATGTAGTATTATAGTAGGCTACCTAAAACTAAGAATACGAGCCATATAGAATAACAGTGACCCTTAAGCATTAGTTTGGCAAATTCTTTGAGAATTGGAAGTTTGGAACCCAACCTCGGTTTTAGTTTTCCATTTTTCGAAAGAAACAAATTTCTGTGTTTTGCTCAGAGAATTGTAATTGTAATTGTAATTGAAGGCACGAGACCTTTCCGTCTATTACAGGGCCGTGTTTAACATAGGTTCATTCGGTGCGGTGCATCGAATGCCCTCAGGCCTGAGCCGAGAGTTTTGTTCATATATTGTTCAAATGTCTTATGCGAGTGCAGCGAGTCTCAGTGTTACTTAGGCCTAAACCTTTTGTAAAATAAGTAAGTGTAAGAAAACATTAATCAAAAGTGTAGCTAGTAGCTACCATAAAAGCCCTATAGGATGATATAAAATTTCTTTGTGATATATTCTTATTTATACATGGCCGTAGCGTTTGGAAAACCAACGGTCGTTCGAACGACACTATGCCCCTGCGGTAACACTTTGCACCGACACTCGAGGAATCTTAAACACGGCTCTGGTAGGATACTATCCCCTCTCTGTGCAATAATTAGTCTGTTTCTTCATGTAGTTTATAAGGCTGAATTGCCCTGGTTTCGATCGCTGTGTCAGCTTATTAATGCCGTCACCGATAAGACTTATAGGCTACTAGTAGCATATACTGTCATTCCGATGCAAACTAAAGGCTTATTACTAGCGTCAGTTAGTTATTCATTTCTAACACAAGGAGTTGTTAGTGTCAGTTAGGTGCACAATTACGACCTTTTAATGCTGCTTGCGACTTAAGTTAGAGATTAGAAATGTTCTTAACATTCAATGAACACTCCATGAACTCAAGGCCTTGCATGAACTACATCTGTCAGGATCAAACATGTGTGTAATAAATTAATAATTTATTCTTAAGGGTACATTTTGGCCCATAGTCTTAATGCCTATGTGCTAATATATAGGCCTACACTGACAAATTCTTGTAGATTGTTTATGTTTAATTTTTATGTATGATATACAAATATAAGCCTTAACTATTCTAACAATTTTCAACTGTGATGTCTAAATGTATAGATATTCACCTTAACATAGGCCTATTCTTATATTTTTGGCATCATTTTTAGGTGATGGTATCGTAGACCGGGGATCAGTGCTTAAAGTGTGGAAAAATAAGTGCCCATGGACGCCCTTACCTTTCAAAAAGAAGTGCCTGTACGCCACTTACTTTCCAGGCTGTGCTGGCCAATAAGTGGCATTCAGATTTTAAAATAAGTGCATGGACGCCGTCCATGACCGTCCAGCCACACCTTAAACCCTGGGGGATAATGTCCTACGGTCCTATATACCTCGGGGGGATAATGTCCGGGGCCTTTGTACGGGGGGGCATAATGTCCGGGGATAATGTCCAGGAGGGATAATGTCCGTTTCCCAAGTCATAGACTACTTGGGCCTACATTTATTTAGTCGTCATTAATTAGCCAACAACGCGGTCATGTGATCGATTATTAACTATTAAACCAATCACGTGCTTCTAATTTTATAGAACTACAAAGAGCAAGTTTGAATATAAAATCTTACGAAATATACTCACAGAGACAAAGGCCACAGAGATTTTTTTAGCCTAACAAAAGTTGTATTAGCAATCTATTCTAGAATGACAATCTCTTCTTTATATACATGTATCTTACGATATGATTCACGTTGACTTGACGAGTGCTTGAGATAAACACGGTGAGGCCTGCATGGGAACGACAGAAATCCCATAGGCGACGTTAGGCAACACAAAATCCGGGGTTCCCAGCAGTAGGGAAATGTAATCGCATATTTATATAGCGGCTGTGTTATGGCTTCGACCCTGAGGGTGAGATCCTTCACCACCGCTACTCCACGTTTATATTGCGACCGAGCCACCCGCAGTAAAGATCCGAGAAATTAATCTCTGACCGACCGGGAATCGAACCCGGGCCGCCGGCGCGGCGAGCGGGCTACCAACCCACTCGACCACCGAGGATCTCTAGGGAAGTACTGGAGGGTTTAGTTGGGGCAGTCTAGACCAAAGATTTTAACCCCTCTGTTAAAATCTTTGGTCTAGACCGTCGGGTCCAACTCTATATTTATAGTCATAGACGGGATCCTTCTGAAGCGCGGTGGACTCTGGTAGGTGAACCAGATGCAGTGTATGGTGTAATAGGCACTCACGCACACACATACACACACAAACGCGCGCACACATGCAAGCAGACACACGCCCACACTCACACGTGACACACCCACACAAACAAACGCACACACATATGCAGGCAGACACACACACACACATTCTCTAAACTCCTGTTCTCGCCATGGCAGCGTCGCCCCGCAAACCATTGCTAAATTCATAATATTCTACACACTATTTGCCCTACTTTTTGGGATAGGGCCTACCTCTTTTTGACATGCAAACTGCATGGCCAATCATGTTGAGAATTACCGCGGGGGTTGGGTGGTTCAACCCCCCCCCCAGTCTTTCTCAGGGCCTTTTGTAAAGTATTCTTTTCACACCACTACTTCAGATGGATCATATATAGTCTGACCACTCCCAGTAATTTTTTACAATTCTCATACTGTCCAGGTCACTGGCCACAAACATGTCGGTAGCCACAGAAATAACTTTGGAATATTCATCAAAGTACATCAGTGAATTCATAATATTTCATCTTCTATCTTTCTATTTTAGTTAGTGTTTCCTAAATATCAAGCGATCGTTCAATATAGTCGGCAGATTTATTTTACCAGTTCGAGAAACCAAGAAATCGACTGAAACACTTTTTCGCTTAATACTAATTGATCTGACTTGTAAACAGCGAGCAGTGAATCAGGTCCAGTCCATTAATTAATTAATAATGCCTATAGGCTAGAGTTTCTAATGCATGCAATGATTTAAAAGGTATAATAGGTAGTAAAAATCGAAAACAATTAAAATAAATAGGTAGCCGATGAATGGAATAGGGCTCGATAGTAGCCTACTGCCGCTCTCATACAATGCGGGCCCATCGTTTCTTCTCCTGTATTTGACCTTCATGCTGGAACAGTCTCCCATTAGCAATTCGCGATACTGCACTGCATGTTTGAGTTTGAGTTTGAGTTTGAGTTTATTGATCCCAACATCAACTTAAATCACACAAGAATCAATGATAACACACAAGGTAATACATCATGCATGGCTAAGAACAATGGTGCAGTAAGTAGAGTAGGTAAGAAATTAAAAAAGAACAGGTAGCCAGCAGAGTAATCAAACGAAATGAATTCAAATATAAAATTAGGGAACAACAGGCCCACCAAAGGGACAACGTCCCGCTAAGAGGGGGCCTATTTAGCTAAGTGGCATTAAGAGGTTAAAGATGACATGGGCTTACAGGAGGAAAAGACCCAGGGATCCTAGGCTACATTGAGAACAATAACAGTTTGAGAAAACACAAACGTACAATTTATAACAAACTTAACTAACTTAACTAACAGCTATGATACATGCTCAAGTGTGTGTGCTCTTAAAGTACGTTTAAAGCAAGAGATTTTGTGGGGGGTACGGATTTTGAGAGGTAGGTTATTCCAAAGTAAAGGGCCCTGAAATTTAATAGATAATTTGCGAGTATTAGTTCGTGTGGAAATTAGTTTATAGTCCGGTTTATTTCTTAAGCCAGCTTTGAATTGGGTAGGGGGAAAATAAGAAAGGAAAGCAGATGGCAGGAGTTTGGTGTGGTATTTGTACATAAATTCACAAGTTTGAATGAAGTTGATCTGAGTGATAGTTAATAGTTTAAGTGTTGAGAATAAAGGTTGAGTATGGGAGTTAAAGGGAGATTTAGTTATAATACGAATGGCCCTTTTTTGAGCAATTTGAAGTTTTCTTAAGTGAGTAGGATAGGTGGAGGTCCAGATGATATTACAATAAGTAAGATAAGGATAAACAAGAGTATAGTATAAGTTGGTTAGAGTGGGGGAGGGCAATAAGTAAGAGATTTGAGTGAGGATGCCAATACTTTTGGTGATTTTCTTATTGATTTCTTCAATATGTGAGTTCCATTTTAGATGTTGGTCCAAGTACACGCCTAGAAATTTAGATGAGGTAACTTGAGGAATAGTTATGCCATCAATGATGTAGTCTATTTCATGAAACAAAGTCACTAAAGTCGACTTTTTAGAACTATTAGGTAGCTATGTTCAGCGCCTTCGTGAGATTATTTCAGGGCGCTATGTAAATGCCCATATACATACATACACGTACAATTGTACAGTGTACATGTACATACATACAATAAGAATAAATGTAGCCGATAATAAATAATTCAGCTGCGATGTCAATGAGATACTTTCTACAACGGTCTCAAGTCCAAGCAGTCAATTTAATCGATAGTTGTTGATTTCGTTTAAGTCTTTTACTACTCAGTGGTGTTCTGCCTAGCTATGGTTGAAGTCTGGAACGGGAGCACACGCTGCAGACCCACAGCTCCGGATCGTTGTGCAGGGTGCAGTGAGCGCAGACCCACGCCGAGCAGGAGTGGCAGTCCCCTGCCCCGCGTCGGTTACTCGCCGAACAGACCGAGCAAGTCCACGTATCATTCGCCGTCAAAATGGAAAAGCAGGCAGACGGCACGACATAGGACGATGGAAATCGCTGAAGCAGGGTATCGCTTGAACCGTCACGTGATGCGGTCACGTGTTCGACACCACGTGATCCGTGACGTACAGAGTCGCAGGCCGCGCATCTGCTCGCCGTCGCCGGGTTAAAGAGCGTGCACTGATTGCACGTCCAGCCATCTCCGGTCTGTGATCTGTCGTCCCTCGGTTTTCTCGGCCTCGGCAGTGGTTGTGGCCGTGCTGGAGTAGCAGTTTTTGACGTTGCGTTGGGCTGTCGACTCGCATCGTTCGTGGCCCTAGATGTTGGTTTATTTCCGGTTGGCAGCTCGTTGCAGCGAGATGGTAACAACGGTTTGGGTTTTGTGGGAACTGGTTGACTGTTGGTTGCGATATCCAAGGCAACGTTGTCGTATCTGTCTCTGTCGTCGTACACGTGGGCTTCGATTGGTTTTCTTATCTGCTTAGGATATCTGCTTTCTACGACTGTAGGCTTACCGTTTCCGACATCTAGAAAACTATCAGAGGCGATGGCTCCATTCGGTTTGGTAGCACGCAGGTGACCGCGAAGCTCGTCAATAATATTATCGTAAGTGTCAATACCTTCGAATATCTTGCTTTCGTTAAAGTTCGGATGACTAGAGTCTAAATCGGCAATCGTCTCGTATATATTATTGGCTAAATCGTCCAAGCGTTTCGGTACTGGAGGCGGTCCAGCTATGTCCCGATCGTAGATATTCACGTACCACTTCGTCGTCTGCTCGTCATCAGGTACAACAACATCCTCTCTTGTCTCTGTACTACCACTTCTCACGACACGACTCTTCAACTCCGGATTGGAATTAAACACTCGTTGATCATCATCCCATGGAGGAGGAGTCTGCGGGGCTCCAACGGACAGGGGTCGATGCTCACCCACCCTCGGTGGTTTCGCCGGAGGCAGCTTGTCGGTTCGAAGCACGACGATGCCCTCGGATGCGTCATCGGATGACGTCATCGTGTCCGTCATCGTCAGCTTCTTCAGGAAGCTCAGCGTGCTTTCCAACTCCTCAAGGAAGCGGGTGAACTGATTGGAGTCGTGGAAGTTGAGCGCGAAACGCCGTCGGTCACTCGACGTGATCTCGTGCCAGGTTCTCGTGCGCAGGAAGTAGCCCCTGACGAAGCGTAGGTTGACCTCGAAGACCTTCTCCTGCTGGTAGTTCTCTCCCCAGAGCAGGAAGCAGGCGTCGCTTGACCAGCGCTGACCAACGAGCTTCAGGGTGATGGTCAACCGGTTGCCGGACACAAGGCGCTCCCGCCAGTGACTGACCCGGTCGTCGACTGTCGGCACGAGAAGAGTTCCTTCGCATGAGTAGCACGATGTGTTCTCCTGACTAGCCATGCTGATTAATTATTAGAGAAAGCCTATTGTAACGAAAGCCCAGACAATGCTTCGCCACGCTCTGTCCTGCACGTAGCCTATAATCCAAGTGAAAGACACCAGTGAAGATATGGATGTGTTGGTATGCGAAACACCACGAACTCTCAAGTATTCTGAACACTAAAGTTTAATAGCGTGGTCGCGCAGGTCTGTGGTATGAGACGTCGAAAACACCAAACCAGCGTATACCTGTTGGCCTGTATGTTTCAAGCATGTAAATAGATCTGTAAATTAATAGAGTGCCAAGATACTTATTGGCCGATCGTCGTCTTGTCGGCTAAGGTTGAGTCAGGTAAACTTGGCCTATAACACAGGCGTCCGCACGACACAGACGGTCGACTTTACTCAATGATGGGAGTATTAGGTCTGTAATGCACCTGGCCTGCACACCGGAATGGTCTAGATTGTCGCAAGGTCTACTGTAGCCCGTTATATAAATGCGTCTTACGCCTCACCGATGAGAGGTGACTGGGCTTAATGCTATATTTAGGCATGATTTCGTGCACGTTTATAGAAGCTATATATAGGCCATGACTGTGTACATAAGCTTGTTAAAATGCAAAGCATATACGAGTATAGGCCTACACCTTTGCGCCCAAGCTATAGGTTTCCCTAAATATATAGACCTTATATAGGCCTACATAGAACACAATAAATTATAGGAATAATGAATGACTGGACTCTGACCAGATTTAGTAATATAGAAGTGCAGTAAATGTTTAACTGGGCAAGACGAGTCATGCTTCATGCTTAGCTTAATATAATAATTATTCGTCTGCGCTGCATAAACGTCATTTTAGTCTTGGGAACAACGAATATAGGACATTCATTTACTCAATCTAGATCGCTGCATCGTCGTCATCATCATCATCATCATCATCATCATCATCATCATCATCATCATCATCATCATCATCATCATCATCATCGTCATCGTCATCGTCATCGTCATCGTCATCGTCATCGTCATCGTCGTCGTCGTCGTCGTCGTCGTCGTCATCTTCATCATCATCATCATCATCATCATCATCATCATCATCATCATCAATCATCATCATCATCATCATCATCATCATCATCAACAACAACAACAACAACAACAACAACATCATAATGATCATCATCATCATCACCACCAATCATCATCAATCATCATCATTATCATCACATAGCCACCTCATCACCATCAGCAGCCTCGTCATCATCATCACATTTGAGAGTCGTAGCTGTCACCGTCATCATCTTCCTCCTCGTAACTCCACCACTGGTTGCACTCTACCAGTACCAGTCCAAATCCTGGATAAAGGAGGAGGGCTTTGCTAAAGGTCTTCGTTATCACACAGTGACGCCAAACTGCAAAATACTACTACTAATCTTCCTGATCAACATCTTCCTCATTCTGCTCATAATCATCGAAGTCACATTCCCCGCTACTTTCTCCTTCTCATTATCTCCCTCTCCCGCATTCTCTTTCTCCCACTCCTACTTCGTCTTCTCTTCTGTTAATTTCTGCTTCTGCTTCCTGCTTCTCAGTTGTTCCGGTTTAACTATAGCGTCAGCGTTGACACATTATATTTTAACGTCTTCATCAGCATGTCCTGTTGGTCTACATGTACATATTTATATTGGACCTCTTCATGCACACCTGTCTAACTTTTTAGTCACGTTTAGAGCCAAATCTAGGCTAGACTACCATTTACGACCCCTCCCCCCATGCACGCCAGCCCACGTAACCGGTATGCCAACGCTATCCATGTGACTTGGCTAATTAATTATACCGTAAGCATAATAGCATAATTATCATGTTCTGTTCTAATAAATACACTTCATATACAGCCTACTTTCATAGTCCGAGGAGCAGAGAAGCAGGTTGAAGACCCACTTTATTCATGTCACTAAACTCTCAATATAATTATTTGCCTTCCGCGTGCACTAGCGAATGCTCCAGTTGATGCGATTCCCTCTTCAATCTCCACGGAGGGCCAGATTTAAGCTTGGGAAATGGACGCCAACCCAGCGTCTCACCTCTTAGGGGCTTCACCATGGCAGTTGCGATATTTAGAAACCACCATGAAAAATACCCATGTTCTAAATTTAATTTTACGAGCTCCTACCAAAAGTCTTTGACCGTGACTATAAATAATAGGCCTAAAGATATTAGAGTTTTATAAGGTCTTTGCCTAAAGTGTTTGCCCATCCTGCTAAAAAATTTATGTCTGCGGACGTTCAAAAACGTATACATATAACACTCCCCTTTTGTGAGTCGTGACTCGTGAGATGCTTCTATGCATGCTTCAGTCTTCGCATGGATGACTCACAATTCATTTAAATGAGAATAATGCCTTCTAAGAAGAAACGTGCTTGCGCGCCATGCTATACGCTGTCGATTGTCGTGAGTGAATTAGTTTGAATTTCTTGTAAGCCTAAACTCACACCTAGGCCTAAAATATTACGAGTCTTATTTTGCAGCAGCTACTGCATGAGCGCACTTATAGTCATCTTAGCAGGGCTTTTTTAGCGTGCAGTTGAACACAAAATGTGCAGTTCTAAAGGATTTGTGCAGTTGTATAAGCACTTCTGTAAAGTTAAAACTAGCAGAAAAGGTCGTTTCCTCCGATTGGAAGAAATTTACCATGGAGGATTGGAAAGAAAAGAAGGGGTTGTGCAGTTAAAAAATTCCTTTAAGCCCTGTCATCGTCGTCATCATCATCATCATATTCGTCGTCATCATCGTCATCGTCACCGCCACCGAGGTTAACCGTCCACAATTGTTGTTCCGTATAAATGACAAAATGATTTACAAAACATCCAAAAGTCGTGTTTTTGAACCCACTCAGTTCAATTCATTGAGGTATTCGAGTCGAGGCCGCACGTCTGTCGTTTAAGAAAAACGTGTATAAAAAATATCCACATAATAACGTGTTCAGCATTGTGGCAAATCATTGCTTCCTCGGTGTGAGTTGACAGCATAGCATGACTATAATATTATGAACTTCAATGAGTGATTTCGCCGTGAGATAGGCCTATGAGTCATATGACCGAGCACAGGACATTCCTTAAGAAGGTCATAGCCTCGACTTCACGCATGTTCAGTGTTTTTTGTTCACATCGACGAGTGGCATCACTGCAAGACAGGCAGCTGCAGTCTAGAATGAATTGATGACGAATAGTGTTTTCCATAGAAATGGCAACTCCCTATATAGACGCAGTGCCATATGGGCAGCCACAGATATTTTTGCAGATGGCGACAAAACACAATGGCAACGATCAGTGGCGGATACAGAAATTTTCGAAAGGGGGGACCAACATTTTTTACCTTGGGTCGGAAAAAATTTCATCTATCTTTGGCCAAAAAATTTGACGACCTTTTTTAATTTTTTAGTAATTTAATCGACGAAATCTTTTCAATATATACCATTTTTCCTAGCAAATGGTACCCTAAATAATTAGTTTTTTTGTCGTATCCTACTTTTCCTGCTGCATTGATGCAGCGGGAAACCTGATGGAGGGGCCACGTCCTATGTGCACATTTCTGGTGGGGGCATGGCCGGATTGGCCCTCTGGATCTGCCCCTGGCAACGATTAAGTTTTGCAGCAATAGCTTGGAAAATGCAAAGCAGGAAATAAAGAGCATGGGTATTGGATATGTTTCATAGAGGTCAATGTCAATGTAAATTTTTCACTGACTATGTGTATAGCTACACTGGTAAGCGAGAGCGGCATACGTCTGTTGGCTGCAACGGACTGCGGTTCAAGCCCCGGGCTGAGAGTTGACATTCAGAGATTTAGATATCTCGGGCTAGCACGCATGGGACGCAGGAGTGCAAGCTCTTGCGGAGCGACCTTGGGCAAGTTGCTTATCCATCATTGTCTGTGGGGAAGGCAACGGGAAACTCTCATCTCATCCCCAGGGGCGTAAAGTCAATGAACCTGCCTTCTGGGAGAGAACTCATCCTCATCATCATCATCATCATCATCATCATCATCATCATCATCATCATCATCATCATGTGTATCACTAGTGCTCGAGTGCGAAGAATTTTTTTAAAAACTAACAAATGTAGTAGTTAAAAAAGGGTGTCAATTTTCCGGGGAACAATAAATTATTTCCCCTCTTGTCCGTAATAGCCTAATAATGTGCGCGCGCATGCTCACTGAGCATTGCTCAGTGGTTCTATTGCAGATTAAATGTGTCCCGAACCTTATAAAACCTATGATATTTTAGGAACGTATTATAGACCTGTGTGGGGTGATTGAAATCTTCGTAACTTCTCTGTACCATTCCAAAGCATAGTAAGAGAGATCAACATAATTAAATTATACATAGGTCTAGACGAAGACCTGGGCGGAGACTTGGGGGACGGAGAGATTTTGGATGGACGAATGGATTAGTGCCGCAGAAAAATGTCCATCTTTTGCCGTCCAAAATTTCTGATGACCGGGGAAATCTCCACAAAAATTATAATTTCTATTTTCGCCGCCCAAAAGAGTTGAGTCATCCGGCGATGAAATCTTCCAGAAAATTTTCGAAATTTTCTATTTTCACCGCCAAAAGAGTTGATGACTTTTTTTAGTCTTGGTGCTCAGTGATTGGGGGGACAAATGCATGGGCCCCAACACCTCCATTGGGGGGACCGTCCCCCCTGGCCCCCTAGGTCTCCGCCCATGTAATTAGATATATATAATTATATTCACCAGCGCTATGTTAAAATTAATAGTCCACTATGGCTATAATATGTTCTTTGGTTCATTCCGGTGTCAGGTACACCGTCCAAGAAATAAATCTCTCCTAGAAACCTGAATTTCTCTTCTCCCCAAGCATGGGAGGGGCTAGATTAAACACTGACAACACTAGAAATCGTTGGTGGTGGTAGTGGTGGTGGTCCATGGTGGTGGTGATGATGGTGATGATGATGACGATGATGATGATGATGATGATGATGATGATGATGACGACGACGACGACGACGACGACGACGACGACGACGACGACGACGACGACGACGACGATGACGATGACGATGACGATGACGATGACGATGATGATGATGATGATGACGATGACGATGACGATGATGATGATGATGATGATGATGACGATGACGATGACGATGATCTTGGAGTGATACAGGAGTGGAATCAGTATCTAAAAAATCATGAGTGAGGTTAATGAGTTCGGTTTTCAGTCGTGCACGGAAGGCAACAGAAGAGAGTGCAAACGGACGAGAGATGAAATTTACAGGCAAGATGGACCTCCAGGAGGATATGCGGAGCGAGGTGGCGGATGTCTTCTACGAGGTCGTTCCAAAACGCATGTGCAGCACACAAGAAGGTTGTAGAATTTCAGAGAGGATCGAGGTGACTGGAAGAACTGGAGGTATATCGGCCCATATATAGGCCTACAGAGATAAGAATGATGAGCGAGCTGCGAGCACACCTGGTCGGTGGAATGGCGATCGAATAACCATTGAATGTAAGAGGTTGCGGGGTTTGAAGAGTGTAACGCACACACGCAGACACACACACACACACACACACACACACACACACACACACACATATATATATATATATATATTAGGGCTGTTGTTCGATTAAAAATTTTAATCGAAATTAATCGCGCGATTAATTTTTTTAATCGCAATTAGGCCTAACTGCAAATTAATCGCAATACATTTCCTTCAAATATAGGCTACTAATCTTACTATTTTCTAAGGACCCCTGAAGCATAAAATTTTATTGACTGAATGCATTCGTTATATTGCAAACATACTTAACAACCCTTGACTTAGGCCTATTGAATTTCTGCCTTTAGTTTATTGAACAGTTTTGTGTGACAGACAGAACTAAAACACTGTTCAAATCGAGCAAGTGCTCAAAATCCGTTAATTTTTTTCCTTTTAAGCCACCTTTAAATAAAATGACATAGACCTAAATGCGAAATTAGACAACCGTTTTCTGACTATCAAGATTATAATTATTTATTCAGCCAACTGTATAGCAGACGAGTTAATTTGCATTGGATGCTCTTATTAATTAACAATAGTATAGGTCTACTATTGAACCTCATTATTTAGTCACAATTTTTCACAAGAGGTTGCGGTTCTTGCTAAACCTCGTCTCAGTTGTCCTTCTGTAAACATTTATCATTTGAAACCTGAAATCCATTGGTCTTGCCATCTCATGGAGTCCAACCAACGTAGTCTGACGTCTGACGCAATGTGGGAAGAGGAAACAACCTTAGTGGACGATGCGATGCGGCCGATGTCGACGACTCGTCGTTGGCATTTAACGCATGTTTTGGCTCGCATGCAGGCGATAATTGAGCAACGAATTGCTACGATAATACTCAAATTCTTTGTTGGAGTATTTGCCAAAGAATGTATCGCTAGCTTTAAGTATGAGCCTCCCGTTTAAAACGAGTTTTTCTTCCTCTTATTCCATTTTAATGAGATCTAATTAACGCGTACGATTAATGCGTTAAAAAATTTAATCGCAAATGTTTTTAACGCGTTAATCGAACGCGTTAACGCGATTAAATCAACAGCCCTAATATATATATATATATATATATATATATATATATATATATATATATAGCCTAAATACTCCTAAGATGGACTAGGAAACTTAACCATTTAACCACTAATTCTCACACTGAGCTGCTGTACGTAGGCCTACGTTCAAGTAGGTCTACCATAGGCCTACACGTAGCGTAGTAACTGCATGCACAATTAGGCCTATATATGTAGCCTATCTATCATAAGTTCAGCGTCGCCCTCCTTTCTTTGAGCTTAATTGGACTGGCAGCACCCAGCTTCCCAGAAACGGCAGTGAAGGAGTTTCTCTTATGTGCATGTAGCATGTAAGCTTATATAAGTTTGAATATGTTTCGAATCTTTCGATGTAATGATATCATTATTAGGCTTAATTAAGTTCCTGAATGTTAGTACGCATCTACTCGTCAGATGTCACCACACTATCGCGCAGTCTGTTGCAATGTTTGTTGTGACAGATCACCAGTCACCAGGATATAATTAGCCTAACAGGTGATCATAAATCATTAATTGCGTCGCTCTGATTATACAACAAGCTCTAGGATGTTAAAAATAATGCTAATTACGTCGCTATAGTCAGGACCATATTAGCCTATATAACAAGCAGTGACACTGCATGGCTTGTTCGCATGCCTTAATATGGACCCATTCAGTTTAGAATTTATTGCTTTGGCCTATTCAGACGACTAGGGCATATCTTCTGATTTCGGCGGATTTAGTATAAAAATTGCACCCTCAATTATTCTGAGCATCCATTTTCAAGGCTATTAGAAGTCAAGTAAACTATGTAGGCTCCAAAGACGGGTTAGGACGCCCCAAGATAGACCCTATCTAATCGATATAGGCCTAGGCCCTAGCTCGAGTAGGCTACGGGTAGGCTACGTGCTGTATAAATCATCATATCCGCACTTCTCTATGCGCTTTGCAAACTAAAACGACCATGCTAATCTACTAAAGTATCCAAATTCGCAAGAACATCTATTAAACTTTTGATTGACATGCTGATAAAATTTTATTTATGGACATGCGCTAGACAACCTGCTCGAAATGCATAATGTCTTTAATAATAATATTTTGTTGCTCGCGCTTGCTTCTATATTTAGCTTCGGATGTAAATAAACATACGTCACCGTCAGCTGACGGTAAGAAAAATAATGGTTTTATTGTAGCGAAATAAAACTTTTCATATTATATGATGATGGAACATTTCGCATGTCACAGTGTGCAATTCTGGGTCGCTTCAATTGAAAATCTGCATAAAATAAATTTATCATAGTTTTAGCTATAAATATTGTTCAACGCTATAGAAACTACGCTGGTTCCCTGCTTCTCGTGTAGATCAATTGTTTTCTATTTGCTTTTCTTGCGGTTGTTTGTCCAGAGCAGAGCACCAGATGCATGCTCGGTGAGGATGTGAAGGCTGGTTCTATGCTCCTGTAAGTAATCATTTACGCCTTTGCGATGTGTTGAAGACCGCACCGGGGAACCAGCTTGAAACAAATAAAGGGAGATCTTTCAGTGGCTTTGATAACTTAGGAAGATCGGATTAGGTTGACATTTTTTGTGAAAAACTGAATTTTGGAGGGGTTCTCCACTCCGCCGGAGCCGGGTACTGCAAGCCTGGCCTCGTCGTCTGAAAACGAAGACGGCGAAAAGCCGAATCCGCCGCGAAAGAGACTGTGTCGAACGTCGGACTTCTGCGATCGAGCAATCATGCAAACTAACGGGGTGGATCACCCCTCAGCGACGAACCCCGCTGTTACCGCGATGGATGGGGTGGAAGACGGTCTTCTCAATGGGGTCACCAACGGGGAACTGGCCGATAGATCCGCGACGACTGAAACCAGAGGAATGTCGAAGACACAGCAGGAGATAATACGACTTATCGGGCAATTTTTGCGCAATTTGGGTCTAAAGTAAGTGACTCTCCTTTGTTTGGGTTTATCGCCTTTTATATAAATCAATTAATTATAAGTGGAACGGCGTCAAACGTTCCAGCTGTTACAGGTCCACTGAACGATGCATGACTTCAGCCTATTGTGTTTAGTGTTAATTTTTGTGTTCATCTGTTCATTGTTATTGTTTCTTTGTTGTTGTTTGAAGTGGTTAAGTTAAAATGATTGGCAAACAATGACTTGCAGTTAACCGGGGTGTTGAATTTCTTTGTTTATATGTTAGGAAGAGAATGCTGAATGAGGAATTTTTAGGGACTGTGAAATTTATATTGTATAGAATAAATTAAATGTGTGAGTTTGGCTGGTGTATAAACTTCTGCTTGAATTAATTACAAAATATGTATCATATTACATAGCGTGAACATGAATGAATGGTTAGTGATTTACAACGATAAATTGATAAAGAAAGACAATGGTTATAGGGCTGCGAATGAAAAGTTGGCAGAAATACAAATTTATACAAACCCAAGCAATTGAAATTTCTGCTTTTGCACGATTCTGTGGAACTTCTAGTTCCCAGTCTGTTGTTTCAACTCTTTCAAGTTCATTGCTGTGATTGGTATCTCGCAAATGTGTGGCGGAAATGGACGGTTGTGCGTACTAAGAGAACGCCTTGATAATTGCTTTATCTTCTTCGACGAGGAAATTCAGGATTTATAAATAGTACTGGGAATGCAGTTTGAGGCTGATTGGTTTGACAGCACTGCTCTTTGAGCCCCTCTTTCTCAGTTTCCTTAGTTTGTTGTTTTGAACAGATTTTCAAAATCTGTTTACATTTCAGGTACCAAGTTTGATAATTTGCAGAATACTGATAAATATGATCATCTATTTCTTTACTTAGCTATCCAAACACTTAAGCAATTAAGTAAATATACATGTTCTTTATTAAACTTAATGCGGGAAAAATAGTACTTTGTGCACCATGGCATCAGAGGGCGAATTTCTGTGAAGTACAAGTACAACATTCTTCCTGTAAATTACTTTACTTGTGATTTTTCCACTCATACATTTCACATTCCACACATTTCAGAATTCTATAATGAAGCCGTGAGTGGAGGGTATATTCGGTTGTTTTCCGTGGTTGGGGCAGCTTTATGTGAAACATACCCGAAGTTTTTTCAGAACGCCTGTGAAGAGTCTGGTTTCTGCCTGCAGGGTTTGGCACCTTATACAATATACATACCCCATCGTGTGATGCCGAATTAATGTTGCTGTTCATGTGATTAAGTGGAGGAAAATGTTTATGACTGTGAATTTTAGCAATTAATTAATTGTTAAAAATTCTGATGTATGAAATTTCGACTTGCAGGTTTGATTAATTTTCTTATATAAATACCATGATGTCGTGAAGCCCATTTCTCGAGTAAGTAATATGCTGAACAAAGATTGTGTGAAGCGAGTGGCAGGTTAAGCAATGAAGAAAAAAACGGGTTTTGAGATAAAGAGCTGTGAATATTGAAGTCTCTATTTTGTTTGACAGTCTTAACTTTAGCATGCTCAAAGATTGAAGTTTTCTTGTATAAAGAAAGTAATTAACTGATGACTCGTGGACTAAATTTCTCATTTTTTTGTGCTAGCAACAACTAAAATAATTGAAGTTATTCAATTAAAGTTAATCATTTTTAGAGATTAATTGATTGGCTGTTGTAATCAGCACGAGACATAAAGTTGTTAAATGGCAGACTTTAATGACTGAGCAAATGTACTTGTGTGTATGTAGTCGCACTGTTGAGCAGTTGGCCTGTGAGTCGGGTTGTATTCTGGAGGATCCCACAGCTTCGAAGCTGAGACAGCATGTTATGGATGGAAAATGGGACAAGGTATAGTGCCTTAATTATTGATTATTTTATAGAAATAGTTTAGAATTTAGTTGCACTAAGAATGCTTGTAACTGAGATATGAACATTTGTTTTAAATTGATTGTAGAGTTGGGTTGTTATTGTTATATTCGTTTAATTTGCAACAAAACTGAAAGACACACCGATATCAGGTACAAAAAGTAGATCAGCAAATGAAACACAATTGGGTCATTCCAGCTCAACTCAACCAATGCCTCCCACCCGACCATCTCCGATTTGGCTGAAATTTTATCCACATGTTGCAGGGTATATTGGATGGAAAAATCCGAAATATTTGAGAAATATTTCAAATACTCTCCAAGATATCGTGGATTTCGTGACCCCACCCCCCGAAGGCATATCGCGAAACTTCGTGATGTCCACTTTTTGAGAGTTAATATCTCTAAAACGGATTCACCAAATTGGATGATTTTTTTTATGCCTATACAGTTTCTTACATAGATTACAGAAATATTAATAAAGTTATTGTGTGTCCTATAAATTCAGCTGAATTAAATATCAAAAGTGCCTTCACATTCATTTCATATCGTATTTTTGCAATAATCAGTTATCAATATCTCCATATATACCAGGCACAATGCATTCATATTTTATATGTATACTGTTTAGGTAGCTGGCAATTACTTGGCAAAGTTTTACTTGATCAGTGATACCCATTTGCTGGATATCTGCTGTCAAAGTTGACTAAACCTTATACGGGGGGTCGACAAGAAAAAATATTCCCAAAAAGGATCAGAAAAATATCTATTTTTTATTGCATTTTCGGATAGAGCATAGTTCAATTGATAAGTGTTCCAAAAATCCCAATGGCGTTTTTTGTTTTAAGGAGTTTACAGTGTGCCAAAGATGGTCGTTTTTTGGTATCGCGAGTTGCACTTATTGATGAGATTTGACAAATTAGTCAGCATTATCATACAGCCCAAATGCTGTGAAACCATTGTGATCATTTGTATAATATAATATAAAGAAATATAACTAGGTTATGCTTGTTTAAGCTACAGCAAACATAAATTTGCATTTTTTTAAATCATAATCAGAATGGATTTGTAACCAAATTAAGTGTTCATTACTCTATGAAACTATATATATATATATACATACCAACAATGTACAACTGCTCAAGACACAAAGATGTCAAAATAATCAATTAATATCATTTTTGCATGCAGAATCACATATTTTGAAAGTCTTTCTGTGCATAGGTGGAAAATGTTGTCAGCACAGTCTTCCACACTGAATTGTCCAGCTGGTATTGTCGTGCGCTGTTACTACGTGCTCGAGGTGCTGGCACTAAGCAGAGTACATGTTCCAATGGAACCCAGCACACGTCATCATGCCGTGGCCAAGTCAAACGATAGGTTGCCCTACTTTTTGTACTGGTCATGAATTTGACAAGTACATCCTCTCCTTCTTCTGATCGGTCTGTTATTAATCCAATGTACCAGTTGTTGTCATAAATTGCTGCCACATACAGCCCAGGTTGACACATAGTGGCATCCAACCTGGTGTTCTCACTTGCTTTGTCTGTTTCATTTGTGTCATCTGTTTCATTGCAGTCGTCAATGTCACTAACTGGTGCCACAGTTACAAACGAGTCGACAGATACTCTTCGCATCAGTATTAGACGCTTTGAAACTGGTATAAAAAGATGATGACTGCGAGTTCCAGAAATTGTCTTGGCAGCTCTATTGTATTGGTCATGTGGAGTCAAAATCTGATCATTGATGGGGCTTGCAGACTAGCACGTGCAGCGAGTCGCTTTACAGTTCCTCTAATACCATCACAAGGACTCTTTCCATGTGATGTGGCAAAGAAGTGCCACTCGGCATTATACAATTATGGAAATAAAAACATAAAAGGGATCCATTTCTTCTAGATTTCTAAAGCATCCGTTGACCAGCATACAAAGGACTTCAAGTTGGAAGAGAGGTATAGAGCTGCCAAGACAATTTCTGGAACTCGCAGTCATCTTTTTATACCAGTTTCAAAGCGTCTAATACTGATGCGAAGAGTATCTGTCGACTCTTTGTAAGTGTGGCACCAGTTAGTGACAATGACGACTGCAATGAAACAGATGACACAAATGAAACAGACAAAGCAAGTGAGAACACCAGGTTGGATGCCACTATGTGTCAACCTGGGCTGTATGTGGCAGCAATTTATGACAACAACTGGTACATTGGATTAATAACAGACCGATCAGAAGAAGGAGAGGATGTACTTGTCAAATTCATGACCAGTACAAAAAGTAGGGCAACCTATCGTTTGACTTGGCCACGGCATGATGACGTGTGCTGGGTTCCATTGGAACATGTACTCTGCTTAGTGCCAGCACCTCGAGCACGCAGTAACAGCGCACGACAATACCAGCTGGACAATTCAGTGTGGAAGACTGTGCTGACAACATTTTCCACCTATGCACAGAAAGACTTTCAAAATTTGTGATTCTGCATGCAAAAATGATATTAATTGATTATTTTGACATCTTTGTGTCTTGAGCAGTTGTACATTGTTGGTATGTATATATATATATATAGTTTCATAGAGTAATGAACACTTAATTTGGTTACAAATCCATTCTGATTATGATTTAAAAAAATGCAAATTTATGTTTGCTGTAGCTTAAACAAGCATAACCTAGTTATATTTCTTTTATATTATATTATACAAATGATCACAATGGTTTCACAGCATTTGGGCTGTATGATAATGCTGACTAATTTGTCAAATCTCATCAATAAGTGCAACTCGCGATACCAAAAAACGACCATCTTTGGCACACTGTAAACTCCTTAAAACAAAAAACGCCATTGGGATTTTTGGAACACTTATCAATTGAACTATGCTCTATCCGAAAATGCAATAAAAAATAGATATTTTTCTGATCCTTTTTGGGAATATTTTTTCTTGTCGACCCCCCGTATAAGGTTTAGTCAACTTTGACAGCAGATATCCAGCAAATGGGTATCACTGATCAAGTAAAACTTTGCCAAGTAATTGCCAGCTACCTAGACAGTATACATATAAAATATGAATGCATTGTGCCTGGTATATATGGAGATATTGATAACTGATTATTGCAAAAATACGATATGAAATGAATGTGAAGGCACTTTTGATATTTAATTCAGCTGAATTTATAGGACACACAATAACTTTATTAATATTTCTGTAATCTATGTAAGAAACTGTATAGGCATAAAAAAAATCATCCAATTTGGTGAATCCGTTTTAGAGATATTAACTCTCAAAAAGTGGACATCACGAAGTTTCGCGATATGCCTTCGGGGGGTGGGGTCACGAAATCCACGATATCTTGGAGAGTATTTGAAATATTTCTCAAATATTTCGGATTTTTCCATCCAATATACCCTGCAACATGTGGATAAAATTTCAGCCAAATCGGAGATGGTCGGGTGGGAACCTTCCTCAAAATTGGTTGAGTTGAGCTGGAATGACCCAATTATAGGCTACCTAAAATTGTTTATGTCCATAACCATTGAATCCATCTTTGGATGAGTGTAGAAAATTACGTAAATAATTCCAAAAAGTAATGATTTTACGCTTTTATGCTAGGCTGATGAGATTGGATCTGTTGTGTGTTTCTTTTGTATCTCTTCTATGTGTTGTATGTATTGACTGATCTGTGTACATTGTATAAAGTAATCTCTGTTTTGTTTAGCAACATTGGCCTGATGTTTATTTGCTGCAAGAAATATATCATGTAAGACTGCACTTGCGAAGTTGAAAGGCACTGAAGAAATGTGTAGTTGTTGCAAATACCATGTTAAAAGAATCTGATGTAATATGACCTTGCTTAGAGGTCGTATTTTGTTGACCAGTGTAATCTTCGGATGTCTATATTCTAGTCTGTAACTTGGACTAATGGTGTTATTTGATGTTCAGTAAATGTCAGTGGGTGACATTTGGTGATCTGTAAACACTAGAGGTGGTTGATATTTTTCACCGTTTTTTTAAGAGTCGGCGAAAAATGCCCCTGCTGGTTTGCATTTTTTTACATTTTAGGTCGAAGCTGATGTCTTGCAGCTTCAATCGTCCTTACCAATTTCTGCTCAAGAGCTGACAGTTTGTTTCTTTTCTTCATAGTTTCTAGAAAGTTTAACTCAAGTTGTTTGTTATTTGAATGCAAATATAAACAAAATTGGCCCATTGGTACATTTTGTCCCAATCCATAGTGTGATTTGAGAGTTTTTTCCTTCTATGTATGAATACTTTTATGTATGATTACTAGTAGTAGTTATATTCAGACTTGCAAGGAAAAAGGTACTGTGATAGTAAACGTAATTTATGTATAATTACTTTTATGTTTACATGTAAATACTGCTTAGTTATATTCAGACTTTTAAGGAAGATGGTGCTGTAATATTAAAGGTCACATTCTAGAGTAGCATAAGATGTGGTAATGCTCTTTTTAGTGCATGTGTCTTTCAGCAGTACGTAACCCTTGAGCATGATCCCGTGTTTCAAGGAATTTTTTGTTGAATTACGAAAAAGATGAAAGTGATCCGACAACTGGACAAGCTTTTGTTATCCTAAGTTGTGTGTCTGAACAACATTTTGCAGATTTTGTATGTTACTTGAGAATTAAAGCTCTTCAATGCAGACGGAAAGGCATACTCGAGCATTTATATTGCTGTGGCAGGGCTGGGAGCGCCTCTGAGTGGGTTACTTGAAGGGCCACTAAAAATGTTTTTGAAATGAATGAAAATGAAGAATGAATGAATTCTCATATGGACAGTGATTGTTTTATTATTAACATCATTATAAAATGTAATATGCCAAACCAATTTTTTTTTATGGCATGTCGTAGCTGTAGAACTCTGGATCCATCCGTCCATTCATCCATCAAATAGACAGAAAAAAAGCTGTTAACTAGTTAATAAGATGCTGACATCTGATTGTGATTTTGAATTGAATCAATCATGGGTGGTGCCTTGTGTGTTGTGAAGCAGATTGTGTAGAACAATTGTTTTAGATTATTTAGATAATTATATATATATGTGATAATGTGTATTCATCAAGACACCTATTTCTAGCACCTTTTTTTAAAGTACTTCATAAACAGTGACGTGCGCACGGCTATCTATCTCTTATCTCTGCTGAGCAAGTGCATTTTTCAGTGCTAGGCAATCGTAAAAATGACAACGCCTGCCTTGTTTAATTGTTATCTGATGAGATGCACTGAGACTGTTTGGTTTTTTCTGTTTCAGAAAATGCGTCTTATGATTCTTGAGCAGAAGTATCTGGAGATGCTGGAGGATGGACAGCATCACGAAGCCCTCGACTGCCTCCGCAACCAAGTTACTCCACTCAAACCTAACACTGAGCATGTTCGCCAGCTGAGCTCGTGAGCCCTTAGGCACCTTGACCTCTCATTTATATATTCATTCATTAATTCATTCATTCAAGAATTTCTATAGCGCCTCTTTAAGGAAGACTACTCAGAGGCGCTCCCGAGACTAGCATGGCAAAGAGCACAGTTTTAGTTGATAAAAAAATGCTTCAGTAGGAGCTCCAGGAAGCAGACATAGCTCCTGTGGGAGCCCATTCCAGATCACTGGGCCCACCATGGCAAAGGCCCGATTCTGCATAGTTGCAGTTCGTGCGAATGGAACCAAGAAGACCCCCTTATGTATGTGTGCTTCTCATTATTTCAAGCCAAAAATGAACCTTGAGAGAAAAAATGTTTAGCCACATTTTCTGCAACATATGTTTTTTGCATGGTGTCACGTTGTGCAGTTTGTACAGTGTTTAATTCGCAAAATGTTACATGCTAGACAGTATGAGCAATGCATTCTAACATAGTGGAGTGCTTCTCGACCTTTTTGCTGCTGAGGACCAGTAATTTTTTGCTTTTCAAACCAAACTGATTTTAGATATCTGTACAGTGTGCACTAGTAGGAGGAAGGGTGGGAAGGAGGGAGGGTGGGAGGGAGGGATGGTGAGAGAGTGGGAGGGTTGGAAGGAGGGAGGGACGGATGGACGGATTGGCAGGGAACGGCCCGAATCCTAAAATTCCCGGGCAACGCCGGTTACCCCAGCTAGTTGTTAATAAAGAATATAAGTACATACTTTCCATTTTGCAGACTGGTGCTTTACAGCATCAACTTACATATATATATATATAATATAATATGACTTGTTATAATAAAATTGGACTTCATGTACAGCATTTTCACTGATTAGTACAGAATGTTTTTTGTTGCTGTTGCGTGTTTGAACCGTAAATCATGTATGAGCACTATTCTGTGTTCTCATTTAGAACATCTATGTTTAACAGCATACGAGGCTGATCTCTTTATTTGAATAAGATCAGAATTGTGATTCTGTTTAGCCCAATGATTCCTGCTTCAATACTTGGACTGCGGACCACTGCCGTTTCAATAGCAGAAGCTTGGAAAACTTGTTGAGCTATTTGTTACCATGAATATTATGTTCGCGGCTTTTGTTTGCTTCACAAATGAATTGGGGGTGAATGGACAGCGTATGCCTGCTGTCTGAAAACCCATTTCTCAGAAGCGTTCAAAAGCATCTCATTTTCTAAATTTTACTGGTTATTTTCTCTGCGAGTGATTGGTGTTACTCTGAAATACGTATCTTTTGAAAAGGTGCCTGATTGGTGTCCTTTGAAAAGGTATCTACCATAATTGGTGTTACTTTGGGAATGTGTCTGTTGAGTGTTACTTTCAAAGACCTACATTGTGGGACTTATTTTAGAGGATTCTTATGGGTGCAAGTTTTCAAAGAAGTGTTTGATTGGTGTTACTTTTGAAAAGGTATCTGATTGGTGTTACTTTAAAAAGGTATCTATCTAATTGGTGTTACTTTGAAAAAGGTATCTATCTAATTGGTGTTACTTTGAAAAGGTATCTAATTGGTGTTACTTTGAAAAGGTATCTAATTGGTGTTACTTTGAAAAGGTATCTAATTGGTGTTACTTTGAAAAGGTATCTGATGTGCAGTAGCTCCGAGGATATCCACAGATTGGCCAAGTGGTCTGGAAAGGGTCCAGTCTCGCGAGGGAAGCTGCTCGAGTCTTTACAGGGTAGGTGTTCTCTTTAAAATTCATTACTTTACGAATAGAAGTGTTCGAGATGTGGATATGGAGAATGATGGAACGGGTCAGCTGGACAGAGCATAAATCAAACGAAGAAGTCCTGAAGAAGGTGGAAGAGGAAAGATCTTTGATGAATACAATTAGAACAAGGCAGAAGAACTGGATAGTACATGTACTGAGAGGCAATTCCTTGCAAAGGGACATAGTGGAGGGCAAAATAGAGGGGAAGAGGAAGACCTATGGAAAAGTTCTTGGACTGGATGATGGAGGATGGATATGGAAAACTCAAAGAAAAAGCACAACACCGAGAAGAGTGGCGTCATTGGACATCTGGACCTGCCGAGAGGCAGCAGACCTAAAGAAGAAGACTTTACGAGTGTTTATGTTTTGGTTGAGACTCGATTGGATTAAGATGTTTGGCTGTCCCCCTTAATGCAGCGCTAATCTCTGATTGCTGCTTTGTGCATTGCGCATTAATTGTAATCTCCGAACTTCTAAAGCCCTACTCGAAAGCCAGGTGCGGGCACCAGGTTATTCACAAGCACTGAGTCAAAGGGGCTGTACGTAAGAGTAATCCACACGATCAGAAGAAAGACTTAGTGGTACTTTGCTTCCAGGACACAAGATTTAAATCAGTAAAACAGCAATGTTTTAGGCTTTTTCTAGTGCACGTTGGATAGAATTAAATTTATTTGAAACACAGTTATAACTAATAATTTCCTAAAGTATATGTTAAATTTAGTGAACTGAAGAGAAATGTGCAGTAATATCAAATTTTGTTTGTGTTTACATTTTGATTTGAAGATGCAGTATGAAACAACTTTTACCAATGGACATGAGAAATTACGTTTTATTTTAAGATGAATTATAAAGACACTTATCTCCTGCCTTTTGTCGCTGACAGTATACATAACACCACTGTGTTTAACAACACTGGTAAATGAGGCTTTTCATTTGTAGGGGGTGTACACTGTAGGGTAAGGGTAAACATTTTGGCATGAAGAGCGCATGGTTGTGGGATCTCTCCCGCTACCCTCCCAAAAAAAGGTTCACTCAACCTTCCATTCAGCAGATGCTATTGGTTAATTGAGCAGTGCGAAGTGATGGGCGCCCTGCATGACTGCTGAGAGTTAAATTCGACTCCTGTTATAACTCGTGATCATTTTTTCATCACCAATTATAATCACACTGTGGTGTGTCGGTTTGAAATTAAACAAAGATTAAATATTGTTATTTTGTTAATTTCATAAGTATTTGCTGATTCTGTTTTTCTTTTCCTCCCCACAGCGTATCTGCCTTCGTCACTGATGGTACCACCGCAGCGATTGATGACGCTGCTAAATCAGGCTGCCCTACGACAAATGGACCAATGCCTTTTTCATAATACAGCCTACGGGGACAGCCCGCTCGAATCCATTTCTCTGCTGCTGGACCACACGTGTTCCAAGTAAGGCGCCGTTCAGGCATGCTTGACCCTTTAGCGACCGGCTAGATATGTTTTCAATGCATTTTAGTATACGCTTGTCATTGAAGGGTTAAATGACTGATTTGTTAGGTTTATTATAAACCGTCTTGTTATCTTACTTGTTAACTTTCCTTTCACAGGACTTGTCTAACTATTTTTATAAACTACTCAAGACTTTCATTTGGTCGTGCCTGGTTCGGGAGCGCCTCTGAAGAAGTATCTTGAAGAGGTGCTATATAAATTCCATAGATAAATAGATTGATAGATACATTGATAGATACATTGATAGATATTAGATAGATACATTGATGAATCTGGTTGTCCAGTTGCTTTGCACATGTGTGACCTTTGTTGTGTTAAAATATTCATAATATGATAATAATGATGGTGATAATGACAATAATCTATTGCACTGTGATTATTGTCGGTGGTTTTATTGCTCGTGGCTAACTTTTAATTATTGCGCAGCAGAGTGGTTTTCAAGTGGAACTCTTGAGCCTGTAATCGACGATTTGCGGATTGAAGCTGGCGAGGGGGGGACTCCATTTAATGACCCTGATCGAGTTCTTCATTGACACTCATCAAACAGTTAAATTTCATACCATGCTCACTTTGCTCAGTGGCGACATAGACTGGGGAGTAAGCTGTTAAGTTGTGTGATGCTCTGGCTCTATGTCCAAGGTCTTGGGGATTTGTGTCCAATGTACTTAATGGACCAAGGAGCAAGATATGAGGGCTAGCTCTGTGTTTCACTAGGAACACACACGCTCTACTTCAACTACTTGAATAATTTGCTTTCTTGCACTTGCGTGCATCAAGTTTAGTGCAGTATTGTTTTGTGTATGACCATTTGTAAAGCCTTCTCTCAGCAAAAAACCTTTCTGAAGCTATCCGAGTGTGATCGACCCCGAGAGAACAGGCAGGATTTGACGTGAGAGAAAGATAGGGAAAGACTACAAAAGTGAAACTGATGGCATAAGTCCATTCCGTAAAGAGGGACCTATGCAGGCAATAGTTATAGCATGTTGATGGCTTTAATACTGTTGGTTATTACTTTCACTACATGTATGTTGTTGCATTGTTCGTTAGCTTTACGGAAGACCGAAGCTTTATTGTTTGGTGGTAGATGGTTTTCATTTTTGAATGAAGAATGTTGACCATAATTAATTACCATAATGACAGTTTTCTGAATGCTTATTACATTACAATGAAATTAAAATCCGGTATAGTTGCAATGTAACTACAGTCTTGTCTGCAGTAGACTTGGGGCACTTCACATCCAGGACAGTATTTAAATCGGTACAAATTGGTGAGGTGTGACGAGTCCTTGGCTTTAAATGGAGTCCTTGCAGATATCTGAATGGAATATTTCGGACTTTATTCGAATATCGTTTTCTTTATTGCTCTTCAAGAAAAACCTTGAGACTTACTTGTTTAAGATTTATTATTAGTAGACTTTCCTACTACGCTCAAGATTTTGTTCAAGGTGCTTTTCTGTTTAGGCACATTATAAATGCAGTTTAATAATAATAATAACGCCATAGCCTTCAGGGGCTTGTTCACACACCCCACCGGGGTCGAGGACAACTATCATAATAATAAAATTTAATAAAACAAAAAATATAAAAATAATATTGATAAATGCATATATACATTAGTTTTAGTTATGCAACTTTCTGCCCCAGGAAATGTGAGCAATTTGTACATTATATCTAGTGTTTTGTCAGGTGTTCAGAGTTTATCAGCCACAGCCAGTTGGTGTTGTACAGGTTGTAGCGGAAATAAAAAATGGTGTTGAATAATAATAATAATAATATGATGATGATGATGATGATGATGATGATGATAAAAGATTTTAGTTTCATAATAATAATAATTTAATAGTATAGAAATAAAAAATAAATGATATAATAATATAAATAATAAAATAGTAACCTTCCTGGACAAAAATGGGAGTGGATTCATTTTGTTAGGAACTTTCAATGTCTTCAATTTTGTCTATAGGGATCAATTTCCCTGCACAACTTCTCAGATCCTGTCGGATCACGCGGAGGACGTGTGGTTCTGCCGCTTCTCACCAGATGGCTCCAGATTGGCCACCGGTGCAAAGGACGGCAGCCTTATCATTTACGATGTCGATAAGGTAGCATACGTCTGAATTTCAGTATTTCTTCAGTTTTAAGATGTCGCTCAGTTTCTCAGTACGTTCCACTATGACACTTAGTCGTGGTTGATGTACTTTTGTTACAGCTTATAAGCCAGACCATTTGTAAAAAGTGGATGATGCGGAAAATATTAATGTTACCCTAACCAATTGTAGCAGATTATTGCGTGTCAAATTAACCGTTTCTTTCAGTTGTTTAGTTTATAATTTAAGTGGGAGTATAAATTAGTTGATTTAATAATGGCATATAATTAATCAATCGTGACTATCATATAATACGCATTGGAGACTTGATTGTATCGTATATGGCCTTAGTAACTGTCATGCATTGCATTGCAACGATATAAACAAGGAACCAATTAGATCTATTCAAAGCTATCGAAACACCTATTCACATGTTATAGTTGGAGTTTATCGTCACTGTGTGATAGAAAAAGACCATTAGCGACACCCTCCTCCTTTATCCAGGCTTGAGACTGGCACTGGCAGAGTGCAACCAGTGGTGGTGTTAGGCGACACCAATCCTGCACTGTGGTTGGTGTTCAGTGGTGTGTTGTGTTGTAGGAAACGTACAGACTGACAAGAAAGCACAGTCTGGCCGGTCAGGCGAATGGAATTGCTCACATTTCCTGGAGCCCGGATGGAGTTCATATCATCACCTGCGGACCCGAAGGTTCAGCAGAGGTCATCATCTGGAACGTCGAGGTGAGGTCGACACAAAGATCCTGCAGTTTGTTTCAGACATTCAAATGAGTTTTCTGCTATTTACTGAAGACTTAGGCTTTTTGGGGTGGTTGTAAGCTATGGGCCGTGTTGCTTAGGAAATGACAGGTGTCCATCTTCCATGAAGAGATGCCAAGGAATGTATATCATAACTTACACTTACCCCAGATGGTTTGAGCCTACCGCAAGCAAAACCTGTTTGCTGGTCTACATGTAGATATCTGGACCAGAGCAGCAACAAGGTTGCTCTCTGCTGAAGAAGGAAGAAGAATATGTATTATTATCCCAAGACAATAAGTTCTGGGTTATTGTGCTGACAAAACAACTCTAATCCTAAGAAACCGACTACTCCACAGACTACCCATTTGTGTCATGGTTGACTTGTCAAGAAATTGGTGTCTGAGTCTACAAACCTTGATACACTGTTACCCTCATGAACCAGCAGACTTCCATTGAAACTGCTGTTAAATTGCTAACTGTGTGTATCTGCAGACTGTTTGAAATGATAATTGTTAGTTATTTTTTTAGCAAGCACTATTATTAACAAGGCGATTAATTCTGTGCTACTGTATGGTTTCACCTCGTCATGTTGATTTTTAGGATTGCTAAATATTACTGTCAGTAGATGTCAGCATGAGCTTTGAATATTGTTGAACGCTTTCCAAGGACTCTATACAGAGGACTGGTTTCTTCTTCTTTAGCCGCCTTGTACACGTTTTTGGGCAATAATAGGAGTTCCGGAAAATTTCACATCTTATTTACAAAATAAAAGCATTCAATTAGTTACCTCTATGAAAACAGATTGACGACTAATTATGTTTGCAAAATAAACAAATACCTTTGGAGATTCAAAAAATCATCCTTAGCAATAGAAATGGACTTTTAAGTGGATCGCCATCTATTGCTCAGAGTGAAATCATGACCACAAAATGTTCCCAAGTAACCTATCCTGTAATATAGAATCCTTGAACGCTTTCTATTTGATCTTCAGACTGGTGAGCAGAAGAATAAAGTGCTGCAGGCGAACGATGACAGTTTGACGACGGCTACCTGGCATGCTGATGGCGTACGCTTTGTTACGGGTGGAGCCAAAGGACATTTCTATCAATGTGTAAGCCTGTCATGCTATGCGCTAGAATTTCTGGAGATTTCTGTTGGATTGGTTCAAGCCTGTAGATACAGCCGTTCTGCTTGAAATTCCCTATTGTTCGTTGATTGCTGTAGTTCCCAGTTTATAATGCAAATTGTCTTCTAGAGTATTGAGGCAATTTCATAATTTTTTAGCGTGTTCAAATTAAATGTTTCCTCTTGGCTGCGGCAACGGAACCTGATGATGAGTTCTCTGCCTGCATACAAGTCCCCTTTGGATTTATGCCTCCTGGGGATGAGATGATTAAGGTGGTTTTCCATTGCCTTCTCCATAGACAATAATTATTGTCGGTGAACAACTTTTCTCAGGGTTGCTGCACATTGGCTTATGGTAGACATGAGCATGTGACTCTCAGGTTGCAAGCACAGTGCATACCACTAAACTGTCGTGTACCGTCCCTAGTAGAATGTTTATGTTGGTTGTTGTGTCACTTTGCTTGTATATTAATAAGTTTTCAGCATTGTTCAAGAAGCTGATTCTTGCATCAGATTTGTTGCAGAGTAAGATGAATTGCATTTGAAATGTTTTTATGAGAACTACAGTAGTGAAGAAAATTTGTAGTTGACATGATTCCATTTATGTGTGATTTACTCTCACCTCTAGAATAGTACATAGTACAGTAGTAAGAGGCGGCATTTCAGTTGACATACGAAATGCCTGTACAATTATTACTGCGTGCAGCATCATTAATTGAATCCTTATGCATTTGAGGTTAATTAGTAAAAAAGCACCCAGCTAATTGCTGGGTGCTTTCCATGCAAATTTAAACACACACTTGCGTGTGTTGAATGTAGAACATTGATGACAGTGCTCACCGATCAGAGGTGCTCCCAGTGTGAAAAACCCAGGGAAAAGAAAGTGGTTTTGCGAACTCACTGATACATTTCTGCCTTTTACTTAAAAACTAAACACACACACAGAGTGTCACACACATGCACACACATATATATATATGTGATTTTGACATTGTTGAATGTAGAACATTGATGGCAATGTTCTGTCCACTTGGGAAGGCGTTCGTGTCCAGGGAGTCGTCTGCCTGTCCGACAATCGAACGGTTCTAGCGGCGGACTCACACTACCGTATTCGAGCTTACAACTTTGATGATCACACAGCAGATACTGATTTGTGAGTTGCAAAACGAGTCAGTTATGCATTCAGTCGAGTCTGTAACAGTGCTCTGTGTTTGTTTCATATCGTATGTGTAAATTTATACAGCGCCTCTTACAGTGCTCACCGATCAGAGGTGCTCCCAGTGCGAATGACACTGGGGAAAGAAGGTGATTTTGCGAACTCACTGATACATTTCTGCCTTTTACTAAAACTAAAACGAGTATGTTGGACCTTTTGGGTCACTGGCCCATGTGCCTATTGCAATCTTCCTGCACCTGTTTTAGGAAGCTAAAGCCTTTGTTTTAAAAAAAACCAGTTCAAAATATACTTTCAGCTCAGCTCTGAGCATTCATATTTGTTCTCACTGAAACAATGTCTGTAACGCAATCTAAAAGTAATTTGGTGCAATTACAAATGCGGAGGAGAAATGGTTGCATCATTATGACCTTTAAAGCACTTATTTAAATCAGTTAGAGTCGTACATGCAGTTCTTTACGAAGATACTTCCAGCACACTGTTCAAAATGTCTTGACATGTGTGCATGCAAGGTTGCTGGAGGAGGAGGTCTACTGCCTGTTTAACCCGCTATCCCATTATGTGACGTAGACTGCTTGTCTTTTGTTAACCCTTTAACAGCAAGTACTCAAATGCATGCATGGAAACCAATGCTGTTCTGTTCTCAGCCATCCCCGTTTCGAGGCTTGGCCGCATCATGAACAATTGATTCCATTATTCATGATGTTGCTTGGAGATGATGAGATGGTAGGTTCCCCAGTTCCTTTCCATCTCGTGAAACCAATGCAGCTCGTTGTAAAAGGGTTATTTAAAGGAATGTGCTAGAATGATTTTGACCGTTTTTTATGCTTGGTCTTGTTTTTGTAGACTTCAGGAACACCATCCCATCATGTCGTTCACAGTCAATGATTCAGAACAGCTAGCCTTACTAAACATCGCAACTCAGGTGAGACGCAATCTAGCCTTGTTTATTTAATGGGAAACAATGCTTCTCGTCTTTAACCCTTTACCGACCGTCACTGTAGGATTTCCCATACCATTTTACTGCAGTCTTCGTATATGCCCTGTACGATGATATTGTCTGTTTAAGCTGCGTCTGTGTCAGCTCAGTACTTCTAATAAACGGATTGACTGACTGATTGATTGATTGACTACACTATTGTCCATGAAGGTTTAAAGTGTTGATGTTATACTTGAAGAAACTGAACTGCAAATTCATGATGGGCAGCCTGTGTTTGGAATACGAGAAATATCCATGGTGATTTTATGATTTCCGATTTTTTAGCCATACATGTAGCTGACGGCCAATTGTTATGCTGAGGGAGATAATAACTCTATCTTTTAACTTACTGTACGAGTTGAATTTAGCTGTATGGCATCGTGCAAGGCGTCCTTTTCCATTTTACAGTTGCCTCTAGGAAATGGAAAGCCGAGTCAACCTTAATGGGCTAGCGAGTTTCTAACTGGCATCTTGATCTTTATTTATGGTTGCATGTTGCCATCTTATTCAACCATCTCTCCACTAAGTACTGAGGGGTACTGAATAAATGGCTAGTGAGTAGAGAGGTACTGAATTAGAGTACCATTTAAGTGTGCAGATGCATCTACATCTGTTTTCTGGTGCGGTTTTAATTGGCATTGTTAAAGTGCAGCAGAGGACAATGTCTCAATTGTCTTAAGGCATCTCGTTGTTTTGTTTGCCTGGCTTCTAGGGAGTACACTTGTGGGACGTGCCCAGCAAAAGTCTTGTCAGAAAGTTTCTCGGAGTTTCTCAGAGCTTCTACACAATTCATTCGTGCTTCGGTGGGCTCAATCAGAACTTCGTGGCTAGTGGAAGTGAAGGTAGAAATCTACACGACAAGTAGAGAAAATAAAGATTAGCTTTTTCTCTAGTTTTTCATTTTTCCCGCTTTAGAAGTAGAAGTAGTCAAGTGCGCAGTGGACACCTACGGGCTATCAGCCCACGAACAATGAAGAAGAACCTATCTTGCTTTGCTCGGCACTTGGCAATATGCCACAATAATAGTATTGAGCAATTTAATATCATTCCTACATTGGTAAAATGTAGGAATAGCAGTCACTGCCCCAGGGGCAAGCATAGGTGGGATCAGCTTGATCTTTTTGATCTACTGCACATTATATTAATTATTCTATTGTATAATACATATATATATGGACAGATCCACATAAATTTGACGTGCATTGCACGCGGTGGCATAGCCAGGAATTTATCAGGGGGGTTTTGGGTTTTTTTATGGCCTGGCCGGATGCCCTTCCTGACACCAACCCAACAGTATTACAGTAAATAAAAATGGAATAAAGTAACAAAGGGAATAGAGTAAGAAAAACAATTGTTACTGTACAAGCAATTGTTCTGTTTTTCCTTATTTAAGTTGATAAATAACCTTTAGAAAAACTTTTGCCCTAAGCCAATGGGGATTTTAACCCCCGAAACCCCCCTTGGCTGCGCCACTGATTGTACGTTTTCTGGTGTTCGTCTTTTCCAGACAACCTGGTCTACATCTGGCACATCAAGCGGGACCAGCCAATCGCGACTCTCGAGGGGCATGCTCGTACCGTCAACTGCGTCCACTGGAACTCGAGCGTGCCGGGGATGTTGGCGAGCGCTTCAGACGACGGAACCGTCAGGATCTGGACACCGGCCTCTGTCCTTTCAAACCACGGCAGTAAGATAACTGAGTTGACATCCGCATGTGTGCTTATAATGTGTATATATATTTTCCAGTGGTCTGGAATGGCCTTCCTTTTGAGCTACGCCTACATCCTGGGACTCTACCAGGATCCTTCCTTACTAAACTTAAAACTGTTCTTTTTGGGTGCGCTTGAGTCCGGAGCGCCTCTGAGTAGTTTTTTTTCTTGAAAGAGCACTATTTAAATGTCTGAATGAATGGATAATATATAATATATTAAATATACATTCATTCCATATGTAATATTATGTATGCATACAGCGGCGCCCGCAGGATTTTTTCTTGTACGCACAGAAATTCTCGATGGAGCGGGAGCAGGGAAAAAATGTTCGTGAAAGTCGCCGAAAAAACTGATGACTTTTTTTTTAGTCATCAGCAAAAAAAATTCCAAAAACATACCTTTTCCATCCGCCGAAAAAACTGATGACCTTTTTTTTAGTCATCAGCCCAACAAAATTTTTTTTAGTCATCGCGCTGTACGCACTTGCGTACGTGCGTACGTCTGCGGGCGCCGCTGTATGCATATATATAAATACAATTATACAGTAATTTTAGCTTCTACAATGTACTACACATTTTATATATAATTATATATTATATAATTATATACTACACATATAGGTATACTATGTACTATTATTATTTTGGAAGTTTTATGTAGTGCCTATTCAAGGTATGCTACTCAGAAGTGCTCCCAGCCCAACCGTGGCTGATTAGCACAGTTTTTTATTCTTCAGGAACTGAGTGGAGTGACCTCTGGGCAATAAGCACATTGTAACAGGGAGGCCATTCCAGGTTGTAGGACCAGAGACTTGTGCAGCGACTTGAGGTGGATTCGAACGTGGAACCCTCCGGCTCCAAGGCACCAAACCCACCACTACACCACCGCGCCCCATAGTGTATAGTGTAGATTGTTGACGATGGTGCATCAAGAGATCTTATGATGATACGTTGTAACCATCTCCACACCTCAATTCATAAGAGAGATTGCCTGACCATGCATTAAAAATTACTGTACTTAATCTTGTGTATGGTATTTTTTTTCGTGTAGTGGATGACTCACAACAATCCGAGGATCAGACTCAGCTATAGCACTGCCTCTTCATCCTCCGAGGAAACGATCAACGCGCTGTAGGAAATGACTGTAAAGCGATATCTGGAGACGAACTGTTTTTTTAGACCATCTGGAACAAACAAACCAAAAAAAGACTACTAACGGAGAAATATTTGCGGAGGAAGAGCGTTTAATTCGTTGGGTCCAGAAGAAGAGGTCCTGGAAACTCCTTTGATCGAATCTTACATGATGATCAGCCATGATCTCGCCGCTGCTTTGTCAGACGTCGGCCTTTGTAGGCTGGTTGTAATTCTCCTCCGACTGGAATTCTTTAGGTTTTGTGGCACATTTGGGAAGTTTGGATCGGAGATAAAAATGCCGAGTCTTCAGCTGGTTTTAACCCTTTCTTTCAGTCAGTTGGTTAGGGTAGACTTTCGGATTTAAGGGTTAGCTAACGCGGTGTTGCGGCTGTACTTCTGGTCTGTGGCATAATTTCTGGACAGCATTTCGGTTCTTTGTTTCGAAGAATCTGGAGCACTCTTTGATATTTGCGCTTCTTTTTTTGTTTTCTACCGGCCTGTTATTTTTGACTGTGCTGCTGTATCAGTGTACAGTGCCTTAATGCACTGTTTTGTAGAGCAGGCAAGAAACAACATCCCACTCTTTAGGTTCGATTCTGTTTAACAGAGTCACTCACTTCCCGATTATTGAAAATTTTCGGCTGCGGAGAAGCCATAGCAGTAAAAAAAAGTCTTTGAATTTTTCATTGTCTTAAATTCACTGCGCACTCTTTGTTCTGCGCTGTGAATGTCTCCCATCAGCTTCTGTGGAGCGTACCTTCGGTTTCGTTGCCAACAAGGAGCTGACTTGATCTCAGGGAAACGGCAGATGATGAGGGACTGTTCAGGCGCTTAGAAAAAGAACGTGCAGTGTGTGGGATTCTACGGGGCTCGCTTGGTAAACTAAGCGATTATTGAGATGGAATTTATAGTTGTGTGTGTGCTGACTCTTTGTTTGCAATACTTGAAGTTTATATACATATATATATTATATATATATATGTTGATAAATATATATGTTAATGAATATGTGTATATATATATATATTAATGAATATATACATGTATTATATATATACAATGCCTAGCCTTATCAAGACATACTAACAAGACAGTTGTTTATTGCAAAGCAGAAAAAGTTTATATGTTAATAAATAAATATGTTAATAAATCTATGTTTATTTATATACAATGCCTAGCCATATCGAGACATACTGACAAGATAGTTGTTGTGTTACAAAGCAGGAAAACAAATTATGTGTTAATAAATATATATATATGTTAATTATATGTTATATATATATTTATATGCAATGCCTAGCCCATAGCGAGGCATACAAACAAGATAGTTGTTTTGTTGCAAAGCAGAAAAAAACTGATATGTTTAACGTAGTTATGCAGTTGTAAATGTTGCGTCGTCATTTTGGTTCTTGTTCAACTTTCTTCCAAGGTAATTTCCAAGCGTCATGCACTGCAGTTGAAAGTCTGAGAGTCAGATTATATCATTAACCATTGTAACTTGTGATGACAGTTCTATTATTTTTATTTGCTCGGCTTCTCTTGACTGTCGCTTTCACGTTAATTAATTTTATGGTTGCTGCATACATACTTGGCAGTACTTGTTAAAATGTATTGCATCCAGGGCTGTACTCAAGGGTATATGCGGGTATACAGCGTATACTCACCTCCAGGAAAAATGACAGCGTATACTCGACTCAAAAACGAGTGTACATGCGGGTCTACAGCGTATACCCACCTGAGTAAGACCAAGTGGGTACACGCAGGCAAAAATCACGAATTACGAAGGCAAAAAATCATAAAGGTAGAGCGTTTTATGCGCTGTTTTAAAGGTCTTCCGTGTGAAATATCACGGCTAAAAACTTTGATGACTAAAAAAGGTCGTCAGAAATTTGTTGCCCAAAAAAGTCGATTTTTTCCGGCGGCAGCGTGTACTCACCTCAAAAGTTCTGAGTACAGCTCTGTTTGCATCACATGGTTGCATATGGGTGTTGTGAATACATCTTTAGTGCAAATAATGCAACTGGGTATGAATATGCACCCAGTATCTTCAAATTTTACTACTATTCTATATGTCACGACAGTCCAGTGGTCAGAAGAAGGTTTTGGTTCAAATCTCGCCAGAGAAGAAATTTGTCGCATTGTTTGGGTTCCACTTGCAATCAATGAACTCTGTCGGCTGTAATGTGTTCACCGACTGTGACAATGTCAGACGACTTACCACATAATTATATGCCCATGAATTTTGAGTCTAGGACTGTAAGACAACATACTGAGGATAAGACAAATAATAATTGCCAGCAATTCGTGACTGTGGCTTCATTTGGGACTAGCTGAAAGGACTGTTCTTCTATGTTAGATTATATATATATATATATATATATATATATATTGTATATATATATAATTTATATGTATCATATACATATAAGGCATCTATGTATATATATTTGCATTCTTGTATGTACGTGGTATATATGTAGACATTTACGAATTAACTCTCTCTTGGCCAGAGATGTTGTTTGATGTTTGCATCTTGTTTGATTTGTTGAGCAATACATGGTATAAAAATGTTTAGTTAATTTGATTTTTTTCACACTGGATTGCAACACTCATCTAGCAAACAAGGCTTAAACTCAGAATTTGACTCGTCTAGTTGGAAACATGTCTGTGTCTAGGTTCGATCAGCAGTGAATGAATTGGTGCATGCATGGACCTCTATGCAAAAGACCGCCACTCAGTGAGACGATTTTAAAACGATTTTTTGTTATGCCTGGATCTTGAAGAAACTAAGGTTGATGATTCCTGGAAAGAAAATTTTTTCCTCTGTTTTACTGATTATTTTTCCACATGATTATTTTAATCAGTTCTGGTTACATACTGGTGCAGGATGAATTGCACAATGGTTTAAGATTTGAAAGGCAGTTGAGGATGTCAGATGTGTCCCTTCTGTCTATATGCAGTGGTTAAAGTGGTTTGGGTGAGCAGTGGGAACGCTGAATGTGAGCAGTGGGAATGCTGATGAAGAATTGTATTGAAATGCATGTGTTTTGGTGCTCCATCAAGATGAGCAGTGGGAACGCAAGCCAAGATTTTCGAGAGCAGTGGGAACGCCGTTCCCACCCACTTTAAACCCTGTCTATATGCATTGCACACACGCACACATAAGGGTCCCACATAAAATAAAAATTAATAAACATAACATAACAAATAACATAAAGTTAAGCTGGTTTTTACTCTTTCAGAAGACTTGTTATCTGTGGTTGAGTTATTGCGGACAATATAAATATTCGTTTATTTGAAAATGAGACGAATCTGGGTAACATTCCGCACCCAGTTACACATCAAAGCACTTGAAACTGAAACGAATAAAACCTTTGTGAACAGAACTATCACGGCTACTGGGAAAGCTCAACTTATTTTCTTTTAGAAATGGGGCGATATGCTCCTCTGGAATCCATGTCGGTTGCATAAAGTGTGTGTAGGCAGGCAAGGCTTAAAGTGTGCCTGGACGGTCATGGACGGCGTCCATGCACTTGTTTTAAAATCTGAACGCCGTCCAGCCACTTATTGGCGAGAACAGACTGGAAAGGTAAGGGGCGTCCAGGCACTTATTTTTCCACACTTTAGGCAATGTAGGCAAGCTGCCAATAGCACAGTTTGGTGTATATCAACTTGCGTTGTGCATAATGTTGAGTCTGATTGTATCGGAGCTCACGTTAATATTCTACCGCTATGCCATCGTAAGTTGTTGCCTCTCGTTGGAACATGTGCGTGCGTGTGTGGGTGTTCTCTAAAATTTGATATAATTATCGTATTAATAAAACTGTACAGCCCAGCGTAATTTTGTTTGGTCGTTGAAATCTGTGGTGGTATATTGTTGCGGGTGTAAGTTTATTCTGTTGCAAATCTTTCTTTGTATTATTTAGACTTGATATAAGTAAAATGTTTGACTAACTCTTTTTTTGGAGGGGAGGAGAGGTTTGCAATTGCATCTGTAATCGACAGTTTGGTGTTAAACATCGCAACTTTGTTACTACTCATAATTATTATTTCCTGTGGTGTAAGTGTCGCATAAATATAAAACAGTATCCATTTAAAAAATGACAGTCGTTGCCACAGTGATTGTTCACAGGCTTTTTAATATCTTGATGGTGTAATATGATGAGCTAGTAATAATAATAATAATAATTATATTGTTGTGGATGGCTTTGATGGTTAACACTCTGGTGAATTATGAGCGTATATTAAAAGAGGTCGAGAAATGGACGCAGCTTTTCATTAAAGAGTCAAATGCTGCATATATTACTGTACTCAAACAGGACTTAAAGATTATTTATTATTATTATTAAGTGAATTTGTAATGTGTGCAAAGTCACACGGAACTGTAAGGTGCGGATCATTCGTGCTTCAAAGAGAGGATACAGTTAGAGATCGATTTTGATTGAAAGCCAATGAGAAATAATATTAATAATAATAATAATTGAGTAATAATCTGTTAAAGAGTGAGTTTTGAGTACGCTTTTGGAAGGAAGGGAATGAGTTTGAAAAGATTCTGTGTTCTGTGGTCGTGGATGACATCTGATTCCCCTATTCTGTGGTGTGAATGTGTTCACGTACTGCACTTGTGTGCTTCACATTTGGTTCTGTGTTTCACATGTGGTGCCTGTGTGCTTCATATGTGGCGTTGTACTGTTCTGCATGTGGCACTGACTTGTTCGATGAATTTTGAAATTTTCCACTGCACCTTTTTAAAATTCAGAACAACCTTTTCATAGATGCCATCTTTTGTTTTCATTTCACTTATATTATTATAATAATCAATCAATCAATCAATCAAATATTTTTATTTTGCAACCAAAGTATGCATAACAGGTTAACACATCTTGTTCATTGGTTACAAAAAGGGGAGGCCCTAAAGGGATAAAATTATCCCGCTACCTAGGGACACCAATTAATGTATTGAGTTGACGATGTGAGGTGGCCATATATTAATAATAATAATAATAATAATTATAATATTAATAATATGCCAAACCATTGATTCCTCCTTTGTCATTTCACTTTGTGAAAACCGCAATGAAGTTTGAGTAATAATAATCTGGTAAAGAATGAGAGTCTGATTTTTTCCCTCATAGTTGTGTGATGAACATGTGTGATGAGCACTGATGTTTCGACAGTTGAAGAGATGCTTTCTGGAATTATAACCAACTGCACTAAGAGCCAGTGAGGGACATACTTGGACATTGGTGTCTAGTTTCAATTGGTTCACTGCCAACAATCAAGACCTAGATTATCTGTTTTTGAAATACCTTTGCACAAACAATTGAAATATTATTATTATTGAAATAATAATAATTATTATTGCTTGTATTGTATCTGAATTCATAAAATGCTTCTCACAGTGCACACCGATCAGAGGCGCTCATGGTACGAAAGATCCAGAGAAAAGAACATGGTTTTGAGACAACGAAAAGATGTGCTTCAGATGCCAGTTAAAAAAGAAGTACATGTCGATTGAGAGCTGATTTAAAAGTGTTAATGCGATTGTTTCACATTCGTTGTTCTCACCGGAGTCTTTAATGTGCTTCCGAATGCAGAGAACGTTGATAAATGAGCATTAAGCACTTCTTGAACAGGAAACGACTTGCGTTTAAGCCAGTCACATGTTGGTGTCTAGTTTCAATTGTTTCAACTCAAGCATTATGCAACAATCCAATAAGTGGGAACTTCTGCTTTGTTATATGAATCCAACAGCCTGGATTGTTGCGTAGTGCTTGAGTTGGCCGTGCTGGAGTCGGGAGCGCCTCTGAGTAGTTTCCTTGAAGAGTCGCTATATAAGTACTTGAATGAATGAATGAATGTTGGATCACAGTGGGGCAGCAGCCTTTCAGATGCATGCTCTCAACCTGCAGTGTTTATGCAACTGAGATGCGGTGAGAGAGAAGGGGAGACGCTCGACACATGTCCCAGTGATGGCCTGTTGTGCTGGCTGGCTGGTGCTGCTGCAGTACTGATGGCATCATTTCAAAATGTTGTGATGTGCATGTGTGATGGACTGGGTGTCTTTAACTACTGCGCTTGAAGTTCAGCTCTCTCTGTATGTCATGTGAAATTGACCAAAATGCCACCCTAATGCAATGGTTGGCAAACTTTTCCAGCCATAGATTCGTCAATTGAAAAGTTCTCAAGTTTTCGGCAGCCTATGTATGTATTGATGCATCAGAACACTTGTTACTCCAGTGGTTCTCAAAGTGGTGGTCCGCGGACCGGTGCCGGTCCGCGGAGTACTGAGCGCCGGTCCGTGGAGCAGAGTTAAAATAAATTGTAATTATCAATTTATTTATGTGAAATTGTGAAATTATTCAAATAGTTGTCCAAATTTTTTCCAAATATCTGTCCCAGTTTTTAACTTTTTATATATTTTTGTAAGCGCTTTACATTTATTCCAGATGGCACATTCAAAAATCTAAATTTATTCTGAATTTACTACGTCGATCTATAACTGCAGTCAGCTTCTATTCGTCACTACATGGTTTCTTGGTTACTTCTGTTAATCTGTGTGGTTAGTGATAATCAAGTAAACGCTGATCAAGCATTACTAGATGTGAATTGGATAATTTCTAAAATAAAATAAAATTTGAAATATAAACAATGTGTTTGAAGCATTTTAAAGATGAGCAAATGCAAACAAACCTACCTTGACAGATTTGTACAAAAGAGCACGTGCTGCTCAAACACTCCAAGCGAAGAAAATCATGAAAATTCTTAATTAAAAGACTTAGTTAAACTATGAGCTTAACTTTTGATTTGCAAATAAATTTAGATTAAATTGAGAAAAAATAAAATGCTGGTAGGATATGAATCAATTATTGAAACAAAGTCCTTATTATAAACAGCCTTATAATAGTCCTTGTGTAATAATAATAATTATTATAGGTCGCTTTTTTGTGTTCGGCATTTCAATTAGTGGTCCCCGAAGTTTAGCGGTCCGCGAGCTTCAGCAAAAAATTATTGCCGGTCCGTGGCCTGCAGAAGTTTGAGAACCACTGTGTTACTCCACACAATTAATGCACTTAACCAATAAATTCGCCCAAAATTAATGGTCGAACTAATAGCAAAATGTGCTGATTTTAGAGCACATTTTCAATAATTTTTCAGGTACTTTATCGCTTGAATTTGTTTCTGCCTCTGGCTGAAAAGTCTTAAAATATCGCAGTCTGCACAGTGTACAAGTCTATCGTCCTCACTATATCTAGTAGGACTGAATCGTATTAAAGTTCTCATTGTTGGTGTAGACACACCGCCTGGCGGCACGTTTCAATCCTAATCAACCGTGTAGCTCGTTATGTCGAGGTTGCACAATTTTACTATTGCACAATTTCGACCCTTATTAGATGCAGAGTTGGATTCATATAACAAAGCAGAAGTTCCCACTTATTGGACTGTTGCTGTTGCGTAGTGTTTGAGTTGAAGAATCTTGAAGACCCAGGACCGTCTCTGTATCTGAGGATTGATACTTTTCTTGTATCACCGTAGTTGAACTGGAAGCGCCTCTGAGTGGACTTCTCGATGGGGCACTATATAAATTCTTGAAATGAATGATACTTGAGCATGATTTAAATTTTTCCCCATCAACTCATGCTTTTAGCATTATGATGAGAGTGCGTCGGAAGTCATTAGATTAGTGAGTGATTGTCTTATTTGTTCAACTTCAGGCAGGCTAAATATCGTATCGTTTGCCATATGTTTTCACACAGGCAGTGTCAACGTTGCCCACCTTCCAGCCATTCCCAGCTGAACCAAAAGCTACCCGAGGGCTGGAACTTGAAGCATTAGTAGTTAAGCATTGGTAGTTGGGTCAAAATTTAATTCCCTCGTATTTTGGAGCCAGGTAAATTGTACGCCAAGTCGCTGGCAAATGCTGCACTGAGATTTAGTGTCTTTCAACCTACCCAACTGGAGGAGTCTTTGTAGGTGGAGACTTGGTCTGGATGTTGGGTGGGACGAACGAACGACCGAAGGACAATCGCCAAGGCACAACATTTTGGGGCGGATGACTGAGTCGCCGACCGACGACATTTTCCATTTTCATCGACTAAATTTTCTGACCTTTTTTCTTTTTAGTCATTTGGTCAAAAATTTTCAGAAAAATACCATTTTTCCCTCCCAAAATGGTTGATGACCTATTTTCGAAAAATGTGCATGTCCTTTTCCTAGTGGAAATGCAGAGTATCAGGATAGGAAGTAGTCGTGTTTGTGGGTTAAAATCTATGAATCTGGACGGCATGTACTATTGGCAACTTATATACCTCGACAAAAGCACTGCATACGTTAAGCTGGCAAGGTGAATGGCTTAGTGCGTTAAATACTTTCTGTCTTTAAAGCTTAAATCATTCAGCTCAGTCCTTCTAGTATCATCATGCACATTGTGATCGGTTAATGATTAAAATGCCTTGACTTTAATTTAAGATGTTCTTGTAACGGCATGGCTGTGTAACAGCAGTGGCGTAGCCTGGAATTTATGATGGGGCTTGGCAGTTTTATGGCTTGGCCGGATGCTCTTTCTGACACCAACCCAACAGTATTACAGTAAATAAAAAGGGAATAAAGTAAGAAAAACAATTGTTACTACAAGCAATTGTTTTGTTTTTTGTTATTTAAGTGGATAAATAATCTTTAAAAAACTTTTTCCTAGGCCAATGGGGGGTTTAACCCCCGAAACCCCCTTTGTCTATGCCACTGTGTAACAGAGCCATATAAATTGTCATAATTATTATTATTATTGTAATTGACCCACAAAAAGTCTGTATATATGTGTGCCAGAGTGTATGCATGTATGTAATGTTTTGAGGTCTTCTTCATTGTTGTCTGATCGAATACAGACATTTATTATAGCACTATTTAAGCATTTTAAATATAAGCAATGAATACCAAGTACAGCAGAAATCTGCACAGTGCTGTCTTGGGGAACATTAGGTTTCATCTTATAGCAGGATTATATCATTATTAATTTAGGACGCTTCTAATTTAAGCTTTATTTTTCATCTGTGTAACCAACCATGTTAAAGTGAAGTCTGTTTTAAGAAGAGCTTGGTGTATTGTTAATTTTTGGCATGCTTGTGACTTTTTAAGCATAAGCAGTTTAAAAAATCTCCTTGTGGTTGAGATAATACTGTAAACTCACTGACAAACCAAATTAAAGCTCTGTCAGTCGTATTGAAGTACATGCATGTTAGTGTCCTTGTGGAGTTAAACATGCAATTTCTTGCTTGCCAAAATCATCATACTCGGCTTTTCGGATTTCATGTACCGGTAAGTGTAAACATAACAGCTTGTCCAATAAACTAGCTTTTCTAAGCACAAACAAGATGAAACTGTTCACTCATGACTTGTGAGATTAAGATTTTTTGCACATCCAAGTTGAGAAAGACATCATTTGCTGTGCTGCTGTTGCTACTACTACTGGCTTGTTACCTTGATTTTGAACTCTGTATCCAAGGCGTTGTTTCTGTTAACAAATATGCTGTATTGTTGTGTGTAGTTAATCCAAGGTAAAAATATTAAAATATCTAATTTTATCTGTGTATTGTCTGGAGCAGATGGTTCATATTTTTACAACTTTTTGGTCCAAGTTTTATTAATTCATCGGAAAATAATAATTTTGTCGCACTGGAACACAGTAACGGAGTTAGAGTGCTCGCCTAGTAGTTTGAGCTCCAACCTCCCGAGATGGTTACTTTCAAGAAACCTTAGCAAGTCGTTCAGTCACAATTGCTCAGCACCATTGATCGGTGGCTTGGATGTTATTACAGTGGAGCATAATAATTAATAATTTCATCAGAATAATAATAAGACTAACTTTGGTCTCCAAACACAAGTAAACATTGCTTAATCTGTATATCTGCTGCATTGTGGGACAGTCATTTGCTATAATTTGACATAGTTCTCAGCTGCTATTAATGAATCTAATTAAATATCTCTAAGAATGGCATTGTAAAGAACAAATATGTTGTTCATGGGGTAAATTAGAATAATAATACTGAATGCTGTCAATCTTAATTCTATAAATACTATGCGCATGATGTATTTCTAACTCTCTTTGTTTAACCAAGTCATGACTGGCTTCTTTCTAAATATATTTCTTTACGTGATAAGCATTACGTTTAGTTAAGTTTCTAATTACATTTGGTTAAGCAAAAAATCAATATTATGCTTTCACGTTTCAACGTTAAACCATCACTTCTTTAATACCGTAAGGAATTAAATCTGTTTTGTTGAGCTTTACTGAAAGACGAAGATAACCAGGACGATTTTTTGTTTAAATAGCACTTTAAAGCTTTTATATATTTTTGTGTATTAAAGCTTGCCTGGCAGTGTCCGACCATTATATAAGTCTTAAGAACTCGCTTGGCACTGGAATGTACAGCAAGTTAAATAATGCTAACTTGCTAAGCCTGGTTAGCACTTAGATGGTTTACCAGTCTCCTTTCAAAGTTATCATCAGGTGCCAACTCAGCCCACCTTACACCAGCACAAATGTTCAGGTTAAATAGATCTATGCCCTGTACTATTGCTGTGCTCTTCAACAGGAGGATTGTGTTTCCAAGCAGTTATCAGAAAAAAGTGAAGGTGTTTATGGTTTGGTTTTGGAGCACCAATACTTGATGCCACTTGTATTAATTCATGGAACATGGTGGTGTAGTGGGTATGTTCATTGCCTTGCAGCCGGAGTGTTGCAGGTTCGAATCCACCTCAAGCCGCCATGTAGGGCCTTGGCAAGTCCTTCATATGCAATTGCTCAGTGCTTCTGCATGAAACTACGATTCAGTGTCCACGCTGTAGTCGGGAGCGCTTCTGAGTAGAGATCTTGAAGGGACGCTATAGCAAGTGCACACACATACATATTTAGCTCAAATAATTATACATATTTAAACAATGATACTACAGGTTTCCAATGAAAATAAGTGTAATATTTAATAATATTGTAGAGGTTAAGGTTAACGATTACCTTATTTTATCTTATTCCAGGGCAGGGTTTAATGGGTTTCTTTTAAAACTTTGTTTCGGTCTAGAAGTTAATGAAACTGTGATTGAATGAAGACACGAAGGTTTCCTGGACACTTTAATTTCCAAGCTACTTCTAGCACTCCTGTTACATGTGGAAATTAATAAAATTTTAAACAATGGGGGGGGCTCTTGCGGGCAACTTTTTTGAAGTCATAAAACAACTATCACCACTGAAATGATGAGCAATTTCACTGAAATGATGAGCAATTTCCCTAAAATGACAGCTTAAAATGCTACCATTGCAGTGGAAATTTAAAAAATCGACAATGGGGATGGATGTGCCCCTCTACAATCCCATCCAATTCGCGCATCGGCATTCATCCTTTCACCACTCGTTTGTTCCCCAAAGGCCTACATCTATAGTTTGTCTAGTTTACACAACTATTGTGGTTTACAGTTTCACTTATTGCACCTTAAATGATGTATGGGAAATTCAACAAGACTATTTTAAAGAATATATTATGCAGTCGAAGTCCTTTTCAAGGTCTGTTTCCGTTAAAATTCAAACACAGTCACCAGTATCATGCATTCGATGAACAGTTCATCTAATGTTGCAATTCATAAAATATTTACATTTCACAGGGTTTCAGACACTGCTTTCCTCAAAAGTAATACCTTAGCAACTTTGAATTTTAAATTATTGATAGGACTATAAATCATAGAAACTTGCAGTCACCCCGCTCAGATAGGGCCTACTGCTAATGACGAAGGCTAAACAGTAAAATTTAAAACCGCTTACAAATCCCCGATATCACTCTCATTGCCTCCGACTCTCACAGGACTTTCGTTGTTGATCAACTACACTGATAAATACAAATGCAGATGCAGGTAATAGAAACAAAACCTCCTCAATATCCTAACGTCAATCGTAAGAAACTTATTTTCTAGAGTCACGATTGGCGAGAGCTGTGAGTCTTCACCAAACAGAACGTCTACGGGTAAAGTCTTTCGTACACCCATCCGTCCGTTCCCCTCTTTGTAAAGGCCGGGGTGATCTCGTCCCCCGACTGGGGACGCCGAAAGACAAACCGATCGTGCAGCCGGTCCGTCTGACCTTGCCAGAACTCGAAGGAATGTGGCGTCAGCAAGTATCCGCCCCTGACAACACAGAATCACAAAAACTTGAATGGAGTAATTGGTTGGTATGTAGCAAGTAAAGTCTACTTTGTCTCTAATGTATGCATAAATGGAAATTTATATAGGGCCCTACAATACACGCAGTGCAGAATTGTGAATTGTTAACAGAGACATTCCAGCATGAAGGTCTAATACAGAAGGCACGGTGGGTCCACATCAATGTACATACAGCATGTTACCCAAAATGTCACTAACCGTGTGGGGGGAGGCGATGGTCGTTTGTTTGACTCACAAGCTGGACCACTGTTGATCAAACACGATCCCTTACCATCACTGGGCACTCCTTGTGGAATTCCCTTCCATCCACTCTGCATATGGGACGCTTCTTTCTGGATTCCCATCTACATCTTTCTCTCTCTTTGCTTAAGACCAATTTCTTTCTCTTGTGGTTCTTGCACTGGGAGCGCTGCTGAATGACCATGACTGTGAGTGGCTCTACAGAAATTACTACTTACATTATATTACATTAAACTGTTGGCTGTTACCCTTATGTTATTCTGCCAAGTCTTTCACGTTGAAAGACAATAGATTGAGTATGCAATGAGTGAATCTTTTTCCAACTGACCAGTATGATGGCTTTGGAATAAGTTTGCTTTCGTCTTTGTAGTCATTCTCCATCTCCAAACGCTTCGTCTCCAGCGCCTGAAATCAAACATTACCCATCTCTGGATCAACAACAGACCACTCACGTCAGATGATTTTAAACAAAGACCATGTGTTACAAACATCAAACATCACCCATCTCTGGATCAACAACAGGCCACTCACGTCAGATGATTTTAAACAAAGACCATGTGTTACAAACATCAAACATCACCCATCTCTGGATCAACAACAGGCCACTCACATCAGATAGATGATTTTAAACAAAGACCACGTGTTACAAACATAAATTCTTTGCTGCTTGTATTGTGTTGTATCTATAAATTTACATCTATCACCCCTCTCACAGTGCACACAAATCAGAGGCGCTCCCAGTGTGTTAGACCAACCGTCGTGGTGAGGCTTGAACTCCTACTCTCCCGTCTCCACATTACAAAGCAAGCGCAACAAATCATCATCACACCCACAAGTCCAATCAGATTAAATCTGGACATTTTCTTAGGCAGTCGATGGCGACATCAAAATATAAACAACAATAATATTTTCTTTATTGAAACAATCTGGCTGACAGACCGCAACCGGTTACAGCAGTGGTTCCCAACCTTTTTTGACTGTAGAGCTACATTTTCTAGGTTGAAGGACACGAGGGCCACTTTTTCTTAGTTGAAGAACACAAGGGGGCCACAAGGATAAAATTTAATTAACTAAAAGCACATAAAATTGTTATAAATGAATCAAAAAAGAATGTTTGATGTCATTTATAGACGTCAAAATAAAATAATTCGTAATAGAAAATAATAATGTGTGCTATTCTGTCCAAATTGTCATTTTTTCATATATTTTTGTTAATTCTTTGAGAGATGAGGGCCATCTTTTTTGGCCCGCGGGCCACGGGTTGGGAACCGCTGGTTTACAGTGTACATTTAAGCAATTCAAACAATTCACAAGAAAAAAAATTATAGAAGACATGAATCTTAACAACTAACAGAACAGAGCCTGCAATACACGGCGCTAATAGCAGCCTACAAAGCATGTCCGCCCTAAATCAGCCTAAATCTAAGTCACAAGAGGAACAAAGCGGACAAATTTTTAAACAATTTATTATGTTCAGCAGATAGTAAATTGAGCGGACTTAAGAAAACACCTACTTTTCGATCTTCAATAACCTGACTCTGCTTGCTCACAGAAGCCCCGATCTGGCTCGCTTTGGGTCGCGAATGGAAATAGGTTGTCGCTTCCTCCTCTGACAATCGAGTCACCTTCCCTTCAATACGAATCTGTCGCATTAACAACGCCAGATTGGTAAAACAAATAACATATCGGTTGATAATATGCACTTGCAATTCACCAGTAAGTATTTATTTATTTTTATCTATTTATTTATTTCTCCATTTCTATAGCACCCATTCAAGCTCTCTACTCAGAGCTGCTCCTGACAACAGCACGAACACTGCATCGGAGTTTCACGCCGAAGCGCATGAGCAATTGCAAGTGAAGGACTTGCTCAAGGTCTCTACATGGCGGCTTAAGGTGGATTTGAACCTGAAACCTCCAGTTCCATGGCGCCAACGCTACCACTACACCGCCATGCCCCACAATAATAATAATAATATTATTAACTCAAGACCGGTAGTATCAGGAAGAATTCAAATGGTCAGAGCAGAAACAACAGCATTTTATGAACCAACTCATTACATAAATATTCATCCAGTCCAGTAGGCAACAGCATATCTCCACTTCTGGATGCTAAGCTGAAGAACCAAATCGACACAGAAACTTAATAAATTTTGGATGAAAGTGAAGTTTTAAAAGGCACCTAGTGTTGAATCTCTGAAGGCAAGTTAATACGGAACCGAAATAATAACTATGTCCAGAATTTTGAATAAATAAATAATTTCATAAATTAATTATCGGCCATTTCTGTACATGGCCTGGAATGGAATACGTGTCATCCACTGGAGCTGTACAAATATCGCGTTTTACCAATACCACATAACTAAAGTCAGTTATCAAATGGCCGACACCAATAACGAGACCAATTATTTTAATTAATTATTTACTTCAAGTGTTCAGTTCCGCAAACATAAACCAGTAATCAATTGTCTCAGAATCCCTTATTATTTGCGTAGACCGCTATGATCTACGCAAATAATATCATTTTAACGTTACAATTTTAAAACAACAAAGCACCATTGCCCAATTAGTGGGCTAATGTCGGTTTTAACATAGCATGCTGTTTTATACAAACCAGTTCTTTTCCCTTTCGACTGTCGAAGTTGGTGAAAAATGCTAATCCTTTTTTCACTGAACTCACTTGAGAAGACACTAGCCGTACACTTAGAATTTTGTTTAATTTGAATAAACGTCTTAAATCATTATTGAACTGCAACCGTGTAGAAATGGTAAAGAAGAAGGAATACCTGTCTTTTGAATGGCTCCCAATAAAATAGGAGAGATGCCCGTGGATTCTCCGTCTGATGAAACAGAAACAAAAGACAAACATTCAACAGCTTTGTTGACAAACACAAAGATAGGATCATCCTGCAAACCCAACTGGGCAACCATTGCTAAACCCATCTGGGCAACCATTGCTAAACCCATCTGGGCAACCATTGCTAAACCCATCTGGGCAACCATTGCTAAACCCATCTGGGCAACCATTGGTAAACCCGTCTAGGCAACAATTGCTAAACCCATCTGGGCAACCATTGGTAAACCCATCTGGGCAACCATTGCTAGGAGCTGCTGGCATCTTAATTCTTTATTTCTTTTCTGGAGGCAGAATAAAGACAAAATTCGTCTATAATGATTTTTTGACTCTTACTCATAACAAATAGAAATGCACATGCAAGCATAAGTATCAACTATCTCAGGAATTTATACAGTGCTCCTTTAAGGCAACTATTCAATGGTGTTCCCAACCCAGCCACGGCCAAAGAGGAAAGTCTTGAGTAGCTCGGAAAACGAGTTAGACAAATCTTGCGGAAGGAAACCCAGGCCAAACACAGGGACCCACAATCGAAGAAGTCCTATTCTGTCTGATGGATGGTATGCATATAACGCAATCAGCACCTCCTGGTAGTATCTCTCAAAGCGGTGAACATCAGGGCTGTACATTAGGGCATACGCGGGTACACAGCGTGTACTCACCTCCGGGAAAAATGGCATTGTGTACCCACCTTCCGAAACCAGGGTATACAGCATATATTCACCTCACAAAGAATTCAATGTGAACAAATGCGTGAGAAATTAAATTTTGCCGAAAATAGAAAATCGCAAAAAGTAGTGGTTTTTTACTGTCATGGATTACAAGTACGAAGAAAAGAGGTGATGACTAAAAAAAGAAAAGGTCGTCAGAAAAATTTCAGCCCAAAAAAGCCGAATTTTCTTCGGCCGGCGTGTACTCACCTCAAAATTTACCAGTACAACCCTGGTGAACATTGTCAAAATTTCCAATTACAATTAAAATTACAATTACCACACAATGTTCAACAGACAAAGTTCAAAGCCCACTTTTGTACACAATTGATCTCAAGTACATGTTTTAATACAGAGCTCATGTTGTTTTATACAAACCAGTTCTTTTCCCTTGCGACTCTCGAAGTTGGTAAAAAATTTGAATCCTTTTTCACTGAATTCCTTGAGCAGAACCATCCGGACTGAAGGACATCCATCCCTAAATTGTTAAAAACATATTCATCTAGCAAATAAAAAAATCAATTAATCAATCAATCGATATATACTTTATTTTTTATCACCATACCGGGTATATACACATAACATCCATAGCCAAGCACATAGTTCAGATGGTCACATGTAATGGTGTCAAAAGGTAAACGCAAAGGAACTAAGATTCTGCCAACAGGGTCGTCCTGATTACATAAAAGATCACTCAATCAATCAATCAACATCATACATGACTAGAGTGTCGAATTACAAGAATATTGATTACAATACCTGTGATTAAAAGAAGAAGTGATATTGAAATAGACTCATGTAATAATAATCCAAAGTTTCCTCGGTTAGTACTCTCATCATAATGAGAAAATACACTGGTTGTCTTTAGCTGTGCCAAGTATTGCAACAAGAATTGCAACCTGTTGCCCAAAAAATTTCAGGCAAAATCCAAAAGATGAAAGTTTAGCAAAACAAATCACAAAAATATAAATAAATATAATAAGTTTGTAATTTCTTATCTGCAACTGTTTACAGATTTTTCCTTCATCTGGTGATATCAATAGCAGAGAAATATCTAAAAGAAAAACTGTATCTTAATTCATGTGCATTTCATATTATTCTATGGGTTTATAAGACAGAAAAGTGCAAGAGCTACATGACATAATTTTAAAAATAAGATACTTGTAAAGAAGAGGCTGACTTTGTAGCTGTGGCCAGGGCCATTGCATTCGGTTCTAGAATGCGAGATTCCTTGCAGGCTGCTTCAAACCAGTATCGGAAGTTGCCAAAAGGCTCCTTGGAAACCAAATCGCATTCGTCGAAGGCATTGCCAGTTGAATGATAAGGCTGTCTCATGCCTTCAAACAATTGCACAAATGCACATAAATTCAAAGATACCATTTAAAGTGCAGATCCTGTAAATTCAAAAAAATTTACAACACAAATTGTATTGCATCCATGGGTAACATATGCAAATAGGCATTGAGTTTAAGAACGAGATTCATCTTTGAGCATTCATTACAAGAATCTAGATAGAATCCCTTCAAGAATCCTACTTAAGGGCACACTAATGCAGTTCAACCAAATTGCGATACAAACGAGTCTCAAGGGGCCAGAAGAAAATAAATGAATCATCCTTAGGTATCAGGTGTATCTCCACTTCTGAATATTTATAAGCTGAAGAATAAAATACTGATTTTTGTGATGAAAGTGCAGTTTTAAAATGAACCTCGCATTGAATCTTTGGTGTCCAGTTAATGCAGAACTGACATAATAACTATGTCCAGAAATTCGAACATAAATCATTGGTTGTCTCTGTAGTCACCGGACTATGACCACATGCTACAACTGGTAAGACGTACATCATTATGTCTTTTAATATACCACACCAAAGTCAAAGATGGAATCAGAGCTTTTCAGTAGAAGCAAAATTGTGATTCTGCAAAAAGAAAGTTCTGGCTTCTGGTTAGCGAAATGGAAAATTCCGGTTTTGGCATTACCTGCCAAGGACTGCGTTCCATTAGTCATCATCTGCGTCTCAATTAAACGTCCGCCGATTGGAAAAAAGTTGACGAACTTCGTCGCCCGAACACCTATGAAGTATTGGAAGCTAGTTAACTTATAAACGACCATCACATGCTGCCCGATAATTTATCTCTATTTCCTGCGCTGGCAAACGTGACGATTTTTACCGGCAACACAGAATCTTGAACTCTGTTAATGCCCTCGGTCCAACCTTGACAAACAGATGCTTTTGTTCGTTGGTCTGGATCTCCCCCACTTATAATCAGTGACTGAACTTCGCCCTTTCACCCGATTTTCTCCTCCTCATACCCTCACTGTCACTCCCCCGAAACTATTATGTAACGAATGATTAAAGTTCTGAATTTGTTTTGAGGCCGTGAAACCAATGACCTGATTAAAACTAGGTCGCGAGATTTAACGAGATCAGTTGAATAGTAAGTAAGTAGATAATTTTTCATTTTGCATGTGTATTATCGTTTGTGTGAATTCGCCCGAGTGGAATTTTATACAAAAAGTAACAAAGATAGTAGATTCTTTACTATTCCAGTTGAATTGACCAGTTTCCTAAATGGCGATCCTGTTTAAATGCATCATAAATGAGAAAAAATAGTGCTTAGAGTGCCTGTTCGCACGTGCCAATGGGTCCTTACCTTTCCAGACTATAGGTGCCTAGCCTGGGCCTATAATTTATGCTACGTGCTGACCCAAAAAACGGCAGAACGGTATTCAGATTTAAAAATAAGTGCGTGAACGCCGTCTATAACCGTTCTGTCACACTGTGGACAAAATAAACAGTTCATGTTAAAAAAATTAAATTTAAAAAGTGAAACTAAGAAACGGACATTAAGAAACTTCTATGAAAAACCCATGCAATTGCACGTTTTTAATTGCCTGCTTTGCATTTTTCAAACTCTTGCTAAAACAATTTAACTGTGGCCATCGTGTTTTGCTCCATCCTGCAAAATTTCTGCAGGCGCCCATGGCTGGGTAGGTCCTAGGCTACGTTTGATTTCTTCGACCTGCTGCGATGACACAGTCACGATCATCTAAAATATATAGCCTAGCTCGAACCGGCCGCCACTGCTCGTGATCATATGGGGTCTCCCTAAACTGAGAATTGCCGTGGCCCGGGCTGGGGTTTCAGCCCCCAATCTTTTTTAGAGTCCCATATAATTATAGTAAAGCCTTTTTCACGCCACAGTTCCAATTAAGTGGAACATAATTATATCCAACCCCCTAGTTATTTTTTCACAATTCTCACAGTGTGAGACTCACACTGTGACTCCCTGCAGGAATAGCCTGCCTGCGGCAAGCGCATCCTATAGCGTTCCATGCATTTTTTGACAGACGGGTGGAAGTCCGATCGAGCCTCGATCAGCAGTGGCGGCGCTAGGAGGGGCTAAGCCCCCTACAAGAGGCTCAGCCCCCCCCTAAGAAAGAGCCATCGGAAACTTGTTACAGTGAAATATTCACGATTTAGGGCTGACGACTAAAAAAAAAAAGTCGTCAGAAATTTTGGCGGCGAAAATGGAAAATTTTTGTGAGATTTCGGTCGAGGCTTCAGCCCCCCGAAACTGAAATCCTGGCGCCGCCACTGAGCCTCAGATGTAGGCGTATATAGGCTAAGTCCGCGTGGCATTCCTGCAGGTCGCTAGAGATCCTGAGTGGCCGATTGGGTTGGTAGCCCGCTCGCCACGCCGGCGGCCCGGGTTCGAATCCCGGTCGTTCGGTTTATCAGAGATTAATTTCTCGGATCTTTACTGCGGGTGGCTCGGTCGCAATATAAACGTGAAGTGAGAGGTTGTACTCTGCCTCCGACACTAATCATCTTCGATGTGAAAAAGTGTCGTTAAGCCCGAAGTAGCCTACTACCGGTATTAGTCCACGGGGCATTCCTGCAGGTCGCTGTGCGAAGCTCATATCCTATTCCTTTCCATGTTCGATCTTTCTTTACCCCCTCCACGGTACCCACCGTTATGAATTAAATTACAGCAGTGAAAGTGCAGTGCGAAGAGGAACTTTAATCACAACTGCTCGAATTTTGCCAAGCCTAATCATCCTGGACAGCGGCGCCCGCAGGCGTACGCACATACGCAAGTGCGTACAGCGCGGAAAGGCTAAAAAAATTATGGTTGATGACTAAAAAAGGTCATCAGTTTTTTTCGGTGTCGACCCTGACGAAAATTTTCCCCTGTTGTGCGTACAAGAAAAAATCCTGGATATATGACGCAGAACCAAGGGCGGATCCAGGACCAGGGGGACAATTCGGCCATTAAACTCTCCTCTCCCATTTAGATAGGATAATGAGGCAGAAACAAGAGTGTCACTACCATCAAAATCTAGGGTTTTAAATCTAGTTTTAATAGGGAACTTTATGCTCAGAGGTTTTTGGGTGATCAATATTAGAATGAGCTAGGACCTAAAACAAATGTAGCTGAGATTCGTTTAAAGATTATATTATAAGAAACAATATCAAACAGTAAAATACAATATCAATAATCTTATCTACTTATTTGTGGCGTATTATCTAAGATATATTATAGCTTGTTTCTTAACTTCCACGTTGGACTTCTCCAGCGTAGATGTAGAAGTTCTTCAGTTCGTATGGATTGGAATGAAGGTTCGAAGAGGAAGGAAGGTCACCTTCTTCTTGCTTGCCGTCGTTCCCAATTCTCTTCTGTAGGCCTAGCTGTGTAGAAGGAGAATGCTGTAGCTGGGCACAGCACTCGGTAGTTTCGTCCGCCTCGTTGAATCTTCACAAGCAACGGTAACTTCTTGTCGCTTGCACGTCTTTTCAACCTCGTCTTGTTGTCGTTTCGCCCCTTTCTTCTGCCGTCGAAATCCAATCGCAATTGTAGTTTCGAATTCGACCGTCTCCCAATGTCGATCACAGTTCACTCGCCAAGTGTCACATCAAACTTCGCAAAGTTTCGTTCGACACGCCCTGGTATCTCAATTCCCAAGGTCTTATAGTCTCTAGTGGGACAGGCCGACAGCGTGTCGCCTTCCACACTCAATTCCACCGTCAGATCTTCTGAATTACCGACGAGGAACGCCACATTTGTCAATGGCCGCCCTCGCTCAGAAATCTCGTCTTCTTCCTCCACTCGCTCCTCGCTGACTAACTTTCTTCGTCTGCTGTGTTGCCGTCTGCTGACGTTGACGCTGCTTTCCGCCCTCCGTTGTATATCAAGAATTGTTGTAGCGCGTGTATATTCGTTATTATTATTTATTAACTTAAGCCACAAGTAATATTAATTATCATTTACAATACGCCACATATTGTCTAGCTTAATTCTTACCTATATCTAATACTTATACAATGCATCATTTAATAGGTTTGTTTGATAAGAAGCATTCTACCGCTACAAAGAGCATTAGGCCTATATATTTGTCTGCCTTTATTCCTTTTATTTAAATAATTTTTCTCCAATCCTGGCTTAGCCTAACTGTCGTTGGAATTTGTCCGGAGAACCTCTGATAATAAGCGTTTCTTCAGGAGATGCTACAGCCTATATAGACATCCGTGGACCGTGGTTAAAAAATTAATTATTAGGCCTACATGTACATGTAATGACCATTATCTATTATAGCGCGAGTCTTGAATGAAATCAGCGGCGCCCGCAGGATTTTTTTCTTGTACGCACAGACAGGGAAAAATTTTCGTTAGGTCGCCGAAAAAACTGATGACCTTTTTTTTTTTTTTTAGTCATCAGCCTAGAATTATCCCAATCCCAAAACATACCTTTTCTATCCGCCGAAAAAACTGATGACCTTTTTTTTTTTTTAGTCATCAACCTAGAATTTCCCAAAAACATACCTTATGCGTCATCGCGCTGTACGCACTTACGTATGTTCGTACGTCTACGGGCGCCGCTGCTGTACGCACTTGCGTAAGTGCGTACGCCTGCGGGCGCCGCTGAATGAAATAGGCATTCAATATTCTGTAGCCTATAATTGTGCAGTTTGTTTTAATCCGATAGTAATAAATTGAGCGATAGTATCGGTCGCGGCCGTATATATTTAAACATGATTACATAATTATATATATATATATATATATATATATATATATATATATATATATATATAAACATGTATATAATACCGATTACATATACATGAAGCAGAACCAGTATATTATACTGGTTCTGCTTCATGTATATGTAATCGGTATATATTGGGTGCATTGTGTGTGTGCGCGTGTGTGCGCGCGCGCGTGTGTGTGTGATGGTGTGTGTGTGTGTGAGTGTGTGTGTGTGTGTGTGTGTGTGTGTGCGTGCGTGTGTGTTTGGCGGAGGTTTTCCGCTAGAGAGAAAGAGAGAGGGGACGAAGCAATATTGATCCGACCGAAGATATCGGCGAAAGCCAGGACATCTCCTCATCCACATCGCCATCTCGACGACGACCGCTTCTGGATCTACATGCGCGGTCGTTGAAGAAAATATCTGGAAGGAAGAGGTGCAGAGAGAAGAGAACGGGATTAATGAGAACGGTGGGGAGGAGAAGGAGGAGAAACTGATGAGGATGCATGGTTGAACGCTGCAAGTGAGGTGGAGTATTAGGAGGCGAAGGAAGAGGACAACGGTGGGCATGGATGAGCAGGGTGAGAATTGCCGGGGGGGTTGGGGGGTTTCGACCCCCCCAGTCTTTCTTAGAACCCCATGTTAAAGTATGTTTTTTACTCCCCAATTCCATGTGGATAATGGTCCAACCCCCCCAGTTATTTTTCCACAATTCTCACACTGTGGATGAGTAAATACAGGAGAGGAGTAAGCGAACGGGCATGGAGGAGTAAATACAGGAGAGGAGGAAGCGAACGGGCATGGAGGAGTAAATACAGGAGGAGGAAGCGAACGGGCATGGAGGAGCAAGTACAGGAGAGGAGGAAGCGAACGGGCATGGAGGAGTAAATACAGAAGAGGAGGAAGAGAACGGGCATGGAGGAGTAAACACAGGAGAGGAGGAAGAGTTAGGACAGAGAAGGAGGAGGAGGAGGAAGAGAACTGGCACGGAGGAGTAAATAAGGAGATGAGGAAGAGTACGAGATGGAAGAGTTAGGGCAGATAAGGAGAAGGAGGAGGAGAAGGAGGAGGACGAGGAGGAGGAGGACGAGGACGAGGAGGAGAACGGGCATGGAGGAGTTTACGATGCAGTGGTAGAGAAAAGAAGAGGAAAGAAGAGGAGAAGAGGAAAGAAGAGGAGGTAGAGGCCACTGGATCCGTTCAGTGTTGTAAGCGCTCATATTCCTCGGAAGTGGACAGGGCGAAGGAACAGACAGACAGACAGACAGCGGTACTCGGAGACGGGCAAACAAACGGAACCGCGGCCGGCCCACATTTTGCTGCTGCTGCTGCTGCTGCTAGCGGTGGTGGTTCGGGCTTCGGCTAGTTGCGTCGGCGGCTTGGGTTCGGCTACAGAGGTTGGTGCATTGATGCTAACGCACGCCGCCGCCGCTGCTTCTGCTGCTGCTGCTGCTGCTGCTGCTGCTTCTGCTGTGATTTTTATGCCTCGTAGCAGGTATAGTGCAAGGCAGCCTCACAGCGAGCGTCCACTGGCGGATGAGAAGCAGCAGCAGCAGCAGCAGCAGCAGCAGCAGCGGCAGCAGCAGCAGCAGCAGCAGTAGAAGCGAAGCCGCATCCTTCTCATCTCCAGCTATACAGTTATAGTAAATCGCGGCGGTGCTCTAAATACAGCAGTTGGCGTCGCAGTTATTACTTAACCGGTTATTCGCCATCGTCATCGTCGTCGTCGTCGTCAGCGTCTTCTTCACCGCTGGAATAATCGCAACGTAGGAGGAGTGCGACTGTCGCCCGGTCACCCACCCACCCTGCCCGCCATCCGCCAAAGAACGACGACCGACAGAGAGCCCCTGCCTCCTCCTGCTCCTCCTCCTCCTCATCCTTCTTCTTCTGGCCAGTCGAATGTAAAGCAGAGTGTCGGCGAGATGTCTTGTCATGCCGCGTCGACGGAAATTTCCAGTAGGTTCAGATTGCGGGGGTTCATATGATCGTAACGGTCAGGCCAGGCCGTGGGGAGTGGCCGTGGGGAGTGGCCATGGGGAATGGCCATGGGGAATGGCGAAGACGCCGGGCCGCATCGCTGCGCTTGGCCTGGCCTGGCCCTGCATGTGGTTGCTTGCTGCTGTGGCTGATAGGGATGCGGACGATGATGACAACGACGCTGTTGTTCCTTGTGATGAAATGATGATGATGACGACAACGACGGCAAAACGGATCTTGTTGTTGTGATGATGATGGTCATCGTGTCGGTAGTTAGGGTAAGGGATATTGGGGTGGGGGGCATTGATGGATATCGATGGGTAATGGTCGTTTTGTCCGTGTGCTGTTTCTTCCTTCTCCATATATGGATTTTTCCATTCAGGAGTGTCGATGCCTCCTCGATACCAGCGGCTTATTGACCCGAATTTAGGCAGAGTCGCAGTAAAAGCCTATACATAATAATTGATGGCTTTTGAGAGGCAGTATTCATGTCCGTCCGTCCGTCCATGTAAATATACATACATGTATATATACATATAATATTATATATATATATATTTGCATACATAATTATGTGCATATAGAAACACTGGTCTGTCTATTGTAGGCTACAATGTATACATGCCAGTAAACCAAAGACACGTAATTTAAATACATGAATATCGGTGTCACAGGGCTTTTTTAACGTGCAGTTGTACACAAAATGTGCAGTTCTAAATGGACTTGTGCAGCTGTAGAAGCACTTCTGTCACAAATTCTGTGCAGTTAAAACTTGCAAAAAAGTTATTGTCATCCAATTGGAAGTAATTTACCTTGGAGGATGGGAAAGGAAAGAAGGAGTTGTGCAGTTCTAAAAATTCCTTTAAAACAGCCCTGCGGTGTCAGTTGAATAATTATATCAAAAATGTTGTAATGCAGTATGAGAATTGTACAAAAATTATGGGGGGAATCAGACGTCGATTTATGTGACGTTTGGGCGTGCGATGAGGTTTTTACTATGGCATCCTAAGAAAGACGGGGTTGAACCAGGGTGAGAATTGTGGAAAAATAATTGGGGGGGGTTGGACCATGATCCACTTGGAATTGGAATTGTGAGAAACAGACTATTATTGAGCTCTAAGAAAGACCGGGGTCGAGTCCCCAACCTCCGGCAATTTTCACCCTGGGTTGAACCTTCACAACCCTTCACCCTGCCGGTAATTCTCACCCTGAGCTAACGGCCTTGTTAACTTAAGCCAAATCTCGAATCGTGGTCATTCGAAAGACTTCTTTTCGTTGTTCTGTAACTTAGATATCTTTGTCTGCTGATTGCCCATGGGGAGGTAGCCTACATGTAGGTCCTATCCCATCGCAATAGGCCCAAGTCAGGTAAAAAGATTTTCACAAAATTGCTACCTCCTTATAGAGTTAAATTTTCTAAAAGTTGGAAGCAAACTAAATGACTCGTCTACATGACTAGCTGGTGGCAGGGTGAGAATTACTGGGGGTTGGGGTTTCAACCCCCAGTTTTCCTTAAAACCCCATGGTAACGTGTGTTTTCACACCCCAATTCCAAGTGGATCATAGTCCAATCCACCTATAAGCCTATAATATTATCATCTGATCCATCCTTCTTGCTATAGGCCCTACATGTAAAAAGCAGCTCGTAAATTTTTTCTGGGGTGGGAATGTCGTTAATGAGGGGAAAACCTCCCTCCATCCAGAGACGTCTTGATTTAACACTGAGCAACATAAATCCATAAAAAGTAACAAATGGTCCCAATACCAAAAACATTTCCGATGTACTGTAGGCCTATGTTCACAAAACTTAATTTGGCATATTAAGACAAACAACGCTAGGAAATTGCTTTTTGAAATTCGGAAGCCTAAGCTATAGGCTATTTAGTATTTTCACCACATTCGTGGAAAACGGATAAGCTGCACCTTGTGAATTACAAGTACAGGTACAACCTTGAACCAGGTTGCCCCATGTGAACTTCAGGATCAGGCATCGTTTAGGAAAAACACATGGAAAAGACTCAAAAGAGTATCGAGAATGGAGTGTAGGCCTATATTAGGGTGCCAATGAAAAACAAAGTTTGAGTTTTTTTAGGTCTCACCCCTTAGTTTTGTTCATTTATCCATAAAACTGAAACATATAAAGTTTTGTACCAATCAGATAACATTTACTGGTTGCACCGTCCTGTGAAGTTTTGAAAATCTGCAATATGGAATCTCGTAAGCCACTATGTATAGCAGAATGCTCTGCATTGGGCAGAATACAAATGCAGTGTTCCACATTGGTTCAGTGTTTAAAAAATGTTATTGGTTGTCCAGTCTTTGACTGAGCAAACGTTTTTGGGTGCTTGAAAGTGTTGGTGATGGCTTTCAACCACCTAAAACAGATATTGCTTTTGCTCCTTCTGGTTTGTGATGGCAGACTTGAACATCTGTTTCAATGCGACGCCCCATTCAGTTGTGTCGTTTTGTACCACCTTCAGCTCTTATGCCCGGCACTCTGCTGTGATTATATGTTTTAATGGGGTTCCAAAAGCTTGGCTCTTGCAAAAGGAAATCTTGTGGGATACCCATGGAAGTAAAAAATTTCTTTGTGTTTCGTGACACAAAACGAGACAGCTGTTTTTCATAGATGTTGTCACTCGAACAGGAGAATCTTCTTCACTAAACTTACTCATGGCTGCAACCATGCATGTCAACTTTTTCCAAAACCGTAAGTTCAGAATAAAAAAAAGGCAAGACCGAGAAGTGACCCACTCAAGTGCCGCACATGTCACATGAAAGTTTTTATGGATGCACCTGCAACGGGTTTGCTTGCACTGCGGTAGACTACAAGATCTTACAATTATGTGTAAGACGTATCGTGGAACAGAAGTTGCTGCTGTACGTGTGTGCCATGCTTTGAGATATTGTAGTCTAACCACAAATATGTAAAACTGTTAAGCCTCGGCAGTTCAGAAGCTGGCAAACGAAACTGTGCATGGGTGAAACAAGTAAATTTTTATACTGCTCAAAAATTTTCCCGTCCATTATGCCCTGTGGCAGGCTCAAGGTGTGATGATAAGGATTGCTGCCAAAAGGTTCATTTCCTACAAACAACAGCGACAACCGCATCAACTACTTGTACCGTAGTCGTCTCTTGGATGATACTGTTGCAGCTACTCACGAAGAAATAGGATGCAATTGTCTTTCAGCGGTTTAAGTTCATAGGATGAAAGTAATGTCAATGTGAATCCATGCAGTAGAAAACATTACAAAGAGACTGTCATGTGGGCCACTAGAACATCCCATAAGCGTATCAAATACTTTTTCGACATTTGGCTCGTGTAAATGATGCCTGCCTGCATGCCATGTTAATGAGCTGCTTGTGAAGTTTTTGATACAGTATGTGATAAAGCTCCCGCTTTGTTGTCTGGGATACTAGTACTTGTGTCAAAACACATCAGCTGGGCACATTCACTGAGTTTCCATTTGTCAACCATTTAAAATACTGCTGCAGCCTGTGCCTCACCAGAACCATGCACTGCATAACTTTGGGACCCGAGAATCTTCAACTCACTATCTCCAGATGCTATGACTGCCAGACGATCAACGGTGTCTTTACCTGTGAGAGCAGGCAATATCTTACCATCCCAATGTATCGTCAGAGGACCAGGAATACTGTTGAAGGAAAATGCTTGCTTTTTTAAAGCAGTAGATGCGCGATGCTACACTTGTGCCAATCGTACGGATTTCTTTTAAGAATTAATTCCGATGGACTGTGACCTAGAGATGAGGCTGCAGTTGCCAGGAAAATATATGTTGCATTAAATTTTCTGTCCAATACCTATGTTCTATCCTGCAGTGCTGATACTGCATCATGATTAATTATGTACTTTTGGCTTTGCTGTCTTCCTTTCCTTAACCGCAGGAATTTTCACATCACTGCCTTCATCTTCAGCTGTATTGCTTCCATCACAATCTGTATTGCTGTCTGGATTTTCAATAAAACTGTCATCTAGTTATAGGCCTACCTTACTCCCTTGTTATTGTTTCCTTCTGTTTATTGTAACCTGTTTTTTTTTCGTACAATGACGGTCTTCAACCCGCGCAAGTTTCAAGTCAATGCATGGGTTCCGGATTTTAACATTTTCCTTCCCCCTCTGTGCTAGTGATGTTATAGAATAGAGATTTAATATAAAACAGATAATATGTAGATATGATAGAGAACTGATGTAAAGCACTGCAGATATAACCAGAACTGTTAGTAATCCACAGAGTTAACTTCTCAATACTGAGACAGACCATTATGTCAGGAATTAACTAGCATCACGGCACATATTACTATATGCAACTTCAGCAGCATGGTGCATCCTCTAAATGTTCATATATTTTATTCATTTTTTTCTCTGAGTAACTTCCATATATAAAGGAACATTTTCAGAGGATGAGACCTAAGAAATTCAAAACTTTATTTTTTCCTGTATATTTCATTGGCACCCTAGCCTATATCCTTCAACTATGTGCAATTGTGCACGTCGTAACCGGACTGCATTCACATTTAGGCTACTTGGCGTGGCAGGGCGTGCTGCTGATCGAGGGTTTTCTTGGGCCGTCTGTGCTTGCAACCGAGTCGCCATAGCGGCATAGCCTATTGCTATAGGCCTATAGTGAAAGCGGCGAACCAAAAATTTTCCAGGTGTGTACGCTATTGCCAAGTGGTTTCAACTGAAACCGAAATAATCAAAAGGAAATTTGCGAGGAAACAGTAAAGGCCTGCACGAGCAGGCATGGTATAGGCTTGCACGAGATGGTAGGCCTACAGAGCCTAAATAAAAATCTTACTACGAAGTAGACCTAGTAGGCCTAACTTAGTAAGTCTGTCAACAACTGCAGTACTTTATTAGGCCTATACAGTATATATACACCAACACATAAGTAAAAGGTGGACTGAAGCATTGACTGTCAAGTAGCTCAAAAACGTTTTAGACTTGAGCAGTGGCCGCCATGTTGTGGAGTCCCAACCTCCTTGCATTCCAACGTCTATCACAACAAGAACTTGATTGTTCTTGAAACGTACAGAGCATAAGTAAAAATCTTATCAACGAATGCTTATCAATCCTAGCAGATCTGCAGGTTGTCTCTACAGATAAACACATTTGTGTCTGTCTTCTTGTGTAATAACCATACCACGTGCTGTAACAGACATTTGCCTATAGTCCCTGGACCCAATTGCTTGAGAAACATTTAAGGATATTGCAGGACTTTTTGAACGTGCAGTTGTACACAAAATGTGCAGTTCTAACTTCTAAATGGAATTGTGTAGTTGTAGAAGCACTTCTGTCCTCCAATTGGAAGAAATTTACCATGGAGAATGGGAAAGGAAAGAATGGGTTGTGCAGTTCTAAAAAATTCTTTAAAACAGCCCTGGGATCTTGGAAAGTGTCCTGCATTTTGGAATCGGTGCTCCCAACTGCTGTCTGAAACATTAAATTTCTACTGGCTGGCACCCGAAAGTCCTATGTGTACTGTGTAGCCTATGCTACTTTAAGAACAATATTATTTGCAAGTAGAAATGCTTTACATCTTTCATAGATCATTATGAGATTACATAATTGTCTTTACTGGTGCTGGTAAAAGCTAGAGGTACTGGTTTGCAATCAGTCTCAACTGGCCTTGGATTTTAAGATGCAAAGAAGATTCACTTGACCATCAGGTGAATCCATAAATTATTAAAGTAGCACTGTTGAAGTTATCCTGCAGTTGCAAATAGATTACCGCCACTTGAACTCCTAATCTAAATTAGCCATTTGAATCGAAATAGGCCTAATGAATGTTCTCTCGTAAAGGCTTTTTGAGTTATTTGAATCAAGTCCATGCTTCTAAGTTCTAAGTTTGTTTTCTTTGCTTTCTAGTCTAGGTCCTCTAGCCTATTAATCCTATTTTATTCTGCTGGGGACTCAACTGTTTGGTGGTAACGGAAAGTAAACGATGATAAAGGTGAAAGACGAAAGATGATAAAACTCGAATTCTTTCAATATTCTTGCTAACCAATTATCATTTTAGTTTCATCACTATATAGATAGCCTACTTCTATATTGCTTACGTATTCTTTGTTTTTACAGTTTTGATCGGCTCTTAATAGATTACCATGTCTTAAACATGATGATTAACCAGTTACTTCAGCATTTTACTGAACAAATTCCAAGATTTAGGCATAACACAAAAAGAACTGTAAATGATCTTATATTGAAATTGTGCAGTGCCTAAAGGGTCTCGATAGTGGCTGCAATATTCCAAGACAAATTACTGGAAAGTACTTGCTGAAGTGCTAGCTGAAGACTTCAGAATTATACTGAAGATATGGCTGCCACTACAGAATTACTTCGGTCGCTAGCCTTTGATGCTGAGCATGCCTTTTGAGACCGTTCTCCTGCTTAAAATAAACTTCTAGCAGTTTCACATCTGGTTTAGTTTAACTGATTTTTTCAGAATTTTCCCAGAAATGTTGGCCCTTTAGGCCTACTATCTGATGGATGTAACTCTTCGCTTTTAGGAATACTTAAACTCTTGGCACCAAAGAATCTCTGTCTCGTCTTCTAGAAATTTATTATTACTGTATAATATATCCCAGCTGAGAAGTTATTTTGGATCATCAGGATGTGTTTTATATCAAAGTTGATCGACGTACTATCGAACTTATCATGGCAGATGATTTTGATTTTGCAAGAGTGTTACTACAATGTCATGTATGTAGGTTATTGGACGGGCTTTTCCAATGCAGGCAGCTTTTATATAGCTACGAAAATTACAGGTTTGTGCATTATATACCAGTGCATTATATGCTCTGAATTACATTACATATTTGTTTGCTTTTAGAAGGGCCACGAATAATCAGAGCTGGTCTCCTGAAAAGATTTAAAAGTAAGTGTTACAATAACAATTGTTTCAGTTTACTTGATATCTAGTTAGATCGTCAAAGACTATTTTAAAACTGCATTTTAATGTACTATTCAAAAAGTTTAAATTTGCTGTTTAAATCAATGTTTACCATAATGCCTATTATACCACCTATATATATATAATATTATATATATATATAATATTATATATATTATATATATATATATATATATATATATATATATATATATAGAGAGAGAGAGAGAGAGAGAGAGAGAGAGAGAGAGAGAGAGAGAGAGAGAGAGAGAGAGAGAGAGAGAGAGATCTTGCTATCAATGCACAAGCAGTTTTTATGCCCCAAGTGAAGTGTACGGTCAAACGAGTCACGAAAATGCATTGAAAACACAGATATTCAAGAGGTTAGATGCCAAGGATAATGAGAATTGTATGGGTTTTTTCACGTAATTAATCTAAATGTTATGAATGTTTCTTATTATTGTTATTCCAAACCTTGTAAACAAGTATTTCTTTCATTACAGTCGTAACCTATCAGCAGTAGGCCTATTACTTTTTCTGTGTGGCAATACTATTATGCATGCTGTTGTCGTACGGTAGCTCGCATAGCAGAAAGAGAGAGCACTGAGCAGTGTGTGTTTGTTGGCCTACTTCTTTCTCGTTGTTTTCGCCTTTAGGCCTATTTTGTCTGCAATATTTTGTGTAATCATGTTGGTCGATGTTGATGCTGACGTCAATGTTGCTCGCCAGTTGGCCAGAATACTTTCAAGACAAACAGTATCTCCGACTGCCTATAGATGATATGAGTCTATATCTCAAAATAACTGTCTCTTACCGTGTTGTTTGTCAGGGCTATTTCTGTCCATCAAATATCGAATAGAAAGCCTTAGCTATTGGTCGGACTGAGGTGTTTTAGAAATTAATGAGGTTTGTTGTTAAATATTTTGTTATGCAACTGGTCCAGGTGTAACACATCTTAACTTAAAATCAGGAGGTCCTAAATTTGATTTTTTTTATATGGGCTAGCCGCTAGACTATATAATTGATGTACTGTTAAGCACACACAACAATTATTCAGCATCATACAGACAATTTATACATGGTACAGGTGCTATATCAAATCAGGTCTGCAGTAGTCGGTTTGTTGAGGTCAGCTTTTGTACCAAGTCTGAATTAATGTGGGCCAGTTAATTGTGGGTAGGGGTTATGTCGTGTGGCAATCAAAGTGCTAAGATGGTATAGGCCTAATCACAGTAGGCCTATCAGTGATGCCTATGCAGTAGGCCTAGAAGAAATTTCTAGAGTAAGGTAGGCCTACTTAGAAATGATAATTTTTAGGTCTAGAGTGCGGATAGCAATTGGCCGATTAAAGAATATTCGTATCCTTAATATTCTGAACTTTAGGAATTTTTATCTTTAATTTCTGTTTGTATGTGCACTTGTTATAGCGCCCCTTGAAACTCTCTACTCAGAGGCGCTCCCGACTACAGCAAGGATAGCCTACTGCATCGGAGGTTCATGCTGAAGCACTGAGCAATTGCGAGTGAAGGACTTGCCCAATATAAAGGTCCTTACACTGCGATTTGAGGTGGATTCGAACCTGCAACCCTTCGGCTGCAAGGCAACGAACGTACCCACTACACCACTGCGCCCCCACAGAGTAGGCCTAAGGCCCTAAGCCTACATTTTAATTAAGCCATCATTGTCGACGAAACCTGCATTAGGCCTGATGGTTCTTGATATGATTCTATTCGAAGATTAGCGGATTCCATATGCCTTATGCCCTGCGGTAGGCCTATATCTCCTCAAAAATGTCAGCAACCGGTCAGGCTTTGCTTTCTGAGTGTTTGCCAACGTCAAGTCAAGATGAAGTAAACAATTTTCGCTTTACGATCTTCGCATTATATTCCGCATACCGCTCGTACGTGCCTGCCTGCCTGGCCTTCGGGGGGAAAGTGAACGCATGTGGAAGAAGTGTAAATACAGCAAATGGAATTATGTAAAATGCAATTGATTTATTTGAATTTGCACGAGGGATTTAGAGTGCTGGCTGTGGGCGGCGTTTGTCCGCTATGTGAGCGTGAGAGCGAGCAGGCGAGCCGCGAGTGGTTAGGGCTCACGGTTCTTTTCTCTCTCGATCCATCGTTCCGTCCGGCTGTTTTCTTCTAGCGCATATTTATCATTTGCGCGATGAAGGATTTTGTTGGCGGGCGATGCATATTGTACCCAATTTCTGGAAATGCTGTCTGAATGTGGACGCTTTCTAGCGTTTTGCGCTTCAGCCATAATATCTAGGCCTACCAGACGTGCCGAAACTCAATAAATATAATATGTAGGGCCTATGTAATGTTTAGGGTCTAGGCCAAGGATTGTATAAAGAGTCCTTGGGTCTAGGCCTAACACGGAATGCTTGTGGATTTTTTTAAAACTCGATTACATTTCTGGTTTTATGGTTTTGAGAAATAGGTATGCGTCTTCGTGGGCTTTTGGATCGATTTAATGTTGTTTGTTGGAATTTTATCCAAGGTATAGGCCTATGCAGTGGCGTAGCCAGAAATTTTTCATGGGGGGGTTTTATGGCCGGAAACCCTGTTTTTTGCTATTTTTTCTTACTTAAATGGAAAAATAACCTTAAAAAATCTTTTTTTCGGAGCCAATGGGGGGGGGGGGGGGGTTTAACCCCCGAAACCCCCCCTTGCCTACGCCACTGGGCCTATAGGTGCATTGCCCAGAATTTTAAAATATGCTTGGAGCAATAATAATTATTATAGATATCTCATATATGGATGATCAGGTAGCCTACAATGATCTATAATCCTTTCAATGTTAATGAAAGTGCAGTAGGCTTATTAATAGTTTCATTGCTATTGCATCAATTATTATTAATAATATTAAAATTAATAAAATTCTGGAAGTTGCATTTTAATCATATTCCTGTAATTTAAAAAAATGAGATCGATGGTTAATGAGTAATCAGAGTGTGATGTAGCCTAGCTACCAGATGTCAAAACAGGCATCAGATCCTACGCATACCAAAGGAAAGAATTCCATGAATAACATGTCTCTAGACTCTACCAGTCTATAGCTACATGTAGCCTACATGTATCTTTGCATGCTTTGAACACCATGGTGTTGAACAACCTCTCCCACGTAGGTCTATTCTAATGCCCTGCTACCTGGCTGAACATGACTAAAAACCATCAAAAGTCATTCAAGAACAATTTGCCTCTGTTCATTCAAAGTCGGCATCTCAATTGTGTGTTTTTTCGAACAGAGGGCTTCCTTTCCAAAGGATTCAAAGTCGTCTACGCTGAACTGACTGATGACAGCTATTTTCTCTGGTACAGAGACCAGTCGAGCTACAAACGCGAAGGTGCTGTTCTGCTTACAGTAAGTCCTGCCAGACATGACCCTTCATTGGTGTAGGCTAACACTCGTCACTTTAATTCTCAACTGACTGAAAAGAATGATTGGAATGAAAAAACGTCAGAACCGAAACGAGCGGTAAAATAATAAGCGAATGTGTATAAGCTTATGACTAATCTCTTAATTTTTTTAATGAGATGTTTATGAAGGCAGTTAGTGAGTAGTGACTGACTAATAATTATCTGTAGTGAGTGTAGTCACTAATTGAAAGCTCATGATACAAGCAAGTAAGTATAGCCTTTATTGTTCCATTTACAAACGCACAAAGGGACATTGGCAAATAATGCAATATAACTCAGAAGTGATATTAAAACAATTATAGTAGTATACATGAAAATTGAAAAGTGATGTGAAACAAATGTTAACATGTGCAAAACATTCTGGTAATGAAATGTAATTTTTTTTCTATTTTTGTGCGTAAACAGTGCGATGTAACTGCGGTTACATTATAGTAAATGTTATGTAACGTTGTTTGCTTGTGAAAAGCTATTATAGAAAAACCGTTTGAGCAGTATGGTTTGAGTTTAAAACAGACCTGCAATGTAATTCTATATATTTATTTCATAGAAGGAGTGCCGCTGTGTATAAACCACCCATTATTCAAAATTAGCTTTGTCACTCACAAAGATTCTTCTGCAGCATCTCGTGACCTTAAAGTGACAAATCCAGTTCACTCTGAGTGTGGGTCAAGCTCCTTGGAGCACAGAGAGCTTGATCTGTAACGCAGAGCGTACGAGTTGAGCACTTAGGAGCACATAAAATTCTATATAAAGCGTATAATATATATATATATATATATATGTTAGCAATGCTGTATCCATTGAAGAAGAGTTTTATGAGTGATAAAATTGAACTTGAATATATAACGGGTTATATAGAGGTAGCGGTAGTCCTCTATGCGAAATAACTATATATAGTGGTATTTTTAGCCGCTGTTAGGTCTTACACTCTGCTCTCAGTGAGGTCTTCCTGTGCACTTTTCATATTCTCAGCTTTTCAACTATGGTTTGCTCTACTCTAAAGTTGAAGTTTTTTGTTATTGCATCATAAACAACTGCTAGTCTGCTACATGAGTCATGTATGATTTACCCATCACCGCAGTCGTAAATTGATGAATCCTTTCATCAACGTCTTCTTTCATTGTTCTGCCAACTTCTTCTCTCACCTGACATCCAACGAACTGACCTCATCTCGCCTACACCATCATCATCAACATCATCATCATCAGCAGCAGCAGCATCAGCAGCAGCAGCAGCAGCAGCTCACCTGGTGGCAGTTGATTGGAATACTTTGCTGAATATCACTCAACCAAGAAGAGATCCATCGCAGCCGCCGCTTACCTTTGCCGAAAGGTGCGAGTCGGTGTAAACATTCCCTGCAGTTGCCGATGATCATATGCTGGGCAACTGTTCCAACAAGTCCTATGAATAGAGTGGGAGAATGCCTCGAAATGTGACTTCTGGATGGAGATATATAGTGTCAGGATTGATTGCCGGTCGGTGTTGACCTCGTGTGAACCCGGCTGTTATCGGAAATGATAGATTTGCAGTTTGGTATCATCGAGACCTCGTTGGAGTGTGGTTTACCTGGTTTGAATTAAATTGCGTGGGTTGTGACTCGTGTGATCAGATCTGTTTAGGGCTGCCAACTTTTGATTTTGACATTCCGGGACGCCTTCAGCCACTCGATGTGCCATTACCAATTTACACAATCCACAGAAGCGCGTAATGTAACAAATGTTGTGTCAGCCCAGTATAGAATCTACATCTGCAATCTACTAAAAATTCCTTAATAATTTCAGACAAATCATCAAAAGACATAGGCCTATAGCTTAAATTTAAGAGAAGAATCAACCTCAAGAAGAAGTATTTCAAATTCCAGTCATCTAGGCTCATCAGAGTAAGACTTATTCGCCCACATTGAGGGAAGTTCGAAGGTATCGTAGGCTCATAGGTCTGCGACCGGAGAGCAGAATTTATATTAAAATTAGGGCCCATACTTAATATATTATAGGGCCTACTTATGTGTGTTAAGCAGATCGGGAACACTGCATCCATGGGCACAATGTTGCAGAAATCATGCTAACAGTTGTGCTTTAATAAGGTCGGTGAACTCTCGGTGCTCAGGTATACTGTAAGACAATAGATCTTTCATAATGCTGAACGCTCTCTCGCAAAAAGCATTAAGACTGGACACACTATGCTAAGCCGAAAACCGAGTGTCAGTGATTTGTAAAGTTTTGAAGACTAACTCACGATGTTCAGTCAATAATGTAATGTATAGGTGTGATGGAGAGCAGAACGTAAAAATCATCGTGCAAATGGCTGAGTTTTGTAAGCAAAAATTAATAGAAACAATAATTGTGCTAAGTGGATATCTGGACCAAATTCCGGGACAATTTGAGATCAATCCGGGACACGGGACGCACAGGGTCGATTCCGGGACTGTCCCGGCGAATCCGGGACGGTTGGCAGCCCTAGATCTGTTGCTGGCTACTGACACCGCCAGGACACGTTTGATCGTGCACGTACCTTGTCGGTACACCAAAATGCGGATAGCAATTGGTATTATTAAAGAATATTGTTGTCTTATCTTATCTTGTTCGTGGTGTTGTGTGATTAGAGCCAGGGCTGTTTTTAAGGAATTTTTAGAACTGCACAACTCCTTCTTTCCTTTCCCATCATCCATGGCAAATTACTTCTAATCGGAGGACAATGACCTTTTTAAAACTAGTTTTAACTGTGCAGAAGTGCTTCTACAACTGCACAAATCCATTTAGAACTGCACATTTTGTGTACAACTGCACGTTAAAAAAGACCTGATTAGAGCCAAGTTGTGTAGAAAAAGTGGGCCATGTTGATCTTTTGTAGGATTGGGTTTATTAATTCCATTTTCTCAATGGATGCTTAAGAATTGCTATTATATTGATTATGATTATTATTTTTTTTTTATTGCTCCCAAGTCAATTGTACACAGTTCTATTTTTTTTAAGCAGATCAGTATACTACAAATATGATAACAGAACATAAACAATTCAATGCAATATGATTATGATTATGACATGGCATCACTATTTCCACAGCCAGCTTACTGTATCCTCTGAAACAGTAAGTGGCAACTATCATCCTATACACAAGGTGGCAAATCCAGTGCACTCTGAGTACAGCTGACGCCCCTTGGGACTAGTGTCGGATTGATTAGAGAGCTTGACCTTTAGCATGGAGAGTAGGCCTATGTGGCCTCGTCGGAAGCAGTTACTGTGCAAAGACCTTGTGGAAGTTCTTCACTCACAATAATTGGTCAGTACGGTCAATGTTCTGTTGTATGGTCAGGGTTCTGTTGTATGGTCAGGTTTCTGTTGTATGGTCAGGTTTCTGTTGTATGGTCAGGTTTCTGTTGTATGGTCAACGTTCTGTTGTATGGTCAGTTTTGCACTTCTGAACTTTGAAAGGAGGGCAATATCAAAATATAGAAATTTGTATTGTATATATCGTATTGTGTTTTATTAATCCAAGGACCTCACCAGTCGCAGTGTTGTTTCTTTAAGTAGACAAGACATTGTAAGCGTTTGCCACATTAATGGTTCATCGTCTTCGTTTGTTGATTATTCTCAGAGCATTTGTGATTTCCTTGCTGTCGGGCCATACACACGAAGCATTCCCGGTCGACCAAATCTGCCGAAAGGGGCGTCCGAGCGACACATAATTGCAATTCCGAGCACTCCGAGCAGGGATTCAACCGTCCACTGGTTCCTTTGTTTCAATGACAATGACCTTAAGTGAGTTGTTTTCTCTTATTCGAATTTGATTCCTTAGCTGGTGGTCTGTTTTGGAAATGAACTAATTAAAATGAGTTGTCGACAAGAGAGATTTTATGTGCAGATGTTCTGTTCTGTTGCTTAACACTATATTTACATGTATCTTACAGCAGTAGATATGCATGTGTGACATTGTTATATTATTCTTTTAAATGACAACACACTAAAGTGAGTTGTCCTGTTTTTTCAAGATTTTTCCTATGCAGATGTTTGATTATCTTTATTTATTTTCTACAATAGTCAATATTTATTTTATTTATTTATCTTATCCGCACCTCAGGTCAGCCTTTCGGTGTTACCTCTTACGGAATTAATTATAATAATAATGCTTTTATATTGACTGTTATCCTGCAGACTCAAGCGAGCTTCAAATGCGTAGTTAAACACTCATTTATATTACTTGGCATCATCTCTACATACACGTAGTGTACTGCTTTAAATCACTTAGCTAAATTCTCAGTATTCATTCATTATATATGCATTTATACAGCGACTCTTCAAGGGGACTACTCAGAGGCGCTCCCAACCTCAGCGCGGCCAAATAAAACTGTCTTAAGATGAGAGAGGAGAGCCTGAGAAGGATTTTTACAAAGAGAGCGGAGGGTCAGATGAAGACAATTCCATGTAGAGGGTCCTACCACCGAGAAAGCACGGTTCTGCATAGTTGCAGTTAATGCATGCTATGGTTGCAGTTATTTATTTACGATAACTGTGTTCCCTAGTCATTCGAATACAACAGTTCAGTTTAAAAAAATAACAACAGCTGCAGCTTGAATCTGAGATAAATATTATTATCATGTGCAAAAAAGTTCTTCGTGCAAACATTGATTTATTGTGTGACTTACGGCTGCTCGTAATGCTCTTCCTGGGTCGTATAATCGAATCTTTTTGTAGTATTCCTTTCTGGTGCTTTCCAGGGATTTTTAACTGTGTGATGTGTGTGAAACATGCGATTCAAATTCCCATCAAACGCATAAATAAATTCACACCCTTGAACATGCAGACTATGTAATTGTAATTGCTGATTTATATAGCAATTGTAATTGCTGATCTATATAGCAATTGTAATTGTTAATTTATATAGCACTAGAGATATCCATCAGGGGTGTACCATACCGCTTGATGTACTTGCATCTGGTTTTCTTCACTTAATGATAATAATTTTGGTAATGAGGGCAATTTATGTGGCACAGTAACTCAGCAATACTGTTACAGATTAATGTTAGTAGGATTAAGATCTTTGTTAATAGACCAGGATCAATAGTTGGATAATTATATTGTGCATGTGCTGTATGATTTTACGATTTCTTTGTTCCTTTGTTGTTCTTTTTATGTATGTGTGGGTGGGGCGTAATACTTTTTAACACTTAAAAGGCATGATGCATTTGTTTTCCCATTTGCTTCGAGTACACTCTCGTCCTAATGTTCAAGTTAAATAAAATAACACATTATATCATATGCAATGGTATGATGTATTGTAGTTGCATCTTACCCCTCCCCTTACCCGAATGAAAACTTAACGGATTTGAATGAATTGTGTGGGTCACACGGGTAGTGGTAGCCCGAGAACTGCACGAAAAAAGAAAATTTCAATTTGAATGCAAATGATGCCATTTTTGTGACTTGAGCCTTTATATTTTCACCAGTATTAGATAAATACGTCAGAATTAAAATGGTGTTTGAATTTTACAAATCGATTAACATCTACTATTTATTTTTGTGCTTACAAAATGGTTCCATTTCCCTGAACACAGTGTATATATTATATTTGTTTTATGAGAAAAACATGTTGACAAGACCGCAACTCAGTTACAAGGAAGGGATCAGTTCTACGGGCTGTATACGCGGGTGTTTGTTGAGAAGGCAGTTATAAAGAGCTCTTGGGATGAAGTTTTTATCGTCTTTCCGTGGTAATGCAAAGTCATGTGGCCGTTGGCGGATGCCGTATGGACGGCTAATGACTGGTGGGAACAAACTCCTAAGAACATGGCCTCTGGTTCCTGTGCTCTATGACATTTCAACCTGGCTTTTGCGGGGAAAAACCATTGCCTTATTTCTTGGACCCATTCTGATGATAGAGGTAGCGGTCGCTAGATTAGATCAGATATAAGTAGGCTATGTATTGTGATGACAAAAAATGCGGACAGACAGACACAGGCGTATGCAGACCGACAAACAGACAGACCGAAGGACAGTGCATGGCAATGGTGAAACACGGGCCACATGCCGTGTCTATATTCTCCAGCTGAAAGTCATTGCTTTTATCGCAATCCATCTACCGCTACCGACAGTTGTAAATCCTGGAATAGTAGCAGCAGCAGCAGCAACAGCAGCATATCCTCTGGCATAACGGCATGGTGGTTGAGAAGCAGTAATCCGTGTTTCATTATTCAGGATGTATTAGACACCTGGTCTGACCCACTGCGTAATAATACTGTTTGTGTAGATGCATAGAACTGATTAAGCTGAGGGTTCCTTCAGATGGAGGAATTATCTTCCATTTCCATTCCAGTTTGCCACAGGCGTCCTCTGTTGTTGAAACTGGAATGCACGTATGAACGCACCCACGCAAACATTTTAGCTTAACCGAAAGACTTCAGTTTAATTGAGAACTTTAGCAATGTAGCAACGCGGTGCCCATCGTAATCGTAAACTCGAAATTTCTAAAGCGCCACTCGAAAACCAAGCGCGGGGCACCAGCGTATTCACGAGCGCTGCGTTGAGTTCATTAATTCATTCATTATTAGCATTTATATAGCACCCCTTCAAGAAACTACTCAGAGGCGCTCCCAGCCCAGCCACGGCAAAAGAAAAAAGATTTAAGGGACTTAAGGAATAAGGATTGACTGGTCAGGTGATGGAGATGAAGGTTAGAAGGGAGGTCATTGAATTAGAAGGGTTGTCCGTGAGAGTAGTCCGTGGTGGTCGGGGTCGAGTTACCATAGGTCATAGGATATGGAGAGTTTGAGAGTGATGCGGAAAGAAAGACTGAGAGCCAGGGAGACAGAGAGAGAGAGAGAGAGAGAGAGAGAGAGAGAGAGAGAGAGAGAGAGAGAGAGAGAGAGAGAGAGAGAGAGAGAGAGAGAGAGAGAAGGAGACTTACAGAGAGCAAGGAGAGGGGATATCAATATTATCAATATTATCATTAGGCCTATATCAATATTATCTTCTCTGTGTATGGTGAGCAAAGTACTGGTAAGCGCTTTCATATTCATGAGAAACTCTAAACGTTGAGGTAATTAGAATCTATCCAGAGTCGTTGCCTCCAGTTGAAGGCCAATTCTAAAGGAAATATGCATCATTGGGCAGCAAGTTGCTTTTAAACATTCAAAGGTAATGCAAATCTTTGAATGTGTGAATTAATCGTATAGAAATATGTGTACAATATGTGTGCCATGCAGATCTGATGTTGAAACCAATCTTTGATTTAGCATGTTTGTATGTGTCAAGTGCCGAATTCATCCTTTGCTTTTAGGTTCATCATTTATTTATGCTATATTTATATTTACTCACACATTGTGTAAATTTGCATCATTGAGCAGCAAGTTGCTTTTAAACATTCAAATGCAATGCAATGCAAATCTCTGGGTCACACAAAAGCCACAACAGGGAGACCAGCTTATCACTGGCGTTGGCGCTGTGTCACAGCAAGTGACAACTCTGCAGTGGTGACAAGCCATGCTGTTAGGTCCATTATTTATTTATGTTGTATTTATATTTGCTCACACATTGTGTAGCATGGGCCGGACCCTTTAATTTAAAGGTGAGAATTGCAAGGGGTTGTGATGTTTCAACCCCCCCTAGTGTTTCTTAGAACCCACAGACAAGTCTTCATGCACACAGTGACTTCTTTTTTATACAAGATCTGACCACATGTTATTTTTCTAGAGTTCTGATACCATGTTTGTTTATTTCCTTTCAGTGACTGGATGACCAGTATTAGCAGCGTTGTAAGTAGCATTTTATTTTTATGATATATACAATTTACTCAGTTATGTTGTTGCCTTTCACTTACATACATGTAGTAACACACTTTTGTTTATGTTTATTTATAGAGCACCTATTTGAATCACATGCACCTGAAGCTAGCTTGAAAGTTGTTTAGTGGTATAATTTTATGTTCTGAAAGATATTTAGGCCTATTTAGTTGAAGCAATCTCCAGGACTGAAGATATTGAAATCTATATTTACATTTCTTCACTTTAATAACTTGAAAAGTGGTTCACTAGGTCACTTATACATACATATATTATTATAATTCTGTTTTATATAAATGGAATTCTGTTATTTATTTATATATACATATATACAGTTATACATATTATATATAATTATCAAGTAGGCACAGAATGTTTGAATGAATCTTATAGAAATTTGTGTACAATATGTATGCCCTGCAGATATGATGTTGAAACCAATCTTTGATTTAGCATGTTTGTCAGGTGTCAAGTGCCAAATTCATCTCTTTTGGATGCTGAAGTACTGAGATTTTATCTCAAATTGTGTAGTAACTGAAAATATTGTAACAATAGATTGTAAGAATTGTTGGATAACGAAGAATTGAGATTTTATCTCAAATTGTGTAGCAACTGAAAGTATTGTAGCAGTACATGTAGATTGAAGGAATTGTCGGATAACTAAGAATGAAGGTTTTATTGTAAATTGTGTAGCAACTGACAATATTGTGGCAGCGTATTGTATAAGAATTGTGTGACTGTGCTGAAAAATCGGCTTCGACTGTTCTTGCAAAGATGGTTGAAACTCTGTTGTAGCTTCCTCCTCTTCCACCTCCAAGTGACCCTCCACCAGAGTCTGCTGATCTTAAAGATCCTCCACCACCATATCCAGGTGGAATTGATGGTGAGTACAGTTAAAACTTTATTTTTCAATAATAACAATAATAATAACAATAATAACAATAATACAATATCAATAATAATATTAATATTAATAATAATAATAATATTTATATCTTGTCCCTTCAAGGAAACTGCTCAGAAGTGCTCTCTATATGCAAGCATATTATGGCATTACAAACGAATATAGGCTGTTACATCAGTTGTCGAAAACAATGAACAGTAATCAGAAAGAGTTGCCATGCAAACATTTCTCTGTCTTTTGTTGAAAGTATTAATTATTAATAATGATGCTGCAATTTGCTGGAATTGTAATGTGTGATATATACCGGTATATATATATATATATATAATTATTATATATATATATGTTAGCCTCCAATATTTATCGGCCCCAAGCGAAAACTGCATTGCATACAATCATCAACTCATTCATCAGCATGATATCAGTTATCATCAGGAGCCAGGTTTTAAGGTCAGGTCAGACTCTGGGCTGTCGACAGAAGTGACTTGGTTGAATGTCATCTATGAGTTTTCCGAAATAGAGTTCTTTATTATTCATGTATAATTGCATATGCCACTACTAACTTCCTTGTGCACTATATGCTTCTAATCAAGTGAGCTGGAATTCTATCATAGTTACAGATACATGGGTTACAAGGATTCTACCACTTTTACCTCTGTATGCAATTATAGGATGTCACCAATTATAGGATGTCGCCAATACTTTACCTTCTGTAAGCCTCTTTTGACTCAACGCAGCGCTCGAGAATAAGCTGGTGCCCCGCGCTTGGCTTTCGAGTAGCGCTTTAGAAATGTGGAGATTATGATTACGAAGCAGCTACAGGCTGAAACCTTTATTCCTTCTATGAGCAACTATAGGCTGCCAAATAGATTTTGCCTTCTATAAGCAACTATAGGAGGTAACCAGACTTAGCCTTCTGCAAGCAACTATAGCTTCTGATTTTGCCAAATGTACATACATATATATATATGTATATATATATATATATGCAACTATAGGCTGAAACCATTAATAATGTACTAACTGTGGTAGTTCGGTTGAGCCTCAACCGTGCTTTCATGGTTAAACCGTACAACTGAAGGATGTGTTGGACTTGCTGGTGTGTCCTGCCTAGAAAGAGCATGACGGCTGTGTAAAAATTCTGAAATGTTTGAGTGGGTGTTTGACTAAAGTGAATGCCGGTGTGTTTTTGCATCGTTGCTGTTATTATTTTGTTATGCAAGTTATGCTTGGAATGCAATAAAATTACAATAGGCCTACTCACATACAATCCTCTAGAAGTATCCTGGCTGGTCACTAAGAAGAGGAAGAGTGATCTTAAGCTATATAATATGTGACACAGGGGCTCAAAACCCGTCATATGTCGGATTTTGACCTTTTGATTTAGTCATATGCTACAATGACCATGCTCTAAAATGCTTTTAACACAATGAAATTATCTTTTTCTAACAAAAGTTGTGTTCGTTTGATTCTTTCATTAGTTTATAGTGAAAAAATAAAATAAAAAGTTACTGAATTTTCGTGTCATCCAAGTCTACTGAATCCACTAAATTATTATTCTGAAATTTTTCTAGGCATTAGAGGCATATATTCTGAATCAGATAACCCAAACGCCATCAAAATCGGTTCACTACTTCGCAAATTAGGGGGATTTAACAGTCATATACTGAATTGAAGACTAAACTGCATTCTTTACCCCTCTCGCCTATTTCGGCGTCTAGCGCAATAGCTAGGAAGTAACAAGCGACGAGTTTCGAGCCCCTGCGTCACATATGGAGAGGCCGGACGGGGGTATGACGTCTTAGCAAATGTCGGTTGACTGTCACTAAATGATGGGCTATGTTAGGACACAAATTGAAATCAACTAAGTGTAGGGCTTAAAGTGTGGCAGGATGGTCATGGACGGCGTCCAGGCACTTATTTTCAAATGATTTCTATGCCGTCCTGCCACTTATTGGGCCAGCACACCTGAAAATGTAAGGGTGCCCAGGCACTTCTTTTTCACACTTCTTTAAGCACTGACTAAGTGTAGAAATGAATAGGTTTGCATTAGGTCGTTCACAGTCAAGGAAGTACCTGTGGCTCCGTAAATTCCCGTAAATAATGCACTGACTAATATTATGCATTGGCTGGGCTCAATGTATTTGACATTTCAATGTATGACCTTCTTTCTGTTCATGTTATAGGTCACAAGAGTGACTTAATGTTAACTTTCTAGAGTGTCCAAGTTTAGATGGTCAGCTTGAAAAGAACCGCCTCGGGCCTTCTGACTCATAAAGCCAGTAGTAGTTCGACTAAGGTGTGTGGCCGTTCAATTGCAAGCAGACTGTTTGGAAAGGCAACCCGAAATTGGTTTTTATTTGGATATGGATCTCACCTATAAACCTGGGCAAATGGCTTCATCCGAACCTTATCAACAAACTCACACCTGCACGCTATACCAGGTCTGCAGATGGTATCATTCAAGAATGGCAGCTGATTAGAAAAAGATCCGAAATACCAGAGTCTTTCCGGCAAAGTTTTCCGTAGCCTTTTGTGTTTATCCAAGCGGTTTAATGATATAGATGCTTCTGTTTACTGCGCTCGATGATATAATAGCTTCGTCGTTATTTGCTTTTTTGAGCCAGGTTTTCTCCTCTTCGTCGCGGCAGACTTATGGGATAATAATGCAGACATGTGCGTGGCTGATAAGCACTACCACATTACCTGTTGAGCGCTGTGCAGCTAATTTGTTACGTCTTGTTTATGTGATGATGTGACTGCCTCGAATGTATAGGTGCTTAAAGTTCTTCTGATTATCAGATGCTTCGAACAGATCTCTTCGTCATTATTTACTTTGAAGGGAAATTTGTGATCTTCTGCAGACTTTTCGATGATATTTATTTGAGAATAAGATGTTATATTTGTATTGTATTGTATTTAAACAGTTTTAAAGCACCTCTAGTAGGGTGAACTGTTCAGAGGCGCCCCAGTGCACAAGGCCCTGCGAGAAGAAGCAGGTTTTGAGAAGAGACGAAGCAGAGGAGAGACTGCCAGACAGAAATGTAGAGTAAACAGAAGGAGAAAGACCATTCCAGAGAGAATTGTGATGAATATAAAAATTATTATAAGCCTTATCATAACAATTATAAGAATAATAATGAAAGTTTTATGAAGCCATAACACAGTCATGCTGTTTCAATGGGGTCTACACGAAACTATAGCATCGAGCAGAGTAAGCCTGTATAGATGAACAGAGGTAACAGTTATGAAGTTAATCTGATATACCGTACCGGTACTCTATTAGAGGTGCAGTCTTGTAGTGGGTATGTTCGCTGCCTTGCAGCCAGAGGGTTGCAGGTTCGAATCCACCTCAAGCCGTCGCATAGGTATCTTGGGCATGTCCTTCACTCGCAATTGCTCAGTGCTTCGGCGTGAAACTACGATTTAGCGTTCGCATTGTGTTCAGGAGCACTTCTGAGTAGCACTTCTGAGTAGCAATTGCTCAGTGCTTCGGCGTGAAACTACGATTTAGCGTTCGCATTGTGTTCAGGAGCACTTCTGAGTAGCACTTCTGAGTAGCAATTGCTCAGTGCTTCGGCGTGAAACTACGATTTAGCGTTCGCATTGTGTTCAGGAGCACTTCTGAGTAGCAAGTGTGCACACATACATTCGAATATTTTACTGTTTTAGTTACCGGGGTAGTTGTTTTTGAATGCTGGTGTTTTCTGATCTAGTCATAATCAAAATAATTTACATTGCACCTCTTCTATTAGACTACTTGGAGGTATTTATAACATGACAGATAGAGCAGGGCCATCGTTGAATAGAATGGTTTTAATCACTAGCAGACGTTGAGTCAGAGAAAGGAAAGAAGCTTATGCCGCCTCAGGTCACACCACAGTATAAATAACAAACTCCGGGCCTCTGCTGCAGTCAGAATGTGTGACTGATTTTAGAGTAGTCCGCCATCTTCTGGGTAAGCGATTTACGACGTCAAAATGCGTTTGTTGCCTATAGCAACACGTACTACTCATTCTACTGCATACTGCATTATATAATTTATATTGTGTGAAAAATCACTATTTGACAATGGTGCGGACCAGAAAAACTAGCCAAGAGGCAGCATTGCAAGTCGGTGTAGGCCCTACTGTTTGTTATTCATACTGTGGTCTTTTGCCTAGTAGTAGGCATATAGTAGTATTATTATAAATGCCATAGTTTTTTGCACTTTTGTAGTATTTTTTCTACTGCAAGGTTCTGCAGTTGCTTCAATTGTTTGACTGTAGTTTAGTCCAGACAATGTTAGTTAGGTTTATGTACATTTTAAATCAGATTGATGTTTAGGCCATAATCACGTTGTTTTAGCAAATTGTTTAGCCAACTGTAACTACATGCATGGGAAAGAGGCAGCATTGCATATGGGGATTTTTTATCCTTTGAGGCTGTCCTGTTGCCAACATCTGTAGATTTATCTCAAACTTTCTGGGTTTTTCATTTCTAAATTTACCTGAGATTTCTGATGTTGTTATGTGTCATATTAACGAAGATGATTACTGTCCCCCCTCCTCCTTTCTCCATGTTGGGACTGGCAATACCGGAGTACGGGCAGTGGCAGAGTCTGCATGCACGGGGCACATGCTGGTAAAAAAGACACTGGGAACTATAGCAATACACGGCTGGTTGATTGATTGATTGATCGATCGATTGATTGATTGATTGATTGATTTATTGTGCTAGAAGCAATCTCCCTGTAATGCCATGAGCATCATATAGCCATTGAAAGGTGTTTGTTTAGGTCAGGCATTGGGGGACTGTGCCTCGATTCATATTACACATGCTTCACAGCTTCACAGTTTAGTTGCAATGCTATGTTCTGTGTTTGACTTCAGACACTGAAATTAAGCCTCCGCCGCCGCCGCCGTCGTCATCTGATGTAGTTGCAACGGAGGTGAAGACCATGAACGGTGACTTGGTCGAGAGGAAACAACAGCCCAGTGCTAATAAATGTGAAACTGTCACTAAAGAAGGTATGTGGGGCATTGTAGGCTACATACATTATTGTTTGAATATTGCGCTAAGAGACAAAGCCAACACATGTAGTTTGCATGGGCCACCAAGTGGCTAATCGGCTCTGAACGCTCCCCCACTGCCCGGCGAGCTCTCATTGGGCCCTTCATATGGAATTCCCTTCCCCACTCGGCATGAGACTTTTCTTTCTGGATATCTCTTTTCCCCCCTCCATCCCTCCCTTCCCCATCCCTCTCTCGGACTTATTTTTTCTCTCTTGGGGCTGTCGCACTGGGAGCGCTGCTGAATGGCGATGACTGTGAGCGGAGCTACAGAAATTATTAATTACATTACAACTGGTCCTTAAATGATTCATTTGCTTGCGTTAAATCGTAAAGCGTTTGACACAAGACTGTAGCCAGGATTTGATTTCGGGTGTTTCTTCAGTTTCTCGTCCGAAAAAACTTATGTTTTTTTATGCTTTTTTAGTCATTCGGCCGAAATCTTCAGAAAATGTTTGCATTTTTCATTTGGGGGGTGTGGGTGTTTTTAATGGTTTTATTTCAGGGTTTTTACATCATGTGCTAGTAAATGCATTCTTTTATTTTTTTACATTTTCCATTTCGAGGGTGTTCAAACACCCAAAACACCGCCTAGCTACGACCTTGGTTTGACAGCGCGAACCTTCTTGCCTATCTATCGTTTACAGATGCTTTGTTGCTCTTTTAATCACACAGATGTTGCCATTGCTGCTGCTGGTTCGGCTGCTGCGGTCAGCGCTTGGGGCTGGTCCTGGGGTTGGGGCGGCGGATGGGGCTGCGGCGGTTGGGGCTGCTTCGACTTCGGTCCGAACCCGATGTCATCGTCGGGCAACCAGCTGCACGGCAACTGCATGGATATGAACGACAGCGGAATGGATGCGAGGAACGGGGGAAGTGGGGACGGCGTCCAGCAGAACACCAACGAGTGCGGAATGTCGTCCGACCAGGTGACCGAGTATGCCGACTACGACGGGACCGACATAGACCCGGGCTACGATGTCATGTGTGACGGGGGATTCGATGCGGGGTTCGACGCCGGTGGCTTCGACATGGGATTCAGCATCGGGTTCTGAGGGGGAAGACGGGGCGAGACGCTGACCTTCGACGGTCGACCCCCCATAAGACGAAGGTTGTGTATGGAAATGGAAGAACGACAGAACAACAACGACGACGCCCAATCAGACAGCAGGAAACTGGGTCAAGGCTAATTATAGCGTTTGTTGTTGGCTGATGCTGTGCCATATTAACAAAGTGGATTAGTGTCCCCCTCCTCCTTTCTGCATGCTTGGGACTGGCAATTCCGGTGGTGTGCGCGGGCGGTTCTGCATGCGCCAGTGCATGCTGGTTCAAAATTATACTGGGAACCGTGGCAACCATCTGTTGCCATTGAGCTGCAATCCAACCAATCAGGATCAACAATGACTGACCCAGTTCCCCGATAACCGAGAACCAATCGAACCAATCAGGATCTACGATGACTATTTGACCCAGTTTCCAAAATTATACTGGGTGTCATGACAACCAATTTGACCCAGTTTTCAAAACTATGCTGGGTACCACGGCAACCAGTTTGACCCAGTTTCCTGCTGCGATGACCAAATTCTGCTCGAGGGCTTTGTCTTCCTGTCTTCAGAATCTTTGGGAATGCCGGCGATGACGTCACATCAAAGATGGCCGACCGGAAAGACAAAGCTCTGTGCAAACCGCTGACGTATCAGTCACGCTTGATTGATCTAAATAAAGAGCTCGCTGACCACATTCTACGATGACATCAGAAATATGCGTTCTGTTGGAGATAATATAATATTGCCAGTGGATTTTAAATGCTTTCTGGCGTGCAGTTTGTGCAGCAGCGGCAGCGGCAGCGCGCGTGGCTTCTACCATTTCCACCGCTAGTCTGCAATGAGCCTTGTAGCATCTTATTTTTCAGGACACGAGAAAACATATTTTGACGTAACGTTATCGAGAGAGACCGGACTTTTTAAATCTTTTCCATTAGCTTTAAATAGTTTCTTCACGAATCGTAATATTATATGATATCTTAATAGAAGGTTGTGCCAAAGTCAAATATTGTGACCTTATCATTACTTCCGACATACGTTCTTGTGGAACGTTGCAACAAAATTTTGTATGCTTTTTATATCGGATCAAGTTTAGTTGCTTGTTTGCTAATGAAGAAGACTTAATGCTACTTTAATTTGAACGTACTGACAATAACTACGATTTGTTTGATATACTAGCACAACGGTGTTGGTCATGCATGTATGTCTGCAAAAATATGCCATAATCTGCTGATATCGACGGACTTTGTCGTTTTCAGATACGCCCTTGGAGAAGGGGCAAATTAGATTTGTGGTTCGAGGTGTGGAAGTTTTGTTATTTTCTTAGACAATACATAATAATGACTTTGTCAGGTTCTTAGAGTCTAGACCTAGGCTATACCTAAGGACTGTTTTCTCTGCTATGCTGAGTGGCATCAATATGTCTTCTGCCAGCCATGGATATAGTAAACGCTGGCAACCTTCTTCCCTATTGGCTACGAGACACGAAGGCGACAGCCGATAGGGAACGGGGAGGGCTGATCAGATCGTGACTAGGGTCTGAGTAGTCTCGGTAGCGTGTGTGAATAAGCTTTTTCCCGCAACTTCACATTTTTAGAAGTTAAGAGATTACGATTTTGATTACGATTATGATTATGATTGCGATTATGTTTAAGATTATGATTATCATTATGATTACGATTATGATTACGATTATGATTACGATTAGGATCATGATTATGATTACGATATGATTATGATTGCGATAATGATTACGATGATGATTACGATTATGATTACGATTAGTCTCTTATCGTCCAAGGTCTTATGCTGCGATTCCAATGACAACAGTCCCTAATTAAGCCAGACTGAGAACCAGTCATGGGTCTGATGTGTTAACGACTTCAATTTTCTTAGCCTCGGCAATTGACATACGTGACAGCGGCGAACAGCCAGTTGTCACCTCGATCACTCTCCAACCGACAGTTTACTCACTACTGCTAGGTTGGCTACGGGGTTGGGCGGGGTGGGGGCAAAAGTGTCTTAAATATCTGCCATGGCTTAGTTTTTTCACCCTCTGACCTCTGCTGGGTTAATATCAGTCTAACGTGCTAAGTATTCTTGGCAATATTGACTATCGTGTACAACGCTAATAATAGGCCTACCTTATTGAAGGCACGACAATCTTATTTTTGCAGTCGGTGTAAATGGGTTCATTTGGTCGTATAGGCTATGATGTCATCACACCACTACCATCACCACCACCACCACCATGTGCCATCAGTTATTGCACGGTCTAAATAATTGCTTAACTAAAAACTGAGGTGAAACTCTGACTATTCAGCGCTATAAAACACAAAAGATTCAGTTGTTCATTGTAGACAATTATAATTATCGTTATGTCTACGTAAAGGCAGGCCTGCTGCGATTGACAATGACACCCGATGCATCACGTAGGCCTAACCATTATCGAGACTCGTTCAATCGTTTCTGCTTTAAAAAATGTATCTTTCTCCTTGTATTTTTACGTTTGCACGCGTACTTTATTAGTCTTCTTGTAGCACTTCTGCTTTGTTGGATACCGTATGATTGTGAGTCATGGTGCTCTCATGCGTGACTGTGACGGTGACGGTGACGGTTCGAGCACGGCTCGTGACTTATTCGTGGGACACGATAGGGCGGTATATAGGCTATTGGTTAGAGTCATAGGCGGAGACCTGAGCGGAGACTTGGGGGGGGGACGGAAAGACGCGAGTTTTTTGACGGACGAATTGCTCTGAGTGTCGCAGAATAATTTCCATCTTTTGCCGGCCAAAATTTCTGACGACCGGCGAAATCTCGGATAAAAATTCCATTTTCGCCGCCAAAAAAGTTGACCCTTTTTTTAGTCATCCGGCGACGAAATCTCCCAAAAAAGTTCTATTTTCGCCGCCAAAAAAAGTTGATGACCTTTCTTTTCTTAGTCTTGACGCTCAACGATTGGGGGGGGGGGCAAATGCATGGGCCGTCCCCCACACTTTTAATGGGGGACCGTCCCCCTGTCCCCCTAGGTCTCCGCCCATGGTTAGAGTGCTCGCCACGTAACTCTTAGTGTTGGGGTTTAAATCCCCTCCCTGTGGCCAAGGACGTATAGGCCCTATTCAGAGGGGCATGTTTTGGATGCTTAAACACCCCCGAAATTCAATTCATTTATTGTAACCATCAACCATAAACAATAGACATAGTATTATAACATGCTTCACATTATCGGATGGCAGCAAGGAAGGCCCTAAGGGATGAATATCCCGCTATCAGGGAAAACTTATTTACATGTGCAATTTAACTGATGGCTATACGGTTGACATCATGAATTGAACAGAAGGCTAAAGAAACATGGGATGACAATTAATGTAGTAAACTTAACTAAAAAAAACACAAAATAAAATAAATAAAATGAAATAAAGATCAGTGCGTATACAAGGTTATATGAAATAACGTAAAAATAAATAATGCATTTACTAGCACACGATGTAATAAGTAAGTAAAAACTAAGGGGACATGAAATTTTACCATAGATTAGATGATGTTCTAATGAAACAAAATCCTGGGTACACGACCTTGCCTGAGGCCACTCCCACTCTGTATACGGACCTTGAGCAAGTGCTTCACTCGCAGCTGCTCTGAGCTGTCGATTGACGCCTGATCATTAGACGGCTGCGTTTCACAAACGCATCATTATTTGACATAATTATTTATGATGATGACGACGACGATGATGATCAGTAGCGTAGACATGGTGGTTTAGGGGGTTAAACGGCCCCCCCCCATTGGCTTAGGACAAAGGTTTTTAAAAGGTTATTTATCCACTTAATTAAGAAAAACAAAACAATTGTTTGTAGTAGCAATTGTTTTTCTTACATTATTCCATTTGTTACTTTATTTCCTTTTTATTTACTGTAATACTGTTGGGTTGGTGTCAGAAAGGGCATCCGGCTATAGACCATAACCCCTCATCCAAAATTCCTGGCCACTGATTATGACGACGATGCCGATGGCGGTGACGACGACGACGATGTTGACGATGACGATGATGAAATGATGATGATGATGATGATGACGATGACGATGACGATGACGATGACGATGACGATGGCGATGGCGATGGCGATGGCGATGGCGGTGGCGATGGCGGTGACGGTGGCGATGTTGATGTTGATGTTGATGTTGATGGTGGTGATGGCGGTGATGATGGTGATGATGATCATGATGACAATGATGATGATGATAATGACGATAATGATGATGATGATGATCATGATGATGATGATGAGGAGGAGGAGGAGGAGGAGGAGGAGGAGGAGGAGGAGGAGGAGGAGGAGGAGGAGGAAGAAGAGTTCTGAATCTCGGAACCGGTATAGTTCGCATACTGGTACTTTAAATCGTGGCATGCATGGATATAATTATACGGTGGTCGATTTCACCAAATAAATAAATGAATTCAAATTGGAGCAAAGTCCATTCCTATACGACCGATAGATCTATAAAGATGTCCACACGAAACAGCAGATCTCGTCTCGTTTCCTCTGTGACTCTCTGTCTGTCTCCTTCTCTGTCACTCTGTCTCTGTCTGCCTGCCTTAATTTGTCTTTTTATGTGCGTTCCTCTGTCTCTATGTGTATGTCTATCTGTCTGTGTCCGTCTGTCTATCTGTGTCTGACTGCATCTGTCTGTCTGTCTGTCTGTCTGTCTGTAGGTCTATATAAATGTCAGTCTCTCAGGTATTTCAAACTTCCTGATTTTATGAATTCTAATGTCATGCTTGAAACTTGCCATGGGTGCTTGCCTATTAATATACCGTCATTCAGGAAGCGATACTTGGGGGTTCCGTTGTACGTCGTTGTTATACTGGTTTAATATATGTGGTTATAATGGTTATAATGGTTATAATTGCGTATTTTACATCGGACGATCTTTAGACAGACCATGTTCTGTACATCCTCTGCCCACAAAATCTACGTCTCATAGCTTGACTAATATAATTAAAATTATATTTGTTTATGCTCGACGGTCGATCGTACTCTGAAGTCTCAGTTTTAAATCAAACTGAAAGTATAATTTTATATAAATTTGTTCATCGTCATCCATTTGGGAATAACTTTTCCTACGGAGGATGGGCGGGGCGGATCCAGGGGCCAATCCAGCCATGCCCCACCATTTCAAAAGTGCATGGGACGTGCCTCCCCCCATTTGGTTTCAACAGGCATTAAATCAATGGCTTGCATAGATGCATAGACGTCGACCAGACTAAAAAAGTCATCAGTTATTTTGGCAGGGAAAATTGGATATAGTTTCCAGACATTTCGACCAAATGACTAAAAAAGTCATCAGAATTTTTTCTGGCAAAGATCACCGAACGTTTTGGTCCCCCTTCGAAAATGTCTGTATCCGCCCTTGAGGATGGGCAGGGACGGAGAAGGAGTTTGGCGCTTCTAAAAGTTCCTTTAAAAGAAGCCCTGGTTCGAGCTGTCTCTTTGTAAAATTCCGATCAAAAATAGGTGATGTGATGTGCATCATCTGCTCCGCAATCAACTGAAAATTTTCCGTTTGAAAAGATAGACCATTTTCCAACACAATTATTCTGCTTCTTCACAATAGGTTAGAATATTGGCAATACGATTGGTCTACGATCTTCAACAATACGGTGCACGGTCCAAGATATATATATATATATATATATATATATATATATATAGACTATCACGTCTATGAAAGTCTATAGGTATATAACATGAACCTTCATTTTCATCTCTATAGTCCTACTAGCTGATCTACCCGGCGTTGCCCGGGAAATTTCGATTTTTAGTTCCCAGCCACGCCTGACCCCGCTCCCACGCCGCCCTTCTCACCTCGTCTTACATCGGCCCCAACCCGGTCCCACTCTGGTCGCCATTCCCACCTCGCCTTCTTCCATCGACCCCAACCCGGTCCAACCACTGTGAGTGCCCAGCGTTGCCCGTGACATTTAGGTTTTCGGTCCAACCCAGCTCACACCCATCCATGTTTGCGCTATAGTCAGCATTTTTGCGAAACCGCGTGTCAAAAGATCTGCCCTCGTCGAAAAATGAGGTTAAAAATCTATTGGTTCGTTAAAAACCGATCGGCGAAAACTATTGCGTCTTAAATAGGCTAGTGATACATATACGGTATAGATATTAATTAACGGCACAA
>OX457051.1:26109497-26129497 GCA_949752735.1 Lumbricus terrestris
TAATGTCCTACACCCCCTCCTCACTGACCTCAGTATATATGTTGGTTTCTTCCTCATGAAGAGGGAGCAACGGTTGGGGGTCAATCCGAATTCAGAGGTTCAGGCCGCACCCAGAACACGGTCAGTTGAGCTGTAAGACGACCTCGTAGAGTTTCTAACATCACAACTTTTGCGTTTAATGTCATTCACCAGACAAAGAAAGGAAAGTGCGCTGCATGCTTGGCCAACTAATACTAATTAAGAGACTATACTAGGGTGACCATACGTCCCGGTTTTCCGGGACATGTCCCGGATTTTTGCGGAGCGTCCCGGTGTCCCGACGACTTAGGCAAAAGAGCGAAATTGTCCCGGTTTTTGAAAAAAAGGAAACTTGGATGTTGAAATAGTCAGTTTTATGTAAATTACAGAACAAAGTGTAGCTTGTAACCCAAAATATGTCCTAAGAAAAAGAGAAGTTGTTAATTTTTATCAAATAATATATTACATTTTTAGGCTAGTGAGTTCAGTTGATAGATCTTAGGAATTATCAAGGCGTAACAATCTCAGTGACGGCGCCAGATCTAGGCCTAGGCCTATATATCGCTATCAGCAAGTAGATCAGTTTCTTTTGAGTAAATTTCTGTCCAGTGCAACGGCCTCTGTTGTCATAGACCCTGGTCAAATCGGATCCATCCATCTATCAGTTTCTTTCAAATGACAACTTGAAGTGCTGCCATTGCAATGCTGAATTTCAAACGAATTTTGATGGTGAGGTCGCATATGCATGGGCGGAGTTTGGTTTCCGTTCTTGGGGCCCGGAAGTTAGGGTGGGGGCTGAAAAAGAACTTGGGCTTTGTTGGGGGGGCTGAGACTTGGTCCAGAACGCAGGGCATGTTCAACATGTTCGGCCGAACAGGGCCCCGTACTTAAATTTAGGGTGCCCCACACATGCGTGTAACAAATTTTCCCGAAACTTTTTAGATTTTTTTGCAAATTTCGACCAAGCGATTAAAAAAGGTCATCATAACTTTCGACTGAAGATCCGAAAACAATTTCCCGAACAGGACCCACATTTCTTAATCCGGTCCTGCCAGAACGAGCGGCGCCAATAAATATTTTCATATTTTCTAGGCAAAAAAGTTGATGTCCTTTTTTAGTCATTGGATTGAAGTTTTGTTCGTGAAAAGAACCATTTTCCCCCAAACATTTATGAGTCTGCGCCTTCTTGGGGGCTAAGTCTGGGAAAAGATGCCATTTACACTGTAAAAAGGTGAATCTGTGCCTTCTTAGAGGCTTAGATCCTGATAAACTCCGTCCATATAGTCACATGCACGCCCTCCCCAAACCCCTTTTCCTGCTTTCTTTGGACTAAATTACACACTGAGCGCCGATTGAGAGATCTTTCTCAATTACGAAAGAGTAGCCTGCTGCACTCAGTGCACTGACGACTAGATCAGGTTGGAGATTTCTACACTGAAGTCTATGCTCAGCATTAAATTTAACTGTGCTCACACCTGCCTCGAATATGTTCGAAAAGCGTTCGCCGAACAGAATTTAACTAAAAGAATTCACTCTTCCGATAAATATCAGTAATTTTGAACTTCGTCAAAGTATGCAGTTTAAGCCTACAATAAGCAACAATAGCCTATGATAGTTGCTGTTGACTGGAGTATCCTATAGGACAAGGCCTTCGGGTAGGCCTACGCCTATAGTCTTGCAGTTAAGGAATTTCAATTGGCGGTTTTCCAAAAAGTGTCCCGGTTTTTGATGGCCAGAAAACGGTCACTCTAGACTATACTCGTTATATTATCCATTGACCAAAATCGATTCGTTCTTCCTCATGTCGTATTCTTATTTTTCTTCTATTCTCTCTCTCTCTCCCCCTCTCTCCTATATCTCCTCCTCCTCCTCCACCTATTCTTATTGTTATGATTCCTCCTCCTTTTCCTCCTCCTCTTCTTCTCCTTCTTCTTCATCTTCTTCCTTCCCTCCTGCTCCTCTTCCTGCTCCTCCTCCGTCGTATCCTTCTAATAATTCTTCTTCCTTGTTCTTCTTTTTCACATTTTCCCAGTCTTATTCCTCTTCGCATTCTTCTTCATCGCGTTCTTGACATTCTCTCCATTTTCCATTCCTCTACCTTTTATACCCTCCACCAACTCCGTCATAATCATAATTGCAATCAATGTCATCACTATCCGGAATATTCAAAACGCAAATATTAGATCCCTCGCAAAAATTCAACTAAATCATCATCATCATCATCATCATCATCATCATCATCATCATCATCATCATCATCATCATCACCACCACCACCACCACCACCACCACCACTGTTATCATCTTCGTGAAATATTGCATAGACCCCCAAGTCTCACACATAATGCGACATGCGACCTAGTTCTTCGGAAACCATCGGTGCGTGAAAAGCCAGGCTCCACTGAACGCCCGACCGTTTCGTGTAAGCGCCATTGTATTATTTATGAAACCTGTCTGTATATAAGGATACTGCGCAGTTTGAGCCAGGTACGGCAGAAGCAGCAGTCAATAATAATATCGGGTCATATATGTCACAGTTCAAAACTTCAGCACCACCACCCCGTCTCTCCATACACACACACACACACACACACACACACACACACACACACACACACACACACACACACACACACACACACACACACACACACACACACACACACACACACACACACACACACACACACACACACACACACATACACACACATACACACCAACACACACCAACACACACACACATATACACACACACATACACACCAACACACACGCCCAGTCTCCATGTCAACAGACTCAACACTGCTTGAAGAGACGATTAGCAATGGCCTATCATTCGTCATTCGTTACCTGTTGCATTTATACAGCGCCAGTATTATAAAGGGCAGCGATCGATTGAGTGTTTGCGAACCAGAGACGGAATAAACGATGATCTATGATGGGGCTCCAACATGTAGAACAGCCTGGGATATAAAAATAGGATGTTGTGCCATGAAGATTATTGGCCAACAGGGATGAACTGAAATTATTAAGTCTATCTATAGACGCTTTCACAACGGTTTTCATTAGGAGTCTGCATCACCACGCGTTGTTCCACGTTGCCATGAAAATCATCATAAACGCTGTTTAATCTTGTATAATAATTATAATTATAGACCGGGCGTTAAAAATATTCTCACTGTAAGACCTCCGAAAAATTGATGACAAGCTACATTTTACTTTTTCATGTACATATTTGTGCGTAGATGTTGCACAAAGAGATGCCCAGATCACGATCAATTGGCATCTTTTTAGGAAGCAATTTAGTATCGAACTATATTTTTGGCGATATCGCATTGATCAATTACCGCTGTATTAATATCATGGTTAATATGGAGTAGGAAGCGTGCCATTTTATCATTAGTAAATCACCGCACTATGAATATTCAACAGCAAACGTCATGAAACGTCATTAATTAAATCGCCGCGTAATGAATATTCATCAGAAAGCATGCTCTTCGGCGGTTGTAAATAAACGTCGATCTTACTATAATTATTATTCCATTCTACGTTTCAAGAGTTTTAAAAACAATTCTTATATGTCATAGTTATTAGTTATTATCCGAAAAATCATTACTAATTCGGTAAGTTTATTTTTGGTCAGAATATGGCGGTTCAATTGAATTTTCTAAAGTTTTCACGGGCGAGTAGCCTACAGCCGCTGCATGCTTGATGTGCGTAGGGCTGTAAGCCTATTTGTAATCTATGAATCCATCTAATTCGTTTATTAGAAGTAGGCCTACGAAGCTGGCACGGACGCAACTTAAACGTCAATATTGTAGAGGACATTTACGGAAACTGTCACAATTAATCCATCATCATCATCATCATCATCACCACCACCACCACCACCACCACCACTACCACCACCACTGTTATCATCTTCGTGAAATACTGCGCTTTAATACTGCTTTACTAAAAAGCACTCCACCGAAACACTTCTCACTTCACTCTACAATAAACTTGTCTCTGCCATCTCTCATCAACAAGTCTCCTGCCTTTGCCTCCTTGATGTCTCTGCAGCCTTTGACACCATCGACCATAACATACTACTCCAAAGACTGTCTTCCTGCTTTGGCTTTACCGACACTGCTCTCCTTTGGATTCAGTCTTATCTCTCATCACGCACTTTCTCAGTCAAAACACTTGAAACATCATCTCAATCACGCCCCCTCACCTGTGGTGTTCCGCAAGGTTCTGTCCTCGGGCCCCTCTTGTTCATCCTCTACACCACTCCACTCAGTTCACTCATAAAAGCATCCACAGTCGACCATCATCTATATGCTGACGACACCCAATTATTCATCTCTTTCTCTCCAAGCAGCTTCTCTGACTCCATAAATAATCTTCTCTCTGTGGTCACCCAAATCACCTCTTGGATGACCTCAAATCTCCTCTGCCTTAACCCCTCCAAGACAGAATTTATACTAATTGGCCTCAGAGAGCAACTCAAGAAAATTCCTGATCCCTCTATTTCCTTCAACAATGACTCTTCTTCCAACCACACTTTCTCCGCAAATTCTCCTGTCCGAAACCTAGGTGTAATCTTTGACCAGCATCTTAGCTTCTCCGACCACATAACCCAACTTTCCCGCACTTGTTTCATGCACATACGAGATCTCCGCAGAATCCGACCTATGCTTGACTTTAAAACTGCATCCACAATAGCCACATCCATAGTTCATGCGAAACTTGATTACTGCAACTCTCTCTTCCTAAACATTGATATAACCCAAATTAACCGCCTCCAAGCTATCCAGAATGCCCTCGCCCGTGCAGTGACGAAAACCCCCAAACGTCACCACATCACTCCTGTCCTGAAATCACTTCACTGGCTCAAAATACCTGAACGCATCGAATACAAAGTCCTCTCACTCACTTACAATACACTTCAATCATCCCAGCCGTTCTACCTTCGTCAGTTGTTCACCATCCAGCCACCTCGTTCAACACGCTCCTCATCCTCCATTACACTGCTTCGCCCTCCCATCACTTCATCACTGAAATTCGCAAACCGCTCCATAGCCATTGCCGTTCCACCTCTCTGGAACAAACTTCCGCCAGCACTTCGGCAAACTTCCGACCCATCATACGAACTCACCAAAACTCCACCTCTCGCTATCTCCCCACAGGTCTTTCACTCAAAACTGAAAACATTGCTCTTTCAAAAATCCTATCCTGATTCTTCTTCTCCTTACATCCCCCGCCACTTCAACTCTAAACATCACCCACCTTAGCCGTCCATCTATCTGCCTGCCTGACTCTCCGGACTTGACCCGCTGCCTATCGATTTTGTTTTGATTGAGCGCCTGTGAATAAGCTGGTTCCCGCGACTTGGCTTTTGTGGGCGCTGTAGAAGTTTCGAGATTACGATTACGATTACGATTAATCGTTGCAGTTCGAAAGGCGAAGAGGTCAGATGGAAGCTGTAGAATGAGGTGAATGAGATCTCTGAGATCTTTCAGAGCAAAACCCAGTTGAAAATCGAAGGAGCGAGTAAGGTTGGTAATATGTTCAGAGAAAATAAGAAGTGACCAGTGAGAAAAAGTGCTTGGAAATAAGAGTAGTTATATATATCATGCCACTTATGATATCTTTCATATATTCATCAGCTAGCTACAAATAATATGCCTCCAAATCCTGAGCAACTCCATCCAAGTGATAATGCGGCACAGCACCACTTCTTACGTATTCACCTGCAAGTCATTCAATGGAAGTGTCTAATGGCTGTGCAGTTGATGCCAACAGATTTGGGTTGGAAGAATGAGAAAATGTTTATACAAACACCAACTGTTTTGAAAGCTACACCAGTCATTACTTGCAACCACAAAATGTTGCTAAAAATTCCACGCAGCACCCCGTTGTGTTCATGTGAAAAAATGCATGAGATGTGTTCTCCTGCTTGCAAGCAAGGTTGTGGCATGGTCTGTGACAACGCTGAACTGCTTATAAAAAATGAAATTGAGGCTGATGAAGATCATTTTTAGATGGCTAAAAACAATGAAACCTGAAAACAATGAATGGACTTGAAATTTATGATGATGCCGTAGAAACAGACACGAACTTGAATTGAACAATGAAAACATCTGTTGAAGGCAAGGGCAGATACAGAAATTTTCGAAGGGGGGGCCAAAATTTTTGGTCTTGTTGGTGCGACAGGGGAAAAAAATTTGGTGTGCCGCCGAAAAAACTGATGAATTTTTTCTTAGTCATCGACCAATTTTTCGTGAAACATTCGACGCTAAATCGACGGGGGGCCAAGTCCCATACGACCATACGATTTTGTAATAGGGGGGCCTGATGTCCTGTTTTTCTCTCCCACTACATTTATTTAATGGCTTGTTGAAACCAAATGGGGGGGCCACGTCCCATGCAATTTTTAAATGGGGGCCATGGCCGGATTGGCCCCGCCCCTGGATCCGCCCCTGGTTGAAGAAGTAGGCTAGTGCAATGATTTATACTTAAATTATAGATTTATGTTTGCATCTATTTGTTAGCACTATAGTGTCTACTCATACGGTATAGTCGTGTATGTGTGTGGAGTTTCTTACCAGCTGTGTCAGGGCAGTCAGATCCACTCAATATTATTACTAGGTTGTGGCTCACAGTCTCACACTGTTGAGTCTTAATTTCTGCTGATTAATTTCTAGGCCTACAGCCTACTCCCTTTTTAATCTAGACTGCATTATTATAGTGCATTTCAATTTTCTCTTTCATTGTTTCTGGTTATCTTTTGGTGTTTTGATCTATAACATGCAAAAATTGGCAGGCAAGGCCTCTGGTGATTTAAGAAAATTTTGTCCATGTATCCACAGTATTATACTGTGATGTAACCTTGATTTAATCTTAACTTGCAATACGAATTCTTACTTTCAAGCTTTTGCATTTATAAATTTATTTTTTGAGTGATTCTTTCAAGGTGATTGATGTGAATGCTATTGAAAGAGTTGAAGAAGACCCCAAAAATTAATATTAATATTATTAATAAATTAATATTAATATTAATAATTAGCCTACATGTAGTTTAGCATTGGAGTAAAGCTTAATGCATTCATTATAGACATTAACTCGATAGTACGGTACTTCACAACTTGTTTTCAATGTGTCCACCAGCAGTACCCACACTTGTTATGAGTCTCTTTGCAAAGTTCTTGGTACCCTGTTTCTCTTCTAACAACAATGATTATGATTCTCTGACAATATTATGTCTATATGATAACAATTATTTGATACGTGACTTAATATAATCGCTTTTTGTTGCTTTTTGTTGCGTTATATATTGGAATCGTCAAAAAACATTGACTGGACTCACTAAAAGTGAAATAACTTTTGTTCTGTTGGAAATGTTTTGGTGAAATTTGGCACTTGTATGTAGATATGAATTTCCCTTAAACTGGTGAAATGTAATAAAAAAATTCTTACTTCTGGCCAAGATATTGGCAAAAAACCTTAGAAAAATCTTAGAGGCATCTTTTTTTGGTCCACCCTGTATATTAATTGTCGTCCGATTTGTGGGCATCTTCACCAGGACTTACTAGACAATGTATGGATTAAGTCCATGTAGAGATTTGCTTGTCATTAATTTTTCCTGGGTGACTCTGCTTGTCTGCCCGTCTATTAGGAAGGGGAGTGATAACTGAATGGTAACACGTTGGCAGTAAAAGCAGATTAAGGAGGCGGGTTCAAACCCCGCTGGCCCATGCACAAGACCGACTCAGCCTTCTATTCCATTGAGGTCGGCAGTAAAATAAGCAGCAGTTTCACTACGCTGTACGTTATCTTGCATGGGTTCGGAGGAAAAACCTGTTAACCTACCGCCGATGTATGGCAATGCCGCCTGATGTAGAACGGACATTATCCCCCTGGACATTATGTCACCCACGACATTATCCCCCGGACAAAAGCCACCCGGACATTATCCCCTCCCCGGGGTAGGACATCATCCCCCCGGTCTATGATACCATCACCTAAAAATGATGCAAAAAATATAAGAATGGGTCTATGTTACCAAGGTCTAGGCAACGTGCACTCCCCTATACGTGTATAATTTTGCCTCTACAGTCCTGGTGTAAAGTATTTCCGCTGGCTCTTTGGCAGATGCAGTCGACTCCTCCGAGAAAACGGTCCGTCAAGAAGTACGTGATTGTGTCAGTGACCATCCTACTGGCTGTGTTGATCATCCTGGCGGCCATCTTGATTGGCATGTACTTCTTCACGAAAGCTCAGATGGAAATCGTCAAGGTATTCTATTTTTGCGCCTAAATATATAAGCCTATATCGCTACTGCGATTAAACGATACTGCATTATTGCATACCTAATGTGCTGCTCTTAACGGTGATGCACTTATAAGCACTGCGCTTAGGATACCTGGATAGCTGGTGTATGTACCGATTTATCCTTTCTCCTTTCGCAGTATTCTCTGAAATTTGACAAGAACACGAATCAGGATGTGACGAGTGATCCAAACGCAAACATCGTCCAATATCAGATGCAGAATCCTGGACAGAAAGCGTGGATCGTCAACGACTTCAACAAGGTGAGATGATGATGGATGATTACCCCTCCTCCGTCGCAGGACCATGATGTATACGTTTGCCTATATTTACAATACAAGTGCATGAGAAGAAACGAATCCACAGTTTTATTCCATTAATTCTAAAAGATGTAAAAGTAAAAACTGAATTCATGAAAAATCATTCCAATTCACTCTTTCACTCACCCATTCATTCATTCATTCATTCATTCACTCACTCATTCATTCATTCATTCATTCATTCCATTCATTCACTCGTTCTAAAGTTGACAGAGAAGACAGAGAGAAAAGGAGAAAAATAGCGTTTTACTAAAAAATGTCATCAGCACTTGTGTTATGGCGGACAAAATGGTATTTTCTTTGAGAAATTGTATCGTTTTCTCCGACATTTCGACCAAACGACTAAAAAAGAAGACAGGCGAAAAAAATGTTCTGACCCAAGACCAAAAACTTTGACCCCCGTGCACCCTTCGAAAATGTCTGCATCCACCTCTGACCAAATGTACCGAAGGAAACTAACATGGCGGTCATAGTATTCAAGATGTTTTGTGTAGTCGTATTCTTTAGAAAATTGCCACGCCTTACATACATGTAGACATAATGCATATGGTAATGGTTGTCGACATACAGAAACTCAGGTCAAAATTTTACATGTGTGCATATTTTTAGTTATGAATCGTGCAGACGTTGTTCTCTTATTGTCACAGGACATCCAAGTCGTTAAAATACAGACTGACAGTCAGACGAACTGCTATGTGTCGGCGCTGAATCGAACCCGTGCCAAGGAACCGTCGCTGATCACTGGACCGGAAACGAAGGTATCATAACAACCTCAGTTTATAGCCAAAATCCAAGCCTATATTTGCTTAGGAATTCTGATACGAATGGGACAGCTTAGACCAATGTCTGAGTAGAAATCGTTAATACTTAGATCAATGTTTGAATATCAATCTTTATGCTTAGATCAATGTTTGAATAGAAATCTTTATAGGCCTAATACTTGGAGCCACATATTAAGCTGTCGTCTTGGTGTTCTGCACTTCTGCCTCGTTTCACGCATCAATAACAAAATCCGGAGTGCTTGTATAAGGTCAAAGGATAGTCTAAAGATAAGCATAGCAATCACCACATCGATAACTATGTGGATCAATTTGAGTGATTTGAAAGAGAGAGAGAGAGAGACAGACAGACAGACAGACAGACAGACAGACAGAGAGTAAGAGAGAGAGAGAGAGAGAGAGAGAGAGAGGGAGAGAGAGAGAGAGAGAGAGAGAGAGAGAGAGAGAGAGAGAGAGAGAGAGAGAGAGAGAGAGAGAGAGAGAGAGAGAGAGAGAGAGAGAGAGAGAGAGAGAGAGAGAGAGAGAGAGGGAGAGACAAGCATTTGCTGCCACGAGCCGCAAACGCACTCACGCACGATGTTACATAAGTTATATGAACTTATAAAATGAGCCCATAGGAACTTATATACCGGATATACGAACTTCTAATATGAACCTCTGCTGGAAGATACAATGCTCTAAAATCTAAACCATCACCTCTTGTAAAACCTTGTTGATATCTGTGGTGTTGTAGGCCTACCCCAAGCAGCACGCAAACGTTTTTTCAACGTTTATTTTTAGTTGGGAACGTTGAATAATGGTTTACGTTACATTACAAACGTCCTGATAACGTGTTAGAAACGTTACTAGGAAAACGGTTATGTTACAAACGTTTCCCTATCGTTCAGACAACGTTTGCGCAAAATTTTACTGGACTTCACACAGGATTTATTTGCACCCAAATTGGCCGCGTTTTGTTTTAGATAAATGCAGTTACGTTTAAGCAAACACCCTATTGACATAAAATCAATTTATTTTAGCACGGTGTAGCAAACGTTTCGGTAACGTTTCAGCAACGTTTGAACAAAATATCACTCTAGCTAAATTGACAACTTCCGTTTTCGAAACGTTTTAGAAACGTTTTCATATAACGTTCGACTGCAAACGTTATTCTAATGTTCCAGAAACGCTTCGCTATAATATTAGTCTATTTTCCATAAAAACGGATCGCTTCAGAGAATATCAACTGCGTCTTATACCAGATGAATCCAAAATAGTTCGTTTAAAGAATCCCGTCAATATTAATGCAATTATTAGAGTATAAAACTTTCAGACGTTATCAAAACGTTTTGGGAACGTTTTCATACAACGTTCGGCTGCAAACGTTATTCTAATGTTCCAGAAACGTTTCGCTATAATATTAGTCTATTCTCAATAAAGAGCAGTCGTTTCAGAGAATATCAACTGCGTCTTATACCAGTTGAATCCAAAAGAGTTCGTTTATAGGATCCCTGTCAATATTAAGACAATTTTTAGTGTATAAAACCGTCAGACGTTTTCGAAACGTTTTTGGAACGTTTTCATACAACGTTCGGCTGCAAACGTTAATCTAATGTTCCAGAGAACATCAACTGCGTCTTATACCAGCTGAATCCAAAATAGTTCGTTTATAAAATCTCCGTCAAAATTAAATATTATTGCAATTATTAGTGTATAAAACTTTCAGACGTTTTCAAAACGTTTTGGGAACGTTTTCATACAACGTTCAGTTGCAAACGTTATTCTAATGCTCCAGTAACGTTTCGCTATAATATTAGTCTATTCTCAATAAAGAGGAGTCGTTTCAGGGAATATTAAGTGCGTCTTATACCAGTTGAATCCAAAATAGTTCGTTTATAGAATCCCCGTCAATATTAATGCAATTAATAGAGTATAAAACTTTCAGACGTTATCAAAACGTTTTGGGAACGTTTTCATACAACGTTCAGTTGCAAACGTTATCCTAATGTTCCAGGAACGTTTCGCTACAATATTAGTCTATTCTCAATAAAGGGGAGTCGTTTCAGGGAATATGAAGTGCGTCTTATACCAGTTGCATCCAAAATAGTTCGTTTAAAGAATCCCCGTCAATATTAATGCAATTATTAGTGTATAAAACTTTCAGACATTTTCGAAACGTTTTTGGAACGTTTTCATACAACGTTCGGCTGCAAACGTTATTCTAATGTTCCAGAAACGTTTCGCTACAATATTAGTCTATTCTCAATAAAGAGGAGTCGTTTCAGGGAATATCAAGTGCGTCTTATACCAGTTGCATCCAAAATAGTTCGTTTATAGAATCCCCGTCAATATTAATGCAATTATTAGTGTATAAAACTTTCAGACGTTTTCGAAACGTTTTTGGAACGTTTTCATACAACGTTCGGCTGCAAACGTTACTCTAATGTTCCAGAAACGTTTCGCTATAATATTAGTCTATTCTCAATAAAGAGGAGTCGTTTCAGGGAATATCAAGTGCGTCTTATACCAGTTGAATCCAAAATAGTTCGTTTATAGAATCCCCGTCAATATTAATGCAATTATTAGTGTATAAAACTTTCAGACGTTTTCGAAACGTTTTTGGAACGTTTTCATACAACGTTCGGCTGCAAACGTTATTCTAATGCTCCAGAAACGTTTCGCTATAATATTAGTCTATTCTCAATAAAGAGGAGTCGTTTCAGGGAATATCAAGTGCGTCTTATACCCGTTGAATCCAAAATAGTTCGTTTATAGAATCCCCGTCAATATTAATGCAATTATTAGTGTATAAAACTTTCAGATGTTATCAAAACGTTTTGGGAACGTTTTCATACAACGTTCGGCTGCAAACGTTATTCTAATGTTCCAGAAACGTTTCGCTACAATATTAGTCTATTCTCAAAAAAGAGGAGTCGTTTCAGGGAATATCAAGTGCGTCTTATACCAGTTGAATCCAAACTAGTTCTTTTGTAGGATTCCCGTTAATATTAATGCAATTTTTAGTGTATTAAATCTTCAGACGTTTTCGAAACGTTTTGGGAACGTTTTCATACACGTTCGGCTGCAAACGTTATTCTAATGTTCCAGAAACGTTTTGCTATTCTTTTGGTCTATTTTCCTTAAAGAGATCGTTTCAGACAATATCAACTGCGTCTTATACCAGTTGAACCCCAAATAGTTCGTTTACAGAATCCCCGATAAGAGGCCTATTAATGCAAATGTTAGTTTATAAAATCTTCAGACGTTTTGGGAACGTTTTCATACAACGTTCGGCTGCAAACGTTACTCTAATGTTCCAGAAACGTTTCGCTTTAATATAAGTCTATCTTCCATAGAGAGGGATCGTTTCAGACAATTTCAACTGCGTCTTATACCAGTTGAATCCAAAATAGTTCTTTGGCAAGATTGCCGTTAATATTAATGCATATTTTAGTGTATTAAATCCTGAGACGTTTTCGAAACGTTTTGGGAACGTTTTCATACAACGTTCGGATGTAAACGTTATTCTAATGTTCCAGAAACGTTTCGCTTTAATGTAAGTCTATCTTCCATAGAGAGACAATTTCAACTGCGTCTTATACCAGTTGAATCCAAAATAGTTCTTTGGCAAGATTGCCGTTAATATTAATGCATATTTTAGTGTACTAAATCTTGAGACGTTTTCGAAACGTTTTGGGAACGTTTTCATACAACGTTCGGATGTTAACGTTATTCTAATGTTCCAGAAACGTTTCGCTATAATATTAGTCTATTCTCAATAAACGTTATTCATACAACGTTCGGCTGCAAACGTTACTCTAATGTTCCAGAAACGTTTCGCTTTAATATAAGTCTATCTTCCATAGAGAGGGATCGTTTCAGACAATTTCAACTGCGTCTTATACCAGTTGAATCCAAAATAGTTCTTTGGCAAGATTGCCGTTAATATTAATGCATATTTTAGTGTATTAAATCTTGAGACGTTTTCGAAACGTTTTGGGAACGTTTTCATACAACGTTCGGATGTAAACGTTATTCTAATGTTCCAGAAACGTTTCGCTTTAACATAAGTCTATTTTCCATAAAGAATGGTCGTTTCAGACAATATTAACTGCCTCTTATACCAGTTGAATCCAAAATAGTTCGTTTAAGACATTATCAACTGCGTCTTATACCAGTTGAATCCAAACTAGTTCGTTTATAGAATTCCCGTTAATATTAATGCAATTTTAGTGTATAAAATCTTCAGACGTTTTCGAAACGTTTTGGGAACGTTTTCATACAACGTTCGGATGTAAACGTTATTCCAATGTTCCAGAAACGTTTCGCTTTAATATAAGTCTATCTTCCATAAAAGAGGGATCGTTTCAGACAATTTCAACTGCGTCTTATACCAGTTGAATCCAAAATAGTTATTTGGCAAGATTGCCGTTAATATTAATGCATATTTTAGTGTACTAAATCTTGAGACGTTTTCGAAACGTTTTGGGAACGTTTTCATACAACGTTCGGATGTTAACGTTATTCTAATGTTCCAGAAACGTTTCGCTTTAACATAAGTCTATTTTCCATAAAGAAGGATCGTTTCAGACAATATTAACTGCCTCTTATACCAGTTGAATCCAAAATAGTTCGTGTAAGACATTATCAACTGCGTCTTATACCAGTTGAATCCAAAATAGTTCGTTGATAGAATTCCCGTTAATATTAATGCAATTTTAGTGTATAAAATCTTCAGACGTTTTCGAAACGTTTTTGGAACGTTTTCATACAACGTTCGGATGTAAACGTTATTCCAATGTTCCATAAACCTTTCGCTTTAGTATAAGTCTATCTTCCATAAAAGAGGGATCGTTTCAGACAATTTCAGCTGCGTCTTATACCAGTTGAATCCAAAATAGTTCGTTTATAGAATCCCTGTCAATATTAGGACAATTTTTAGTGTAAAAAACCGTCAAACGGTTTCGAAACGTTTTGTGAACGTTTTCATGCAACATTCGTGTTGACCGGACTGCTGCCCACGTTAATCAACAGTTCATGGTTGCTGCAGAGGCTGTTTACCTCGCGTATCGACTTAGATTGTACCTCAGCACACCCGTTTCCACCGACGGGAGTCTTCGGGCAGAGCCTCCTCAGGCTTTCCCATGCCGAGTTTGACTCGCCTAACGCAATGTTACCCATTAACGCGTTAAGGTTTGGGTCGGACTTTGAGGGAAGTAATCAGTGGATTTATGCTCAAATAAATTGTCGGTCGGGTACATGTTCAGTAAACATCGTGGCAGTGCAGGGACCATGTAGAGCAAAGGCCTTTTCACAAGGGCGCTTTACACTTTTCAGGCTGCATGACTTTGAAACTTCCGACGAGAGATGATTCCAACTTCTCTTATCTGGTAATCTTTCGGACTGTTCGCAGTGTTAACTCTAGAAACTAGTAAAAACTTTCTTCCTAGCCTATAATTTGTCAGAAAGCAAGGTTTTAGTCTAATTTTAATTTCATTTCTCGTGTAGGGCCTAATATGTTGTGTTATGTCAATTTAGGCCTAATTGTCTTGCATAAACGAAATATAGGCTACTCGGTATAAGAGCATTTGCCCCGACGTTTTGCTCTGGCTTGTCCTATTAAGCTTATAGCCTACACACCCTGGCTGTCTACGTTTCCAACTCACCACCCTCTTAATTCCTGATCATTTTGTTTCGATTAAGCGAATGTTACTTCGCTTTTTGTAGGCTACGTACAAATTTTGAGTTGACGATTGCGATTAGTCTATTTACTTACTTACTTAATCACTGCAAGTCCCTGGTTCAAACCACTACACAGTGACCTGGAAAGCCGGTGCTTTGTTCTGATTGGTTGAAACGAAAATGTATAGCACAGGTGCGCTGTGACCGTTGCGGCCTTCATGGCCGGTTCTAACCAGTTCTTTGTCTTGCAAGAGTGTTGAAAATCGGCCACGTGTTGACGATGAATTCGCCGAAGTTAGAAAATTACAGAATCTCATCAAATTCTCGTGTGCGTCAATGTATTCGGCAAATCGAGGTAAGGAAAACGAAGTGAAATTCATGCTTTAATATGCGAGTTAACCCATTCTTGAGAAATAAACTGATCATTGTGAAACTTTGCTGTTAGCGTGCCATGAATGTTCTAGTTGAAAATTCGGTGATCTATAGTTTAGACTCGCTAAATTTGTCGCTCAATGTAGCGTTGTTTTTTTACCAATACCACTTCTATTTAGATAACCATTAATTATTTTCATCAGTCCAACTGAAAATTTATGATTTTTAATCATTCCCACTTTTGCCTAAGTAATATTATTTTAATCATTCCAAGTCTTAGCAAGAATCCTTTTCGTCAATCCAATTTGTAGTCGACTAACGCTAAAAGCCATGTAATAGTTAGTAATTTAGAACGGTCAAAACAATGGTTTTATACTACTGAAAATCCGAAACTGTTATGAAAAATTACTAAATTTATTCACTTTTTTGCTGTGTTATATTAAGGCCTTAAGAGAATACAGTAAATGTAGGCCTAAATCATTTAAGTTTTGGGGTTAGAGTTTTTGAAAATTTGTACGAGTTATTATATTTTATATTCGATGTTTCAGCTTGTTGACTTTAACACAAAATCTGGATTTTGGCGCGAACCATTGATTTTTGAGACATTTGCCGTGGAATCATAATAATTATTATGATGGTGACAATATTGGAATTCTAGTTCATAATGCTCATGCTGGTAATGCCCATGATTACAATGCTTGTAATGATTATGACAGCTTATTACGATATTGGTTTTGACGTAGGCCTAAATGATGACTGCGTTGTTGATGGTTACGATAAAAGTTTGCTTTTGTACTGTGAAATTTTGTAGATGAGAAGAGGTCATGACCCATCTTCAGCCTCACCAGTTCTGGAGGGTCAAATACTGGGTGACAAAGACATTCATAGTAAGATTCAGGACTTTGTAGCGTAATTAGTATTATAATTTTTTGTGTCATTAATTAGATCAATTATTTATTATTGTGTTGGGGTCTGATGCACAAGACATCATCCATCGAACAATCCTGAAGTCTGAATGTATATCCATGTAATCAATATGAATGCCATAAACTTCGCTCAAATAGAGTGCTGCAGCCACATCTCATATTTCAATGCTCTCAGTAAGTAAGCTTTTATATGAATTTTAATGGCATCAAATATTAAACTATGTTAGTTAGTATACCATAGCATCATCATCATCATCATCATCAAAATCCTTGGGCTAAATGCCCGTAGGTGTCCGACGCCACTCTGTCTGAGTGTCTCGTGTCATGCTGCCCAGCTTCAACCGGTCTGGTCAGCAGGTCCATACCATTGAGATCTTGGAGCAGCTAGACCACCTTGTCTGATTGAAAGGAATATTCGGAGAAAGGCATGAAGGACAACCTGGGTCAATGCCCGTATGTGTCCCACGCTCTCCCTCGAACCTCTCCACTGGTCTGTCCTAACCGGCCTGTGCATCTTACATATAGCATCATAGCATGCTCTAATCATTGCAGGTTGCATTTGCGCAAGGATTATTTTTATGAATCCAATCATGTGCACAATTTAAGCAAGAATTATTTTCATCAATCCAACAGCTAGTTTAGCAAGAATTCCTTCTTGTGATCAATCAAATTTCTGTTCCAATTATAATATCCAGATGATAAAGACAGCTTGCTATAATGTGCAAATAATGAAGAATGTTAAAATAATAAATTACAGTTTTACAACCTATCTGGAGGCTTTCACTCACTTTTCCATTGTAATAAAAATTCCTTATTTCTTAAATTTCATCTTGAAATGCAGTTATAGAGTGCGTTTGGGATGTGGCTTGTAGGTTGCAGCACTCGTTTTGAGTGAGTTGGGCAGACCTATTGTTTACTTATTCAGATACTTCGTTTTCTGTATTACCATCAAATGGTGCATACTAAAAAAAACCTGAGCCTTGATTCAGACTTGTCATTTCAATAATTCATCGTGTCATAAGGCACAGCTTTGTGTCTTCAAGATAGTAATGCAATGTAATTAAGCCAGATAGTTTATAATCTGAAAATAAATGTGCTGAATTACCACATGTATATTTAAAATTTGATCCTACATCAACTGCATTTAAGACTCTAAAAATGGTATCTACAATGTATGCTTGAATTAAAACATTCTTTTCTGGAGTTGACCATTGTTGAAACAGGTCATCTCACTGTCTTTATCTTACCATGCATAAAACTAGAACTGTTCTGCTGTGTAGCCTTTCTGTTTGCCGGAAATAGATCTTGTAACTCACTTTCTATATTTTTGTTTTGCTCAGTCGCCTACGAGTGTAATAACTTTGTTCTTAAATAGTTCTAAACTGCTTAACCTCCATAGGCTGACTCTGAATCTTACTCGACTGATTTTGTGGCTTCTGGCCTGATTATTTTAAAATTAAGACTTCATAAATATCTGTAACTTGTTGGGCTAGAGTTTTATAACTAATATGTATGTATGTATGTATGTATGTATGTATGTATGTATGTATGTATGTTCACTTGTTATAGTGCCCCCTTCAAGCTCTCTACTCAGAGGCGCTCCCGAATGCAGAGCGGTCACTGCATCGGAGTTTCATGCCGAAGCGCTGAGCAATTGTGAGTGAAGAACTTGCCCAAGGTCCTTACGCGGCGAGGTGGATTCGAACCTTCCGGCTTCAAGGCAACGACGCCACCACTACACCACCGCACCCCACATAATATGCTCGGGTGACATCTTCTATATAATTATTATGACCCTTTAATGGGTGTCCATATCAGCAACGTGCATACATATTACATAGATACATGCATGCATATTTATGCAAAATATCAATAACATTAGTAACTGAATTAAGGTTGCATTCTGGTTTCAGTGAAACACCAGAATTCGTCAGTGAGCTCTGTTCCTGCATTCATCCTGCCGGAACGAGGAACAATGCTCTCTACAGCATGTCGGGGACCTACTTCATGGTGCTGCACTCGCATCTACAACCTTGCACCATATCGATCTGCCACAGTCGTTGGACCGTCTTCTTGGAACAGCCTTCTATGTTACACCTTCCGCTCTTCCACCTCGATTATCCCAGAGACACTTTGAACTAATCTTAAGATGCACCAGTCTAGATCTTTTCAGCATTGCTGCATCATCTTTATGTGGATTTTCATGTGGATTTCTGATTGTTGTGTGGTTAGCTTTTTGGGCTGTCAACCGAGAAGTTAGGATTGAAATCTTTGCCAAGACAGACATTTGTTTAGAAAAGATTTTGATTAACCTGCACAGTAACACTTCTAGAACATCAGGCAAGCCTAAGACACTGCTTTTTTAAATTGAAACTATTGTGTTTGTGTTAAGACATTAGTGTAATGAGCGTTTAACAATGATTACACTTTATAATGCACTTTTATCTTTAGGGTTCTGACTACCCACCAGATACTTGATCATTGTTCTTTGGCGCCTGTATCAGCTAATTATTGCTACTTTTCAGGGTTTTTTGGCTAAAACTCTATTCACTTAATCAAGTTTCACAGGACACTACAAAGTTTCTTATTGACCAGAACATGGTTTGCAGTTCAACTGCTTCTGTGTGGATTTGTGCCGGTGTATAGTCTAATTTAAGACTAAACTAAATTTTTGCAGTACGAAAAGATTATATATATAGTTGTGTTTTGACCATAGCTATGAAACTCATTGAATAATGCTAACTCTTCAGTGAAATACTATTGCACATTGAATGGCTGAACTTAAACACTTTGGTGATAACTAGAACCTGTTGTCATCCATAGCTTTAGTGCCATATAATTACACAAGCCTAATAGAATTGAATGCTTCTTTTTTTCTCGGACATTCTGATGTTAGATACATTTATATATTGCATTTGCTTTTCTTTTGATGGTTTATTAAATAAACGATTTCATTATTTGCATATTTCCGTGTAACCATTTTATAGATATTAAAACAACTGCTGAATTTACGTTTTATTAACGTTTTATCCAAGCGTTAGAAGAACGTCTTTGCTAACCATTGTTAAACGTTATAACAACACTGCCAACGTAGAAGTAACGTTTAATTTTGGTTAGCATAACGCTCTTTCAACGTTTGCATGTAAACGTTTTATAAACGGAAAATCAACTGCCAAATCTACGTTTTATCAACGTTTTATCCAAGCGTTAGATGAACGTTTCCGCTAACCATTTGCGAACGTTTCATAAAGGCTATACCAAGGTTGAAATAACGTTTAAATTTGGTTGGCATAACGCTTTTTCAACGTTTGCATACAAACGTTTTGTACACGTAATATCAACTGCCAAATCTACGTTTTTTTAACGTTTTATGCAAACGTTAGATGAACGTTTTCACTAACCATTTGCGAACGTTTCATAAAGGTTATGCCAACGTTGAAGTAACGTTTAAATTTGGTTAGCATAACGCTTTTTCAACGTTTGCTGTAAACGTTTTATGCACGTAATATCAACTGCCAAATCTACGTTTTATCAACGTTTTATGCAAACGTTAGATAAACGTTTCTGCTAACCGTTTGTGAACGTTGGATTAAGGTTATGCCAACGTT
>OX457051.1:26131997-26284497 GCA_949752735.1 Lumbricus terrestris
CCCCAACTTCGCTCCTGCGAGGCTCCCCGACTGCTAGGGGTTGGGGCACGCGTCCGAGTTTCACGGTCAAATTTGTAGTTGGGGGTTACTTTTGCTGTGACTCGTTGAACAATGCTTAGCCTAACAGCCGACTTTTGCCGTATCTAACATGCTCTTGTTGCACATTTTATGCTATATCTAACACGTTTTTTATTGCATATTTTAAGAACTTTTCATCTAAAGCGTGATGCATGTGAAGCACGACCTAACACTATGCACGAAATCGTGTGACATACGGAACACGTTAGATGGTAAAACATCACGAAAAGTCAAGGGTAGACAAAGAGACAGGTTGAAAGACAGACATAATCAAGCAGAGACAGTAGGAGGCAGACAGACGTGCAGATATAAATACAGCGACACAACGGAATTATACTGTGCAGGTCAAGACGAGACGAGATGAGACGGACAGTTAGACAGACAGAGGCAGACAAAGACAGACAGATAAACACAGACAGGCGACGAGTAGCCCTCTTTAAGAGGCGCTATATAAATGCATCTAATGAACGAAAAGGTGAAACCGGAATCAGATTTTTGAGGACTTTTATAGCTGCACATCCAGCAATGTTCAATCTAATCGAAGGGCCCGAAATTTTTGACGACTTTTTCAAAAGTCTTTCTGCAGCCTGAACTTAGCCTACCGAGAACACACACGCACGCGCACACACACACACACACACACACACACACACACACACACACACACACACACACACACACTATGTAGCATTTAGCGTCTGTTTTACTGCACAACTCCTTCGTTCCATTCCGGTGATCCATGGTAAATTAGTCCAATCAGATGACAGTGACCTTTTTTTTTACTGTTTTTCACTGCACAAGACTGCTTTTACAACTGTAAAAATTCAGTTAGGCATACAACTTCGCATTTTGTGTACAACTGCACATTTAAAAAACCTTGGATGGAATAGTTTTTGAATAGTGTTTGCGGAGACTATTAATAGCAGACGGACAATCGCTAGATAGCGTAGGCCTACATCTACTATATAAATACATGTAACCATATTACTTTGATATTTCGAGTTATTTTTCATAACTGGAATTCGATTAAAATAAAACTTTCGAATAGAATGTGTCATGAATACAAAGGATATACTGTAGGCAATCCTTGGGATATAGGCCTACACACCCACACACAAACGTTTAGATCATCAGTTTATAGCCTATATTATACTTATTATGTATACACTCTATGTATGTCTTGCCTGCGCATATGGTCAGTATGCATATGCATGTAATTTTGAAATCGAACATACAAACCCGAACCAACACACACAAACACACGCGCGCGCACACACACACACACACATACGCACACACACGCATCAATTGTGTTTAAATAATCTAGGCTCTGGATTTGATGCACTCCAATCTTTAAACGCCAACCCAATAACTTATATAGCGCCTCTATAAATTGAGTCAATGTTATCAGAGACCATGACAAAGTGCACCGCTTCCTGACAGCATGCAACTTAAAAAAGAAGCACAGTTGTAAAAATTGTTATAAACTGTGATAAGCCTAAATTTACGCCTCGTGTTTAAATACGCTACTCCGCAGGCCTATCGTAATCGTAAATTCAGAACTTCTACATCGCACACAAAAGCCAAGTCACGAGAACCAGTATATTCATAGGCGCTCAATCAGAACAAAGTCGATGTAGCTGAGGTCAAGATTCGGAGAGTCAGGACTGAAGCGAGGAGTTAACAGATAGACAGACGACAGAGCTTTTTAAAAGAAATTTGTAGACCTACAAAACCAGGAATTTTTAGTGCGGCCTTGTTTTGCGAAAATAATTTTCCCCAAGAAATGTCGGAAGCCGACGACCACGAAAAAAACTCATGACCTTTTTTAAAGTCATCAACTTGATAATTGCTTAATTTTGCCCATGGGCGGAGTTTGGTTTCCGTTCTTGGAGGGCTAAAGCCTTCTTGGGAGGGGGGGGACTAAGCACGGGAAAAGAAGCCATTTACACGGTAAAAAATTAATCTGGGTCTTCTTGGGGGAGGCTTACTCCCCCCCTAGCCCCTGATAAACTTGGCCCGTGAGTTTACCTTCCTGCTTATTTTTTTCTTTCGTGATAAACCGTTCTGCAATTACCTTTTTCTAATGATTTCCACTGCACATAATAGCCACTTTTACAACCGCACAAATTCATTTACATGTACATGTTACCATTGCACATTTTGTGTAGAACTGCACGTTAAGAAGCCCTGATAGACGGCTAGGGTGGATGGCGCTTAGAGTTGAAGCGGTGTGCATGGGAGGGTTGGGAAGTTGATTTCGAGAGAAGGATCTGTGGGGATTATTCCATAATTACTATAGGCCTACATGCAGTTTGATTAACGTGAGAGCTATGTTGCAACATGAAATACGCAGTACATAGGGTATACGCAGTTTAGACAATAAGTATAATAGCGATATGGGAGTTGACATTAGAAGGATTACTGCACCCGTTGTGAATTACCATTTCCTGCATAAGTCGCTTGATGTCACAATCACCTAAATATGACGTAATCTCAAAATGACGTCAGTTTCCTTGGTTCGCTTTCGGAAACATTCGATTTATTTCTATCGAGGACATCAGACCAGAAATTGAGGAAGCGTCGTGAGTGTCGGTTAGGGTTAGTGTTAGGGTTAGTGTCGTCATTAGATACTATACACTATACTATACTAAGATAGTGTGTATGCTTCGGTCCCCGATACTGAAGTTTCGCCCAAGTAAGAAACGAATGTGACAGTAAATTGGAAAAAGAAGTAGGACTACGTACCACATAAAAATTATAGAATTTTATTGCGTACTTTCTCTTCTTTTACTGCATCTGCTGTTCATGATTTTGGTCTGTTACATGTTTTTATTTAGCGCATTCAGAACCGTTCTTTGTAAACGTGTCAAACCGACTCCTAATAGTAAAATTTCGAGTGTTCTGCATGCTGTCTGTCTGTCTGGCTGTCTGTCTGTCTGTCCCTTTGCCGGATGTCGCCATAGCAACAGTGGCCGATGGACAGAGACACACAGACGCAGACATACAGTTAGACGGACTCTTTTCAGTTATCTGCGTGTCTGTCTCTATCTTCCCATGTCTAATTCAGCGCATGTGACGTCATTTTCGCACACTGTTCCAGAATGATGTCGATTCCCCTAACTAAGTATCACATGACGTCATAACAGACCAATATTTTGTGACCATTTGCGTAACTTTTTTAGAGACAAACAGGAATCAATCAATCAATCAATCAATTCGCTTTATTGCAACCAGAAAACAAGATGACATCAAAAACAGAAAATATACATGCATTGGCTACAAAGGGGGCCCTAAAGGGATTGTCATCCCGCTGGGGAGGGTCACCCAAATGAATAGCACTATGACGTCAGGTATTAATGACCATCCACATAATTAGACCATAAATTATCCAGATTCTGCAGATTAAAGAATCGCATTATGACTGCAGGGACGTTTCATGATAATCTGTCTTGTTTCATTTAGGACTAAAAACCAGTCTGGAAAAGAAGAAAAATGAAGCTTATGCAGATGTCTGAAGTGGAGGAACGAGGATAAACTTGTCAATGTAAGTGCTTCAGAATTTGGCACTTGATTATAATTGATGGTTGGGAAAGCACTAAAAATTTCGGCTTCAAGCGGCTTACAGGAATAAGCTATAAGGCTAAGCAGTCTAGCAGTAGCACTGTGTTCACTGTTCAGTCTGTAAAGAAGAGAGCCGTATCTTGGAAGGGCCAATGAGGAGAGAATTACAATAGTTTATAGGTCTATGATAATGAAGGTGCTGGTCATGGCCATGATGACGATGATGATGATTGGGATGATGATGGTTGTGATGATGATGATTGTGATGATGATGCTATTGTGATGATGATGGTGATGATGGTGGTGATGATGACGATGATGATGATGATACTATCATATTATTAATATATATTTTTGTTATTATTATTTTGATGATGATGATGATGATGATGATGATGATGACGACGACGACGACGACGGCGACGACGACGTTGACGATGACGATGACGATGATGATGATGATGATGATGATGATGACGACGACGACGACGACGAAGACGACGACGACGACGACGGCGACGACGACGTTGACGATGACGATGATGATGATGATGATGACGATGACGATGTCGATGACGATGACGATGACGATGACGACGAAGAGGCTGGTTGGACTGGTTGGACAGCCTCTAGAATGGTTGCGTTCCTTTCTCTCTGACCGTTCAAACTGTGTGGTTGTTGGATCCTCTAGGTCCCGTTGGGTTCCTGCTCCTCTTGGTGTTCCTCAGGGCTCTGTACTTGGCCCCTTATTATACCTTCTCTACACGGCTGATCTTTGTCTTCTACTTGAGTCCCGGGGTCTCCTCCACCAAATCTTTGCTGATGACACTCAAGCTTACATACATTCTAACCCATTGGATTCAGTTAGCACTGTGCGCCTAATGTGTCTGACTGTTGACGTCCTTTCCTCTTGGATGGCGTCAATTCGGCTTCTCCTAAATCCCAGTAAGACTCAATTCATTTGGCTGGGTGGCCGTCGGCAACTTGAGAATATCGATCTGCCTCTGCTAGCTCAACTCTTCCCCGACATTACTTTCTCTTCCACGGTTCGTGACCTGGGTGTTACCCTCGACTGTGAACTCAGTCTCAGCCAGCATGTCAATCTTGTTGCTCGAAGCTGTTACTACCAGCTTCGTCAACTTCGAGTGATTGCACGCTCTCTCTCTCTCATGATGCGCTAGTAGTTCTTGTTCATGCCTTCATAACTAGTCGAATTGACCATTGTTGCTCAATCCTTGTTGGCCTCCCCCTTGGGGTTCTGGGACGTTAGATCGGGTTCTGCGCTCTGCTGCCCGGCTCATTGGACGAATCCCTAAATTTTCCTCTGTTTCTACCTACATGCGTGATGTGCTGCATTGGTTGCCAATAGCCCAACGCATACATTATCGAATTGCAGCCCTGGTTTCTCGCTGTATCCTTGGTTGTGCTCCATCCTACCTGCGACTTCTCTGTCGTCCAGTCTCTGACATTGAAGCGCGTCGGGCCCTTCGCTCTGCTGCGAAGGGACAACTGCTTGTTCCACGGGCTCGCTTAGCTACCAGACAGCGCCGAGCCTTCTCGGTTGTGGGGCCGTCAATCTGGAATGACCTCCCCCCTAACCTCCATCTCCTTCACCTGACCAGTCAATCCTTATTCCTTAAGTCACTTAAATCTTTTTTCTTTTGCCGTGGCTGGGCTGGGAGCGCCTCTGAGTAGTTTCTTGAAGGGGCGCTATATAAATGCTAATAATGAATGAATGAATGAATGAATGACGATGTTGATGATATTCAGGAGCATTGAAATGGCTTAGCCCTCAAACGACGAGAGCATAGGTGCAATCACGTCCTAAAAGTTGGGGGGACCATAATGAATCACGTCCTAAAAGTTGGGGGCCATAATAATAAAGTTAGGGGACGACTCAAAAGTTGGGAGGGACGCGTCCCGTGGGTCCCATAGGGTGGTTGCGCCTATGGACTAGAGTGATTAGTTTCTCACGCATTTTGGTACATGCCTGTCACTAAGCTGCTCGCGGATAAAATAAAAAATAATGCCATAATATTATTAATATATTTTTTGCTATTATTCTTTTTTATTTTAATTGCTGCTATTATTATTGCTTGCGCTAATGTTTAAAGGGTCTCTCAGGAATTCAACATTGTTTGAAGCACAGAACTGTGTGAAATGGCCCTATTATAGTTTTTAATATTGTTATTTTTCTGCATATAATAAATATATATGTGTGTAAATTGTGTATATATATATAATTTATATATATAGGCTATATAAGTCCTGACGTGTAGGTCTATACCCTGTTAATTATCTTTGTTGTTTTTTTGCGTTTATTTAGGGAACGTATAGAATATAGATTGCTGTCTGAGGAGATTGGTCTGAGGCAGATTCTGAGGAGCGACGGTTGTGTGGCTCAGTATTGTTGTTGTTTGTTCTTGGTGTTGCGTGTTTGTAGTTTATTTGTACTAGTACCTGCCGGGCCTCTGGCGTGGTTTAAAATCCCGTAAGCTCCTTGCAAAGGCAGGAGGGCCCCTGGCGCGGATTAGCCAAATATCCCGTAAGCCCGCTATTATTAACTTTAAATTTGTTATTTTATTTATGTGTTGTGCGTTGTTGAGCCGAAGGACGAGGAGAGGGATGAAGGGGTGAGAGGTGAAGGAACGGTATGATATTAGAGAGAGGCGGTGGACGAAGAGCCAGGTCGCATTGAAGCATGTGCACAACTTCAAGAGAAGGACAGCCTCAACTCAATCGGCAATGAAGCGGACGCTTATCCAACCTGGCGCTTAAATTCTTCGTCACGGACTCAAACAGACTTTTTGCATGTATAGGATAAATTTACATTGTCAGGAGGAACATCTTTCACTCAGTGATGACTTTTTAATAAAATAAAAAAAACTTTTAGGCTGTTTGTTTAATATTAATTAGCCTTCCCGTGTCATGCCTTTCAGACTGTTATCGACTTTGGCTGTCGCCTTGCAATTGTAGGCATATAAAATTATGCCAAAGCAAGTAAGAAGAAGCGGGCCGAAGTTCTGATAAACAGTTTGCCGAATCTCTACAACTAATCCTGATCCATGACTGTAATTTCATACTCATGGTGTCAATACGAGCATCAACTCCAGCGACTGAAATCAAACAGTAGAAGAACTCAATGCAAATACTATAAGTATCCTACTAAATGCCAATGACTAAATGACCAGGAAGTCCAGAGTTAAAGTTTAGAGTCAGTTTTGAAGAGTGACTAAACCTAGACAAATTTGTCGAAGTGTTTACGTCAACCCTTTGGTCGAAAATCATTCTACTCGAGCGTAGTATGACATAGACCTAGTGAGGTCGCAACACCAGTAATGTGCATGAGCGGAGACTTGGCGGGACGGTCCCCCTGAATGTATGTGGTGGTGGGGAACCGTCCATGCATTTGCCCCCCCCCCCTCTTCCCAATCGTGAATTGTTAGGACATACAGATTTCACGAAGACACTGGTGACATTTTAACGGTTTTGACGTTAGAGGAAGAGATCCCATTCAAACAAATGACGAAGTAACTAAAAAAAGTCATCAACTGTTTTAACAGAGAAAATGGTATTTTTCTGGAGATTTCGGTCAAATGGCAAAAAAGGTCGTCAGGAATTTTGGTCGGCAAAAATATGGAAAATTCCGTCGACTACTCAGCCATTCGTCCGCCCAAAATTTCGCGTCCTTCCTTCGGCCACTCGTTCGTCCCCCGGAAGTTGTAGACAAAAGTCTCCGTCCATGGTAACTTGTCTATGTGTTTTCTTAGAAATGCACTACATACTACATAGGCCTAAATCTAAACACTATACAGTATACACTTACAATCGTTGTAATTTCCAACTGTATCGTAAACAAATACATTTTAAGAAGCACTAGGCCTGTATATGCCATTATGCCTGCATAGTTTTTCTAACTCTTTGGAATTCTCATCCCACCACTTTTCACTAGTCAAATAGAAGGAAAGAAAATAGAATAAGTGAAAGACTCCTGTTATTTTGGGAGCTTAACTGAAAAAAATGTTAGCTGAATAAAAATTGTTAGCTGTTCTTGGGCCTGACTACCTGTCCTGCTTCCTGAGGCGTTGAGGGTACCGTGCTTTGCATAGAAATTGTGATAGCAATTGAAAACAAACAGCACAGAACGGGACGTCCGATTTGCTGAGCTTAGACGTTGGACAAACACTAATCCTATGTGCAAATCTCGACACATCTGTAAACTCAACATCTAACTCAGTAGGCTCTTGCATAGGAGGTCCGATGGTGGTGGTTGTAGTGGTGGTGGCGGTGGTGGCGGGGTGATGGTGGTGGTGGGGTGGTGGCGGGGTGATGGTGGTGGTGGGGTGGTGGGGTTGGTGGTGGTACATACATGTATGCATATAATATTATACATACATAGCCTACACAATTAAGCATATTATAAACTTATAGGCTGCACAACAGTGCACATGCAAACACTCACATTACTTACTAGTAAATTGCTTCTTCTTCTTTAGGTTCTCTGCCCTTCGGCAGGTTCCAACCTCCAATGACGCCACTCCTCTCTGTGCTGTGCCTTTTCCTTCAGTTTGCTGTATCCATTGACCATAATCCCTCCAAGCATCATTTGCCGCGGTAAATTGCTTAAGTTGACCAATATTCTGCCATGCATAGGCGCAATCAGGTCCTAAAAGTTGGGGGGACCAAATGAATCACGTCCTAAAAGTTGGGGGGGACCATAATGATAAAGTCAATGGGACCACTCAAAAGTTGGGGGGGACGCGTCCCGTGGGTCCCATAGGGTGGTTGCGCCTATGCTGCCATGGGAGCGCTTCTGAGTAGATAACCCTGAATAGGCGCTATATAAAAATTCTGTGATAATAATAGTAATAATAATGATAATAATAATAATAATAATAATTATTATTATTATTATTATTATTATTATTATTACTATTATTATTATTACTATGGCGCAGTCACGTTCTTGCGGTAGGCTACTTTTTCTATCTGCGAAGACTAGCCAGCCATTCCAGAACATCGACCCGCTAGAAATTTTTTAGTAATAACACAATGCGCACAAAGTACCGATTGTCCTCACTAGTGAGGCAAGTGAATGTGATCTCTTCTATATATGCTGGGGATCACGTTGACACCCTGTTTTTCAAAGGACAACTGACCGACCTTCAGGCTTCACCTGCAAGGTCATAATGGCTTAATTTATCAAGGGTCGGTCGATACCAGGTCCTGTCAACATCATAACAACCAGAGCGCAAAATTGAAAATCCAACGCACTGGTTTTCTCCCGATGCGTACATGCATGCAAGCTACAATAATATTATTATAGACCTTACTTCCTCTTTGAATAGAAGTGTAAAACAGTTTATCTTTTATAGGAAGCACGTACGTTCATTTTTAAAGAACGCTCTGGCACCTCTAGAACATGCATTCTTCAATGCGTTAGAACATGCATTCTTCAATGCGTTAAAGCATGCATTCTTCAACGCGTTAGAACAGGCATTCTTCAATGCGTTAGAACATGCATTCTTCAATGCGTTTTACAAATAATCATTACAGGCCTGTAGAAGATGATATCAAAATAACTCTTAAGTTTCATTTTTAGGGCTTTACTGCAGACCAATGTATTTCTCAGAAGTTAATGATCATAGGCGTACGGGACATTTCGACAGTGGGGGGGCAAAAAAAATGTTGTGCCCGAAAAATCTGACGACCTTTTTAGCATTTCCCCGTCCGAAAAATCTGACGACCTATTTTTTTAGTCATCCGCCCAAAATTCTAAGCATTTTCCCGTCCGAAAAATCTGACGACTTTTTTCTTTTCTTTTTTAGTCATCCGCCCAAAATTCTAAGCATTTTCCCATCAAAAAATCTGACGACCTTTTTTTAACCCTATGCGTGCCAGAAAAAATCCTCTCGTACCTGATTTGCCCGAAAAAATTTCCGGATTTTTTTGGGCCCGTCCGTGCCTCTTTTGCCCGAAAAACACATTTGCCCGAAATTTGGGGGGTATTTGCCCCCTCTGGACCCCCGCCTCGTACGCCTATGTTAATGATGACGTTAAACGATAATGACATACGTGTAGGACAGCTGAATTCTTAGGAGTACGGACACAAGGTAGGGATAGGCTATCAGACAAAACAAAATTAAGGAAAATAATAAGAGACAGTAAATAAATAAATAAATAAATAAAGTCACATAAGAAATAAAAAGAACGAATTAAAACGAAGAAGGGAAGAGTGCTGCAGAAAAGCCAGGGCTTTTTTAACGTGCAGTTGTACACAAAATGTGCACTTCTAAATGGATTTGTGCAGTTGTAGAAGCACTTCTGTACAGTTAAAACTAGCAAAAAAGGTAATTTCCCCCCGATTGGAAGCAATTTACCATAGAAGATGGGAAAGGAAAGGAGTTGTGCAGTTCTAGAAATTCCTTAAAAACAGCCCTGTAGAAAGCGACTGCAGCTGAATAGTCATAAATAATTAAGCGATGAAAGAGAAAAGCTGTCTCTCTGTTCTCTCCTGCAGATAAATTATCTGTGCAACTGCAAGTCGGTAGCCGAGAATGTTGATTAGTGCAAGGCCAGATTGATTTATTGGACCCCAGAGTTTCAAAGGCCAATGGCACAAAGCAAGACGATGGCACAATGGCAGTGTGTTTGAATGTTTCCTCCCTGCAACGTTCTCAGAGGCAGCATCCGCAACCCAAGCTGATACTGGCCCAGTTAGCTACATCGGTAAGAGCGCTGGTCGCGCGTCTGTACGCGACTTGGTGAAAGAGAGCGTGCTGTTCGCTTCCAGAATTTCAGAGATTCAAAATCTTGGGCTAGCACGGTCCGTGCACGGGGACCTAAATGGCGCGGCGTCCATTCAAATGAGCGAGTGGTAGTCAAGGATCTCACCCGATCATTGAAAAATTCATTGAAAAACGAACAGGGTCGAGGCCATAATACGACCGCTATATAAAATCCGAGCACATTTACAATCATCACCGGCGCGCTAAGAATCTGCCAGTGAGTCGAAAACGGTGGCGTCCCAGGCAAGGCGTTTGCCACTCTCCCATGGAATGAGCGACCCATCGGGACGTGTCTCCCATCAGACCTGGCGAGTCCAGCGTAGACTCCTTTGTGGCCGGGATTTCCTTCTGTTGAAGATTTGCAAAAACTGAATTGAAACTGAAAGTTCTGAAAACTTAAGCTAAAACTAGACTGGAAAGCTACAGCAAAAACTGAAACTCAAACTCAAACGGAAAAGCAAACTGAAACTCAGGCCTACTAACTCTGACATAATGAAGTGAGATTGCGTCATAATATTATGATAATCATGTTCAAAACATCCTTCTTCGCAGAATAAAGATGCTTATTACAATAAAATTAGTGTCAGATTTAGCTATTCGACGCTCCAGAGACCTACAGTCCTACTTGAGCCGCTCAATTTTCAATTGACGAGTCTCAGGGAGCATAGCAATGGCAAATCAATTATGCATACAAGCAGGCAGGGAGCATAGCAATGGCAAATCTATTGTGCATACATGCAGGGAGCATAGCAATGGCAAATCAATTATTCATACAAGCAGGGAGCATAGCAATGGCAAATCAATTATACATACAAGCACGTGTTTTTTCAGTGACCTGACTTTCTAATTTACGACCTGATCACTTTCTAGGGTAATTATTCTATTCCGACCTGTTTTTTTGGAGAGCCATCGGAGAATCTCTAGGAGATCAACGCCAAAGAAATTTACGGCAAATCATGGGCGGAGTTCATCAGGGGCTAGGGAGGGGCTAAGCCCCTCCAAGAAGACCCAGATTCAGTTTTTTTACTGTGTAAACGATATCTTTTCCCGGGTTTAGCCCCCCCCCCCCCAAAGGCGCAGACTCGTAAGTTAGCCCCTCCAAGAACGGAAACCAAACTCCGCCCATGCAGCAAATCCCGGCTTAAAGCTCTCATAAGTTGTAAATTGCATTGATGACCCATAAAAAGTAGCCAGCAATGCGCTTTTTCCTACTCCATGCTTCAGAAGTGCAAGCCAACAGAAGCGTTGTGAAATAAAGTTATTCAGAATTGTTGTTTTTTTTTTATTAAAAAACGCGCGTTAACATAATGCGATTTTCGAATCAATACAATAAGTGACGCAATATGTATTGGACAGCGGAGCCAAAGAAGCAACTAGTAAACTGTAAATCCGGGTTTTAAAGCCCTCATAAGTTGTAAATTGCATTGCTGACTCATAAAAAGCAGCTATGCGTTTTGCCTACTGTTAAACATCAAACGAGCAAGCCAAATCAGAACGAAAGAGTTCGAAACAAAAGTTCTTAAAAGTTGCTTTATCGTGATGCGCACCACCTGTTATAGGCTATGTACTATTTGGCTCAATACAATAAAAAAATAATGTAAATATAAGAAATTTCTCATTATAATTACCACACACATTCATTGATGCTGCATCAAACGAAGTTCACGAGAACCAGTGGCACCAAAGCTGGACCAAAAACCCGGATCGTACAGACACTAAACCATATCTTTTCCATGTCCAGTAAACAGGGTGCGCCAAAAAAGACCCCCCCCCTTGGTTTTTTGCCAATATCTTGGCCAAAAGTAAGAATTTCGAAATGAAATTGAGATGAGAAAGACAATCTTAAAGACAATTCATATTTACACATGATGGTCAGATTTCATCAAAATATTTTAAACACAACAAAAGTTACACCACTTTTAGTGAGGTCACCCATCGTTTTTTGACGATTCAAAAACGCGACGCAACAAAAAGTAACAAAAAAACCACTCTAATTATTCTATCCAATATCTTGGCCAAACATAAGAATATAAAAATGAGATTTTATAGGCTCAACGACAATTCATATCTGCACATGATGGTCAGATTCCATCAAAATATTTCAAGCAGAATAAAAGTTATGGCACTTTTAAGGAGGCCACCCACCGGTTTTTTTGACAATTCAAAGATGTAACGCAAAAAAAGTAACAAAATCACGAATTTTTTTCTCATCTCAAATAATTGGTATCATACAGTCTTGTTAATGCCAGATGATCATTATTATTACTATTTAAAAAAGAAACAGGGTGCCAGCGTAGCTGCGCGTCACTGAGAAGTCACTTAGTGTAGCAAGATGACAATCAAATTGGTAAATAAGGAATCTGACAGATTAATCAACAGGTCCATCAAGAACTTTGCAAAGAGACTCAAAAGAAGTTTTGGAACTGGTGGTGGGCACATTGAACACAAGTTGTGAAGCACTATCAAGTTTATTTGACAACAGTTACTTGAGATGAGACTTAATAAAATCGTGTTCTTGTTACTTTTTTTTGCGTTTCGTTTTTGAATCGTCAAAAAACGGTGGGTGTCCTCACTAAAAGTGATATAACTTTTGTTCTGTTTGAAATATTTTGATGAAATCTGGCCTTGATGTGTAAATATGAATTGTCTATAAGCCCGTAAAATTTCATTTCGAAATTCTTACTTTTGGTCAAGATATGGGCAAAAAACCTAGGGAGTCTTTTTTGGGGCGCACCCTGTATATCCCATTTCTAGGATACTAGTTCTCCACCCAGCATTAGCTACATAATTTCTGCTACTCGCGCACCGGTTACAATCGGGACTGTAGCCTGTACTGTTAAACATGAAAATTTTAGGCGAGTAGGCTACACGCTACGGTCGTCATCAAAATTTCTGATGACCTTTTTTATTCATCAGTTCATTTTTTCAGAAGATTTTTGCTTCGTATACTATAGCGCATTTCTGCGTCGGAAGACTCACTAATTTTCCGTCAATTTTAGCATTTTCTCCTGTTTTCTTGCCTTTTAAACTCTTTACTCCTCAGGAGGTTGACCTAAGTAATCGTATAATACCCTACACGCTGCAGGCCTATATACCCGCGTATAGGCATACCCTCGTTTTCGCTTACACGATACCAAATTTTCTTAAGGTGAGTGTAGGCTACACGCTGTATTCCAGTCAATCTTCTTAATTGACCACCACCACAAAGTAATACAAGCGTACAGTTTACAAATTCGTATGCAGGTTGTCAATAGGTAAACCCAAAGGAACATAATGGTTCCGCGAGACAGGGTTCCATATTTACATCAGTAATTTATCAATTATTATACATTGATGGTCATCATTAGCCTATATCTTCAAAGTCATAATTATTGTAAAATGTCAACAGTTGATTTTTATTGGTAGCTTAGGCCTATGACCTATACCCGCGTATACCCTCGTGTACTGTAACAGTCCTGGCTACAATACCTGCAATCTTTCGCTGTAGCGTTCTATATTATTAGCTCGATGCAGCGTCATCGTTTTTCATCAATCCAGTTTCTACTTTGGCAATGATCCTTCCATCAATCCAACTTTCACTTACCCAAAGATTCGTCTCAGCATTCCGGCTTATATTTGAGCAACAATTGCTTTATTATAGGCCTATCAATCCAACTTTCATTCAAATAACAATTAGGCTACTGTATTTTTCATCAATCCCGTTCCGATTTTAGCCAGAATACTTTCATCGATCCATTTAAGCAAAAATTATTTTCATCAATCTGATTCTATTTAGCGTCAATGTATAAACTTACAGCTCACATGCGACGAACGCTGCAACCCATGCAATGTCGAATAGTTATTTTCTAACGCGTTAGATTATACCGTCAATGCCTTCCACAGAAAGAAACATCTTGCCGATACGTGATCATGCTGTTCATAAGAATTCGAACAGTAGGCCTACTTTTCATTCAATTGCTAAGAATAATTTATCTTAAAAAATCCTTGTACCTGTGCGTTCACGAGCTGACGATTTAGTCAGTCTTAAAGATAACAAGGAAGCAAGGAAAGGAATTCACCGACCCATGCGTACACAAAGTTAATAATTTCTTAGAACCAACAAAGTTCTTCTTTACGTTGAATGTTTGCTAAATGAAGAGGTATCTGAATTATAGCAAACAGTCGACATCTGGCTGCGTGCATCAGCATGAAAATCAGCTTAAGTCAGAATTAAGATCAGTTGGGTTTTTCCGAACTGTTGAAATCTCAAGTGTGACTGGCGGAAGAACTTCCGTCTTTGGACTATATAAAAACACGGACTCCGATCTGCCAAGACATCGTCTACAAGTGGTTCCTACTCCTGCTGCTGTGTGGACAACCGATCTTCTACAACAGTTCCGGTACTTCAGAAACTCTTGCGACGAAGGCGATGCCAGCATTCGGAAAGATGTCCGACGAAAAGAGCACCGAGTTTCCAGTTGTCGTTGCCGAGGTGAGCTTAGGGGAAAGTACCCTAAGATGGGACACTTAACAGCTTTTCCGAATATTTGCAAAACAAAAGTCACTATGTTAAAATAAATAGCACTGTTGTATATGGAGTCTGGAGCGTCTCGCGAAAGAAACGTGTAAAACATAGCATCTTTATTTCCAGCTACTTTCAGAATAGCATAATGACTATACTTCTAAGAAAATTAAATAGGCATAGGCTTATTTAAATTAATTTCATAATTTTGCCACACTTCCACGGCGTGTCGGTAAGAAACTGTAATAATTTGCCGCATCATAGGCCTATACATCATTGGTGTGATTAGTAATCACAGGACTTTTAGCATGCATTTCGGCGCAAATATGCAGTTCTAAATGAATTTATGTAGCTGTAAAAGCATTTTTATGCAGTCCAAAATATTCAAAATGGTTCATTGTCATCAGATTGCGAATAATTTACCATGGACGATGGGAAAAGAGAGAAAAGGTTGCGCAGTCAAACAATTTCTTAGAGGAAGTCCTGCTGTAGGCTCTAATCTGAAAATAACAGGGTCTAGGCCTAGTAGGCTAAAAGAGTTTGAAGGAGATGCGGTTCAAAATACCATTCAAAACAGTTGTCAAAATTTTATCTAGCAATCGAGATTAGTTGTTAGACCTCAAATGATGCCGTGAGTAGCCTGTGTACAGTGTGTAGCCGCTATATGTGTGAATGCATGCATGTATTACAGTATGTATGTATGTATGTATGTATGTATGTATGTATGTATGTATGTATGTATGTATGTATGTATGTATGTATGTATGTATGTATGTATGTATGTATGTATGTATGTATGTATGTATGTATGTATGTATGTATGTATGTATGTATGTATGTATGTATGTATGTATGTATGTATGTATGTATGTATGTATGTATGTATGTATGTATGTATGTATGTATGTATGTATGTATGTATGTATGTATGTATGTATGTATGTATGTATGTATGTATCAGAGGCGCTCCAAACTACAACGCTGACATACATACTGAGTCGGAGTCTCACGTCGACGTTCATGGGTAATTGCGAATGAAGGACTTTATACCAGGGGTTATTTTAACGTGCATCTGGACACAAAGTGTGTAGTTGGGAAAGAGATTTGTGCAGTTGAAAATCAAATCTTGTGCAGTTACTTTTTGCCTAGTTGCGCGAACCGACGATCGAGGAGTTAGTGGTAAAAAGTTGGACACAAACATATTAGTAACATCCCAAAGTGAACATATTTGAGGCGGTTTATTTGGGTGATATTTATGTTCAGGAAAAGAGCAGACCTGTTGAAATTTGGCGTGAACTATAGATATGGCGATTACATGCAGTTTTCAAGTCAAGCATTAGACCGATACGGCGAAGGTCACCCGTGTGCATGAAGTAAAAGCGGGGAAAATGGGTGATGCAATCGAAGACAGGGTTCTGCTAAAAAATCACACATAGGCTGCAGACAGAAGAACTTGCAGTAGGCTAAATGTATGGGCGGATGCAGATTCAAGGCCCGCTGAAGGTTGATATCCTGATAAAGTTGTAAAGGCCGGGGTTATCCTCCATACCATAATGACAACTTCTTGGCCATTGTAGTCTACTTTCTCCTGCTTTTGCCGCTTACTCTTACAAGCTGAAGCAGGAAGGGACGTAGACAGTTGGACGCATAAAGCAAAATAGTCTACTATAATATAACAACCCAAGTAACCCAATCTAACTTGAGACAGGCGATGAAAAGAAAAGAATTAATCAGGCAGACATCCAGACTGAGCTAGTCTTTCAGCCACACAGGCTATCCAATACGTACATACATGATGTAGGATTGTAGGTCAATGCATACTCAAATTCCTTCCAAATTCTCCATATATCCCCATATTACACGCACCGTTTTTGAGTTTATGTGATCCCATCCAAAAATCACCATCCTCAGAATCTGAAAGATACACGTAGACCTATGTTATTGAACTAGCATCTCGCACAGGGGTATAGACTTAGATGGGATAGGATCGAGGAACGGAACCCGGAACTTGTTGTGGTGACGGAGATGCCTATATCTTATGCTTGTCCATAATTATCAATTTTGATACAGATGACAGCCTAGACTGCCACCATTACGTTGTGTAAATTTAAAAAAATTAAGATACAGGTAGGGGAAATTATTCAAGTCTTAAACCACGTGCGTCTCTGAGTACCAAATAATGATTGAATTTGTCAAGGTAACAGACTAAAATGCTATTACAATTTACAACAGTGGGCAAATGATAGTTTTTTCAAACAATGGACGAGAAAAGAAAATTATGAGTAATTTTTTTCAAATGACAGCTTTAAATGCCAGATTAACAGCGTGCAAATGAAAAAAATTAAACAATAAAGGGAAGACTCTCTAAACTCTAAAAACCATAGCTGTCAGCATTAAAAAAACAATTTTGTTAAGATGGCAGTTACAGTGTGGAAATTCAGAAATCTAAACAATGAGGAGGGGCATTTATTGAACTCTACCGCGAATACCGCGACAGTTATAGTACCGGACAGTTAATCCCGCGACACTTAATCCCGCGACCAATTACCGGGTAGTCCCGCGACAATTAATCCCGGCGCCATTTAATCCCGCGACACTTTATACCGGAAAAGTAAAATAACATTTGGAAGAAAGTTAAATTCCATAAAAGCAATATTCACAGCAATATTTACTGTTTTTGAAAAAATAGCTCTGTTGTCATTGTCGCGATGTTTAATGTATTCGTAATTTCCATGTTTCACAGTCTGTTTGCCTTTGCTTTTGCTGACGAAATTCGCCTTCATGTCACTGCCCTATCGTAAACTGAACTTCGCAAATCCTGTTTAAAATCCTTTATAATGATCGTTTTATGTACAGATGTAGGCCTACAACAGAAATCCTGAACAGATATCTCGAGGTTGCCCTGCCTAATTGGCAACATGTGTGCAACAATAGTCGAGCCACTAGCTAATTAGTTATGTGGACAACAATAGTCTGCAAATATTCGTACTCACGTGTGTACAGGCAATAAGTGTCGCGGTATCAAATGTCGCGGGATTAAGTGTCGCCGGGATTAACTGTCGTGGGATTAACTGAAGCGGGATTAAATGCCACCGGGACTAAGTGTCCGGTGTTAACTGTCACGGTGGTATTAAGTGTCGCGGGATTAAATGTCGTGCTACCGTGCTCGTGCATTGGAAATTCTTGTCCTTCGGTCGCTCGTTCGTTTCCACAAACCCAGGACCAAGTCTGCGGCTATGTTCACACACATTCTGGTTCTCTTGGATGAATGACACCAGAGCTTGTAGCATATAAAATTTCCAGCAGTCATACCCTAAGCCAAGTCATGGTGTGGTAAAATATCATTTACATGTAGATCGGCGACGCGGCTCCTGGTTAAAACTGCTATTAGCCTAAACAGTAGGCTACATATTCGTGTTGATGTGGGTGTCAGTATAGGCCTATTGATCAATAATGATCATTTGGGAGGTTTGCTAATGATATTTATTGGTCTTACATCGTATTTTGCAGTTAGTGAGTTATATTTTATAAAAAATTTGAAATTAGCTCAAAGATTTTATTTCTTGCGGAAATATCTCATTTTGTCTGCTAGCTTTAGCTTTAGCAAAACAATATCATGTTGATCTTAATGACCAGGGTTTCAGAGCAGAAAGCAACATTTAGACCTACCTTTACATAGGCCTACTAGCGACACTTTGGAAGTGCCCAGGAACATAGGACCATTTAACTTTATTACACTTAACAATCTTTCTGAGCTATTTCCAATTCCAGCAACAACAGAGGATCTGTAAGGGATCTTTAAGGGATCTCTAGTCGATTAAGGATATTGAAAAGTCTAAACGTCTAAGAACGTCTAGCTGATTTCATTCGTAACCGGTAATTTATTCGTTAATTGGAGATTTTGCCATGATGAACTTTGAGTCAAACATTGTCATAACAATTGATTTTGATCTTTAATATGAATTTTTATAAAGTCGGAAAATCTTAATATTCAAACATCTAAGGCTCCAGTCGAAGGCCAAGCGCAAAGCACCAGCTTATTAACGAGCGCTCACCAAAAGCTGCTTCCGCTTTGGGGGACAAATCCTGGTCAAGGACTTTCTTATGTCCAGTCACAAAATACGTCATTTATGTGCAGTTGAGAAAATTCCTTAAAATAACCCCTGCTTTATACGGGTCCCTACGGGCGGCTTGAGGTGGATTCGAACCGGCAACCCACCTACTAAGAGGCGCTCCAAACTACAACGCTGACATACATACTGAGTCGGAGTCTCACGTCGACGTTCATGGGTAATTGCGAATGAAGGACTTTATACGGGTCCCTACGGGCGGCTTGAGGTGGATTCGAACCGGCAACCCACCTACTCAGAGGCGCTCCAAACTACAACGCTGACATACATACTGAATTGGAGTCTCACCTAGCCTCGTCGACGTTCATGGGTAATTGCGAATGAAGGACTTTCTATGGGTCCTTACTGGCGGCTTGAGGTGGATTCGAACCGGCAACCCTCCGGTTGCAATGCAACGAACATACCCCTACACCACCGTCAAAGTACAAACGCCTATGCACATAGTATTAATAATTATAGACCCTGCTGTGCAGCGTAGCTGAATGCTGATTGGTCCCTCGTTGAATTTAACAAAATGGTATTTATAGCTTATTTTGCTGGTTTCAGATGGCGTCACCTCCAGCAGCAAAGCCGCGCAGCACCAAGAAGTACGTGATCATCGCAGTTACTGGAATTCTGGCTGCAGTGATCATTCTGGCGGCCATCTTGGTTGGCATGTACATGTTCACCCTGGCGCATAAGGAAATCATCCAGGTGATTTTACATCATAATTATCATGAAGTTTCATCTTCACATACTAGGGTGATTTAGAATAGCCAATCTACCGCTTAACTTAAAGTTGAAGCCGAGTTTTTTAGAAAGATCGTGGGTTAAGACCTCACCTCGACAAGTCTGATGCTGAACAAAGTCTACTCTCAGTACCTTTTGCTCGAACTTCCACTATGCAGAGCCGTGCTTTCTCGGTGGTGGGACCCTCAACCTGGAATGGTCTTCCTCTGACCCTCCGCTCTCTTTGTAAAAATCCTTCTCAGACTTTCCTCTCTCATCTTAAAACAGTTTTATTTGGCCGCGCTGAGGTTGGGAGCGCCTCTGAGTAGCCCCCTTGAAGAGGCGCTATATAAATGCATATAATGAATGAATGAATGATTAATATATGAGCGCTATAGAATAAAATTTGTCTGAGGACCTGATTCATAAATAGTCGTTCTGCTACGGTAATGATCTATTTTCAAACTGTCAACAGTACACTCTGAAAATGAGCGAGAACATGAAGCAAGAAGTCAGCAGCGACCCGAATGAAAACGTCGTTCAGTATCATATTTCAAACCCAACTCAGGAGACTTGGATCGTCAACGACTTCGGCAAGGTTAGAAAGCGTTGCTCATTCGGTGTATAGGTTCTTCTGCGTCAACGCCAGGGCTTTTTTAACGTGCATGCAGTTGTACACACAATGTGCAGTTCTAAATGAATCTGTGCAGTTGTAGAAACATGTAGAAGCACTTCTGTGTAGTTAAACTAGTTGAAAAAGGCCATTTCCCTCCGATTTGGGAATAATTTACCATGGAGGATGGGTAAGGAAAGAAGGGTTTGTGCAGTTCTAAAAAGTCAACGCACACTTCTAAGTAAACTAATTGGCATCAAATTAACGTTTTAATAGATCATTAGGCCTAGCTAACGTCAGATTTTTCGGGTTATTGCAGCATCGAGCTAGAGTCCATTCCAAAACTCCAACCGCTTTTGGTCTATAGTCTAGGCCTCTAGGGCCTATACGGCATCGTCTCTTTAGAATGGAGGGTTCAACAGATATCCCATAGTTTGCTGGTACTCCCATCTTACCTCTTAGTTTCACTTCTCCGCTTGCACTTTGCTCTGCTACCTACCACCTACCATGGACGACGCATACATAGGGTCTAGATGGTGGAGTTGCCTTTCCCCCCCCCCATGAAAATCGACACCTATTTGCAAGCAACCACTTTTTGGTGCTTAACCAATTTTTCACACAAAATCACTCTATTAGCCTAATAGGCCTACTCATAATATGATGCGCAAAATGAAACTGAGAAATATACATTTTAAAAAATCTATGAAAGCACTCATGTTATTAATTTCCTGCTATGCATTTTCTTGCTTAGCACGCATCTGAATGCGTGTATGCATTTGGAGTAGGCTAGGTAGGCCTGTATCCCTAAATTCTACTAAACGTCTCCAGATTCGGGCCACATCTGGATCATTGTTTAGGACTTTACATGTAGGTCACTTTTTAATCGCTCAAGAGACATTTCAGAAAGTAACCAGTAGTGGGTATAATTGTAAAGAAAATTTACGCAGCGTCACGGTTTACAGACTCATCACGGTAGCGGATCAGTTCCTAATAAATTGCTCACCATCATAATTATTATCAGAAGCAGGGTTTTTTAGCGTGCAGTTGTACACAAAGTGTGCAGTTCTAAATGGATTTATGCAGTTGTAGATGCACTTCTGCGTAGTAAAAGCTAGTTTTAAATATCATATATGTCGTATAGCCTTTCATTTGACTGTGCAGGACATTCAATTGATGAAGATCAAGAGCGATGGCAAGACCAACTGCTTCGTGTCACCGCTGAACAGGACCAACGCAATGGATCCCGCGAAGATCAATGGTCCAGAGTCATCAGTAAGTCTATCTACACAGCTTTGACTTGAAACCGGAATAGCATAGTGCACAACCCATCTGTTACTTCACTACCAGGGCCGGATTAAGCTATGTGGGGGCCCTGTTCGGAATTTTTTTTGCGGATCTTCGGCCGAAAATTTTGATGACCTTTTTTAGTCGTTTGGTCGTTTGATCAAAAATTTCGTAGTTAAGGCCTATACCGATTATTTCCCTCCAAAAAAGTGGATGACTTTTTTAGTCGTTTGGTTGAAATTGGGTAAAAATCTGAAAATTTTCGAAATAATTTCTTTTTCCACATGTGTGGGGCCCCTTAATGTGTGGGAGCCCCTGTTCGGCCGAACATGTCGAACATGCCTTAATCCGGCCCTGTTCACTACGTTACGTTACCACGACCCAGCTGTTACTTTACTACGTAAGTCTACAGCGGCTTATGTCAGCATTTTCATGGATATTTGCATAGGCATACAGGAGATTGAACTCCTATTACGTATGTGATGTCTGAGTACTTGTTACAGTGCCCCCTCAAGATTCTCCTCAGAGGCGCTCCAGACTAGAATAGCGGGCACTGAATCGGAGTTTCGCGCCGAAGTGAAGGACTCAATTGCGCACAGTGGCGGCGCTAGGGGGGCTAAGCCTCCCTATCAGAGGCTAAGTCCCCCTAAAAAAGTCCATTCGGGTTTTAATGAAACATTTCCATGAGATTTCGGCCGGATGACTAAAAAAGGTCGTCAGAAATTTTGTCGGATGAAAAATGAATATGGAAAATTTCGTCCGGGAGACTTCAGCCACCCCAAACCTGAAATCCTGACGCCGCCACTGCTTGCTCAGGGTTCCTACGCAGAGGTGTGAGGTGGATTCGAACGCGCAACCGTCCGGCTTCAAAGCACCGAACATACCCCTATACCACCGCGCTCCACAAATTGACCCTATAGACTAGAGTCCCATGTAATAATATATGTCCTATAATGGGCTGCATTGGCCTACATGCTGGCAAAGGGACCTTAATTAGGTCTGATTTTTATCTGATGTTCTTATTTTAATCTCAGCTAATAAAACCTCAGTCAAAGACTCTGAAGTTCATACGCATAGTGATGGTTTTAGTTGTTTCTTAAGATCCATACAATGTGTTCCTGTATTTTCATAAAACTCGCTCACTTCCATTCTAGACTCCCATTCTAACTCGTGCCTTAATTGCGACAACAACGCAAAGAAGTGCCTATGCTAATGTTGTGCTGGTAAATCTTAGGACGTGAAGGAAGCTGTAACCCTGACATATCGTTCTTCTGATACTCCGATAAGTGATACTTCATTCCTGGGCAAGACTGCCAGAGAAATGTGCAAGGGAGTGTCCGTCTACTGGTTGTATCCCCAATGCCTTGACAAGGAGATCAGTCAAGACAAAAATATGACCCGTAAGTATGACTTCTTTTCGACTATAGAAATAGGCCTAAATATAGATTTCGAGATCTTTTCTAGATAAATTAAACTAATTAAATTAATGAAATCAATTTAACTCGATAAGCTGTTTTATTGCTTTGTCTACAATGTACGCCTATGCTAGACTAGACGACACGTCTAGCCTATACTTCATTCGACAGTCTAAAAACTTCAAAATAGCGTTGTGTATTTCGCCTTAGAAAGTCAATTTGTAACTTTTTGTGGACGAGTTTTGGTTTAAAAGGTGGTAGGCCCTACTGGAAAAACACAGAACAAATTGAAACTTCAGTTAGAGTCTTTAACTTGTAGAATTGGATCATCCAAAATCAAAACGTCAGACGTTCTTCGACTACTCGCCTTTCTACATCAGACAAGATGCCAGCTACTACAGCCGTAGTACTGGTAAATCCTACTGGGTCCCGTGCTTCACCGGCTGCTGCAGGAAGATCTGCGCATGCGGTATCAAATATTCCTACTACTTATCTGGCGGAACAATGTACTGCTCCTGGGTCACCTACAATTGCCCACCCGTGCTCGATTCGAAGCTGTCGGACACCTGTGCCAACGGTCCGACAGGGCTCTCTTGTCCCAGAAACAGAATTTCACCAAACTGCCAGTAGTAGACTGTCAGAGGAAATCATTTGGCGATATATTCGCCTACCTTGACTCAGAAATAAATTAAACCAAATTAGAACTAATTAATTATTAATGTGTGATCTTGCGTGAATCTTCTGCCATGAATGCAAACTAACAGTTTTCTTCTAAATCAGACAATTATAATTATAGAGTTGCTTACTCAGTGTAGGCTGTAGTCGCTTTTTATTTCACATTACACAATAGATGCATAGGTCTATTATTTAAGCGGAATCGAATGACATCTTCAAACATCGTTGACAGTGTACTGATTGTTGAGATCTTTTAATCTGCAGTTCATGCTGATTTGTTAAGAATGTAATCGAATTGGTTTAAAAAATAAAGCATCACTCTAATAATTATAGTTTGTTTAAGATCTCTCACCATACTCATACTAGGCGTGACCATCAACGATGATCTTGGAGCAACATCCCATGTAAATGCCGTTCTAAGTACCTGCTCAGGGTCGCTCTTCACGCTCTGGGTCCTACGGCCCATGGTCTCCCCTCTCATCCATCCACGAGGTAGCCCGTGCAACAACCATACATACATACATACATACATACATACATACATACATACATACATACATACCTGCATACATACATACATACATACATACATACATACATACATACAAACATACATACATACATACATACATACATACATACATACATACATACATACATACATACATACATACGTATTACATACATACATACATACATACGTATTACATACATACATACGTATTACATACATACATACATACATACATACATACATACATACGTATTACATACATATATACATACATACATACTATTACATACATATATACATACATACATACCAGGGGTTATTTTAAGGAATTTTCTCAACTGCACATAAATGACGTATTTTGTGACTGGACATAAGAAAGTCCTTGACCAGGATTTGTCCCCCAAAGCGGAAGCAGCTTTTGGTGAGCGCTCGTTAATAAGCTGGTGCTTTGCGCTTGGCCTTCGACTGGAGCCTTAGATGTTTGAATATTAAGATTTTCCGACTTTATAAAAATTCATATTAAAGATCAAAATCAATTGTTATGACAATGTTTGACTCAAAGTTCATCATGGCAAAATCTCCAATTAACGAATAAATTACCGGTTACGAATGAAATCAGCTAGACGTTCTTAGACGTTTAGACTTTTCAATATCCTTAATCGACTAGAGATCCCTTAAAGATCCCTTACAGATCCTCTGTTGTTGCTGGAATTGGAAATAGCTCAGAAAGATTGTTAAGTGTAATAAAGTTAAATGGTCCTATGTTCCTGGGCACTTCCAAAGTGTCGCTAGTAGGCCTATGTAAAGGTAGGTCTAAATGTTGCTTTCTGCTCTGAAACCCTGGTCATTAAGATCAACATGATATTGTTTTGCTAAAGCTAAAGCTAGCAGACAAAATGAGATATTTCCGCAAGAAATAAAATCTTTGAGCTAATTTCAAATTTTTTATAAAATATAACTCACTAACTGCAAAATACGATGTAAGACCAATAAATATCATTAGCAAACCTCCCAAATGATCATTATTGATCAATAGGCCTATACTGACACCCACATCAACACGAATATGTAGCCTACTGTTTAGGCTAATAGCAGTTTTAACCAGGAGCCGCGTCGCCGATCTACATGTAAATGATATTTTACCACACCATGACTTGGCTTAGGGTATGACTGCTGGAAATTTTATATGCTACAAGCTCTGGTGTCATTCATCCAAGAGAACCAGAATGTGTGTGAACATAGCCGCAGACTTGGTCCTGGGTTTGTGGAAACGAACGAGCGACCGAAGGACAAGAATTTCCAATGCACGAGCACGGTAGCACGACATTTAATCCCGCGACACTTAATACCACCGTGACAGTTAACACCGGACACTTAGTCCCGGTGGCATTTAATCCCGCTTCAGTTAATCCCACGACAGTTAATCCCGGCGACACTTAATCCCGCGACATTTGATACCGCGACACTTATTGCCTGTACACACGTGAGTACGAATATTTGCAGACTATTGTTGTCCACATAACTAATTAGCTAGTGGCTCGACTATTGTTGCACACATGTTGCCAATTAGGCAGGGCAACCTCGAGATATCTGTTCAGGATTTCTGTTGTAGGCCTACATCTGTACATAAAACGATCATTATAAAGGATTTTAAACAGGATTTGCGAAGTTCAGTTTACGATAGGGCAGTGACATGAAGGCGAATTTCGTCAGCAAAAGCAAAGGCAAACAGACTGTGAAACATGGAAATTACGAATACATTAAACATCGCGACAATGACAACAGAGCTATTTTTTCAAAAACAGTAAATATTGCTGTGAATATTGCTTTTATGGAATTTAACTTTCTTCCAAATGTTATTTTACTTTTCCGGTATAAAGTGTCGCGGGATTAAATGGCGCCGGGATTAATTGTCGCGGGACTACCCGGTAATTGGTCGCGGGATTAAGTGTCGCGGGATTAACTGTCCGGTACTATAACTGTCGCGGTATTCGCGGTAGAGTTCAATAAATGCCCCTCCTCATTGTTTAGATTTCTGAATTTCCACACTGTAACTGCCATCTTAACAAAATTGTTTTTTTAATGCTGACAGCTATGGTTTTTAGAGTTTAGAGAGTCTTCCCTTTATTGTTTAATTTTTTTCATTTGCACGCTGTTAATCTGGCATTTAAAGCTGTCATTTGAAAAAAATTACTCATAATTTTCTTTTCTCGTCCATTGTTTGAAAAAACTATCATTTGCCCACTGTTGTAAATTGTAATAGCATTTTAGTCTGTTACCTTGACAAATTCAATCATTATTTGGTACTCAGAGACGCACGTGGTTTAAGACTTGAATAATTTCCCCTACCTGTATCTTAATTTTTTTAAATTTACACAACGTAATGGTGGCAGTCTAGGCTGTCATCTGTATCAAAATTGATAATTATGGACAAGCATAAGATATAGGCATCTCCGTCACCACAACAAGTTCCGGGTTCCGTTCCTCGATCCTATCCCATCTAAGTCTATACCCCTGTGCGAGATGCTAGTTCAATAACATAGGTCTACGTGTATCTTTCAGATTCTGAGGATGGTGATTTTTGGATGGGATCACATAAACTCAAAAACGGTGCGTGTAATATGGGGATATATGGAGAATTTGGAAGGAATTTGAGTATGCATTGACCTACAATCCTACATCATGTATGTACGTATTGGATAGCCTGTGTGGCTGAAAGACTAGCTCAGTCTGGATGTCTGCCTGATTAATTCTTTTCTTTTCATCGCCTGTCTCAAGTTAGATTGGGTTACTTGGGTTGTTATATTATAGTAGACTATTTTGCTTTATGCGTCCGACTGTCTACGTCCCTTCCTGCTTCAGCTTGTAAGAGTAAGCGGCAAAAGCAGGAGAAAGTAGACTACAATGGCCAAGAAGTTGTCATTATGGTATGGAGGATAACCCCGGCCTTTACAACTTTATCAGGATATCAACCTTAAGCGGGCCTTGAATCTGCATCCGCCCATACATTTAGCCTACTGCAAGTTCTTCTGTCTGCAGCCTATGTGTGATTTTTTAGCAGAACCCTGTCTTCGATTGCATCACCCATTTTCCCCGCTTTTACTTCATGCACACGGGTGACCTTCGCCGTATCGGTCTAATGCTTGACTTGAAAACTGCATGTAATCGCCATATCTATAGTTCACGCCAAATTTCAACAGGTCTGCTCTTTTCCTGAACATAAATATCACCCAAATAAACCGCCTCAAATATGTTCACTTTGGGATGTTACTAATATGTTTGTGTCCAACTTTTTACCACTAACTCCTCGATCGTCGGTTCGCGCAACTAGGCAAAAAGTAACTGCACAAGATTTGATTTTCAACTGCACAAATCTCTTTCCCAACTACACACTTTGTGTCCAGATGCACGTTAAAATAACCCCTGATACATACATACATACATACATACATACATACATACATACATACATACATACATACATACATACATACATACATACATGAACACGTATAGGCCTACATACATTCATGCATTCATACACACAGCATAGGCTACCTATATTATACGCCTGCAGTTATGCTTACACACACATACACACGTGCACATGCATAAGTGTATGGCCTAAGTAACAGCCGTACACACATCCAAACCCATATGCATAGCCTACATAAGGCATTGGGTTGAAGTTACAATTATTATTCATCACGAAGACAGAATTTAAGAATAGTATGTATAAATGTATATAAATTTATATCTATATATACATAAATGCATATATACATACAAACATGGATACATACATCGATACATGTTTAAGAAGAGTGTTGAGAGTGCAGAAAGGTTTTGCCTTACGGTACAATAGTTGCCCTATCCGTGCTGCCGGTTCAATTCTCTATTAGAAGCATGAATTGCAGGCCGTGGATGTTATGTAAATGGTAGGACGTTCACAAAGATATATTCCGTAAAATTAATTGCGGAATAAACAGTCTGCTTACAGTTCTCTAGTTCCATCACACTCAACCGTTGTGATTTCCCGAAAACCTTTGGCTCCTGGGACTTTTGAATGGAGAATCAATTGTGATCATAGATCAGTCATGCATCGTAATGTTCTGCTGAATTAACTTTGTGGTAGACCTAGCTCAATTTAGTGTGGCGTTAAAAATTTGAAGATGATGATAGACTTTTGAATTATTGTTGTGTTGAAATCGACAGTCAGCGCAGGCTTATATAGGCCTATTGCTACATATGCTCAACGTAATTGGACACAGCGCTAATATAATTATATAGGTCCTATTATAGTAGGCCTATATAGGCTAGTAACAGTTACTGTCTGATGGAATGGTACACTTTAGGTTGGCAACATTGCTATGAAGTGCTCACACAGCGATTTATAGCCAAGCTGTGTTTACCACCTTTGGCGTGAACCTCCATGGGTCAGCCATAATATGGTATTATTATAATAGCGTACCGTTTAAATCTGTCAAACATCAAACAGCGCTTGTATTCCAGTAAGAGGCGGATTCTATGCTCTGTCCGCATAAGTCACTGATGTCGTCCGACCATTGTATTCTATATGTTATACAATGTATAATGCGTTTTCAAAATTGAGAAACCTCAATACTGATTTACATTTAAAATGACGTCATAAAGACTTCCCTCGTCAATAATACCGCAACCACTTCCGTGACGAGTCTAAGACTTAATTTAAACAAGTAAGTAAGCATTCCCTTTAATTCACAGTTGCAGACCGCATTCTGAGTTACAAGCGACATTACACATGATATATGATTACTTCTGTAGCGCCACTATATGATGCTCATAGCATAATTAATTTGTATGATCGAGGTCGCTTCGAACAAAATTCGTTGTGCTAGCCAAATCGGGTTGAGCGAAAAGAAGATAGGCCTATAGGCCTATATTATGCTAGTAATTAGGCACACGCGAAAACCGCCAAATAGGCCGAGCGGAGGAAATATCCAGTAGTAGGCAGTAGTTTGAAATTTGTATCTTCGCTCTAAAAAAATTCCGTTCATACACGAAAGGGGCAACATGGAAATAATTTTTTTATAACAAGACATGTATACTGATGTTGCAAAAAAAATTCCATCAAAAAAAACTTGCACATTAATTTTTTATAGCACTTTTGGTAAAGGGTGGACCAAAAAAAGATAGACCGAAGGTTTTTCCCCAATATCTTGGCCAGAAGTAAGAATTTGTAAATAAAGTTTTGCAGGCTTAAAGGCAATTCATATTTACATACAAAGGCCAAATTTCAAAAAAATATTTCAAACAGAAAAAAAGTTATATCACTTTTAGTCAGTCTACCCATTGTTTTTTGACGATCCAAAAACATAACGCAACAAAAAGTAATAGAAAACGATTCTACTAAGTCACATTTTAAATAACTGTTATCAAATGAACTTGATATTGCTTCACGGCTTGTGCTCAATTTGTCCACCAACCAGTGCCAAACTTTTTAAGAGCCTCTTTTTAAAGTTCTTGATGGCCTTGTGCCCTTGTTGATGTGTTCCAGATGTAAATCTTCAAAAATAAACTCCAATTGATGCAACTATCAATTCCCTTATCGCTTTTGGTTGCAGGTTATGGTAGTTTCCAGCATAGCTCTCGTCACTTGATTATGTTGAAGCCAGGAGCTTTGAGGGCCATTGGCTTTTCTCAATGAAATCTGAACAATTTACATTGAGCCGATCTCCTTCCATCAAGGGCATATTTCTTAACGCTCACCTTAACTCTTAACCTCTGTTCTCACTGTTTATCAGAGCAAGCAGAGATTGTTGCTTTAGCACCAAGACCTTGGTCATGAATTGTCTGAAAATACATTTTGTCTGTCATTGACACCATGGGCAATTTAAGTTTTTAAAGATATTTCAATTTTATTTTTCAATAGCAAATTTATGAATCTGACAGATTATGGTATTTATTTGCCCACTTGATCGTCATCTTGCTAAGTGACTTCGCAGTGATGTGCAGCAATACTGGTACTCTCTTTCTTTTCTAAATAATAATAATCATAATAATAATAATAAATTTGATAATAATAATTATAATTAATAATAAATATGATAATAATATCATAATAATAATAATAATAATAACAAGTTGTATAATAATAATAATTGTGGGGTGTAGTGGGTATGTCTGCTGCCTTGCACCCGGAGGGTTGCAGGTTCGAATAATAATAACAATAATAGTAATTGTTAATTACTCTTCAGAATACTTGTTACAATAGGAACGTGTCTGTTCTGCGATAAAGGAAGTTGTATAATAATAATAATAGTGGGGCGCGTTAGTTTAGTGGATATGTTCGCTGCCTTGCAGCCGAAGGGTTGCAGGTTCGAATCGGACGAATCCACCTCAAGCTGCAAGTCCTTCACTCGCAATTGCTCAATGCTTCAGCATGAAACTCTAATTCTGTCTCTGTGTTGTAGTCGAGAGCGCTTCTGAGTAGAAACCTTGAAGGGGAAGCGCTATAAAAAGTGCACATACAAACAAACATATACTAATAATAATAATGATTTATGGCAATATCGAGGCTATTTAATAAAATTATTGTGCATAAATAAGAATAGCCTTTCAGCCTGTGAAGTTTGATTTACAAATCCATACAATTAGGCAAGATCAGGGCTTTTTTAACGTGCAATTGTACACAAAATGTGCAGTTCTAAATGGATTTGTGCAGCTGTAGAAGCACTTCTGTCACAAATTCTGTGCAGTTAAAACTCGCCAAAAAGGTCATTGTCCTCCGATTGGAAGTAATTTACCATGGAGGATGGGAAGGGAAAGAAGGGGTTGTGCAGTTCTAAAAATTTCTTAAAAACAGCCCTGAGCAAGATATTAGAAATAAATTTTAGGGGATTTTTTCGGCGCACCCCGTACAAACTTCAAAATATGAATATGACAAGGGACAGAAGACTCTGGGCATTAAAGGTCCATTCATGTAGCCAACCATCGCGATACGACTCTGGCGACATGACATGACATTGTTTGTCATATGATATGAGTGGAATTAAATATCAAGGTACCTTCATATTTATTTAATATTCAAACTTGAAAATAATCAGTGAGCAATATCTTCATCATCTTCAACAATTCATTCATATTTTATTTTGAAAGTAGGCTGTTTATGTGGCTGCCAATAACTTGATTACTGATCCACATAACGCTGGATATTTGCTCTCAAATTTCACAAAACCAAAGGGTCAAACAAACATTCCCAAAAGGGTAGTAAATACAAATTTTGTTGGCATTTTCTGAGAACAGAACAATTGACAAAGTATGCCAAAAATCCCAATTACGGTTTTTGTCTTTTAAAGAGTTTACAGTGTAAAAAATGGTCCGTTTTGGTATTGCACGTTGGTATTTAAAAGATTTGTTACCCTAATATATTACTGTTTGAACTGTGAATGGATGTGATCATTTTTAAGAGCCTGTAAATGAAACATAACTAAGTATTCTTGAGGTAGATTCGAACCCGCAACCCTCCAACTGCAAGGCAACGAACATACCCTCTACACCACCATGTCATGACATCACCTACTTTGTGTACTGTCAATAATTTGACAAGCATATCTTTACCTCTGCTTCCAATGATCTTCACTCTCGACTCCTCACTCACCTAATTGAGCACATACTGAGTTTGACTCACACTGCTATTTTCAACTGACACAGCATAGAACTATTAGACAATCTTTATTGGCCTCGGTCTTACTACTATTGTACATGCATTCATCTACTCCTGCATAGACTACTGTAACTCACTCCTTATTGTCCAGTCCAGGCTGTGCCTTACTCCTCTTCAGTCAGTTGTAATTTTTAAATTCTGCAAACGTCTTCCTGGGTTTGTTTGCTTATATCTCTACCAACATGTATGAAGAACTACACCAGCTGGCTCCCTATAAGTTTACACATTCGTTAAAAGTTGCTCTTTGTGGTCCAAATCTCAGTTGGATATTGTCCTAAATATTTCCCAGACCTTAAATGCAAATCTGCTGGTTTAGTTCGTTGCGCTCTGTGTTCCAATTGAATTAACTGTCTTGCTTCATGTACCAGGTCTGTTTTAACCCAACATGGGGAATTTGTTGCTTGGGCCTTCTGCTTGGAATGACCTCCCTCCTCTGTAGGTGAAGTTGATATCTAGGGTTTCCTCCTCAGTTAGTCATTCCCAGAAGATGTTTTCTCTTGCCGAGGGGTTTCTGCACAGAGAGCCCATACTGCAACACCCCTTTTTTGACCAGACACAATATGATATGATTTAGTGTTGTTTCCTCATAAAAGCAATAATTTGTCCTAACTAGAATTGGCACAGTCTTCAGAGCTAGCAAAACATGATGATAAGATCACAAGTCGGTCAGTGTAAAAAAAGACAGCTTGAGATACTCCTTGAATTTATTTTATTCTGTACTCTTATATTTAGAGATTTTTAATGCGCCTCTCACAGTGCAACCCAATCAAAGGTGCTTCGAGCCCAAAGATTCCTCTGGTCGTCCGTTCCGCTCTAGGCCTAGCTATTATAGACCGTCATGACCCTCTAGTACCAGTCTCGAACTGCCAGAACATCGTTCCTATGTTTCTTTTGACCCTTTGCTGTGGAATAACCTTCCTAAAAAATCTTAAAAAGAAATCCAACAAGAACAGTAGTGCTCCCAGATAAGATCCCAGCATGAGCTATATATATAGTGGTGGAAGGTGATTTCACTGCAAAGAGTCAATAGAGGCATATGGAAACGATGCTGTGGGTAACGGCCCGCTATTCCGAGGGTCCGCTATTCCGAAGGTCCACTATTCCGAATATCCGATATATTTGGTTCATTATCCTTGTGGTTAGGGTTACAGTGGGTTAGGGTTATGGTTGGGGTTACGGTGGGTTAGGGTTGGATGGGTTAGGATTAGGATTAGGTTTAGGATTAGGGTTGGGGAGGTTTATGGTTATGGTGGGTTGGTTAGGTTTAGGGATGGGGTGGGTTAGGGACCTAGAGTTGAAGTGAGTTAGGGTTATAGTTAGGGTTAGGTTTAGGGTTCGGAATAGTGGACCTTCGGAATAATGGACCCTCGGAATAGTGGACCCTCGGAATAGTGGACCCAAACCGATGCTGTGACAGTCCGAGACTGGTACTAGAGGGTCATGACGGTCTATAGAGTGGAGCAGACAACCAAATGTATCTTAGATAGGCCGCCTGAAAAAACCATAAAGGTAGCGTGGATATGGACCCAAAAACAAATCTATTAAGACCGGAGACAACGCACGTCGCCAATAAGCAATCCTTGACTAGCACAACTTGCCTGTAATATCGCTCATATACAAAAACCAGCAAACCTACCATCAAAGAATGACCCAAATCAAGTGTAAATTTATACCATAGCAAAATAAACATTTATTATAACTATGCGCCTGAATTATGACACTGATAGAATTTTTCTGAATTAATAATGCGCTTTTTAATGTTGCTGTCGGACATCGCGAAGGTGATTAAAAGTAAACTCAGATTGAAAATTTAGTTAAACAAGTAAGTAAATCGATCACTTAAACAATAAAACTTTAAAAATTTATTTCTCGGAAATGTGCAACTTTTCTTTGATGGAAAATGACACTTTTGCTGTTCAATAATATGCAAATGCGTGTTTAAAATTCCATGATGCCCCTTGAAAGTATGCACGAGAATTCACATTTTTGGTGTTCAGACTACCGTCTATAGGTCTGTAGAAGGTAAATTTCAAGCAGCGCATGCAGTGGCGTAGCTAGGATATTTGGCGCCCGGGGACGAACTACGAAATTGGCGCCCCCCCCCCCTGTTTAGTTTGTTCACATTGCTTTAGCCTTTAGGGCCTACTGTCTGCACTCTTTAGAACGAACTCCCAAATGACCTTTGCCAGTTTGCTTATCTAATTCTATCTTTCCTGTTAATTTCTCCTCATTCACTTACACTCACTTCTGCTACTTATAAGCCTACTTGCCCGTTGCCACTTAGTGGAATCCTCGACTGAAACTGAACTCTTCAACCGATCACAATAGGCCTAATTATCATGACTAGTCGTGCACCATCACCACCACATTTTTTAAAGGCCCAAAAGCACTTTAAAGAGGTGCAGTGCTCTTTTGACACCAAAGGCATTTAGAAATGACACTCTGTTCTTTTCAACACAAGAAAACTCAAATTGAACAAATTCAGCACAGGATGATGGGCAAAAAGCGTGTTTAAATTTTTTTAATATTAAACTAAAAACTAGCATATGTAGGGCCTATCATTCGAAATTTATCAATGATATAATCACACATGTACATTATAATAAAACATAGGCCTACCTGCTGTCGATGAAAGAATAAAAAAATTATAATTATACGTACCGGTAGTTGATTATTTTGTACTAAGTCATATAACGTAAAACTATTAAATTTATTATTTAAATTTAAATGGTAGAACTAATTATTTGCATTAAAACAAAAAAAATAGCACATTATATTATTTGTTCAATTTATCTAATTCTGCTTCAGAATTGAAATTCAAGGTAAATGCGGTGTCTGCCTCTATGAATGCCTTCTTGAAGACTTGAAAGTCTGCTTGAGCCGTTAACCTCTTGACCCAATGAAGTAGACAAATATCCATCTGGGACCCCCTGCTATCAGGCATCAGTTTCAGAGACAAGAGCCAAGCCAGACTAATCTACTAGCAGCCCACAGATGGAAAGATACTAACTCTACCCCAGCCAGCATACCCCAGTAACCCCACCCTCCTTCTATTCGGCCATCGGGCAAACGGGTCAATGGATGCAGCAGAATCCAGTTAATTATTCGTTCTGGCCCAAGATTCCTTCACAACCAGGTTGACCGCGCGAGCTTTTACTATGTGGATCATTAACTGGGGTGGAAAATTTCTGAGTGGAAATATCTTGGATACAGCCAGACTGTGTCAGGCCTAACAGGCTAACAACCCTTCGCTGGTTATTTACAATGAGTATGGGGCGCCTGTTGGTGTTCAATGGGGCGCCAAAATCATGCCTGGCAAGCGGTTTGTAAGTAATATCAGTGGCGTAACAATAGGGTAGACTGGGTAGACAAAGTCTAGGGGCCCCCGAGTGTAGAGGCCCCAGAGGGGCCCCCGAGTTCCTAGTTACGCCACTGTTATAAGTGATAATACATTTCAATATTCACATTTTGTCTAGGGGCCCCCGAGTTCCTAGTTACGCCCCTGAGTAATATGAATCTTACTGGATGCTTTGGGGCGCCAAAATTGAATCTTACAAATTTATATGAAATAAATTAGCAAAAAGACAAGTGTAAAATTGTTCTTTTAGCCCTCATTTTGGCGCCCCCTTCCCTCGGCGCCCGGGGACACGTGTACCCCCCTGCCTCCCCCTAGCTACGCCACTGAGCGCATGAGTCCGTGAAAAATAGGCCTATACCTGCAGGCTAATTATGGAGCCTAGTCTAAACCCCGCAGACGATCGAGTCGTTCAAGTTGAGTCGATCGAAAAATCGTCTAGTCGATCGTTAATTTTGCCCAGTCGTCGTTTCATCGACTCGACTTAGAAAATAATGCTTTAGGCCTACTTACTATCCTATGTAGCTACATCACCAATGACCTACACGATATTTAACCATGTATGCCTAATTTCGTGTTGGCAGTTGGCACAAAGTGCAAATAATATAGCCTAGCCTCTTGGCCACTGGTGCTTTCGTAGGCCTATTAGTGGAACTGTGGAAGTCACTGACTAGTCACTAGGCCTACAGAGACACTTTTTCACAATTTTATAATTGTGAAAATCAAGGCATTAAGACGTGCTATAAATGTCCTCGTTTCAGAAAATGTTGCCTCTTCAGCCAGTACCGACAATCTCAAAGCGTTCGACATGTCTGTAAAGAGCCGTAAATCTGTTTCTAGATGTGGGGAGGGAATATTTCCCCTTTGGAATTGGGCGTAGTATGCCTCTCTCAAGGAGCCCACCATTGAGTTCAGTGACACCCTATAGGCTAGTGTTAAAAAAGTTGCTGGTTCACACTACTGCACAGAGTCTTTTATGTTAGGAACACAGGGAAACAACACAACTGCTACACTGGCAAAGTTTTTACAACTTGAGCACACCTCACGTATTAGGCTATGCTTCTTTGTCCGGACTTCTGGCACTGATTTACTGGGCCGCGCAAGACCCTACGAATGGGTATCCAGGCATACGGGGTCCGTTGACAGCCCTTTGTCATTTCATGACAATGCATTTCAACCAATTCCTTGGCTCATGAACAACAAGGTTGAAACTACAACTGCAACAATTTCTGTAACATGCTTAACATTACTTTAGTACATAGGTCTAATATTACTTTAGTACAACGGACCTGCTTCATGAAATTTTTTTAATGTATGTTCAGGAACACAAAAACATATCGGAATAAAATTTAATTCAACATTAAAAATACAAATCTGATACACTGCTACCATAACAACCTGCTGTATGGCTTAGAGATGCAGCTTTACCATGATGACTCATTGGATGTATGCAAGGCCATAGCCAGGATTTTCTTGGGGGGAGAGCTGTTTACTCGACTGTGAGCAAGCCCACAAGCAACTAAATAAACTACTAAAGGGGTTTGGAGAAGCGCCGTGAGCTCTCGTAAAGAGTTCTGGACGGCCAATACATTACACACTGTAGTTCTTACATCAACTGCTAGTACATGCATTATTTCATTTTAACATTATTTAATCTGAGAGGGGTGTTCAAGCACCAAAACACTCCCTAGCTACAGCCCTGGATGTATGCATCGCGCCCAACAGAACACTCTTCTCCTCTAAGAACATAGATAGACATGCTAACCACGTGATGAGTTGGGGAAGGGAAAAAAGAAAGATCATGGAAAAAGAACTGGCAGGATCATCAAGTAAGATCCCAGGTGTTAGATGTTGTGGGACAAGGCAGAAAGACAATGGCCAAAAACAAAACAAGCACATGTGGTGCTCGAAGTGCAGACTTGCACGGGAAGGACAGTCCGTTTTTTTATTCAGTACTATCCGTTGTTTTAACAACAGTGTCTTAATACGACGAAAAGCGTCTTTATATCTGCTCTTTCTAATAATTACTATCCCTTTAAATATTTCATGTTAGGTATTTTCAGCACAAGTCACACATTCTTTGATCTTTACAATAGTGGTGTTACAGCACATGTCAGGTGATCCCTAAAGAGGCTACATATATATAAGAGATAAACGAGATTTTGTTAGAGCGGCTGAGTGTTTCTTTTGGTTTGTCTGGTGCATTTTACAAATGGATAGATTCTTTTCTTCATGAGCGTTCTCTCTGCGTGGTCCATGGTTCTTCTAGGTCCTCATGGGTGCCTGCACAATATGGTCTACCCCAGGGTTCAGTCCCTGGTCCCATACTTTATATTATTTACACCTCAGGTCTTGCCACTCTACTAACAGCTCATTCAGTTTTGAGTCAGCAGTATGCCGACGACGTCCAGGCTTACACTCATTGCCTCCCTTCTAATACTGTCAAAGCGGTTCGGATAATGAGCGGGACTTTGGATGCTCTAGAGACATGGATGTCATCCAATAGACTACGCTTGAACCCATCTCAGACAAAATTTATTTGGTTGGGCACACGGCAGCAGCTTACCAAGCTTGATCTAGTTTCTCTTGCATCTGAATTTCCTGGCTTTGTCTTTGCAACCACGGTTCAAGACCTCGGTGTCCAACTTGACCAAGAACTCACTTTTGCTCCTCAACTTCACCGTCTTGCTCGAGACTGCTATTATCAACTGCGCCAGCTTCGCACTGTCATCCGTTCTCTTACGTCTGCTGCTACTCTTACTTTAGTGCATTCTTTCGTTACATCTCGCATCGACTATTGCTCTTCGCTCTACATTGGCCTCCCATCCAGCAGATTGACTTGTCTTGACCGGGTGTTGCGCTCTGCTGCGCGCCTAATTGGGCAAATCCCTAAATATGGTCATGTCTCAAACTACATGCTTGAGGTATTTCACTGGCTCCCTATTCGCCAGCGTATTGAGTTCAGGGTAGCTGCATTGGTATGGCGATGTTGTCAGGGCCTTGCCCCAACTTACCTCCGTGAGCTATGCAGCTTTACATTGGGTATCCAAGGACGTCGTCAGTTACGCTCTGCTGATAGGGGAGTCCTCTTAGTTCCTTTTGCTCGTACTACTACCATGAAGAATCGAGCCTTTTCTGTGGTTGGACCAGTGGTCTGGAATGACCTTCCTTTTGAGCTACGCCTACACCATGGGACTCTACCAGGATCCTTCCTTACTAAACTTAAAACTATTCTTTTTGTGCGCGCTGGAGTCGGGAGCGCCTCTGAGTAGTTTTTTCTTGAAGGAGCGCTATATAAATGTCCGAATGAATGAATGAATATATATATATATATATATACCAGAATATGGTATTATATACTTAAGTCAATATACATACAGAGACAAATGTTGGCCATCCGCATGTTGCACATTCAAACTGACCTTCAAACAATTTAAATTCATGCTTCATGAGACCGTTATACGAAAAGGAACCTAACGTGAACTCGGTAGAAAAATCTGAAAATTGCCAAATAAAAACATACGTTCAACAATGTCACACTGAATGAAATATTTCAAACTCAAAGAACCACAGAGCAAAAATAAAATACCTCTCAAAATTAAAGTGTTTTACCATCTTGCTATATATTGAATAATGACGGGAATGCAGTATTCCAAAGCAGAAATTCCTATTCAGACAAAAATCTAACACTAAAAGGAATGCTGTATATTTCTTGGAAAATATGGAAAGCTGCTGCTACCAACACCTAGTCACATTCAAATTTTCAGAGGGAATGCTTAGTGCCCTACTTTTGGTCATTGTATCAAGAAAGCTAAAAATGTAAAATCCTGGGTTATGATGTACAAGAACCCCTAATGGTAAGCTATGTACAAGCTTTACAAAACATAAACTTGTAGCAACTAAGGAAACTGCAAATAAATACTGAACTCTGACAAGGTGAAATCAGTAGATTAGAACATGCGGAACAAATTAAATTAAACTTATGAGGATAGATTTAAAACGTGCACGCAATGTTGGAAACGCAAGTCCAAGGCTCGTCAAAGTATTCAGAAAGTATCTTTTAATACAACTCAACAACAAATCTAACAGATCCTTCATGCCTCAAAATAGTAAGGGTATTATTGTATGCAATTACTTTGGTACGAAAGAACAAGGGAAAACTACAAGACTGCTGATATGTCTTAGGAATGCATGGGAACTTTTAAACGAAGTTAACTCTAGCATCTTCTGGCAAAACAGAAACTGCAAAAGAGGTTAATCTAAACAATAGGCACCAAAATGAACTGAAACCTATGTAAAATAGAAGACAATGGCAGATTTTGGGAAGATCGGTTTTCAAACAGCACCAGCTATGAAATGATGATACAAAGAAAAATTATTTAATCAATTCAAACGTGCATTAAAAGGTACCTACAATACGTACATAGTCACCTTAGATGTTCCTATGTAATAAGAAAATATATCTCGTGCGGAAAATAAAGGGACTTGTTATTTGGCATACAGATTATAACTCGTGGATTTGACATAACGCACAATTTTCTCTTACAAACCTTTTCCTTCAAACTAAGCCATGAATTCCACCATTGCAGGCTGTGGCAGTTTATCAATGAGTCTCCAGCAACAACCTCAAATGACATGGTTATTTCTAAAGCATCGTACCATGCTACATAAGAACATCTTATACATTCTTCATCCAGCAATTCTTCTCCAACTGAAATTCTTCTCCCACTGAACTACAATTTGACTCTAAAATAAACTCCCTTTTGATAATGAATACTAATGAATACCACTACCTACACAGTAACATTACAATTACTAACAATAGATTCCTATTAAAATGTAATAATTAAACTTCGTTCTACTGGTAAATGATATAACTTCTTTTGATACGAAAAAAACCCTTCTGATTACGCTTACAAACACCAAAAGAAATATTCAAACTCAAGGTGTGTCAGTGCAATAAAGCCAATAAGAACACTTTGCAGCCAAATGCATCATTACTCCAGCAATCATCGCCATTAATATCATTCACTGAAAATTAACTTGCAGGCTAACGAACCTACTTTTAAAAACGGCAAGCTCGGACACATAAAAGACATACCATTACAAAGCTAACAAATAACCAAACCACGGGAATACTTCACATACATATAAGCCGCCGAATAGGGACCCTGAGCAAGTCTTTCACTCGCAATTGCTCATGCACTTCGGCATGAAACTCCGATTCGCTCCTCTGAGTAGAAATCTTGAAGGGATGCTATAACAAGTGCTCATAGATACATATATCAGTGCAAGGAATAATGTTATGCCATCAATCGGATTAGGAAGATGAAATGCAAGTATTTCATGACCACTTCTTACTATGAAACAACCTGATAAAAATTCGACAACCTAGATTTTCAACATCTGACAGATATACAATACATACAGTCTACCAAACATCAAAATATGCTTCAAAAATTGATATGCGTTCCAATGAATAAACTTACATCTTACAATAACAGCTTATATTTTAAACTTATTCAAGGAATGAACTAATTATCGTCCGAGTCTTCCAAATTCAAGCAATGATGCAAGTCAATCAATTAATCAATCAAACAATCAATCAATCAATCAATTAATCAGTGCAAAACAAGGAACAACAAGACTACTACAGTGAATTCCAATCAGAGCATCTCAAGGACTGAAGTTTGGATGAAACTCACAGTACGATGAGAGACACATCAAGTGACTTGCTAGTACAAAGGCAGTTCAACATTGTACCCGCTCTGATGAAATTTACCAACGAAAAAAAACACAGAAATCCACACCGCAAAAGAAATGTTCAAACGCCATTCCTGGAAACATATAAAACGTCCAGACGACAGTCGGGTCAATACCAAAGAAATCCAGATGCAGTTGAGAGACTGATTCTTAACAAGCACCACCATCACCACCTGTATCAAAGAGTCACAAGTACTAGTACTGCAAGACCGTCTGTTCGAGTTCGAAACGATCAAGACCGCATTTGCATACAGCGAGATGAAAGAATCGCCAGATCTGCACTGCAGCTGATTCTGTGATAGTTCAACAATGCGCTGCCGGGTAGAAGCCGAGAGCGACATCTGGTCTAAAGGTCACTTTCTCCGTATAGCGCAGTGGAAAAGGAAGTGTAGTCGAGAGCGCCAGGAACAGCATCACGACCAGTGTAGGGCACCATGCGCCGGATGCAGTACTCGGCCTGCTCAGGCGGCAACTCTTGACGTAAGATGTTTGCAGTGATGTACGGCTACAAACAACAAGACAACATCATTGTTACCCTAATGTAAGCAGTTAACCCTTTAACGACCAGCTGCATATGTTTTCCCATACATCTTAGTACATGCTGGTCGTTAAAGGGTTAAGTGCTGTGATGCTCCTGAGTTGTATCCTGGATGTTGGGTTTAGTCCACTACCACCCTGAGGGGTGAGGGTTCTAAGAACGTGGTAACAGCTTAGCTGGAGCACTCACCACGAACGCAAAGCGTATGCACTCACGCGTCCCCTCACACGGTCAGTGCAAGTGTTCAGTAGCATCAAATGACGTCTGGTCATTATTTTGAAAATGCTGCTTAATAAATGTATAATACTAATAATAAGGAAAGAAATGAGAACTCCCAAGTTCCATTATGGAATGCAAGACCTTTTATGTAACATATCCAAACACCTTTAAGAGCATCTTGCACCAACAGACAGATCTAAAAGCAGAGTAACTTAACGTCGATGAAAAATTCAATCTACACTGTCGTTCAGTTGCTTTTAAACAGTGCCAAAAAAGTTTATAATGCATGAATGAATGTCATGAGAAGTCTAAAGATCAGAAACAATAGAGAAGACTCTCCATCACATCAGATGTCCTAAGCATCAATTCATATGAAACAGTGCAGACAACGAAGACAATACCTTGTCACCAGCGAGTATTCGGAATGACTGCATGACTTGTTCCGCTGTATCCGTGTCGGTCGTCTCCCGCGTCATAAAGTCGAGGAAAGCCTCGAATGTCACGAATCCCATGTGGTTGGGATCAACGGTCGACATGATCCGTCGGAAATCGGCCTCGCCCTAAAAGCACAGATAAAATAGAAATGAGCAAGCAGTTGTAAAAGCCATAAACTACAGTCAACAAGACAACTTTGAAGTGAGTATGTACTGAAGTGAACGTTTGAGCACATTCTCTAAAGTGCAGAGAACACGTTTGAGTCACCACTCAGGTGTAGGGCTGTTTTTAAGGAATTTTTAGAACGACACAACCCATTCTTTCTTTTGCCATCCCACATGATAAATTACTTCCAATTGGAGGACAATGACCGTTTTTCCTAGTTTGAACAGTACAGAAGTGCTTCTACAACTGCACAAATCCATTTAGAACTGCACATTTTGTGTACAGCTGCACGTTAAAAAAAGCCCTGCTCAGGTGTCAATCACTACTGTGCAAGAACCTTGAGCAAGTCACACACTCACAATCGCTCAGTGCCACCAAGCATCAAAGAACAGTTGTACATTGTAATTGCACAGTAGCCTCTGAAGACATTTCACAAAGTTGTAGACATGGCTTCCCAACAGTCTTAAATGGGTTTCCATTGAGGCATGAAGAGAGTGGTCACCATTCGACTTTAGAAACACACAATACACTGCGTATATACCAAGTAAAAATTTCAAATTTGTGACTCTACAGTAGTACAGTAATCGTGCTCACTCTTCATGGAAATTCTCCAGCACGTAATCTAACCAATGTAACCATAGAACCTCTGTAAAGAAATTCTATTTTTGTGCTACGCATAAAATGTCTATTTCCACATTTATTCATTTTAATGTCTAATATACCTAAGTTTACAGGAATGCTGCACAAATCCTGTTGTCCAGCTGATCAGCTGATTCACATACAGAACCATACCATTCAGACTGTATTTCACATACCTCAAACATACAATATTGGGTTTCCATCATGGGACCAACCATCTTAAGCTATGTTTGCTCCCACAAACAAATTGCTTAACCTTTTACTCATCTCTAAAAACAGGCACGGACACAGCAGGACACTTAGTCATGATTGAGCTGGGAGCGCATCTGAGCATGTATCATGAAGGGGTGCCGTATTAATAATAATAATTTATATAGCGCCATAACTTAGCCGTGCCGTTACAGGGGTGCCTTACAAAACAGCTAACAAGCGGGATAATAAGATCGAGTGAGCAAGTATGCTTTTAGCATGGAATTAAAAGAGTCCACTCAAGTTCCTATTGATTTATCTAATCACCTGTTTATCTTCTCGTATGCTGTAACCAAGAGAAATCAGGCAAGCCTTGAACTCCTTCGCTTCCAGCCGTTTGTTCTTGTTCTTGTCGAAGTGAAGGAATGATTTACGGAACTCGTCCATCTGTTCGTTGCTGATGCCTTTCGAGTCTCTCGTTAGAATCTGTATACGATATGCAAAGGTTAGAGTAAACAGGTCTAATGCATACAACAATAAAAACAGAGATCATGCATACATCATGAGGGGGCACAGTGATGTATTATAGAGGAATGTTTGGTCAGTAGCGGCGCTATGGGGGGCTAAGCTCCACCCCTAAAAAAGCCATCCATTTTTTCCCCATGTAAAAATGAAATATTTGAGTGATTTACCCCCTTTACCCCCCCCCACAAATTAAGCGTAAAACACGAACGAGATTTGCCAGACAGTTTTGCGGATATGAAAAAGGACCGTTAGAAGATTTAGACCAAATGACTAAAAAAAAGGTCGTCAGCAATTTTGACGGCAGGAAATGGAAAATTTTCACCCGCGAATTCAGCCCCCCAAAACTGAAATCCTGGCGCCGCCACTGTGTTCTGTGCATAAACTATACAACGCTTCGGCCCTTAACGACATGAAATCTGCAGCATCTGATTTTGAAAACATGCGATGCTCATAATCTGCTTGTAAAAAGCCACAGCAAATTGCAAATCTGCAAAACTAAATCATCACAGACTTCTCATTTAAAATCAACACTTACAACAACAGAGGGCTGCCAGAGACAGAGAAAGAGAGAAACAAATGAAATTCAGAGGCTGAACAACACTTGAACGTTATAAGAAATAACATAATAAAAAAGAGGAAGTGACAGTTGAGTGCAGCAGTGGGAAATCAAACTACGTGACGACGAAAACGAATGTCCATCTCACCTGATTCTCCAACTCGTTCATATTTCTAGCAACAGACGTCAGCAGCTGCTCCCAACCAATCCTCAAAGTCTAAACAGATGATAAAAACATACTATGAATATTGAATAGCTCAAACAAGCTGACTAACTGACAGAAAAAATGACAAAATATTAAATTCAAAACTGACAAAAAGCTAAGTACACAAAACATAGGAGAAATTCAGATCTGCATGAAGTCCATGCAATGTACACTGGCACGTACAATCGTACATACATGCAAATGCAAAACGTCTTACAAAATCATGCACAAAATGCTGTGGCTGGGAAGGCTTCATGTACAAATTAATAGTCAGATTGTACATGATTAACTCTGTGTGTGTTTGTGTGTGCTTAATGCATATATGTGACCTCATAAAACATTCCCAAAGTCACTTAAATCGCATCTGTCTAGAATTGTTGGGTAGCTACATTAAGCACCCTCATGAGGTTATTGTAAGGTGCTATATATATACATGTCCATTGAGTGCAGCAGCAGTGTGAAATCATGATGTTACTGCACATGGAAATTACTTGTTTAGTTTGAAGCAATGTTGCTTTGTATATTTTGTGGCTCAATAAATTGATGGTTATGGTTATATACACACAGACATGTATGTTGTTGGTGCAAATGCTCATGTTGTTGGTGCAAATGCTCATGTTGCTGGTGTGAATGCTCATGTCACTGGTGTAAATGCACATATGCCATTGGTGTAAATGCTCATGTCATTGGTGTAAATGCTCACGACGTTGGTGTAAATACTCATGTCATTGGTGTAAATGCCCATGATGTTGGTGCAAATGCTCATGTCATGGTGTAAATGCTCATGCCATGGTGTAAATGCTCAAGTCATTGGTGTAAATGCTCATGTTGCTGATGCAAATGCTTATGTCATTGGTGCAAATGCTCATGTCGTTGGTGCAAACACTCATGTCATTGGTGCAAATGCTCATACGTCGTTGGTGCAAACGCTCGTACCTCCATCGAATACGGCGTGTGCCTGTTCTCGAAGATCATCGCCTCCTGTACGTCGTGGTTGTATCCCTCCAGCTCGTCGATGTTGTGACGAAACGTCGCCAGCTCCTTCTCCAGCATCCTCAGCTTCGTCAGCTGGTCGTCGAGGGATCCGCGCTGGAGGCCGAGAGAAGCGACAAAGTCGAGACGCTCCTCGATCCACCGACCGACGACGTTTGCCTTCTGCGCGAAGAGGTGGCGCAGACGCTCGTTGTTCTCCTGGCGCACCACTTCCGCCTGGAGTGTGTTGTCCCGTTTGGGAATCAACTGCCTCACTTCGTCCCACTTGCGAGCGAGCTCCTTCAGACGGAAAGCAAAGCGGTCGTCATTTTAGAACATGTGTTAGACAGTTGAAATTATATTGACTCGTTGGTGCGTTATTTTAGAAATATAAAAAAATAAGAATGGGTTTGAAATGTCACACGTGTGCAGCAAGACATGGTAGCCAGTTGGTAAGAGCAAGAAACAAAGAATGTGAGTTTAAGCCTTCGCTGAGATAAGTAAGTAGGTAAGTAAGTATTTTCTTTATTGAACTGCCTGCAAACGCACTGTGGAAACAATGGACAAGAACAGAATAATTCAAGCATGTACATTGTACAATCACAACAAATAGAAATATGCAATTCAATAAACATATTATACAACTACATAATAAGCATGTTATGAACTATACAGGAGAAAACTTAGGCTGGACAGGAAAAAAGTATTGTCACTTGAATAGCATCCGTGTTATATAGATGCACTCATTTCAAGAATCCATATAGCACCCCTTAAAGAAGCCCACTTAGAGGCGCTCCCAATTCAACCACAGCGATTAAAAAAACCGGTTTGAGCCTGTAAAACACTGATGAGTAAACACCAGGTAACAGACGCATCTACAGTAAAACGAGAGACTATTCCAGACAGATGGACCTACAACTGGTTACTGCGCACAGTGCGCATGAACCTTAAGCTGGTCTTTCACCATATTGCTCAGCACCATTGACTGAAATAACTTCAACATAACACGTACAATAATAGCAATAATAATTACATACAATAATAGTAATAATAATAATAATTACATACAATAATAGTAATAATAATAATAATTACATGCAAGCAAATGATCGCAAAACACTCGAATAAATACCGAAAAGAAAGAGACGCTCATATTAAACTGATGGTCATTTATCTAACTTAAAACTAACCAAATTAATGCAGACCACATCAATTGCGAGATCAACAGCGTTGGTTGTAGTCCACTAACCTGTGGTCGAACGGTGGTGTATGGATTCCCCATATCGCCCGCCAGTTGATACTGCTGACTGATTCTGTCCACTTCCTGAATCAGCCGGACGACGGCCTTGAATTCTTCATCCGCGTCTCCCAACGTCGCTTTGAACTGGTTGTGCGCGTCCATCAGTCCCTGGAAAAGAATCATTCACACCTCAGTACCAAAGAATCATTCACACTACAGTACCAAAAAATCATTCACACCTCAGTACCAAAGAATCATTCACACTTCAGTACCAAAGAATCATTCACACCTCAGTACCAAAGAATCATTCACACCTCAGTACCAAAGAATCATTCACACCTCAGTACCAAAGAATCATTCACACCTCAGTACCAAAGAAACACTTGAATAACACCCAGAAAGTCAGGGCAGTCACTGACTGACGGGAGAGGATAACATCGTTGATTTGAAACACACGGACATACTTTATCAATTCAATGTCTTACAGGAAACTCTCGGCCGAAATATGTGCACGCGTAAGAACACATTGCACGCATAAGAACACATTGCACACGTAAGAACACATTGCATGCAGCCGACTTCTTGCAAATCATCGGCCAAGTGAAAACGATTGGAAATGCAATAACACACATGAACAATGACATGCAGAAAGAGAATAAAACACACAGGAGAACCTATACGTTCTAGAAGAAAACAAATCCGAGCCTGTAAAACACACACACACACACATACACATCACATACCTGACACAGCTAAAATCATCTGTGGCCTCAAAGAAGCCAATGACCCTCTGAAACAAGTAAGCACATACTCCTGCAAAGCTGAGCTTCTTGGACAAACGTCCATTTACAGGTTTCCATATTTATAACTATTACCAAACATTTAAGCAAAATTGATGGAAATGGCAATGGCAGGTTCTGACTGTAAACAAATACATTACAGAATATTCAGCATCTCTCAACTGTGGAAAATCATTTAACAATAACTGCACTATCATGACCTCATACTGTACATATGCTTCTTTCACTCTCACCCAGCCAAGTTGTTTATCAATTACTAAACGAATGATAGCTGAATGGTTAACACACTGGCACAGACCAAAATGAAGTGGGCTTGAAATCTGCAACCCCACAATCAGCCTTCCTCTCCTAGAAGGCAGTGGTAAAATGAGTAGCAGCCTAACTGTGCAGGTAGAAATACCTGGCCACCTACTTCTGATGTATGGCAGTGTACCTAAAGGGAGGTTGCAGATGGCTGATGGCCTAACACTGAAGGTCAACACTGGGCACAACGCTCGAAATGCGAGCAAATGCAAAACCATCTTCACTGAGGCTAATGAATCTAAGACAGGTTCAACAGACACTAGAAGCATCCTGAAAGAAAGTGCCGCTCACTTGTATTTCAGCGATTGTATGGACGATGAAGATGTCTGCCAGGTCTTCTCTCGCACCATCTAACCAGTTGTTAAAAGGCTACAACAGAACAGACAACAGGATAACTGCTAAAATCAATCACAAAAGAAACTCATGCAAGCCACTCTTTCTTTTATTGTTAACCCGTCAGGTATTTATTAAAAACCTGCAGAACTTCTGCCTTACCATCAAATTCGTTGTGCCTATAAACATGCTGCATCAGGTCTGAACATAGTTGCCTGGTTTTAACAAAAAAAATTAAAATGTAAAAATGTTTTGCTGCTGATATTTGCATACAGACCTTGTCTTTGAGCCCAATGGTAGAGAAATGTACTTGAAAATAAGTCAGTAATGTTTCTCATTTGATTTTCATCTAATTTAGTGCTCCTAGAACGACAAGAAGCAGAAACAGGGAAAGAAAAGAAATCCAGTAATTAATTCATGTAATCCACTAACAAGCATGTTTTACCAAGGAGACATTAGGTGATGCAAAAGGGAGAAACCCGCTGAGAGGGGAATCCAAGATGTGATTTTAAGTTAGAAGATGATGGGAGGTTATAGATGTAGTGAAAGATAAACAGAGACGAGGTATGATAAATCTCAAAGTGGAACATCACAATTTGGAAAACAACTATCGTGCCCAAGAGGGACGCTGCAGACCAAAATATTTCCCACAGGATGGAGTAAGGAAAGTTCAAGGATGGAATACGGAAAGCAGATTGAAGAATACAAACTTACAGCAGCTCTCTTGGCAAACTGCAGATGCAACTGGTCTATTCTTTCCAACACTTTCTCGGCTTCCTGTTTGAAAATAAAAGCAAACAAATATAATTTCCATTTAATTACCAAACAAAAAAGGCTGGACAAAACATTTCAACAACATTCAGTTGTTTAAAGATACATGGCCAACTTTAAACTAACACTATTTACTTACTTTAGCACATGTAAGGTTTCACTGAAAAGGGTTCACGTATGACTAATCAACAGACGCTGCTGGTTTGTTCATCTATCTCTAGTCCTTAAAAGACAATAAACATCATGTTTATTGTCACAATTTTTCAGAAGACTACAGCTTTCATCAGTTATTACCGGAATATAATACAAAGATCCTAATAACCGCTACTATTTGGCAAAATGCCCAATACATCAGAAATTAAATGATTTTAATCTACTTAAAAACAAAAGTTCAAATCAGAATTTTTAACTGACAACTATTTAATGACCACACCAATTTTGCTGCTACATGTAGCTTAGGATGAATGCAATTTTATCTCGCAAATATTATACCAACATGAAGAACAATCAACCCCTCATCTTTATACTTGACTGAATGATCGGTACTAAAGAAGTCATTTTTATCACCATTTCCTTATGTACCCATGTGCGGTATGTCACCTGGTTTTTTCATTAAACAAATATATAATCGAATGTATCACAGCAACTAACAGTTAAAACTTCCCGAGTGTCCTATTATAACTCGGTCAGCTACATAATTAGTTAAGTAATTTAAATAGACATGAAAAACTGATTACTAATCAGGTACCTCCAATGCCACCGTCCGCTGTTCCGTCAACTGGCCGAGTCTCTTCCATTGATCGCAAATCGTGCGACAACGCGAATTGGTCAATTTCAAATCGTAGTACCCCAACTCACTAACAACAAACACAGGCAAGAAAACCATCTTAAAGCATGCCCAGCATCTTCTCAGTCATCCGCAGCTTCATCAATTGATCATCTATAGTTTCACGTGGAGGAGAACACATCAAGCCACAAAGATGAGGTCTTCTTCGATCCAACAGCGAGTTGTTACGAGCATGACCAAACTCAGTACCAAGTTTAACAACATTCATTCAATATGGAGGTTTATATAGCATCCCGTCAAGGTTACTACTCAGGAGCGCTCCGAACCCAACCTCGGCTTAAAGGGACGGCTTTAAGGCTGCAATAAATGCATCTGAGCATTGAGCAAACCCTAGGCATAAGGTGCATAAACAGTGGAAGCACATTCCATACCATGGGGTCAATAACAGAAAAAGCACGGTGCTGTCTCAAAATTAAAAATTTTTGCCTTTGTGACTGATAAATTATACCACAATTATTTTTTCAACAAACTTGAATACAAGTATAGGATAACCCATTGAGCCTATACGACCAATTTTTGGCCCTACACGCTGCAAGTTATTTCCCGTATTATGGCTAATATAACCTTCAAGGGTCACGTGCTACCCACAAAGCCGAAAAATTGATCTATGGTGTGCATTTTCCCCTTTGAGCCAATACACAAAAATAAGGTCAATATATACATAACAATTAGCTTAGCATTAAAACCTACATCAATTTTATATGTTTAGGACAGTTTCTGAGACTTGAAAACCGAATCTCTATGACCTATGTTTGCGAGTGCCCAAAACCACAAGAGGCATGGCGTTGACGAAACAAAAATATGAAGTTAAATAAGACCGAAACCTACTTTAGCTCATGAGCAATATCGGCTATTTGCTCCACTCTTTCCTGATGGGCAGCTAGGTCACTCTCAAATGCTTCATGCTTCTTCTTAAGAGCCTGTGTCACAGAAAGAAAATCACAGCAATTAGCCCCCTACAATCCTGAAACAAGACACATGAATGTGACAATCAAGAACAAAAACCTAAGATATCCATAGGCCATCAAACTGGGGTTATCTAATAGGTCAATCATGAGAAATCTACAAATATTGCCTTGTGGAGCATGGCTAAACTTCAACGGCCATCTTCTTAAAATTTAACGTCTCCGCACAAGCACAAATAACTTAGAAATTCAATTGAAGCCCAATGTCATAAATGCCATTTAGACAGGCATCAGTCTTTGAAGTAAATAGTTGTTGTTACTACCATCAATGGTTAGCAAGTCACTATATTCTTAATTAACCTTTTACCAACCAAAGTGCAGTTAAATGCCATGGGAAACCCTAAACCTTCAGTTGGCAAAGGATTAAACCAACTGCCAATCCACACAAACAGTGAAAAACTTGGAAGCCTCACACAACAAAGCTAGGCAATTTATAGACAGGTGCAAGTCAGACTTGCCATGACGACACAACAAAGCTAGGCGATTTAGACAGAGGTGCAAGTCAGACTTGCCTTGACTTCATTGAGTCGACTGCGTTTATAGTCTGGATCGGCCAGCATCTTCTCCTTGCCGTCCGTCCAATCCTCGTGAATGTCGCACTTATTCTTGAACTTCTTCGCCAGATGGTCGAGACGCTGAAGCCTTCAGAAAAACATTACAGAAATAACTCCATCAGACAGTTGCACATCAACTCTGAGCGCTTCTGAGTAGTTTCTTGAAGGGGTGCAATATAAATGCTCTGAATGAATGAATAATCATGAAAAGCTAATAAAATAAAATAAACTAATTTGTCAATCATGAATTTACATACATCACTCGGAACCGACCTGGGCTGGCGAACCAAAGTCCACAGTGCCCACCTTCTCGTGGGGCGACCTGTTAGTAACCCCTCCGTATGGAGGGGTGAACGAACGGGCAGAGCTCCAAGAGCTGACGGCACCAGGTGACCAGGTGAATTTGTCAATAATTAAAAACCACAGATCCAAGTTAGCAACTATGAAAGAACTCTCTAGAAAGATTTATGGGCGCCATCAAATTAGAACTGCACATCAACCTCAGAATAAATTCTAAAAGACAAAATTACACTACAGAGGGAACCAACATGCAAGATAAACAATAAAAGAAGAAACTTGTATAATACTAGAACAATTATCCAGAATCCTGACAATAAATATCATACTCATTACTCAACACTGTAGAATTTTTAATTACACTAAACAATATATATACTTAACGATTTAAAGACTAACGTGTATTAAAATCTATGGAAAAACAATGCAGATTGCTGTTAAAAGGTTAAAAAATCCCAAGCCATGGGATATACAACTTTTGGCATAAAAATCTAGAAAGTAACAAAGATATTTCAAATCAACTTTGTCCAAAAAAATTAATCAAAAATGGTGCAGAGCAAGCTGACCTTTGCAATTCAGACAGAAGCCACTCCTCGAAACCCTTCTCAGCATTTTCCAGTCCTTTCCAGGCTGATCCAACATCCTTGAATATAAAAATCACAATCCATGTTGTAGAACTATTATCCCGAATCCTGACAATATTACACACGTTTAAGACTTTATAATTGCTGTCAAGCTATTATTATAACACACTGGAATCTTTGATCATCAAGGTTTAGCTACAAGGAACGACGCTGCTCAACTTAAAAAATGTACTATATCAGCAGAGGTATTACGGTTCTAGTAACACAACACACAAATAAAACAAACATAAAACACACAAAATTAACATAAAGCAAGCAATTTATAGAGCAACACAAGAAAGGACCAATTTCTAGTCTACAGACACAAATAAAACTTATCAACCTTTATGCCACAACCATGAAAAATTAGCAACCGTTGCTGCTGAATAGATTACAGAATGCATGGATAAAAACAAAATGACAACAAAACCATATTTTTAAAAAAGTAATGAGATTCAAAGCTCATAAGGCTCAGTGGTTATTGGGTCACCTATTTTTTTTATAGACTATCAAGTTGTGTAAGATACTTTCAATATGAGTGAATCTAAAAAGCTTCTGTCAGCCATCTAGTACAATGGGCGGCCCTAACCAGCGGGACTCTGCAGTCCCTTCTGGGTTCCCTTTTGTGACCAACAGATTATTTGTTCTTAGTATGATGAGATGTTACTTAGTGATACTTTCGTTTCTATAAATTGATGGTTATGGTTATGTCACACCGTTTCCGAGCAACATTACTAGTTAGGGAATAAGTATACCACAAAGTTCCAAACCCTGGGAACCCACAGTAGCACAGGATAATGGCGTGAAATGGGAACAACAGAACTCTCACAACACCTGAACAAGTTTTCCCTCGGTAGGCAAGTAAGCCGGTCGATTTCCGAGCCTCAGCCGAGTCTGCAGCGTGTTGAAGGTCGTCTCCAGTTTTCCCTTCTGCTCAAGACGTGGCGGTTTGTGATGGCTGCGGTAATCACGGAACTCTTCCAGCTTGTGCTGAGTACCGGTCAGCGTGCTTATGCTGGTTCTATTCTCCAGCCACGGACGAGTCCTTGCGATCCACTCCAAAAGCTGCCAAAAAAGATTCAATCCACAGTTTGAAATACCAAGAGCATTGAACTGGATATATTAGAAACCTTACATAGATTGTTATTGCAGTATAATTTCCCATAGTCTGCATTGGGATGCATGTATTGCCATGAAAGAAGAGCTGTACAAGAGTATGGGACAAATTTCATAGTTCTGGACATGTATGCTAAACTAATTTGTACAAATTTACATAATTATGAAGAACAACAGTCAACATAGTCATGAACATGTTTTTTATAATGATTTTCCTGTAGATATATGTGAATTTCTTTGTGAAATTTATATTGCACCAGTCTGCTTTACCTCTATCTCATAATTTCAACAGAATGCAATAACTATCCCTGAAAATACATGCAAGTGGATTGCCACATTTTTTTTACTAAAATGCTTCCCTAAACTTCTAGAATTGACCACCAAAAACGATCAGTTCAGCACTCACGTCTGAAGAGAGGCGTTCATATTCCTCCATGAGCTTCTCATTGTCCTGGTTGATCCTCAGCACCTTGCAAATGCGATTTGCAGCCGTTTCAGCCTACACAATTAAAGCGTACAAAATAATTAAAACAACTGCTTCACTTTCAACGTTTCTCACAGTTAATTACGTAATTAATCAATCAAAAACTTCTACACTCAAATGGGCAAATTATAGAAAAATTGATCTTTTGGTAATTATGTCTGAACTCTTAAATGACACAAAACGGAGTTGAGTTTCTCCGTTTCTCAGAACTATATCCTTTCCATTATCTACACTTAATTAAAGTTTGGAAAGGCAATAATCAATGTCAATCAGCACACAGTCAATTTTTGTGCGTGAAACGTATAAACACATAGAAATATACAAGTCATATAACCAGGTAAGCAAGTATTTCCCGGTTTGTGTTTAAACGTGATGATGTACTGGTCCAACTCGGCTGTTTGGACCAAGGCCGTAGCTAGGGGGTGTTTTGGGTGTTTGAACACCCCCCGAAAAGGAAAATGTGCAAAAATAATAGAATGCATTTACGAGCACATGATGTAAAAACCATGAAACAAAACCGTCAAAACAGCCCCCGAAATGGAAAAATGTAAAAAAACAGAATGCCAGATGACTAAAAAGGTAAATTGGTGACATTTTTGGAAGATTTCGGCCGGTCAACTAAAAAAAGGATCAAATTTTTTTTTTAAAAAGGGTCATCAGTTTTTTTGGGAAGGGAAATTGGTGAAAAATCCCCCCAATATCAAATCCTGGTTACGGCCTTGGTTTGGACTAATTGTCATCTGCAGCTGTGGTTGAGTTGAGTTGGGAGTGACTCTGAGTAGGAATCTTAAAGGGGCATGATATAAATTTTTTATTGGTTGATGCAACCAATGAGCCACCACCACGTCAAGCAAAACAAAAACAAATGGACAAAGAATCAAACCTGTTGGGCGCCAGAGAACGCATGATAATACGAAGACACGTACGCCATGACCGAGTGTTCGTCCGGTTTGGCCGACTGCAACATGTCTGTGAATGAAAAAGCATCAAAACTGATTCAAGAGAATAGCAACAGCCTAACTTAAAGCACAGCTTCAAACGGAATTCAAAAACAATCAATTTGCGAAAAGAAATCAGAATTTTATCATAAACTTATAAAATCAATCAACATTCCAGATAACTCGAATGGCTGACAAATTAACTTAGCAGAAGTACAACATCATCATCATCATCATCATCATCATCATCATCGCCACCACCACCACCGCCGCCACCATCATCATCATGACAATTTCACACATGCCCAGTCACCCATGTGGCCCGTGGTCACACAGAAACGCAAATCTGAGGCATGGTTGATTCAGTTGTTAAGTAAAGAGCCGCTTGAAAATGAGATACTTCAATGCCAATAAAGAATAGTCAGTTCTGAGGTGCTCATCAAAAAAAGAATATATCATACATAATTTGTGTAAGTTTGTACCCTCTGTATTACTGGCCCAGTATAATTGTTTCAAAACCTCAAAGTACTGAAAACGACGCCAGTTCGCTTTGACCTTTTGTCACTTTGGTGGAATTTGTGAAAACAGATAAACTAAACTATCTTGACTCACTTAAAATCAAGCAGGAAAATAATAGTCCCTGTGTGTGCGCATATGCGTTCATTTATGCCCGCCTGTGTGAGTAGCCGTGCATAAATATGATGTTGTGCTGGCCAAATAATTTCCACATTATACATCAGAACAAGCTTTTGAATGAGTCACCACACATCAATCTGACCAACCCCACGGCAATTTTCAAGAGCGTCTTAGAACTGCAAACAATTAATTAGGTCCGAGTGGACAAATGCATACCTTCCACGTCCAACATGCGTGGTATGTCCAGATACCTCTCTGCCACATTGAATGCCGTGTTAAGATTCTCCACAGGATTGTCCTGTTACAAGACACAGTGCAGAAAAGCTGACTTCATTGAAGGCAATAAAATAGGACAAAACTATTTACAACTACCTGGCAATGTTTAGGAACCGTAATGACTCACGAAACTCTTAACGATCAACTAGTACATAAGCAAAAACAAAACAATCAGAACAACTGATCAACTCCTGAAGATGACTGCAGTTTGTGAGTTATTGCATCAAAATAGGATAAAAAAAAGTGGCAAAGTAGGAGGTAATGTAGCGGTGGTCCATTATTTACGCACTTCGATCAATTCTAAGCCATTTTTGATAATAATGATAACTGATTGTAATCTGATGAATTAGGCTATAATTATTACTACTATTGTCACATCAATTTGACAATAATAATTTTTATTGAAACAATCCGGTTAACAGACCGCAACTGGCTACAGTGTACAGCTATGCAACAATTCACAATAACCCAAATAACAGAAGACTAACAAAACAGACAGCCTGCAATACACGGCGCTAATAGCAGCCTACAAAGCATGTTCGCCCTGCGGGGCACGATCCTGATTCTTATCGCTCTCCATGCCACTGTGTTACCCAATGCACTACCGTCCCCACAATATAACGCCCCTTCAAGGCTGCCTACTCAGGAGCGCTCTCAGTCCAACCTTTGTCACATAGGACAGTCTAAAGAACAGTGAGATATGAGACATAGAGCATATTTAAGCATTTGACAAACGTTAGGGAGGGAGAGTGTACAGAATATATGCGACAATCTACAACAACTGATATAACCCAATTTCTTATATCATGCCGCCATCGCAATACATAAGACGTCTGTTGATAATCGCATCAAGTGAATTATAGTCACATTCGCAATCCATTACAATAGTTAAGTCCAATCCGTAATCCCCAGTAAGCGAGAGAAACCAGAAGAAGTCTTTGTATAAATGACATCAGGCAGGAAGGAGGTATTTACCTTGGACAACCGGTTGTAGTCTATAAGGTCAGGTCGGTGCCGATGAATCAGCGCACAGAACGCAAGACCGTCTTTGAAGCTAGAAAACAAAGAATCCCTTACACAATGACCCCCTAAAATCGTCATCATTTTAATCCTAGTAAGCTCATGCTAGTCATAAAATTCACGCTGAAAAGGAAAGGACCGAGAAAGTGAAAACTACCAGCAGATTATGAACAGAAAATAGATATTTCAAAGTTGAAATTTGGTTTTATGAAGTATTCTAAACAGGGTAAGGGCTAAATTGCACAGCTTCTTCTCAAAGGTCCTTGCTTTGGCCAAAACTAGATTCATTAAGCTCTCAACATCACAGTGATTTACTTAAGTAAGCAAATATATTATTCATGTAACCAGGTGAATTCCTGGTACAAAAACACAAATTATAAGGTTAAACTGCTAATACAGATGCAAATTCAGTCAAATCAAAAGGATCACACGGTAAACATGTGTAGTTTTAATGGGTTACCGAGTTTTCTGTGTATCCAATGTGGTGCATTCATAAAACAACAAATAAATGTGTCAATAATGGCATACACGTAATCCACAAAACAGCAACTGGTTTGCACCTCATATGGAAATTCTGTACATTCACGTTCTTGTATGGAGCCGTTTTACGTTGGCACCACAACAACAGACCTTCTTTGGCTGTCATCTCTACAGGAATGAAACAATCAATTATCAAACCATGTAAGAAAATCATATCATAATAAATATTATACAGTATGTCAAACAACACCCATGACCATTCAAAGCTAACTTACAAGAGTAATTTAAGCACAGCTGAAGCAAAAGACAGAAACCGTAGTGCCAATCAATTCTGCTGACATGGAAACAACTGAATTATCCAATAAAATTACATAAATAACTGAATTTGTAGTACTTACAAACAATTCAATGAGACAAAGTCTAAATTTAGGAGTGCAGCAAAAGTTGTGAATTGTATAGAATTTTCTAATACAGGCCTTCTCTATTGTAGGCCCAACCACAAGTTTGGAAGAGCCTTCCATGGGGGGGGGGGGGTGCGTTTGCTACCAAGAACAAACTCCTCAGCCTTTGACTCATCTCTAAAAACTGGTCTTTACAGCCACGGCTGGGCCAGGAGCACTACTGCAGAGGCAATCTCAAAGGAGTGTAAGCTCAAAAGGAGTGTAAGCTCAAAAGGAGTGTAAGCTCAAGTTTAAATTGATTGACCAATTTGACGCTATTTAAACAGATTGCAACAAAATAAAGGACACAAGACAACACAGATTTAACACAGACCTTCAACAGAGATATCCTGAATGGCGAATCGTAAGATGATTGTCCATATCATGCCAAGCGTCATCTTTAGATTGCCATCAACAATTTCTAAAATCATCAAGAGCTCTTATTTCAACACCCCAAAACAATACTTGACTTATTCTGTTTTCACAGCCCCTGAGCATAACTACAAGGTCCCCAGAAATTTTAAATCTTGCGCTCCATAATTTTTCCGCAAAAATTTCCAAGTATCGAGCGAGCAACAGCGCGAAAATAGGCAATGTGCGCAATTTTAGCGCAAAAATCCTGCTAATTTTTCTATATTGCACTTTGATTGACTAAAAGAATCACTGCATAGACACCTAAAACCTGAATTATCTACACACTTTCATTTGACATGTTCACAAAATAGCAAATCCATACTTTAGAAAATGTGACAATCAAATCAGAGCATCAATTACTGTTTTGTTTAATCTGGCATTTAGCAAATAGTCATATAATGTATAAGAAAAACAGACTATTGTCAATCAAACTAAGGCATATAGAACTACATAAGAAGACACCAAAAACTTTGGAATTAAGAAAGATTCATAGAACAACTGACATCAGCACGCTATAGGAAACCATCCAAAGAATGGAATTATCTACATTAAAATGTTGGCAATTCAGGCAGTCTTACACAGCTATCTATTCTTCAATTCAGTTTTTCAATTGATCTCATTTTGTAATCAAAAAGTTACGGTAACAAAATTGATTAAATTGATTGTTCGGTTACATGATGAAGAACAGTCATTACTACATCAATACGGGTAGTTTAAAACTAGACATTCAATAAACAAAACATTAAACTAAACTAAAGACTCAGCAACATGCTAAAACAATAACAAGTCAACTAAGGATGGAACGCTCAGACACAAACTCTACTTGCACTTTGCATTTAGAGAATCGACCGTGTCATCAAACTATGAATCTATACACTAAACCACCTGAGTAAAGGCTAGGCTAAGACCAAGTCAGCAATTAAGATCAATATGGGTGATTGGGTCTATTGTGTTGCCAGCCTGCTGAAACAATCTCTTCCTGTATCTAATCAGGAGGTCAACAGCCCTCATGTCTTTTTTTAAATAATGCAAAACCTATTTATTTCGTAGGTCTAAGTGATTATACTGACAATTGGCATTTGTAAGCACCACAGAAGTAGCTTCAAGTGCAAAGACAACAGTAACCCACCAAATGGATAGCCTTTCATTGGGTAACATTACTTAACAATTGAATCATGCATTTCATGTAACACACAAAGTGTTGCAGCATAGAGCCAACTCTCCCAAAGACCATAATGCTATGAAGACATGGAACACACCATTCCAGCTGGTAAAGCTATAGTTAACTTCAACCCTCGCTACACCATCTCTTTTCTATAAATAACAGCGGCCTTAGACTGATAAGAAACACAACTTAACCTATTGGATTAGCTAATGGGTGTCTGTCACCACACTGAAATCATTCAGATCCTATAAAATCTCATGACAACATTACTGTTTCTACGTGCATACCACAAAAACATTTGGTCGCTATTAACAACCAATACAATGACTGAGAGAAATCATTGCAGGCTGCTGTGATGATAAAAAGGTCGTAGTCAGAGGTTTATCGCCTTTCACCAACTTGCAAGACCTGCATTTAGACTGATTATGGTGATTAGCTGCAAGTCGAGCTGTTAGGCACCTTGGTGAAAGAGCTAGGACTCAACAAAGATGCATTGCAGGGCTCATGTCTTACTGGAATGGTCATCAGAAGTTAGGAGGGCAGCTACAGACTGTCTCTGGTAACATTAGAAACTTAAATCTTTATTGGTCTGTCTAAGCACACACGCACACACACACACACACATATGGTGATATTGTAGGCATACACAGAGATGTTGTTGTCTTGTGTGGGTGCTTAATCTATGCTAGAGTGGGATGGTACAACTACCCTGTAGTAGAAATCAAACCCATACAACTCATATATTTTAGTTTGAGTGCACAAACTTTAAAAAAGTCACTGATGATGCAAAAACTGGACCAAAGAACTGTGGGCTTTGTAAGCTCAGAACATCTGGCTCAGCTATAAATAAATTCAGGAGTACATGTCTGCACATGCAGATTCGGTATTACATAAAAAAGACATTCTACTCTAAGTCTATACAGGATAAGTTCAGAGAACAACATATTTTTCCAACCTAACCTTCTCCAAAAGAATGGGAAAGTGAGGTATTAATCAGAAAGTTTAGTTGGGGTACAAGTGAGGAAATCTGAATGATTTCCCAACTAGTCAGGATATTTCGAAGACAGAAAAGGAGAGCAACTGTTCCCTTAAGCTCAACCTAAGGCAGCCACAGGAATGAATTGTTAGCGACACCATTTTCTCAGCCTTGGCTTACGAGAACGGGTGACCAGTCCTCTCTCTTGCAACAGCGTACGGTCACTGGACAGTGCACTCACGATAACTGAGTTAGCTATAGGGGACACAAGCCAGGCAGAAATCTCAAACAAGATATAGATCTGTCAAGTGGGAGATTTGAACACCTGACTGACAGAGTCCAGTGTGCTAACCACCACACTATCAAGCACCACAGGATAACTCCGCCACTGGTTACACTCTGCCAGTCCAAAGTCTGGATAAAGGAGGAGGGCACTGCAAATGGTCTTTGTTACCACACAGTGACATTAAACTGCAAATACCAAATCCACCACAGGATATCAAACTGACTCTGGACAAACTGAAAAGTCCATTCAGAGCGCCAACATTTCGCCATAATGAGTGAAACAGCAGAAAACAACAAATGCTATATGTATATTTGATGGTAAATCTGATGGAACACTTCGGTCAAAGTCTAATCTTCAAACAGTTCCGTCCCCCTCAAAAACAGCAAGCCAGTAAAAAAACCTCGACCCATATCTGAAGAAACTTACAACATCCATCACACAGTACACATACAAGTTCAACCGAGTTAAGAGATATGGCATTATATTACAAAGTGCTCTGCAATATGGTGAGACTGTCCCGAGTAGCAAACCATATCCCCACGATCAAGACACCAACCATTCTGTTCAGCTTAGCAAACGCTAAACAGCTGCCCCATATTCAACAACTTTAGCATGGAACCAAAACTGCTGGCCTCTTCAAACACTCTGAAAAAGTTGTCAAATTCTGGCAGCTCAGCAAGACAATGACATGTTTATTACAGATGTCTGATTGTCTGTACTTCAAAATGTGATCTGCCAATTGTATAATAAAGCACATACTTATTTACTTTACGCATTTGTTTATACTTCTTTCAAATCTGCTTTATCGACTAGAACAAACACATGTCTACCTAAATATTGGCATCTGAAAAGCTGACTTTTGTTTGGCTTATTACAGTAAATGAGTGGGGAGTCAGATGGTGGTGGATTTAGCAAATGTATAGAAGGAGCTTAGCTGCATCGGGAATACATTGTGGCATTGTTCACTGTTCAGGCTCAAATGTTAAAACAATACGACAAGGCAAATAATATCATCTGTTATCCATTCTAACCAGGAGAAAGACGAAACCTCTAGGAATCAGAAACTGAGAACCAAACATATTATTTTCGCATTGGCTGCTCACAAGCTTCAGAATTTATATATTAAAGAGACTTCATTCTTCAAGGGATTCTCTGAATTTTTACAAGGAGTTGTACACTTTACACTAGAAAATACAAGATACACTTTTTAAAATGAATATACATGATGGTAAAAACAGGTTTTAAATGGCTGATCCCTCTGCCACATATTCACGTGTTAAGAAAACCATTCAACACAAAGAAAGTCAAAGAAAATACATATATTCCATTTAATCTACCACACTGTCATACATTAAATAGCAAGGGTATTCATCACCAGGATGCATTATAGTTGACTCAAAATTGACACTAACATTTCTGCCATTTCACTCATCTTACGATTTAATTTATTTCTTTTATAACAACTAATACTTTGATGTGTTATAAAAATCTATGTTGCATGTCCATTGCGAGTTTGCAAACTCGAATGATATACAGTTAATTAAAAAAACAATAATAATCATAATGATACAACGCTACAACGCAGTTGCCTTTAGGGGCACTTTCGCCAACCAGGACTCAGAATATGAATAGGGTCTTTCCAGACTGTGATTTTATACTAGGCGGTAGTGAAGTCCTTGAGGAATCCTGTATACCTCGGGACAACCAAAAAATTCAAATAAATAAATAAATAATAATAAATAATAATAGTAACAATAATAATAATAAACAGTACCTTCTGCACCAATCGACACCAGTTTCACGCCTTTAGTTTCGATGAAGTCTAACGCTTTGTTGACGTTGGCAATCCTGTGGAAGCGCATCTTGCCACGATCTGGCTTCGGAAGCTGCTCGCCAGCGATGACCTCAAGCAGCAGCATCAGCTTGAGGCCGCTGCGAAAGTCTTCCTCAATCGTCTCTATCTGTGTTCCAGCTTTTCTCAGATGCGAGTTGCACCATGCTGTGAACGTCTAAAATTTAAAGACAATATCTCCTACAGACAAAGAGGTCGGTAACTATTCGATTAGATTCAAATCGATCGCCAAATGGATTAGACCTGCGGTTCCCAACCAGTGGCCCGCGGGCCAAAAGTGGCCTCCCAGGTTTTAAAAATGGCCCTCATCTCTCAAAGAATTAAAAAAAATATATGAAAAAATTGACAAAATTTTGGACAGAATAGAACACATAATTATTGTTTATCCAAAATTATTTTATTTTGACATCTTATGATGTTCCAATTTCAAATTAAAAAAATTATATTTTGAATCAATTATAACAATTTTGTATGCATCTAGTTAATTAAATTTTAGCCTTGTGGCCCCCGAATGTCCTTCAATTAAGAAAAAGTGGCCCTCGTGTCTTGCAACTTAGAAAAAGTGGCCCTAAAGTCAAAAAAGGTTGGGAACCACTGGATTAGACAAACAGCTAATCCTAATCAATTACAATATGTACAATAAGAATAAACACTTTAACTGACCAATAATTGCTCTCCGCATTCTGATGCACAGAGGCGATACAATTTAAACGCATATCATTTACAGAATCAATCAAAAGTTAAATGTTTTAAAACAGCACACTTCATCCTAAATCCAATAAAAGTATGTTCTTAAAATTACCAACTATACTGCCATTTGGTTTACATGGCATGACATTCAAATAAGACATAGCAGTAGTAAATGTATGACAGACTAAAAACATCAAAGGGACCGGAGTTGAAACATCAAAGGGTTCGGAGTTGAAACAACAAAGGGTCCGGAGTTGAAACATCAAAGGCCGAAAGTTGGAACACCAACGGTTGTATGACTCATCGTTAATTGGCTGACATCATCAGCGCGTGCTACAGGCAAGACCCACAAATGGGTGGAGGGCCCAGTGTTTTATGAATCGACAAACTTGGCTCATATGGGAGACTCCCACCCCCAACCCCACCCATGCTTCGTCAGCTGATTATAACCATCGACTGCAGCAGCCCGTGTTTTATGAATCGACAAACTTGGCTCATATGGGAGACTCCCACCCCCTGCCTCACCCATGCTTCGTCAGCTGATTATCACCATCGCCGGCAGCAGCCCGTGTTTTATGAATCGACAAACTTGACTCATATGGGAGACCCCCACCCCCAACCCCACGCATGCTTCGTCAGCTGATTATCGCCATCGACTGCAGCAGCAGCCACAGACGCTGCTTAGTCATCATGCTTGTTCAGCATATTTTTATAAATAGAACATAGACTAATATATCGATGCATGACCTATAAGTCAAGATATATTTTCATTAGTAATCATTTCCTATTGAAACCTGCTAAAGAGCGGCAACAGCGGTTGATATGTGTCCTAACATTAGTAAATGCGAAATGGATGTTTGTGGAAACTACAAATGCGAATGCATAATGTGTCAAAGTGAAAATGAGGATGATGATGATGTAAGCTTTCGCAGTGAAAAGGAAAACGTTGTAAAGTATAGCACTATGAAACTTAAAGCGGAGAATGAAAAGCTGAAGAAAACAGTTACTTGTATACTCTGTAAAGAAAAGCAAGTGCAGTCAATATCTCTTCCGTGTAGGCATGTGAATATGTGCCATCCTTGTGCGGACATTGCAACACACTGCCCCTCATGCGACGAGCGCATCCTTGGAACTGTAAGAATATACATGGCATAAAAGGACTGCGCGCTTCAAAAGGTATTTACTTTTTAAAATGGATCCAACATGGTTGCATCCATTCTCTGCAATAATTAGCGGGCCCAGTGGATGTGGAAAAACCAACTTCACTTTACGATTTATAGATCATTTAGACTATATGGTCAAACCGGCAATAGAAAAAATTATTTGGTGCTATGGAATCTATCAAGAAATCTTTGATAAATACGCCCATGTACAATTTCACGAGGGCTTACCCGACCTGGCTATTTTCGACGGCAAGCAAAAGACTCTGCTCATTTTAGACGATCTTATGAGTGAGACGGACGAGAGAGTTACCAAATTATTTACAAAGATTAGTCATCATATGAACGTTTCTATACTATACCTGACGCAGAATCTTTTCTATAGCGGAAAGCACTCAAGAACAATCAGTTTGAATGCGCATTACTTTGTACTTTTCAAAAATGTTAGAGACAGCACGCAAGTTTCAATATTAGCACGTCAGATGTTTCCCGGCAAGGCAAATTTCATGATAGAGGCCTTCCAAGACGCCACTATGGCGCCTTTCGGATATCTTTTGGTCGATCTGAGAGCAGAAACTGACGAACGTTGTCGCATAAGAACAAACATTTTCCCAGGGGAGACGCATTACGTCTATGTAAGGAAATGAATATAAGCGCTTGCTCGCACTACATCTCTCATTCAATCAAAATGCCCCAGCCCATTGAGGAGAAGTTTGAGAAACTCAGACTGCTTAAAGAATCTTCGCCTAAAGTAAGGAAAAGAATTTTAAAGGAATGTAATTCGTCTCTGCTTTGCTGCCTTTGCGAGTGTGCACTCAACATTTTAAAAGGAACCGTACCTTTGAAAGACGCTCAGAAGAAAAGACTCGGTCGATTCAAACACAAGCTGAGAAAGCTTGCATCCAAGAAGACACGGGTTAAAATCAAGAAACGTATAGTGCAGACAGGAGGCTTCATAGGAGCCTTGTTAACTCCAGTACTTTCTTTTCTGGGTACATTGCTGAGTAATAAAATATAATATGGAGCATACGAAGAAAATGGTTCTGGTGGAGCCTAGACAGATAGAGAAATGGAAGGAGACTATGCTAGACAAAACACTGTCGAAATTGGACACACAGATGTATGATATTCTGCACAGGAATATTGCAGATGATGATAAGGCCAAACTATATACCAACAGTTTGAGTCGTTACTTGAACATTGACAAACCAAGTGTGATTACAAAGTTCGAAACCAAAGAAAAAGCGACGACTGCGGCGGACTCTGGCGAATCTACAGACACTAGCAGCAGCAGCAGCAGCAGCAGCATAGAAACTCAAGTCTTGCAAACAGTTCCAAAGAAATGGAAAACACAGGCCGCTCAACTTTTAACACACATGAAGAGCAACCCCGACGTGACCTGGAATTCTAAAGGCGAACTTATTTTGAAGGATGCAGCCATTCCCAAAACGCACATGGTCGATTTGGTGAACGATCTTATGAGAAAACGCACGACATCTTCGCCCCCAACCGGCTGGAGACTCTTGGCCGACGCTCTGAAAGACTCAAACATACCTCGCGAGCTAATAGGAAATAAAGAACGTTGGGCCTATATTAACGATTCCACAGTCGAATCGACCTCAGTTACGCCGAAGAGCATTCACGACAAACAACAGCTTACCTCGTTGACGCCATCTTCTTCGGCCTGGCTGACTTACTGATGGATTCGTACTTCGATCCCAAGGCGCCTGGAAGCTTCGCCGGTGTGACCTCATTTCAAAAACATTCTGACTTTAAAAATAAAGACGTTAAAAATTGGTTGATTAAACAAGATGCTTACACTTTGCATAAGCCTGTTAGACTTATCTTTAGAAGGCGAAAGACTTTCGCACCAGGCATTGACAATCTTTGGCAAGCGGACTTGGCTGATCTTTCTGCATTAGTGAAACATAACGATAAAAATAAATATATTTTAACGTGTATAGATGTTTTGTCTAAATATGCTTGGGCAATTCCGCTAAAATCAAAGTCTGGTGCAGACCTGACCTCAGCATTTTCAACCATTCTTTTAGATCGTCAGCCGGCTAATTTGCAAACTGATAAGGGCACAGAATTCCTTAATAAAACTTTTCAAGCCATGTTACGTAAAAATTCTATTCGCTTTTACACGTCCGAAAATAGTGACATAAAGGCCTCTGTGGTTGAGCGATTCAATAGAACTCTCAAGACCAAGATGTGGAAATATTTTACTTATAAGAATACATATAGGTATATAGACATCTTACAAGATCTCGTTCATTCCTACAACACTACGCATCATAGATCTATAGCAATGACACCCAGTCAGGTTTCTAAGGGCAACGAAAAAATTATTATAAAACGTTTGTATGGCGAGAAGAAGCGCCCGGCCAAATGGAAATACGAAGTGAACGACAAGGTTAGAATCGCAAAGGCCAGGATAGCCTTCCAGAAGGGATACTTACCGAACTGGTCGACGGAAATCTTTAAGATTGTGAGTCGTGTGCCTACAGACCCCATAACGTATGAGCTCGAAGATTTAAGTGGCGAAAAAATAAAGGGTAAATTCTACGAATTTGAGCTGCAAAAAATATTAAAGGAAGACGATATTTATACGATCGAAAAAATACTGAAGAGTCGTAAGCGGCGCGGTAAGACAGAATATTTTGTAAAATGGAAAGGCTATGATGACAAGTTCAACTCTTGGACTCAAGATATATACAAAGTCTAGCAAGAATTTCTCACAGTCTGTAAGAGCATGCGAACGACAATGGCGCATTTTTATCTTACTCTTCCAAGCAATAGCTCCATGAGACATTTCCCCGACAATACTACAGCGCACTTTACAACGAAGTTGGAAAATGCCATCTCCCTCAAAGGCCGGTGGGAAGTTGCACTTCTGCAATTTCAATACCCACACACGTGGTACAACGTGCAGAGCGGTCAGGGCAGCTTTACATTTACCCAAACTCCTAAAAGAGAAAGCATCGATGCTGTATGCATATCCGTCCACCACACTTGGCAGCTGCCTGCCGGCTATTACGAAAATATTGATGCGGTAGTAGCTGCGATAAATAAGCATATTGAGGATGCCGCCGAATTGCATTCGCTCGACAAATATCCAAAATTTAGATACGATGCAATAACTAAAAGAGTCCACGGAAAGATCAACTTCGCAGCGCGAGTAACCTTCTCATCGCACTTGTGCAAAATTTTGGGTATAGAGGAAAGACATAAAGTTGTTGAAAACAACAATTACGGAACCTATTTTTACCACACGCGTTACGAGGATTATATTAAAGCGTGGGACGAGGTGTCTGATTGGGAATGGCAGGCTGATTACGTTGCCGATATAAATCCTAGCTTTTCACATATATATGTATATTGTAATCTGATTGAATCTGTCGCACTTGGCGATTCGAAAGCGCCTTTACTTCGCATAGTTAATATAGAAGATAAAAGTGGCGATACTGTGCACGTCTTGTACAAGTCCGGCATATACGTGCCTATACAGCAGAAGAATTTCGATTCGATAGAAATATATATGAGAGGCGATAATGGAAAGACAGTCCCATTCGAGCATGGGAAGTCGTTCGTTGTACTTCATTTCAGACAATGCAAAAATTTTAGTCTTGAGTAAATAATGGCGCACTTCTATCTCACTCTGCCTAGCAACAGCTCCACAGCATTTTATCCGAATAATACTGTAGCGCAATTTACAACACGTTTGGAGAATCCCATTTCTCTAAGCGGCGAATGGGAACTTGCTCTTCTCGAACTGCATTATCCACACACGTGGTATAATTTAGAACGACAAGAAGGCGGAATAACATACACACATGCCACGTTTACCGAAAGTGGATCAATGCAAAGCAATCCTATATTTAAAAGACGTTGGGTTCCGGCCGGATACTACGAAACGCCTCAGCACCTTATCGATTACATAAATACATTTATAAGGGAAGTTGCCGAGGAAAATGACTTGCTCGAATTTCCGAAATTTAGATACGACGCTGTATCGAAAAGAATGATGGGCGATATAAACAAAGGCACAAAGATTCATTTTTCGCGTGCATTGTGTTCGATGCTTGGTATCGATGCTCAGCAGATGCCCATTCTCAACTATGGCCAGGACGACGAGGCCATTTTCGAGTTTGTTGGCGATAGAACTTGCGATATAAATCGTGGTTTTTCTGCTTTATATATTTACTGTGACGTACTTGAACATGTGCATGTGGGAGACACAAAAGCGCCATTACTCAGAATAGTTAACGTCGATGGTAATGCTGGCTGCAACGTGCGCACCATCTACGAAAAGCCCATCTATATACCTCTGCAGCAGAAGAATTTCGATTCCATAGAATTGCATATAAGGACGGACACGGGTGCACCAGTTTCATTCGAAAGCGGAAAGTGTATCATAACACTACATTTCAGACACTGCAAAATTCCATATCTTTTACAATGAAAAAACCATTCTGCTGTGATGCAAGTCGTTTGGCGTACGAAGACTACTATATACAGCAAAGTGGAAATGGCATGCCTTTTTTTCAGGGTGCACGTCTTCAGCGCGGTCATGGAATTGGTAGTTTTCTTAGCGGGCTCTTTAGAAGTGCATGGCCACTTATACAGACTGGGGCTAAAGCCCTTGGTAAGCAAGCCTTGAGAACAGGTCTTCAGATTGCGAACGATGTGGCGGATGGCGATCCGATCATGGAAGCTGCCAAGCGGCGCGTGCCAGAAGGTATAAAGGCATTCACATCTTCAAAGGATTTCAATAACCAAAGCGGCAGCGGACGGAAGAGACGTAAGCGTTCACTGAGTAAAAATAGGAAAAGAATCAAGGAAGATATATTTGGAGCAATTTAAAAAATGGCTTTCGTTCATCCACAATCTTGCGAGTGTGCAAAGAGCGAGCTGGATCTTTTCAGCGTTCCTCCTACTCAGACCAGCATAGAGTCTGGCTCGTACGTGGAATATAATCCAATAGCAACAATCTCGCAGGGCACCCCTATAGAATTTAGCATAACGGGCGCTGGCCAAGATTATCTGGATCTGAACAACACACAGCTGTACGTTAGAGCATCTATCGTTCGAGCGAATGACGAAGCTATAGACGCCGGTGATCATGTTGGGCCTGTAAATCTTTTCCTACACAGTCTTTTTTCCGAAGTTGATATAACTCTAAACGACACCCTTGTTACTTCATCAAATAACACGTATGCGTATAGAAGTTATATCGAGACCCTACTCAGTTACGGTTCGTCAAGCAAAAATTCTCAACTCACCTCTGCCCTATTTTACAAAGACACTGCCGGGCGCTTCGAAGAAAACAATCCGCACGACGATGCCGGTACGAACTCAGGATTCAAGAAGCGTAGCGCTCTGACCGACGAGGGGCGCGTTGTCGATATGCTGGGCTGCATTCACAGCGACCTATTCTTCCAGGAAAAATTTTTACCCAATGATATTAATATAAAAATCCGACTCGTAAGAAATAAAGATTCATTCTGTCTGTTGTCCTCGGTGCCGGGTGCTACATACAAAGTAAAAATCCTGGAATGTAAATTGTATGTCAGAAAAGTCAAGCTAAGCCCATCAGTCTTCCTCGCACATGCCAAGGCGTTAGAGATTGGAAATCTGAAGTTTCCCATTCGAAGGGTTGTCTGCAAGACTTTTACGGTTCCCAGAGGGAATCTGGATGTTACTCAAGAGAGTCTTTTCACCGGTCAAATTCCGACGCGTCTTGTGATTGGTTGTGTGGATAATGACGCTTTCAATGGTATCTACACGAAGAACCCATTCAATTTCAAACATATGAATATAACACAATTAAAAGTATATCTAGACGGTCAACAGCAAAGTATAAAACCCTTGGAAACTAACTTTGCAACTAATCAGTTTGTGAACGCATATGCTTCACTCTTTATGGGCACTGGCAAGTGGCAAAGAAACGAAGACAACGATATCAGCAGAGAAGACTACGCGCGCGGCTATTGCTTTTACGCATTCGATTTAACTCCCGATTTGGCTGAGGGTGATCACTTTAATTTGTTGAAAAGTGGTAACGTGCGAGTCGATTTAAAGTTTGCACAGGCGCTGGCTGCTACCATTAACGTCATCGCATTTGCAGAATTTGAAAACATCTTGGAAATAGACAGATCACGCAACGTGCTTTTCGACTATAACAGCTAAAGAAGAAGAACAAGATGGACGGTCTGAAGATTGAAAATTATCTGCGAAGAGATAAAAAGTGCTCCGTCATGTTTTTGGGCGTGTTTGCTAGCGATCGTCTTCCTACTAGGGTTCATAGAAATAGGCCAAGCATACTTGTATGCAATACAGACAGATATGGACAGCCGGGCATACACTGGATAGTGATATATATTGAAAGCCCATCATATGGCGAATTTTTTGACAGTTTCGGTCGACAGCCAGACATTCCATTCAGAACCTTTTTACATAAAAATTGCTCAAGCTGGCAGTATAATACTGGTCGTCAGATCCAGAGCATTAGCAGTAGATTCTGTGGACACTATTGCATTTTTTATTCACTACATAGGGCTAGAAATTATAGCGTTAATGCGATTTCCAACATGTTCACAAGAGACACTGGGTTAAACGACTTTCTAGTGCATCGCTTTGTGTGTTCTCTGTATCAATAAAAAGATGTTGAAAATCAAACTGCTGTGTTCTTTCGTTACTTTTGTTGCGTGGCTTGTGGGGATGGCGATGATGCTTTCTACTCTATACTAAATCACATTCAGGCACAAATATATACGCACAAATGCCTCGTTAGAGCGCATACAAATGATAAAAAGTGGTGTGCGTTCATGTTTGATAATTGTCAGAGCGGCGGATCTGCCTCAGAGTGGTTTAAGTCTAGCCATCTGTGTTGTCCTGGCAACGCTGATTATTACGGTTGGCCGTCTAAGTAAGCCTGCTTTACTGTCTGCATATGTGTGTTGCACAATTCTTAGTGTTGCATGTTGCAATGGCAGCGCTGGGCGAAAATACGCATGACTAAGCAGCGTCTGTGGCTGCTGCTGCAGCCGATGGTGATAATCAGCTGACGAAGCATGCGTGGGGTTGGGGGTGGGAGTCTCCCATATGAGTCAAGTTTGGCGATTCATAAAACACGGGCTGCTGCAGCCGATGGTGATAATCAGCTGACGAAGCATGCGTGGGGTTGGGGGTGGGGGTCTCCCATATGAGCCAAGTTTGTCGATTCATAAAACACTGGGCCCTCCACCCATTTGTGGGTCTTGCCTGTAGCACGCGCTGATGATGTCAGCCAATTAACGATGAGTCATACAAACGTTGGTGTTCCAACTTTCGGCCTGTGATGTTTCAACTCCGGACCCTCTGATGTTTCAACTCCGGGCCCTTTGATGTTCCAACTCCCGGGCCCTTTGATGTTTTTAGTCTGTCATACATTTACTACTCATAGCATCCAGGTTGTCAAAGATGATTTCCTCGTTAGGTTATCCGACTCACGGATAATTCAATCATGCAGACTTGGTCTCATGGAACTCAACGATGCTAATTAGCCACAAGACTTTGCTAATTAGCCACAAAACTTTGCTATTAGCCGCAAGACTTTGCTAATTAGGCACAAGACTTTGCTAATAAGCCACAAGACTTTGCTATTTAGCCACAAGACTTTGCTAATTAGCCACAAGACTTTGCTATTTAGCCACAAGACTTTGCTAATTAGCCACAAGACTTTGCTAATTAGCCACAAAACTTTGCTAATTCTAATCATGCAGCAATTTACCTAATAATAGTAATTCTAATTGATCAACAATTTGATTAATCATGCGCAACTCTGGCTCATAAGAGGCTTTTCGTTGAAAGCAGCCCAAGCCAAACTGAAGCGTAAATCATTTGCATTAAACCACTCCTTCTCTTCTCTGAGGACTTCCTGATGCTGCTAGGTGTTTGTTATAGGCCAGCATTACCATACCATATTTTAGTGTCATTGCATGTAAAACAATTATAGAAAGGATTTGAACCTCAAAACTGGGGATGAACCGTCTAGAGGAAAATATTAATTCTCAAAACTTTTGGTCACAGTGCAAATGTTAAAACATCGAACTGTAAAACAGTGTAATTGCATAATTGAAATAGGACAAGATTCTGAAACAAAAACAGAAAGACCTGCCAAGAGAGAGGAGCGGAGAGATGCAGAGAGTAAGAGACCAGAGCTGAATGTGATGAAGAGGAGTAGGTCCAGATGTGAAAACTCTTTTTGGAAGAGAAGAAACAGAAACAACGATGGCAGTTCAATAACTTACACAATCTTAACTCATGCACGACAGGACTCAACCAGTTGTTAACATAACCCACAGTAACCCAAGAAGCACCAGGATTCAAACTTGGAATACAGAGCTTCTGTTGAGTTTCTGGTGGAGTTCTAAGCGCTATATAATATGCAATTACCATAACAATTATAAAGATGAAAGCATAGGCATTAGCAACCTGACCCAGAGTCAACCATATGCCCAAGGACATTCTTACCATGTAAGACATGGTAGCCAATTGGTTAGAGTGCTTCCTAGTAACACAAAGAGCAGCCTACGGGCATGAGAGCTTTCCTTTAGCCAATTAGTGTATATGGACCATAAGGAAGTCCTCCATTCACAACTGCTAAGTGCAATTGAATAATAGATCATACTGGGCTGGCACTAAATAAGTGCAACAGAACTTAGAAATATTATTACTACTACTGACAACAACTACTACTAATACTACTACCCACAACAATGTTCAACTATTGATAATATTAACAACAACTACTGACAACAGCAACTACTGACAAACAACCAATACAGACAACGACAACAACAACATTATATCCGCCAGAAGAAGCCAAAAATTGATATGGTCAACAGATATCTTGGCCAATCAACCACAAAATAATATATTGAAATTATTCCAGGTCCTTGCCATTGAAATCCAATTCCTGTACATGTGCCGGATTCAAGTTCAGGCACATTCACATACAACATACATCAAAGTCCGCATGTGGCACTCACTACTCGTGTAGCTATCTGTTAGTTGGTACCCATGTAGCTGCCTGTCTCTCACTGACTCTTAGTCAGCTTGCCTGCCTTTTGCCACTCTGCCTGCCACCCCATCAGTCTGTCTATAGATCTCTCTGTCTGTCTGTCTCTCTCTGTCTGTCAATCTTTTATCTGTGTCTGTCTGTCTGTTGTATCTCTCTCTATCTCTTTCTGCATGACTTTCACACTGTCTTTCTCAGTCTTTGCCTCGCCCTCTTTGCACCTTACATCCTCAGGGTATTTAACACTATGACTTTAAAATGCCTGACCTAGAGACCAATGGATAATGAATTCGTGGCCAGATTTGGTTGAGTGGCCGGCCATCTAGGGACCAGGAAAGAAATCACATACTCACTGCATCACAAATGTGTGACTGTATTCATCCAATCGCAAGCATGGCAAAATGCACACTACACGATATCAATGAATGGTCTAGTTAACTTTAAAATCACTTGTTCCGTTAATGCAAGCATTCAACTTCAACAGATAATTTGTGATGCCACATGCCACAACCAGTATTAAGGTGACTTTGCAACATATTGAGCTTGATACATCATTTCAGATGCCTTGTCTCATGTTTCCAAATGACAAAAAAGTTATTGCTAGATAGCTTTATTTTAAATCAAGATATAAGGCAAAAAAGGGAACCTATAATATTAATCCTGAAGTTAAACATACAACCTTTTCATTACAGACTCACAGAATCAAAATAAAGAGAAGAACTCTGCCTGAAACAAAGTTATTGCATGTGGGAAAAGCAAAATGCTCACCCTTGAAGGCAGCAAATTAATTGTTTTAGGAAATTTTCTGTATTTAAGCATAACTGCTTTTAAAAACATATAAAGTCGATAAATATATATGGTAGAAATGAAAGTGCGTATAGTACTTCAATCAGTGGTCACTCAATGAGCAGTTCGAGATATCAAACCGAGATCATTTTCTACATGATGTCAATCACCGTAAGCAAGCATGAATGTATACGTTATGTATAAAAGAAAGAATGCATGCATATATGCATAAATTTATGCAACCCGCATGCATGCATGTATGCACCGGAGTATTGTATTGAATTTCTTTAAATGCCTACATCAAATGCTGTTTATTGCCGAAAAAAGCTAAAATCATGAATCAGTAAGTAGGCATACTGTGCAGCGGGAGAATTGGAAGAATTAACTCATAGTCCAAACTAACCCTGACCCTTCTTTCTTGATTATAATTCGTACATATAAAGAAACATTCAGCATATCTCGAAAGCAGCTCATTTTAAACAGATCCAACTTGTTTATTTATAAAATTGGATAAGTCGCCCTACTCGCCTACTCAGATGAAACAGTGACAGTACCAATTTTGCCAATTTCCACAGGAATGTTTAAGAAAATGATCTTAATATAAAGTGCCCCATCACCCACCCACCACTCAACCGCAGAATTCATGGAAACTGCCCACACGCGTACCTGTACATGTTTAATTAATTAGTAATCTAACGCGACCGGTTACTACTAAACACCGAGAGGACGTTTTTCTGTAAATGGTGAGATTTAAAACAAGAACACCAGTTGAATGTGACACTGCGGATCACCTGTCATCCCAACCTTTTATTTCGTACAGTAATTGCTTGGCCACTTACTTTTTTCTGCTGCTTCTCCCACGCAGGGTCCAGCAAGCCCTCTCGTTCAAACTCGCCGTCCGGTTCGCTGTAGTCTCCGGATTTTCTGCGGTAGTAAGACATTTTATTCCATACAAAAGCAGATCTGGAAATTGACTCGGGACTCTGTGAGTCGACAAATTATCCACCGGCAACCTTTGTAAACTTATTACGATCTCTTAATAATAATTAGCGATTCAGTCGACACATTCACTGACGAAGCCGCCCTCGTATCATATCAAAGATTTGGAAATTATGCATGCTAGATGTCACGTGATCATAGAATGATCATTTTATAGCGCTTAATTTCCTTGCATCATTTTAATCATTATTATTAGCGCTTCTGCACTCGTAAGGTCTGGCAACAAATAGAAATATAAGCCGAAACGCTGCAAAAATTAAGCTGACCCATCACAATTTATTACATTAAGAAAGGGATAACTAGCCTACAGTCCTAGAGGATTGCGAACAGTCCGTAAGAACAGACGCAGCCCTGGGATTAAGCTTAATATCAATATTAGACCTACGTCCCAGCCTATAGCCTACTCGAGAGATAAAATTAAAGTCATCTTTCGCAGGTTAAAGTCATGCGGTCTGAGGCGCAGAACATGCGGCGTACGAGAAATAGGCTGGTAAAAACAGGTTGGATGGAAGAAGTGTAGGCTTAGTGACAGCGGCGCCCGCAAGATTTTTTTCTTGTACGCACAGAAATGTTCGATGGAGGGGTGAACAGGAAAATTTCTTTGTTAGGTCGCCGAAAAAACTGATGACCTTTTTTTTAGTCGTCAACTTAGAATTTCCCAAAAACATACCTTTTCTATCCGTCGAAAAAACTGATGACCTTTTTTGGGTCATCGCGCTGTACGCACTTGCGTAAGTGCGTACGCCTGCGGGCGCCGCTGCTTAGTGATAAAAAATAACTTTTTAATTTTAGGAGCCTATAATTATATCTAGGTCACTAAACCCCCTCCCCACCAATACCCGATCGAAAACTCAACGGATTTGAACAAATTGCGTCATATTTTTCAGAGTAGGTAGTTTAAATCACCCCAAAACCACCTCGTGACGACGCCATTATTGCCCTGGAGCACGTGAGTCAGGTTCCAGATTATCCCTGCAAAATATGTCGCGACGTCCCTCTAAGATCGAGTACGTCCCATCTCATTACCCCGACATCGGAATAGTGGGATCACTGAGATGGGAGGTAACCTACTCATAAATTAAGTAGGCCTAATGTTTCGCGATGGCTGATATTTTTAACTCGATAAACCTCCGTGGAAAAAAGCAAAATCGAGGAAACCTGGAAACCTAGACAAGAGTGAAAAACCTATAGGGGCCTATCTAGGTGAAAAAGCGGATGGTCTTGTGCTGGCCTACGCTTTACCACAGTATATGATGCTTTTGCACTCAAGAAGGACCGTATGTTACACCCAACGATGATTAGCCTACACCAAGCGAACATTCTCCATCTTCCTCTAATACTCTCAGCCGAGATGCGACGCCTAACGAATGAAAACAGGTGTAAAACATTTTTGGCAGGAGCGCTTCCGAACGCCATACCAGGCAGTGGCGGCGCTAGGGGTCTGGGGCTGAGCCCCCTTACAAGAGGCTCAGCCCCCCCTAAAAACGGGCCATCCGAATTGTTACATTGAAATATCCACGATTTTCGGCTGATGACTAAAAAAGGAAAATTTTCATGAGATTTCGGTCGATGACTAAAAAAAAGGTCGTCAGAAATTTTGACTGATGAAAATGTGAAATTTTCGCCGGGAGGCTTCAGTCCCCCCAAACTTAAATCCTGGCCCGCCGCTGATACCAGGGCTCTAGTCAAAATTACTGCCCTGGAGCACGTGAGTCAGGTTCCAGATTATCCCTACAAATGTCGCGACGTCCCTCTAAGACAGTGGTTCCCAACCTTTTTTGACTTGAGGGCCACTTTCTCTAAGTTGGAGGACACGAGGGCCACTTTTTCTTAGTTGAAGGACATTAGGGGGCCACAAGGTTAAAACTGTATTAACTAGACCATACAAAATTGGTATAATTGATTCAACATATAATGCTTAATGTTATTTATTGACGTTAAAATAAAATAATTTGTAACAGAAAATAATAATGTGTTCTATCCTGTCCAAATTGTTAATTTTTCATATATATTTTGATGACTCATTGAGAGATGAGGTCCATTTTCTGAGGCCTGGCGGGCCACTTTCTGAGGCCTGGCGGGCCACTTTTGGCCCGCGGGCCACGGGTTGGGAACCGCTGCTCTAAGAGTAGGCCTATAATAATATTATTATTATTATTCTCTTTATTCAACAATCCAGTTGACAGACCGCAACCGGTCACAGTGTACAATTATGCAGTTTAAACAATTCACAAGAACGAAGAACAGAATACACAAATCTTAACTATAGGCCTACTAGCTGTAGACCGCCTGCAATAATCGACGCTAATATCAGCCTACAAAGCAAATCTGTCCAACGGGGGCTCGAACTCGCTACCTCTCGCACTCTACGCCAGCGTGTTAACCATTGCGCTACCGCAATGCACTCTCATTTTGCCAGGAAGCGAAACTAACCCAAACGTTATTTCCTACTCAAGGGCAGCAGGTCAAATTTAAACACGCGCGGGAACAAACCGATTCGCATGACTGAATTCTGGTTACCGAAGAAACGTGCGGTCTAACGATGCCCTGAAAGCAAAGATATCGGAACCAGTGCAACTTGCCGATCATCGTGTCGACGATGCGCATGCGTAGATAAATCATTGCTTGACTGCACGCAACGACGCAAGTTCGTCGTTGCAAGGTTTCATTTAAGACGCGTGCATGGTCGCTTGCGTTGGAAAGCGATGTAGGCCACGGCGATCGAATTGAAGGCTTCGGAGATTTTGTTTAATTAAATACACCTGGCTAGAGTTTCTTTATTTATTAAAGGCCGTAAAGGAATAGGCTACGCCGTCGTCTGCTAGTAGCCTGCAGCGTTGGCTGTCGCAAAGGTGAAATCGCTGCTTTTGCCGATAGCCTACATCTCTCACACGTAGTATAGGCTACAGTTATATAGTCGCATGCACACACACATGCACGGTGTTCGGGTGAATTATTAATGATCTCTTCAGTGCGTGCTTCTTGGTTTGAGCTACTGGGTCAAAAGCCGCGTTTTAACTGATCCATTTCGGACAATCTATAATTATCTGTAGGCTAATCGTTAGACGTTTTTGCACGGAGGACATCAATTAGCACCTCATACTCGGTTTCGACATTGCGCTGAGGCCCATATGGCATTGGTAGGTATACGTTATATACAATTCATTCATTCATTCATTCATTCATTCATTCATTTATTCATTCATTCATTCATTCATTCATTCATTCATTCATTCATTCATTCATTCATTCATTCATTCATTCATTCATTCATTCATTTATTCATTCGTTCGTTCGTTCATTCATTCATTCGTTTATTCGTTCATTCATTCATTCATTCATTCAATCATTCAATCATTCATCCATCCATCCATTCATTCGTTCGTTCATTCATTCATTCATTCATCCATTCATTCATTCATTCATTCATTCATTCGGATATTTATATAGCGCTCCTTCAAGTAAAAAAACTACTCAGAGGCGCTCCCGACTCCAGCGCGCCCAAAAAGAACAGTTTTAAGTTTAGTAGGGAAGTGGCTTCTCAATATATTTTCCGTCTCAACAGGTCGATTATTCTGATTGCTTGATATTGTTTTCTTCATCACATGTCAATTCAATTTCTGAGTGGAAGTAATTGAGGTGTTCAATTATAGCAGTTGAAAAACGGAAGCGTAATTTCCAGATAGGCCTAGGCCTAACATGATTGCGCAAAGCAGCTGTTGCAACATTAGATGTTGCACATGGAATAGCTTGAAGACTATAGAATATAGGCTAGTGATATGATTATCTAATTAATAGGTCTGCAGCTGTTGGAGAAACAATTAAACATGGAGGTCTGTTGATTGTAAGTGACCTCAAAGAATGGCATAATAATGATTCTTTTTAGCCGTGGTTGGGTCGGGAGCGCTTCTGAGTTGATACTCTTGAAGAGGCACTATTTAAAATGTCTGAAATGAATGAATGAATGATTCTCAGTAATAATTTACCAGAAGCGGGGATGTGTACCAGAGTGAATTGATATGGAAGGAACGAAAAGGCTTAAGTGTGGATTAATTATAATCTAGGTCCTATCAGTATATTGTCTAAAAGGTAAATCATTATACATAATTAAATGTTATGTATATGTAGGCTACTTGTCATGCATGACTGTGTTTGTGCTTGCATACATGCATGTACGAATATACATAAGGGCTTTGCAGCCTTTGCTATTTACTTCGTGCTTCCTGCTTATGGTGTTTTATGATTTACTTTTATGACTTATGATTTTTAAGTCTTCGTAGGCTATGATTATAACAGTAGTGGGGTTATTGGTGTTGATGGTAGTGGTAGTAGTTGTAGTACTGCTACTGCTACTGATGCTACTAGTGCTACTACTATACTGCTGTTGCTGCTACTACTGCTACTACTAATTTTAGTAATGTAAACTGATATTACTACTACTAGGCCTACTGCTGCTACTGCTATTGATAGCAATACTTGCTTGCATCTAGTTTCTTGTGCCCATACAATTGCTTTGATTGAAATTCAAATAAGTCTTTAAGTTAACATGTGGCTGTCAGTGCTTCATCTGTTTAAACGGTTTATGATATGCCATACCGATGCATACTGCCATAAAAGGAACTTCAGATGTGAAGAGTCTTTGTCTTATAATCTCATTAATCTGTGCCTGGAGTCCTCTGTTGTGGTAGAAATAATTTTCTCTCTTTGACAGATATTGGATCAATGTGGCACTCTGTAGGCCTTTGTCTGTACCAGTGTACCACAGTAACCACACTAGTAATTACCAGTTCTGAATGGTCCTAATGATGTTAACCCATGGTCCTAATGATGTTAACCTATGGTCCTAATGATGTTAACCTGTGGTCCTAATGATGTTAACCTATGGTCCTAATGAAGTTAACCTATCTCACATGTTGGCAAAACCGATAATTAGTTATTATTATATGCTGTGCATTGTTAACAACTATTATGGTCGCCATAAATTACACTTCTGCATCTCTGAGTTGTCCGCTTGAAGCAGTATACTATATATAAATCCCTCTCAATGGATCAAGAATCGAGAAATAAAGACATTAAGAGTAGGTACTTAAAGAACAATTAGAATATAGTAGAATGGATAATTGACTGATTGTCTTATTGATGATCATGACCCTGGATGGCATTCTTGACAATGCTGGTCCTATTGTTGCCGTCTAACTGTTATTGCGAACAATGAAACAAATAAAAAGATATTTAGTAAGTCAATTGTGAAGCCAGACATATTCACCTGACATATTCAGCTGAGTTGTCCCCTTCAAGAGGCGCTTTGCAATTCTCGCAATGAATGAATGAATGAATGAACAAATGAATGAATGAATGAATGAATGAATGAATGAGTGAGTGAATGAGTGAGTGAGTGAATGAATGAATGAATGATTGATTGAATGAGTGAGTGAATGAATGAATGAATGAATGAATTAATGAATAAATAAATGAATGAATGAATGTGTGATTTGCTTAATTGAAGTTCTTGGACGGTTGTTGTTTTGTTGGACTGTGTGATTTGATGTGCTTCCGGTATGTATAAATACCTGTCAGTAACTGCTTGTGATCCAACTCCACCACAGGTAGCCAGTCCCAAGCTTGTACAAAGGAGGAAGATGACACTAATCATCTTTGAAATGGCAGTGTCGTTAAGCAGCAAAAATCAAGTGTGTGATCCACTAAACTTCACCACTGTTTACACTCTGCCAGTGCCAGTCCCACGCGTGGATAAGGGAGGAGGGTGACACTAATGGTCCTTGCTATTACACAGTGCAGTTAAACTGAACATACCTTGCAATCCACTAACTTCACCCTAATTGACGGCTTCTTAAAGAAGGAGCAGATCGCTGTTAACCAACATCAGACAATAAATATCACTGTTGACCATCATCAGACAATAAATGCTGACTGTTTAATTTCCTCATCAGTTCAGACTATTTCCGTTTTCCTCTCAATACCTGAAAGATTTCTGATTTATGTAAATAATGCTGTGTTTGCAAAGCGACCTTTAATTTTGAAGTGGTGTAATGGTTTGGCGATACTTGTAGTAAAGATTTACTAGCTTTGTGTTGGCCAATTATGGCCTCTGCCTGTCTGTCTGTCTGTCTCTGTCTCTCTGCCTCACTGTCTCTGTATCTGTCTGTCTCTGTCTGTCTCTGTCTGTCTGTCTCTCTCTGTCTGTATGTCTGCCCGACTGTTTGTATGTCTGTTCCTTTGTCTGTTCCTTTGTCTGTCTGTTTATCTGTCTATATGTCTTTATCTGACTGTTTGTCTGTTTGCCTGTTCCTCTGTCTGTTCCTTTGTCTGTCTGTCGTCTGTCTGTCTATCTGTCTGTCTGTCTGTCTGTCTGTCTGTCTGTCTGTCTCTCATCAACAGAATTCATGAACTGGTTATTGATTGTCGACATACAGCACAGTAGTTATTCGTGGATAAGGCCTTCTTGATCTTTCGAAAACTTCCCTGTGTGTTTTTTCCTCCATGCCCCTGTGGATTGCCATGGTTATCATCAGATAACACAGTTCCTTGACCTTTGCGCTTATCAAGATGAAGGAGAAATGACTTGGTCGCTGGTGATTGGGCTAGAAATCTGATTTATATCAGGTCTCATGACTCTGAATGTGTGTGCTCTTGAAAGTGCAATGTATCAAGTGGCTAATTGTCATTCTTTGCAAATCGTCAGCTGAAGGTGACTAGGCTTTGCCTGCTAAATGGGTATACATTGATAATGAGATTAGTTATAATTTTAATTAATTCTTTCATTTAGTTATTCATATTGAACAACATTTCTATAGCACATTTCCATGCAGGGAAAGTAGGCCTACTCAGAGGTGCTCCCGACTCCAACATGTCTAAAACGAACAGTCTCAAGGTGAGAAAAACACCAGGAGAGAAGGTTGTGTGAAATATATGAAGAGGAAGGCCAGGTTGAGAGACTCACAGCCGAGAAATCTCGATTATGTCTAGTGGGGTCTGTGCAAACGGGACAAGGAGCTGGCCCTGTTCAGACAAGTGGAGAGTTTGAAGGCCTTTGGTACTCGTGACAAACCTTGCGTAGAGGTATTCAGGAGCGAGTCCAAGGAAGCAGTGCAGAACTAGGGCAGTCATCCTGCATACATGATGATATGTAATGTTTAGGCTTCACAGTCAGTGAAGACTAAAAGTTCTGGAAACGGTACTGTGTCTAGTTCCAGTAATCCGGAAGGATTGGGTAAAACTGTAAAACAATATGATAATAATAATAATATTAATAGTAATAGTAATAGTAATCATAATAATAATAATAATAATAATAATAATAATAATAATTAATAATAATAATAATAATAATAATAATAATAATTAATAATAATAATAATGATAATAATGTCTTTACACAAATCTACAGAAGCTTCTGATAGAGGCTGCAGGTCACGAGGTCGACCAAGGATTTGTTGACTGTGGCACAGACATGATGGCAGGAACTCAGTGATGTGACAGTTTTCTAAATCTTTGTTGCTGCGTTGATATCATCTTTTTAATGCAAGTTCAGATACTGAGATTGACTGTGCCACAGTTAGCAGTTCTGGTGAATCAGAGTTTTATCGCGCCTTTTGCCTCTGTTGGCCCTTTGCTGTGGAATGGCTTTTCTGCTGTAACTCGTGCTCAGCTTTTATCTGTGGCGCACTACGGTACTGCTTCAGCCCATTGTCTTGACACTTTTCTATTATTAGGGTTTCTTCACACTTGGAGCACCTCTGATTGGGTTGAGCAACAAGAGGGGCTGTATAAATCGGCAAATAATATATATATATATATATATATATAGTTACTGTATTTTTAGTATTTGCCAATTCTCAGCTTATGGCTTTCAGTTTTATTTCAGGGAATACCTCTTCTGGTTCGGTGTTTCCTGGTCATTGCAAAAGCGCGAGTTTGGCTCCTTTTCAAAATTTCGTCCTCGCGACCTCGCGATATTTTGGGCTCCTTTTGAAAAATCCCACGGTGACGAGGGCGGCATTGTGAATTCTCATTATTTGACAGCTGTATAGGTTTCCAGGTGACCTTTATTAGCTACTATTCGTATGTCGTGGGGCTAACCTAATAGTAAATTCATGCTCAATGGCATATTATGGGCGAGTCCACAGTAAGAACTCCTTGGTCGTCTGCCATCTAAATTTTTACTTCGATGGTTTTATCACGTGTCTTTTGATGCAAAACCAACGAAACCAATAAAATTCGTTGTTAATGTGCACTGCATATAGGAAAAATTTGCTATATTATAATATATTAATTTAACTGCTAATCTCGCGACTTTTGGGCGACTTTCCAACGTGATCTCGCAAGAAAGCGTTTCCAGAATCTGACAACACATCAACTTCTAGTCAGTGAGGGAAAAATGATTCTGTGGATGCGTTGTCTCTGCTTGGACTTTGCCACAGATACCCCGACCATAATTGAGTTTCAGACAGGTCCAGGTATATATTGCTTTGGCTACCTGTCAGTCTCACGTAGGAGACTGAGTGTTGACTACAGATGAAACCTTTTTGGTACATATTGCATTTCAGCAGCCTGCTGCCTACAGTCTCGTGTGCTGTGCAATCAGCAAGGATGGCGTCTGTCTGCTGGTCGACCAGCATTCATTGTCTGGTGTTGTATTGCGTTTTGCAAAATTGATTAACATCCACAATATAGTATAATATTCCTTTATTGAACAATCCGGTTGACAGACCGACCGCAGACAGTTGCAATTGAAACAATTCACAAGATCACAAATCATAGAAATGATAGAGGACATAAAATCTTAGCTACTAGCAGAGCAGACAGCCTGCAATACACAATGCCATGCTTAGATGCAAATGCAGTGGGCCACCAACACATACACTGTCACTGTGAGCAAATATCCCACTTATTTCAAGCGCGAAAATTCGAAAAATCCATGTATTTTCTCAGAAATTCTCGATCTAGCCTTTTTTGGGCCGGATTTGACCTTTTGTAATATTCACAGTGGCTTTCCTGGCCACCAACACGTACATTGTGAGCTATATCTCACTTAGCCTATTTCTGTTGTTGTTCACTAAAAGAGACAGAATTTTATTCAACTGTTACTGAACTGTTGATCTAAGTTTCCAATGCATTTACCGGTACTTCAATGAAAAGCTGTAGATGCGTGTCAGTATGTTTTGGCAGGTTTTAGGCCAATTATTCTTTCCCTCGTAGAATATCTGTGTGGTTCACATCCTTCGTATCGATATCGGTTGCTCAGATCTTGAAATAACGGACTAGGGAAACACAGCACCGAATCGTAATGTTTTTCCATGTCATAATGCTTTTTCCATGTCGTAATGCTTTTTCCATGTCGTAATGCTTTTTCCATGTCATGCTCCAGTTTCATCCGCAAGAGGATTAGCATTCTTTGCGCTGAATGGACATCCTGATAGGAACTATTTTGGTTGAGCAGTCTGTACTGAATACAAAGTAGAAGCCTTCGAAGTATTCAAGTTATTTTTGTTAGAAACTGGAGAGTTTAAATCGGCGATTGTATTTCTGGCCCGTGAACTCTTAAATGTATGTGTGTGTTATCTGTTGTGTTGCAGATCAATTACTAGAACTCATGTTGGCTTGAATTGGAGTCTTCGCATTATGGATAAGTTCAAAAGGAGTCTTAGCTTTCGTAAGAAACGAGACTCGACTCCAGAGTCCAGCAAACCTCACCAGTGGCAGGAAGATGAGAAAAAGGTTCGAGATGGAACGTGTAGTTTCCAAGTTCGGGTAAGTAATGTGGGTTGTTCAGCGTTTGTTTAATTTTTTTTATTGTATACTGAGGTACTGAATGGTTGAACACTTATGGACACGGAAAATGCCCCATTTACACCAATAGGCCTACTGTATTTTGTAATTGTAATTGTAATCGTACATTTATATAGCGCCCCTTCAAGAGAACTCCTCAGAGGCGCTCCCGACCTGACACCAAACCACAATCAAAGAGAATGGTTTTCAAACACTTGTGGAAAAGGGGCAAAGAAGGACAAAGAAGTTCATTATGGAGACCAATAGGTAACTTATTCCAGAAAGACGGACCGACCATAACAATGCTTCTGTGCAGCACTGTGGAAGATCGAACCATAGGGACAACCAGAAGATATGCATGTACATTGTACAATGTCTTAATTTTGAATATACCGGTATTTGTGCACATATTTTTGAACATCATGCCTCAACAGCTGTTTAGGTGAAATCTATGACTGGTGCTGATGTCATCTATGTTTATGAATGTCTTTTTTTGTTTGTGGATTTAAGTGGTAAAAACGTGGTTAGTTCAATTTGACCTGATGTCCACGGCTCGTGAATAAGTTGGTGCCTTGCGCTTGGCTTTCGAATGGCGCTTTGGAAATTTTGGGTTGCAGAATTACTTGGCTGCTGCTGCTGCTGCTGCTGCTCCAGGGATGCCACTCATAGCTTTTTCCACCTATAGATCTAGGTGTTTTCGGTCTTGTCTAGGTTTCTAGGTTATTTTGGACGGGATCTAGCCTTTTTTCTCGGGGCAGTTTTTTTTACTTTTTACATACAAAATTATTATTTTTTAAGTGAAAATGCACAAAAGACGTTTTAAAAAATCGAAAATTTTGTGAGTTTGGACTAAAAATTGGAAATTTCTAGCGAAAGACTAAAAAACTAGGTCATAAAAAAATTTTCGGGAACAAAAAGAGAGCAAATTTTAATTATTGGAAGACTAAAAAAGGTCGTCAGCAATTTCAAAACGGAAAATTGGAAAAATCCATGTATTTTACAGGAAAATCATCAATCTAGTCTTTTCTAGTTTTTTTCCCGTCCGGATCTGACTTTTTTTCAAAATCCAGAGTGGCATCCCTGTGCTGCTCTGCTCTGCTGGAGGCAATTCCTTGGGTGAAGGTGACGCAGCTGCATTTTCCCATTCCGTTTGGCCTATCCTTTCACTGGATCAGTATGCAGCTGGGAGACCATCTTCTGATTGCATCAGTTGCTGGCTAATGGTGTCCGTTGGGTCATCTCAACGTTCAGTTGCTATTTCTTTCAGTGGGATAATGTGCTGTGTGCTCGGCATTTCAAGGTGCTGTGCTTACCAGTGAATTAGTTCGGTATTCGTAGTCTTTCGACATTCTCTGATAAAGTGTTTCCGCTCTGTTAGGGGTGATTTCCGTAGCATATTTAACGAGGTTGCGGTGCATGGTACTGCTGTAAGAAATTTTTAGCTTATATGTTTTTGAATGGGCTACTCGGAGCCTCAGTGTGCGATATTTTGCCTGAATATCACTTAGCCTGAAAGTATAGCTTCAACTTTGGACCAATGATGGTTGTACTGTCTGTTTGATTTCTATATGACATTACCTCATGCCTTCCACGACATTCCATTGTTGCTATTTTCTATCCAGTTTTTTTAAAAATTATTCCAGCAGAAATTTTCGTGTTTGAAGAAAATTATTGTTAAAAAAGTTGCGACCGCAACTAAATACACCTAGCTAATGGATATGGAGCAAATCTGAAACAGGCAATGCAAAAATGTGGACAAAACCTGCAACTCAACAAATTCACCAGATTGATTTATGAGAAAAGATTGAGAAATTTATTTGTTGTTATAAATCTTTTAACATGAATGAATTTTCGGTTTCACTCCCAGTTGAACTCCCCAAAGGAATCCCCATATCTATTATCCTGGCTGGAAAAGGTCAGACTTACAGTTAATACGATCGAAGGCGATCAAAGGCGGAGCGCTCCTGAATGAACTCAGCTTTAATGAATAAGCTCAGCGCTCGCTTATTGGCTTGTGCCTTGCACTCAACTTTTTAAGTGATGGTTTAAAAATTTAAAGTTTATGATTTTTATTATTATAATCGACTGTAGGTGCACGAATAATGAGCAACACCGCATGCAGTTTTCTCGCTTCACCTATAGAGACAGCAGTGAGTGACGTCTCTGGATGGGGGGGGGAGGTTTTCCCCAGGAGCGACATCTCCACTCCTGCCCCCGAAAAATTGATCAGGTGCTTTTCATGTAAAGAAAAGAGTTATCCACTGGAAGAATTAAGAAATGATAATATTAAACGATGTATTTAAAAAAAAACAGAAAAATAGGTCATCAGAAACAAGAGAGATGATGAGAGTAAAAATATCCGTTCACTGGTCATCGACATGTGCCTCAGCAGATGACCATCCGTCAAATGGTCGTTTGTCCATCCCCCTATAAACCTGGATCCCCCAAAGCAGGGAAACTATATATATATATAGCCTATATTTATATATATGCAACTCAACAAATCACCAGATATATATATATATAAATGGTTCCTTTCACTCTCTCTGCAACAATGCAGAGGCGTTCATTCTCTGTGATTGGTCCAACAACCTGGAATGGACTTCCCTTGATTACGCGACACCTCCCAAGCTGTTCTCAATTTTTACAAACTGTTGAAGACTGTTTTTTCGCTTGATCTCGACCGGGAGCGCCTCTGAGTAGGTACCTTGAAGGGGCGCTATATAAATTACGATTGATTTATTGATATATATTAAATACCGTGTGAGGCAGTATGAGAATTGTAGAAAATAGCTGTGAGTGTCACACATTGGTTTATGTCGACTTGGGAATTGCAAGGAGAACTTTGCTATGGCATCCTAAGAAAGACTTGGGTTAGTTGAAACCCCTCCTCTGGCTCCCCCGCAATTCTCACCCCGCAGTGACATCATCAAGAAAGTGCACTTTCATGATACTGATGTTGATACCATTTATGTTTGTGAATTTCTTTCGGTTTGATGGGCATAGGGTATAGGCCTGCTGTAAACTATGGTACTTTTTCATTTAGATTAAATGCGTTTCTCCATTGCCATTTAGCTGTGCTTACTGGCTGCCATCAGACTATTTATTTCGTGTATCACGGTGATGGAGTGATATATGTTGGGCTGTTTATCTTCATCTACGCTATCTGCTCTGATCTGTCTGACGTGTTTATGCGCAGAACATGCTGCTGATTGGACTATAGATGTGTAATGTGTTCTCTATAATCTTCTAAACTGTATAATATTACATGCTGTGAATTACTTCTTGTGATTGGCTAAAGCAAATCTTTCGAATGTCTCATAGTAAAAACTATCCTTTGGCAGTATAGGCTAGGTGTATTTGGAACATGTGGGGCACGGTGGTGTAGTGGGTATGTTCATTGCCTTGCAGCCAGAGGGTTGCAGCTGTCACGAAATAGAGTATCCCCCGTATTAATTGTATCCCCCCAAATTAAAAAAAGTCGAAAAAATCGATTCCGCATGTATTTTTTTGCAAATTAAATTTCATCTGCTTTGTTTTGAACAATTACACTAACAGGTATGTTTATTCCTACTAGATAATTTGTTTTGCCCTGTTTTTAGAGCACTTAAAACATTAAAAACACTTAAGAACACTCAGAGTCACTAAATAAATTCGAGTTGCCATTATCTGAGCATTGCTTAGGACACTTAAAACAATTAGAGTCACTTTAAATTTTGATCACAGCATAATTTTTTTTATTGTGCGCATTTTTACAAAAAGGGGATAGAATGGTTTATCCCCCCGGATAATATAGACCGGTTAATTCCATCCGGGGGGATAGATTAATTCATCCCCCCGGATAGCTTTCAGGGGGGATACTCCGTTTCGTGTCACAGGCTCGAGTCCACCTCAAGCCACCGTGTAGGGACCTTGAGCAAGTCCTTCACTCGCAATTGCTCAAGCGCTTCGGCGTGAAACTCCGATACAGTGTCTGTGCTGTAGTCGGGAGTGCCTCTGAGTAAAGAGCTTGAAAGGGCGCTATAAAAATGGAGAAATAAAATATAAAAAATTTGCAGATATTTTCAACTATATAGCCCAGTGTGGCAAATATGACTTCCAGTGACTTCCATTTGTGTAGCCCAGTGTTTAATCGCCCTGCTTGGGACGTTTGGGGTTTTTTTGGGGGGGGGGGGTAATGGCCGTTTTGGGTGAATGGTAACTGCTGAGCCATACACTGACGACACTCTTTGACCGCTCATTTTGTGACAACCTTACCCTTAGCAACAAATTCACATGCAATCTGTGAGACGCCAACACTGTCAGGGTATGATGTACAATTAATGTACAAACAGGATTAAAACGCTCTCAATTTATTCAGCCTTAATGCTGAGAAGCAATGTTCTTAATATGCCAATCTATTATCTATATTGAAACGGCTAGCAGCAGTCAGTGGCAAAGTTGGGAGAGACCATCCCAAGCCTCTCGTTGGAAGTTGGGAGGGACCATCCCAAGCCCCTCAGAAGTTAGGGGGACGCGTCCCGTGGGTACCATAGGGTGGTTGCGCCTATGGTATGTATATACGTATGTATGGATGTAAGTATGTATGTATGTATGTATGCATGTATGTATGTAGGCCTATGTATGTATGTGAACATTTATATAGCGCCTTACAATAACCTCATGAAAGACATGGTGGCTGTAGTAAATGATAATATTACGTAATCGTAATCTCCAGATTTCTAGAGTGCCACTCGAAAGCCAAGCACAGGGCACCAGCTTATTCACGATCGCCGTGCAGTATTTGTGCATTCTACTGGGAGATCATAGAGAAAAGGATGTCTGAGTTGATCAGATACTTAGGCTTTAGACCATTGAGCACTAGTGGTAGGTCAGGATGAGATGAACGATGATGAATGGACTTTGGTGATTAGGTGAGATTATATACAGACGATGATAAATAGCGACAACAAAAACTCTTGCAGGTAGAGTGGATGAAAGATTGAGATCTTGATAAAACCCAAAGGCTGCTGAGGGGAGTCTATCCAACATCGTCTCTTGTAAACAAGGATGCTGTGGTGCTTTGCCCCGCTCTCGGCTGCTTCCGATATTGATGTTTTTTGTCGAATCCGATACCTGTAGGCGTGCAAATCAGTTTCACCTAGAAGCAACCAATGACTGATCTCCAGATCGGTGGCTTCCATTCCCCCTATAAACAACTAGTCTCAACCCCTCTATCCCCCCTTTAGGGCCGGTGGCATGATATAAAGTCCCCCCCCCCGATACAAAGCTCCCCCCGAGTCAGTGTCTCCCCCTGATTGAAAATCTGTATTGTAAGACATTTTCTGATGTAAAAAGTATGTATATGTTCATCTTAAATAATTTATTAACCTAAACTAACGGTTTAATATGCTCATCTATAAATGTTATGTGACTGTAGTCGATTTCACGCTCAAGGGGGAGACTTTGTTTCGTAGGCGGGGGAAATATTCTAATATTCTCTCCTCCCGGGGACTTTATTTCAGAATATAGTCTCCGGGGGGGCGAATTTATTCTGGGACAGATTCGCTGAGGGAGAGTCTGTTTCGAAATAAAGTCTTTGTGGGGAAACTTTTAGGTGAGACTCTGTCACGCGACACCGGCCTTCCCCTTCTGACATGAATGTTTGGCTCTTTTCTGATTTCCCCATTTTCACTGGTCTCGCCATGCGAGCGGGTTGTCAATGGTCATACCGACTATATTACAAACTATGCAGTGTTTGTTGGAGCATCGTGAATAAGCTGGTGCCCCGCGCTTGGCTTTCGAGTGGCGCTTTAGAAATTAGCTGTAGATGGCCACAATTAAGGCAGTGGTCATCTGTTGTCATATGCTGAGACCAAGCATATGAAGTCGTTAACGATATATGCGCAGATGGATGTCTCTGTCCTTCTTCGTTTACTTCTGGTAAAACCTTGTTCCTTAGATTTCTTCTGACCGATATACAGAGTGGGCCAAAGAAAAGACCCCCCTAGGTTTTTTGCCAATATCTTGAAGAAAAGTAAGAATTTCCAAATGAAATTTTACAGGCTTATGGACAATTCATATTTACACATGGTGGCCAGATTTCATCAAAATATTTCAAACAGAACAAAAGTTATATCACTTCTTGTGAGGCCACCCAACGTTTTTCATATTGATGAATTCTGGCCATCATGTGTAAATATAAATTGTCTATAAGGCTGTAAAATTTCATTTGGAAATTCTTACTTTTGGTCAAGATATTGGCAAAAAACCTACGGGGGGTTCTTTTTTGGCCCACCCTGTATATACATATTAGACATAATTTGATAGCTACGTAAACAGTGATGATGCTTGTTATAAGATGATGATGAATCTTGTGGTTTATGATGAGCTGGTGCTAACGGGTTCTCTGGCGGAATGCCTGGCAGATGCCCAACGTCTTGGAATGCTGTTGATATATGGAAGGTGTAGCGATAGCACGTGAGATAAGACGTATCTGTTTGCTCAAGAGAGTGTGTTCCTCCATATGCTCCCTGTTAGATATCGCTTAGGTATCGCATGTTTGCTTTTGAGATTCGGTTTTCTGTGCTCTGCCCTGATGCTGGCTGGTGTTGTGCAAAGTTAGATCTGCGTCCTGCAGGTTTTTTTTACGTGCAGTTGTACACAAAATGTGCAGTTCTACATGGATTTGTGCAGTTGTAGAAGCACTTCTGTAGAGTTAAAACTTTCATCATCATCATGCCTAGATGATGAAAGATGGCTACCAGAAGCTGAAAATGAAAGCGCAGAACAGAGAAGATTGGAGACGTCAAACATTCGAACCTGCCTAAGGGCAGAGCACGAAAAGAAGAAGAAGAGTTAAAACTAGCAAATATTGTCATTGTCCTCGGATTGGAAGTAATTTACCATAGAGGATGGGACAGGAAAGAAGGGATTGTGCAGTTCTAAAAATTCCTTAAAAGCAGCCCTGGCGTCCTGTACTGCTTCCAGTGTGTTGTAGTGCCAGGCCTAAGCCTAGAAAAACGAGGAGGGCAACGGCTCTGGTATAAGTTGCTGTTAAACACTGAATCTACTAACAAGGAAGGGAGTTCTCACTCTGCAGTCTGCATACCATTGGAATAATTGTACATGAATTTCATATTTCTAAAGCAATAATTTGCTGAAGGCGTAGAACAGCGGTTCTCAACCTTTTTGGAGCGGCGACCCCTTGGTAACATTTTGAAAGTTATGACGACCCCAACAACAAATTGTCCGAGTTTGCCCCGCCACAGCAGTGTTACCATTGTCCATTGTTATGCATTTTCACTTCATAATTCGAAAACTGCTTCTGACAATTGTGCGAGTTTTCCTGGCTCATGCGATTCTGAGAGCTAGAGCGTATACCTATTCGCTAATTTCAGGGTTAGGTTTCATAATTATGCATAATTTTATTTGGCTCGCTAAACTTCAACAGCTTCCACGTCTTGCTATTGGAACTCCCCAAACTCTCCATCTCAAGTGTGCCTGCTTGGCGTCATCAGCTGTGTTCTTAAAATACTGGTCATGCTTTCCTGCTTAGTTAGGGTGCTTAGTACAGGCTACCCCAGGCTAAATGGCGCTTCTGTTTTTTATGGGTTCATCGATTCGACCGACAAAATGTTATTACAAATAAAACGTTGTATAGTTTTTCTATTCTGCAACTATTAAAACAATAGGCTACTCAGAAAATGGGTCAATATAGCCTAGATCCTTTTTAACCCTCATTTCACCTAGTTTATTTGTTTTGAGAGACTATCAATTTCATATACCTTACTTGTGTTCTTTATGAATGTGCCGAGCAGGGGAGAGGTTTGGGGAGAGGATTGCCCCTACCCATTAGGCCTATCTAAATTATTTAGAATTTCCACAATGCAATGGGCTGCATTTTAGGCTATCATTTTAACGAAACTACACATCAGAATACCCTGCTGATAATTATATATAATCGTGGTTTAAGACTTATAAAATATCTCCTCCCATTGTTTAGACTTGTTTAAATTTCCACACTGCAATGGTCGCATTTTAAGCTGTCATCTGAAAACATTTCTCATAATTTTAGTGCTGAAAGACAGGGTTTAGGGCTTCAATAAATGGTTTCACCCCATTTTATTTTATTTTTTTTAATTTGCACACCAGTGGCCACTGGTAGCAGACTATAGCAGTTTAAGCTGCCTTTGAGCTGCCCTCTAAACAAAATTACTCATTGCTTAGAGACGTGGTTTAAGACTTTTAAAAATATTTTTTAATTGACACACGGTGATTGCATTTTCAACTAGCATCTTAGCAGAATTGCGAATTATGGATAAACATCTTTGCTGGCGATGTCCAGGCATTCATTCCACTGAGACTGCTCTCCTTTCTCTATTATCTGAAATCTATTCTGCTGTTGATAGGTCTGAGCTCACCCTTTTGGCTCTCTATGATGTCTCTTCAGCCTTTGATATGGTTGATCATGATATCCTTCTCAAGCGTCTTGAGACCTCCTATGGTGTTAAGGGCCTCCCATTATCTTGGTTTCAGTCGTACCTCTCTGAAAGAACCCAAATGATTATATCTGGTGACTCTCGAACCCAATGGGTTCATGTTTATCTGGGTGTTCCTCAAGGTTCAGTTCTTGGGCCTCTCCTATTTATTCTTTACACGGCTGACATTTCTTCTCTTTTTCCGATCTGTAGTGCTGCTGGCCATCTCTTTGCTGACGATGTCCAGGCATTTGTCCATGGTCCCCCCTCTTCCCAGCTGCTTCTAGTTGGGCTTATTGAATCTCTCACTAATCATCTCCACTCATGGATGTCTTCTAATCGCCTTTCTCTTAATACTTCAAAGACTCAATTTATCTGGTTAGGTACTCCTCAGCAGCTCCATAAGCTTGATCTTATTCTTCTCTCTGCAAAATTCCCATTGTTTTCCTTCTCTTCAAGTGTGCGGGATCTGGGTGTAGTACTTGATAGCTCACTTACCTTTACTGAGCATATTTCCAATCTGACACGCTCATCATATTTTCACTTAAGACGCCTCAGAGTCATTCGTCGCTCTGTCTCCTCCTCCATCTTCACTACCTTAGTTCATGCTTTCATATGTTCTCGTATTGACTATTGCAATTCTCTTCTCATTGGTCTTCCTAAAGTTCGTCTTTCACCGATTCAGTCAGTTCTCAACTCAGCTGCTAGATTAATTGCCCGCCTTCCCAAGTACTCTCACATCTCTACCTTTATGTTTGATGAACTTCATTGGCTTCCTCTACGTGCTCGCACACAGTTCAAGATCCTCACTCTGATCCTAAAGTCTCAACGGGGTCTTGCCCCAAAATATCTGACTAAAACCTTACTTCGTCCTCACTCAGCTTCCTCCCACCGTCCACTTCGCTCATCCAACAGACTTGACCTATTGGTTCCCCGGTCTAGAACTGCTATGGCTCAGTCTCGATCTTTTGTCTCAATTGGTCCTTCTCTCTGGAATTCTCTGTCTCCTTCTGTTCGCTCAACTCTTCTGTCTGTCAGTCTCTCCTCTGCTCTGTCTCTTCTCAAAACCTGCTTCTTCTCACGGGGCCTTGCGCACTGGGAGCGCCTCTGAACGGTTTACCCTACTAGAGGCGCTTTATAAATGTTTAAATACAATACAATACAATACAATAGATAACACTGTAAAAGTTTGTCAATATTTGCGAAATATTTCTGAAATATTGCCAGTTTAAGCAGCTCGGTTCCCACTACAATTTGGGGACCAGAATACAAATACAGTCCTCAGATCAGATTTGTCACGATTGATTTCTTGAGGACTTCAATTTTGAGTTGGAAAGCGCGAGAGGAGAAATGTAGAGGAGTCCTTCATGGTTGAATGTCACTGCAGGTGTAGGAAATGAATGAAAATTTGTAGAATTTATGAGGAAGAGGGAAATTGTTCCAGAGTCGAGGTACAGACTAGTATTGCATGTGCATATTATGTATGGTAGAACATAGTGGACGAATTTTAAAGTATTGCTTTAATTGCAAACTTATATCAATTAAAATAAAATAATTTTATTGGTCCGTATGTAACAACAACAAGCGCACCAAGTCAGGTGCAAAAGTTACACAAAGCATCTCCAGTATCACCAAGTTGTTAGACACTACTCAATCCAATAACTTATAGGAGACAGTATCAGAAAGGTTTTTGCTTGGATCAGATTTCGCTTTGCACTGGCTGCCTGATGAATTAAGATTTAGATAGATTAGATGGATTAAATGGATTAGATGGATCCGGGTAATGGACTATAATTCTTCCAGGGTTCTCATTTGGCTTCACGCTGCCACCCACTGGTTGCATTGTATGAATCCCGTTAATGAAATACTTCCATGTACTGGAGAAGTTTCCATTGGGATCTGGATTGTCTTTCACACCAGCCGCTGCTGGATTGATTGGATGGATCTTAGTAACGGAATACTTTCCGCAGAATGTTTGTAAACGCCATTTTTCATGGTGACAAGAGTCGATGCTGGATACAACCGACCTTGGGGAGATTGTATTGAAGGAGATCAATCTTTTAAGGATGCAACACAAAGCACTTCCCCGTTTGTATGTATACATGTATAAATGTATGTATTTATGCATGCATGCATGTATGTATGTATGTATGTATGTATGTATGTATGTATGTATGTATGTATGTATGTATGTATGTATGTATGTATGTATGTATGTATGTATGTATGTATGTATGTATGTATGTATGTATGTATGTATGTATGTATGTATGTATGCATGCATGCATGCATGCATGCATGCATGCATGCATGCATGCATGCATGCATGTATGTATGTATGTATGTATGTATGTATGTATGTATGTATGTATGTATGTATGTATGTATGTATGTATGTATACATGTATAAATGTATGTATGCATGCATGTATGTATGTATGTATGTATGTATGTATGTATGTATGTATGTATGTATGTATGTATGTATGTATGTATGTATGTATGTATGTATGTATGTACCTACGTATGCATGTATACATGTATGAATGTATGTATACGTATTATGTATGTATGTATGTGCAATGAGTGCATTATGTGTATGCATGTGTGTATGCATGCATAGCCCTAGACACAGATGTCTGAAGCAGAGTGCCTTTGGAGCATGGGCGGAGACTTAGGGGGGACAAGGGGGAACGGTCCCCCTCAATGGATGTGCAAGTCTCCGCCCATGCTTTGGAGTACCTCTCAAGTGTACCTCATGCATGGATACTAAATTATAATCTGATCTTATCTGAGCAAGTGCATTCGAAGGTGCTCATAATTTGATCAAGTCAGCCTAACAGCCACAGATGCAAGGCGAAACAATACATGTGCAGAACAGGAAGATTGGTCAAAGATGAAGGTCCAGCACAGAAGAATTTACGATTGTCTCCTCCAAGGCCGTAGCCAGGATTTGATTTCGGGGGTGTTTCTTCAGATTCCCGTCCTAAAAAACTGGTGACTTTTTTAGTCTTGATTTCGGGGGTGTTTCTTCAGATTCCTGTCCTAAAAAACTGATAACTTTTTAGTATTGATTTCGGGGGTGTTTCTTCAGATTCCCGTCCTAAAAAACTGATGACTTTTTAGTCTTGATTTCGGGGGTGTTTCTTCAGATTCCCGTCCTAAAAAACTGGTGACTTTTTAGTCATCCAGCCGAAATCTCTAGAGAAATGTCACCAATTTCCTGTCCGAAAAAACTGATGACCTTTTTTTTAGTCAACCAGGGCCGAAATCTTCAGGAAATGTCACCAGCTCATTCAATTTTTTACATTTTTCATTTGATGGGTGTTTTCATGGTTTTATTTAATTCTCTTTACATCATGTGCTAGTAAATGCATTCTTTTAATTTTCTACATTTTCCATTTCGGGGGTGTTCACTGTTCAAGCACCCAAAGTTCAGGTTCAACTGACTGAACCAGTGAGACAGCCTGACCGAAAAAATCCATACCATCTCTGCGAGTCAGTCCCATCATGTCTTGTTCCCCTGCACCCTCATTGCCATTCTTGCCTAGATTCTGTCCGATAACCAGCCTATCGATTTCTCGGCTCTCGGCAAGAAGACGATAAAATCATTCCGAGAAGCCACGAGACGATCTAATTTCTCGCCTTTCCCGAATAGATGCTGCGGGGCGGTTTACAGCCGATTGCTTGCGGATCTTTGGGGAGGGGTGGGGGGGGGGAGAGGAAGCGGATTCTTGCCATTTCAGCCGGCAATCTGTGGCTGAATGGGCGCATCTACTACAGTCATAAATAATCAGCATTCCAATGCCCAACGAGTCGTGATCGTAATCCTAATCCTACATTTATATAGGACCTTTTCTTGGGAGCTCCTCCTTCGTAGTAGAGTCGTTAAAAGAAGAACTTTAGTGTCAGAATGTATTGTATTGTATGTATTGTATTGTATTGTATACGCTTAGATGCGTGGCTGTCTTCGAGTAAAACTGCATGGTATTCATTCTGAGAATTTATATAGCGCCTCTTCAAGATATCTACTCAGAGGCACTCTCTACGCTAACTAGCCGAATACGCAACAGTTTTGCACCTCAGATTCGAGTAAATAGGCTGTATGAAGTCTGTCTGTCTGTCTGTATGTCTGAGAATTTTATATAGCGCCTCTGAAAGATAACTATTCAGAGGTGATCCCAACGCTGGCACTACCAAAGAAGAAAGAGTTAGACAAGTCCCATGGAAGGGAACCCAGGTCACAAAGGAGGCTATTCCAAGCAGAGACACGCAGTCGAGAAAACCCTATTCTGTCTAATGACGTGCGTTCATATGTAACCGTGAAGTCACCTCAGCGGGCGACCAGTGCAAGCCGAAGTTAAAGCAAATAGTGTACCTTCATATTATGTGGATGTGCGTAATTATCATGGCTGCAAATAAATGAGTACTTCTACACTTAAATTCTAGTCGTCTAAATGTGACTTTATAACTTAGACACTGACAAGTGTAAGATTTTGCGCAAAAGGAATGCTGATGATACATCATACATGTAGGCTACACTATAGGCCTATTACCGTATATAATATGATGACATTATAAGGCAACAACAGTTACTGCTCAAGTTTTCACAAATGATTTTTGCTTTATTTCACTATTTAAGACGTTTTGAGTAATAATCTGCATATATAAAGATAATTTTATGAATAATGGGTGATTACTTAAGGCTATTATCAGACTTTGATAATATTTAATGGCTATTTAACAGCCTGCAGTATACTGCTAAATAAGGGAAGCTATTATTATCAAACGTTTTTATGTCTGATCTTCATTCTTTATTCTGCCTTTCATGTAGTTCACAAATTTGCAATGCAGCATCATGCTTTTTCAGTTGGAGAAGATCAGTAGGTTTTTTACCGGGAATGCCGGAAACAGCATCATATGCAGATTGCAGATTCTTTAGGACTGCACTTTTACGGTTGTGCAAGAGCGCTATATAAAGATTCTGGGTGAGTGGATGAGTGACTGAAGGGTAAATAATAAATTGTGTATTGCAGTTTGGCTTGTCGCATGGATAATGGTCGTCATTATTGCATTAGTGGTCATCATAAATGCGCTCTACTCTTGCTAATACTTCGGGTTTAAAATGCTCGTTCATTATTCAGGTTATTTGTTCTATGAAGCCACAGCATCCTAAGACTGGCCTTCGTTCCTAGCACACATTTTTTAACAATTACATTTTTTGCTGTACGTTATACTACTCGCCTAGTCTTAGGCCTACGTCAACTGTGTTTAATGTCCAAAATTCATTACGACCTGATGTCTTCCGGAGCAGCTAAGAAATAATGTTGCCCTCGGTGTATTTTTCTCGTAACTGGGCCACATCATGAGCCGGTAATAATCTCCTGCCATCGATGAAGAAACTGGACATCTTTGCCCGGAGTTCTCGCGTAAGCCTGGCTCAACTACAGGTGATGAATGAGCCGCTGGAGTGCTGCTGGAGCCGATAGAATGTCTTTTTTGCAGGCTTCTTCTTTGCGTAGTTGGTGCATGATGTAAGTAAGTAAGTAAGTGAATGATTGATTGAGTGAGTGAGTGAGTGGGTGGGTGGGTGAGTGAGTGAGTGTAAGTGTGAGTGAGTGTGAGTGAGCGAGTGAGTGAGTGAGTGAGTGTAAGTAAGTGTGAGTAAGTGAGTGAGTGTGAGTGAGTGAGTGAGTGAGTGTAAGTAAGTGTGAGTAAGTGAGTGAGTGAGTGAGTGAGTGAGTATATTCTTTAATATAAATCAGCTGCCAAGCAGCACTTCTGGTGAGCAAGCATCACAATAATGAAGTTCACAGACATAAAGACATGATCAAAAACTAACAAGACTAAACAGAATATATATTATGTGAACAACATTCTGGCTTGGGGACCAGCGTGGAATTTCTCCTTAACAAGCGAGGCAACACTATAAATGTTTTCCTCATTTAATAATGGTCTCTTGGCTGCCATGCGGGATTGTCAACTTACTGGCAGGTGGGTTCAGATGTCCAGCAGGGCAGAAATTTTGTTGGTGTATTTCTGCTCCTGCTGAGCTTCAATATTTCAGAACCTCGTAACCAGCTATGCTATAATGAGTACGTTGACATTGACAGATAGTAAGAGAGAGAGAGGGATGGATGGAGGGACGGAAGGAGGGATGGAAGGAGGGAGGGAGGGAGGGAGGGAGGGAGGGAGGGAGGGAGGGAGGGAGGGAGGGAGGGAGGGAGGGAGGGAGGGAGGGAGGGAGGGAGGGAGGGAGGGAGGGAGGGAGGAGACTAGTCACTTCCTATGTTGAGACTAAGAAATGATTTTGCTATTTTATTTGTGAATGCCATGTTCCTTGTCTATTAAGAACATATTCCTTATTTGCAAAGGTCATATTCCTTGTAGATGAAGTACATATTCTTTACTTGTGGATACCATATTCCTAGTATATGAAAAACATATTCTCTATTATGTGAATGCAATATTCCTCTTATATGAAGCATGTATTCTTTTTTTGTGTGACTGCCATATTTTTTTTATAAGAGGAAGATTTCTTCTTTATTTTGTGAATCCATATTCCTTGCAAATGAAGGACATATTCTCCATAATTTATGTGAAGGGCAAATTCATTTCAAACCTTGAATATATATAGTGACCATTGAATATGCCAGTATATCTCCTAGAAGAGTATCAGTAAGGCATCATCTCCAATCACGGATATCCGTGGCATATAAGGCCGCAGGATTTCTGACCTGCACCTGCACCTGCTGCTGCTGCTGCTGCTGCTGCTGCATCTTTGATGGCAATGACTGCGATCTGTACACCTGCTTATTATTTATGAATCTGTTGCCATCAAGTTACTCGAGATGTTCAGACGTGGGTGCGTAATGGCCTGATGATGGTTCACGTGCTGGATTGTCAAGCAAGATTATTAAAATTATTGGATGGTGTCTAGTGGTCCTTTATTGCTTAAAAAATGCATGATCACAAGGAAGCTACCATACTACTACTGACTATAGTGTCTTCGTGCTTCCTTTCCTAAGTATGTGTATGTGTGATTATATATATATATAATATATATAGCACATATATATAATTATATATATGTGACACAATCCATGAAAAGGTACCAAGTCTTAGTTCACAGTTTCGTCAGAAAACAGCCTGAAAGGACGTGGGGGTCTATTTTTTCCCTTTCGTAACGATTAATTCATATGTGGTGTGAATCCGGATATCTTTGGGAATTGAGAAGATATTAACTTCATTTTTTTTAAATTCTGTCCAGTAATAATTTACCTATGTTGTGGCAGTTCTAACTCCATTACTAAGACTTGTTATCTTTTCATGGATTATTGTTCTATGGGTTTCAAATATAATTTTACCTTTTTTAACGATTAATTCATATGTCGTGTGAATCCTGATATCTTTGGGAAATGAGAAGATATTAACTTCAATTTTTTTTTATTCTGTCCAGTAATTATTAACCTATTTTGTGGCAGTTCTAACTCCATTACTAAGACTTGGTACCTTTTCATGGATTGTGTCACATATGTTCCTTCTTTTCCTTTTAATGTTGCTTTATTCCTGCGTTGTGCTCCTCTGTGGGTGTTTAATGTGTTTACTGGGATGTATATGTACTGTGTATTTTTTGTCTGTGTAGATATGTGTTTGTGTGTGTTTTTGTGTAGATATTTTTGTGTCCACGGTTAAGTGTTTGTGTGTCTTTTTTGTGTGTTATAGATATGTTTGTGTGCATTTCAGATGAGTTATTTCTAACCAATTACATTTCCTGTCATTCACCTGCTGACTGCTGTAAATTGAAGACTTGCTTTCTCGCTGATGCTGGCCTCAAATGTTCAGATGTGTATATGAACATGTAAGATCTTCTGAATTCCACATCACCGATCAAAAACCTCGTCAAAGAGACCAGCTTTCACTGGCGCTTCATACATGGGCGGAGACCTAGGGGGGACCAGGGGGGACGGTCCCCCCAATGAAAGTGTTGGGGGGACGGCCCATGCATTTGTCCCCCCCCCCAATCTCTGAGCGTCAAGACTTTTTGTGCGGCGGAAAAAAAAATTTCGTCGAGATTTGGCCGGATGACTAAAAAAAAGGTCATCAACTTTTTTGGCGGCGAAAATAACTTTTTTCCGAGATTTTGCCGGTCGTCAGAAATTTTTCTGAAAATCTCGCGTCTTTCCGTCCCCCCCCCCAATTCTCGGCCCAGGTCTCCGCCTATGGCTTCATAATCAAATCAGAAAGCCCACAAATACCAGGCTGCTGCTTTGTCCATTCTGGTGCCAGGTCAGAATCCGGAAGGTCATGCCGAGGAATTCCAGAAGGCATTCAAGGAAGGGAATGACTAGATGACTACTTTTGCAATCTGATTTTATATTCTGATCGAGAAAGATATTTATGGCGAAATTACAAGCAACAATAACGTTTGTCCGCATGTTGCAATCTAACGACACACTGTTTCATATCATGGATGATTAGTGTCGCCCTCCTCCTTCCTCGAGGCTTGGGACTGGCACTGGCAAAGTACGAGCAGTGTCGGAGTAATGACGTTTGTATCTCATCAACGGGTGTAATGCTCGGCTCAGTGTATACAGACTATAGAGTTCTGATGATGGTGTTTCATGATAGTTGTTAAACAACGTGGAATGGAAGTAAAGGCTGATGAGAGTAATAATCGTGCGGCGTTGGAGAAATTTAATGATGCAGCCATAGGCGCAACCACCCTATGGAACCCACGGGACGCGTCCCCCCCAACTTTTGAGTGGTCCCCTAGCTTTATTATTATGGTCCCCTCCAACTTTTAGGACGTGATTCATTATGGTCCCCCCCCAACTTTTAAGACGTGATTGCGCCTATGGATGCAGCGAGAAATCGGTCGAGAGATAAAAAGATGCTGACCAACGTTGGATGGCCAAGGATAAAAATAAAATGATCACGTGACCCGATGGACGTCGCTGCTGCTGCTTCTGCTGCTGCTGCTTCTGCTGCTGCTGTTGCTGCTGTACTCGTCTCATATGTGACTGCTGCTGCTGCTGCTGCTGCTGCTGTTGCTGCTGCTTCTGCTGCTGCTGTTGCTGCTGCTGCTGCTGCTGCTGCTGCTGCTGCTGCTGCTGCTGTACTCGTCTCATATGTGACTGCTGCTGCTGCTGCTGCTGCTGCTGCTGCTGCTGCTGCTGTACTCGTCTCATATGTGACTGCTGCTGCTGCTGCTGCTGCTGCTGTTGCTGCTGTTGCTGCTGCTGCTGCTGCTGCTGCTGCTGCTGCTGCTGCTGCTGCTGCTGCTGCTGCTGCTGCTGCTGCTGCTGCTGCTGCTGCTGCCACATAATAATTTTCCGGCTTCTTGGCCATGATGATGGACCGAAGAAGCATGAATCCCTGCGGTGTTTGTGCCTTCTGGGGGAAAGGGAATGGGTGAGGAGCGGGGAGCGGTGCTTGTGCCTTCGTGGAGGGAGTGGAGTGGGGAGGCAGGGGGGGAAGGAGGGACGGAGAAGCACGGAAGGCGAGAATGGCAAGTAATTTTCCGAATGCAACGGAAGCGCTGTAAATGCCCGTCTGTCATCAGCGGGAGTGGAAGAAGTCGAAGAAGAAGGCGTCATACATCGATGTAAGAAGATTCTGAAGATAATTACCTGCTGCTGCTGCCGCTTGCTGCTTATAAGCCGTTAATGTAATTTATATGGGTGACCCTAAAAAGAGGACGACATCTCCAATCGAGAGTTTTCACAGAACAGAAAAGATTTTGTGATAGAAGAAGACACTTGAATCTGGATCTGAAAGCGGCTCTCATTAGCCGAGATGTTTTGACGTTGAACCGATGTTTCTTCTGACTGTCACCCTGTTTATTTTTTGTATGGCTAGGCCTACATATTATTCACACGAACATGGAAACGTGCGCGTGTATGTATGCATGCATTATGAGTTTTGATTGGGATGTGTCTCTGTTAACGTCCATTGGACATGCATTAATTATGATAATTATATGATAATGATATGGTAATTATATGATGAATATTCAGATGCTATGGTAATCGTTACCTTATGTTAGAATTATATGTAAATTTACAGTAACGCTGAATCGATCAATCAATCAATCAATCAGTAAGAATTTGCATAGCATGGCCAATTATAACATCACCAAGAAATTCGTTGCAGACGACCACTTGTTTGTCTTTGTATTGTATTGTATTGTATTGTATTGTATTGTATTTAGGACAATTTCTATGACATTGTCAGTAGCAAGCTACTTCTATGGTGCTTTACACAAGCACACACACGCACACACATAGTCAACATTCAGCCATTAATAAGAGTTCCACAGTTTTAGCTGTTTTTATAATGGTACAAGGCGTCTTGGGCGAAATTGAGTTCTTTATTTAGACTGTTTCACTGTACCTCCAAGAGGTACCAATGAGAGACATCGTATGAATATAAGCAAGTAAGTAAGTGTATTCTTTATTACTCCACTTGCAAACAGGCCGTTGGATATACATACTTGTAAGAAGAGTTGCAAAGTTTCATTTTGGAATGCCTGCCTGCCTGCCTGCCTGCCTGTCTGCCTGCCTGCCTGCCTGCCTGCCTGCCTGCCTGCCTGCCTGCCTGCCTGCCTGCCTGCCTGCCTGCCTGTCTGCCTTACGGATTTCAGTATACAACTGATCATTCCACGAAGTGTTCTTATCTGTGTTGAACTTGAAGGTTCTGGTATACACACAGAGTTGTGGAACCGATTTCCATTCAGGGTTTGTACAGGAACCGGTTTCAGTGAATTTGTATAGGAACCGGTCTCAGTGGGTGGGTTTGTACAAGAACCGGTTTCAGTGCAGTGTCGGCCATTGATCCAAGAGTTCTTTATTTTGTACTGGACGTTCTGGTTCAGATATATGGGGTCACCTGTGAAATCAATGTTTCAGCCTCACTGCACTCGGTCAGTTCCGAACACAGAGCAGGTCTGTTTACCGTATTGTTGACTCTGCGCATGCCCAGAATAATCGTCGGCTGATAATAACAGACACTTGTTTGGTTAGTGTGGTCTTCTGTTGCTGATTCTACCAGAGATAAGCAGACGTATCTTCGACCAGTCTTCAGTGAAATATGAACCGTTTCGCCGGACGTAATAGCTCAGGAAATGTTTTCGTTTATCTTAGATGCACCGGTTAAGATATGCTGGATAGCCAGATATCATTGACCTTGAGAAGCTTCTGAAAACACTACAGACATATCCAGGTCAAACATGCTTTCATACATATATATTACATACCCTGCATAGTTTCTTACCATACATACATGCATGCATACATACATACATGCATACATGCATACATGCACACATGCATACATACATACATACATACATACGTAGATACATAATATACATACATGCATCATATTATATACATGCACATACATACATACTGTAATACATATCTACATACATACATACACATATATATGTACACACATACACACACAATGTCACACGTACATACATACATACATACATACATACATTACATACATATACATGCATACATACATAATACATACATGCATACATACATAGTATTACATACATACATACAATCATATGTGCACCGTTGTGCGGGCATACATGCGGATGGATGGAAGTACTATGCATACATGCATACATACATAAACATGTTTTGTGCACACTGTACATGCAAACCTATTACTACACTAAAAGATGCATATACGAAGATGCAAAGATTCAAAGATGCATGTTCATATATTCAATCTATCATGGATACTTTTTGTAGCTCCATTACTATATCGGTCCGTGTTTATCGAACGATCGCTTCTGTTTCTACGAGTTTATGTAGCAGTTGATGGGGATTATACATCTCAAGAGGCATCTTCATGTCTATAGGTGCTTTTCATTGCATCCCCCATCGCCAGATGTCACTATGCACATGGCTGATCTGTTAGGATAAGTATTGTCAGGTCCCAGTTCGTTCATTGCCTGGCCAAGTGTCTCAGAGTCAGTGTTTGCTGTGTAATGTCGAACAAGGCCGAGTGGTTTGTTTTGGAAGAGTGTGTGCGTGTGTGTCTGTTTGTGTGTGTGTCCGTGTGTGTGTATTGACTGATTCAGTGCAATGTTGTACAGAACATCTGCTTCAGTGAGTTGCGGAAAAATGCATTGGGTGCTGCATGTATTGGAACATACCGTACTACTTCTGCTTCCTGGGGATCTTACTGAATTTTTTTATTCAATTCAAAACTATACATTTTTGCCATGCTAAAGTCGGGAACGCTTCTGCTCTTGCAAACACGTACAGCATCATTACTAATCACACACCACAACCTTCCTCAGGCTCCTCTATCCATTACACCTCGGGCTTTCCATTCGAAACTTAAGACACTCCTTTTCAGGAACTCTTACCCTGTCTCATCTGATCCTCCACCCTCCAATTCCCGGCCCAGACTACACCCGCCTTAATAGCTGTTCCGCCCCCCTGATCCTATGGTAACTCGACCCGGACCACTACGGACTACTCTCACGGATAACCCTTCTAACTCAATGCATTTGATCCTGATCTTATGGCAACTCGACCCGGACCACCACGGACTACTCTCACGGACAACCGGGTCACAACCCTTCTAACTCAACGCAGCGCTCGTGAATAAGCTGGTGCCCCGCACTTGGCTTTCGAGTGGTGCTTAAGAAATCTCATGTTTACGATTACGATTACAGCAGCAAATATAGATGATCATCCGCAGTTGGAAGTTAATACCATCTTCGGAGATGTTATTTAGAGTTTTTTTCTTTTTCGATGTCTGTTCTGCGTGCGTGTGTGTAGGTGTGTGTGTGTGTGTGTGTGTGTGTGTGTGTGTGTGTGTGTGTGTGTGTGTGTGTGTGTGTGTGTGTGTGTGTGTGTGTGTGTGTGTGTGTGTGTGTGTGTCTGGTTTCAAACGGCTACTGATGCATGTATGTATTGTATATGGCAATTTGTATAGCGCCTTTTGTATAGAGTCTCACTGATGGCTGATAAGTTTTTTGCTACTTCTGTGGTTGCACCGTCCAATGAGCCTTTCCATAACAGATTGGACATTAAAAAACCCTTGTCACAACGGTGACTGTATGCTGATTAATATAAGAATTGTTCAGCCACCGTGCTGCTTTTAGGTATTGTTTATGAAACAAAAGAATCCAGGATTGTCTGATCCGCATTGCATGGTATCTGTGTGCTTTTGCACTTGCAATGGGAAATGACTGTGCCGGAGGCGCCTGTTTCAGTGTTTCCTACCTCCTTGTTCAGAATGTTCTTATCCTTGACAGACAGACAGACAGACAGACAGTTAAGCAGACAGACAGACAGTTAGGCAGGCAGACAGTTAGGCAGACAGACAGACAGACAGGTAGACAGACCAAGCGACAGACTATAATTATATTACTGTGCTTCGTTCCGTGCAGACATTCTTGATGGTTTCATTCTTGCAAGTCTGATGGTTTCATTTTAGCATTTCTGATGGCTTCATATCTCTTCTCTGTCTCAGACTTAGCTTCCCGTAGAGCTTTGCACTCTTCTGCTAATGGGGAGCCCGTGGTCCCTTTGAATGAATGGAGAGCTGTAAATTTGCATGCTTGTGAATTCTGTTAAGATTTCATGATGTTTTGCTGAACTGTGCCTAAATTATGCATTGCGTTTGCAATATAATTTACGTAATATGCTTTCATCAGATTGCATCTCCATTGGAGCACAGAGAAGAAATGGGCATATTGATTATATTATTATTGTGTCACCTGGGTTTGTTTTTATGAACCCTTCTGCTGTCTGTGCGTTTTGTAGTATCTCGGCTGTATAGAAGTCTTCGAATCGAGAGGCATACAAGTCTGTGAAGAGGCGATAAAAGGCTTGAAATCAGTAAGTGCTTGGTTGTCTTTTATTTCTCTGAAATAATAAGAATTTGAACCTATAGAGAAACTTAAATTCCTTCTGAATCTTGTTTAGAAATTATGGCTAAAATAGCTTGTGACCAAGTTTTGCAGAAATGAATGGATGGGTCATAATGGGTGTACAAAAACTGTACATACCTGCATACATATTATTATTATCCAATGTAATGTAATTAGTAATTTCTATAGCGACGCTCACAGCCAAGGCCATTCAGTAGCGCTCCCAGTGCGATAACCCGTAGAGAAAAAATAGGTCGTAAGAAGAGAGAGAGAGATGTAGATAGTGATCCTGAAAGTAGAGTCCCATGCAGAGTGGAGGGAAGATATACATTAAAACATTCGTGCATATAATGTGCGATTGTCTATAAGTAATATAGGCATGCTGCCTGTTCTGAGTAGTAGAGTAGTTTCTGTTTGATGGCACTTTGTCATAACAAAGATCATTAGTGTCACCCTACTCCTGTATCCAGACTTGGGACTGGCACTGGCAGAGTGCAAACAGTGTTGGAGTTTAGTCTTGATCCATGTTCCTTGCTCCTTTTGTGAGAACTGTCATGGTTCAGTGAACTGTGGAATCAGCTTTTCTTAACTTCTTCTCTTTGTTTCTCACCGCCATACTATATATCCGGTGGTCCTGACAATTTTTTTCCCTGACTCAAGACTTTTCTTCATTCTCAGCGACTCTCAAACTGGGAGCGGCTCTGATTGGTGTGCTGCAAGAAAGATGCTTTATACATCTTGAAGTACAATAGATGCATGTTTATATCCATCCATTTTTTAGCAACTGCGCATTTCTTTTCAGCGGACCTGAGAGGTCTATTATTGGTGAAAGAGGAGAAGAGAGAGCGCCCGTCATTTTTGCTGATTGGCTGCATGCATGCCTTGCTGTGAATAGTATAATATACATATAATATATATGTTATATATATTGTATATATAATATATATAACATAATATAATAATGTATAATATATGTAATATATATAATATATAATATATGACTTAGGTGGATTCACAGTCTGAGTGCCTTTCATTATGCGCTTTAGACAGTACTGTTGTCGCTGGTGAGTTGCATGTTATGTAGGCTCATCAGAAAGCCTCGTTATTCCTTGTTCGCTTGTACAACATAATGGCAGATTAGATGGCTCTTTACGATGGCTAATGATCCGTTTCTTCCATAATCAGTCGGTCGAAATGCCAATGGGAGATATATATGCTGCTCGCTTAGATAGCACTTGCGTCACCTGGTGACCAATTAACAACACCTCGTATCTGCGTTTTAGTAGGCCTAGTGTCTAACAACTTGGTGATACTGGAGATGCTTTGTGTAACTTTTGTACATGACTTGGTGTGCTTGTTGTTGTTGTTGTTGTTGTTGTTGTTGTTGTAGTTGTTGTTGTTGTTGTTGTTGTTGTTGTTGTTGTTGTTACATACGGACCAATGAAATTATTTGATTTGATTTGATTCGTGTGACTTTGTGATCGTTAATATTTGTTAATGATAATGGACAAAGCAAGATATAATTGAAAAACAAATTGGCACCCAAGCTACAAAGGGCCCCAGAAGAGATAAGACTATAAAATAATGTAAATGTAAAAGTTGTCGATTTTATATGTAGATTAGATCGTATAGGCTATGGCCAATGAATTGATTGTGTGAGTCCCGGTGAGATCCTTCACCCCGCTTGCCGTTTTTCAAAGGGTGCCCGCGTCACGTTAGGCCTACTTATCCTCTACCCTCCAATTCCCGGCCCAGACGACACCCGCCTTAGTAGCTGTTGCGCCCCTCTGATCCTATGGTAACTCGATCCGGACCATCATGGACTACTCTCACGGACAACCCTTCTGACTCAACGCGGCGCTCGTGAATAAGCTGGTGCCCCGATTACGACTCATGTAAGGTCTCCATGTAGGACCTTGTTAAGCTGCTTGTTGCTGTTTAACGACACTGCCATTAATTACAAAGACGGTTGGTGTTGCCCTCCTCAGTTGCGCAGGCTCGTGACTGGCACTGTCAGAGTAAAAACAGTAGTGGAGTTCACAATCTGTCAAAGTGCGAATAGTGGCTTCTTGTTTCATGTTTAACGACACTGCAGTATCAAAGATGATTAGTGTCGCCCTCCTCCGTTGTGGGACTGGCACTAACAGAGAACAGCCGGTGGCGGAGGTTGAATAGTGGCGTGCTAAACTGAGGTTATTTACAACTCTTGAATGGGAAGTGAAATCCGCGCATGCGCAGTATCTCTTACACGGTAAGTAGGCCTAGGTCATAGGATGCAGCCTATACGCTAGCACGGTCTCTGAACCTTGGTCTCTGACTATGTGGGAAACGGGGCCACAATAGGAATGTGTAGGAATCGTCTTCATTGCGAAAATGCTCAAGTCTGACATTGTGAGTCATTGAGCAAAAGGCTAACTGCACCCTGTACTAGCCTGTTTTAGATCACACATTGGCTACGGTAATTGTGCGGAACCAGCTGAAGCTAATTTCAATGTAAGTAAGTAAGCAGGCTATGCTTCGTATTAGCCAATTGCGATGATCCCTTTGGTGTGCATGGTCAACATTTATTAAATACAGATACAGTTGAAAAAGTATGAAACAAGCTAACAATAGATGTTTTGCCAACCAAGCTGTCGGTTATGGATTACTCGGGTCATGGCCCTCATGGGGTCATGGACACTTTGATGAAGAGAGTAGGCCTAGTGGGTTTGGTTGGAGGTCATTGGTGCAGCAGGATGTGGCTCGGATCAGTCGGTACAGAGAGCGTGGGTGTGCTGTAAGCCTTATGGCCGCTTCTCACTCGACCCTTTGAAAGATAACTTGTGGAGGGTAGTTTATTACATACAAATTCGTAGATTTAATTCACGAGCTAGTACAGTCCTCCGTCCACGGAGGAGACCTTATAATGTAATGGCACCCATTCAAACGACCTGCGGGGTGAAGGATTTCACTCGGATCAATTGATTGAAAAATAGCGGAGGAGCTGAGAGACGATATACGGTGCTATATAGAATCCAAATAATTAATATTTTACACACCCACATGCACACACATTCACACACAAGCGCGCTCGCGCATAGGCCTACCACATGCAAGGGAACAAAACATAAATATCTACATAGGCCTACATACGTGCATCTATTTGCATGCATATGCTGTCTGTCTGTCTGTCTGCCTGTCTGTCTGTCTGCCTGTCTGTCTGTCTGTCTGTCTGTCTGTCTCTACTTTAGCCTGTCTACGACACCTACATGTTCATACATGTAGATAATAGGCGCACATGCCGACACACACATGAATACGGCAGAGGGAGACAATACGTAGTCTGCAACAGCTGGCACAACCCTGTCATCGCAGTCTTACATGTATTGCAATTGATTTTGTTTATGTATACAACGGAATCTATATTGTATACCTACCTCGTCAGTCCTCCAGTCCGTCATCCACTGAAACGATTGCTTTCTGCTTGAGGTCACCTGAAGCGGTTTATCGCAAAAAGCAATAATAATGAGAAATGCAAAAGTGATATGTTGAAGTGACGCTTTCTTATAATAATAGGCATAATTATACCAATAAAGGCATGATAACCAATGATTCTTAATTAAATTACTAGGTGTAATGCGAGAACTACGTGCCACACGTCAATTCATGTGTGCTTTAAACTGATTGAGCCAAAATCAATTGTCATTAGTACAATAATTTATTATTATTTTATTGTTGTTATATTGTTATTGTTCTTTTTGTTGCTGTTGTCATTTTTATTATTATTACTACTACTATTTCTATTATTGTCACTTCTGTTGCGTTACGTTTTTGAATCGTCAAAAGACGGTGGGTGGCCTCACTAAAAGTGGTGTAACTTTTGTTGGGTTTGAAATATTGTGATGAAATCTGGTCATCATGTGTATATATGAATTTTCTTTAAGACTGTAAAATTTCATTTCGAAATTCTTACTTCTGGCCAAGATATGGGCAAAACACCGTAGGCGGTTACTTTTATGGCCCGCCCTGTATAGGCCTACATACGGAGTCATGTTGTTTGGTAGACTGCTCTGACATGCAGCGAGCCAAACCAATTCCAGTTAATCTGTTCTCACAGAAATCTAGTCTTTTATACAAATCTCATTGCAGTTTTCCAGGACTTTGAGTCGCTGGAAAGCAATTGGGATTGGCGGCAGATGTTGTCGTGGAATACAAAAGATGGCATCTGAATGCCGTTCGTTCCCTCTCCTCGAAATGAATTCTCCTCCTTCGTTTCTTCTTTTGGGTCTGTCGTCAATTGAGAGTGCATGACTGGTGTTCGAATCCATGTCACGGCAGGAATTTCTGTCAAGATTTCTAAGAGGGCTGTTTTATCGAATGGGCGATTATCACTATTTGGTTGAATACGAATGGTGTAGGCCTACAGAATAGGTCTATCGACAACACTTTCCCTAGATCACTCTCTGACGCATTCTACAAGCATTTAAAAACTGTTCTGTTTGGCCGCGCTGGAGTCGGGAGCGCCTCTGAGTAGTTTCCTTGAGGAGGTGCTATATAACTACTTGAAGGAATGAATGAATTTGCAATTTCGAACTGTAAGCAAATTTGATACATCAAATAAAAGTAAAGAGTAAACTATATAGCCTATACCTGTAATATAATTTGTATCATTCTGCCAGTCTGCGTATGCTCGCTATAGCAGCCACACAATTATACAGAAACAGAATCTGATGTCATGTGACCACTACTAGTATTCGGTCCGACCACTACTATTTGACCGAATACCGAATAGATATTTGACCTGCTATTCGGCCCTGATGCGAATACAAAGCGAATATTATTTTTGGTAAGCTTATATCCCTAATTTCTACTTCAAATGCACCCCTGTAGCTAAATCGGCTATTTATAATTAATGAGTACATTGATTGTACACTGTTGTTGGGTAGAACAGACGGCGTGATAAGACGACTGGCCAATGACATCACATGCAGAGGCTGAGCAAATGAAGTCGTTGGCACTTCATATCCTATAGATTGCCCTATAAGGCTATAGCTTAGCACTTTAGTAGCGACGTCCTACAGTGGTTAGGCTACCGTTCACTTTTGGTGCATGCTTAATTGCTCATAATTTTATTTAAAGCCGCTTGGTCCTTCACCCGCAATTACTCAGAAGAACTGAGGAAGCATGGGCGGAGTTTGGTTCCCGTTCTTGGAGGGACTAAAGCCTTCTTGGGGGGTGGGAGGCTAAGCCCGGGAAAAGATTCCATTTACACGGTAACAAATTGAATCTGGGTTTTCTTGGGGGCTTAGCCCCCACCCCCACCCTATAGCCCCTGATAAACTCCGCCCATGTGTGGAAGAGTGTCATGTTCTATCTTCTAGCATGGAAGAATAACTGGTTTCTGTTATTATTTATTAACAATTATTATTCCTGCGACACGACCCATGCAAGCGCTTCTTCGGGCGAATGCGATCGACTGTGTTTTTTGCGACAATAATATAATTCCCTGCATGCGAGGGAGTGACGGCAGTGAAGCGTGTGAATCATGAATTCAAGATCGCTGCAGTCGGCTTGTCGTCCTTCCTCAAAACATGATTGCTTCCTACACGTCGCGCTGTCCGCTTCCTTCGGTCGGTCATTAGGGGGATGTCTGCTACATGTGAGGGGGGCTTTCTACATGTGAGGGGGATCTGCTACATGTGAGGGGGATCTGCTACATGTGAGGGGGCTGCTACATGTGGTCCAATGAACGCTGCTGATGACCGACGCCTGTGGCAACACAGCGACCATGATTTCATTTGGTGACGGGTATATATATATATATATATATATATATATATATATATATATGTATGTATATATAATTATATTATATGTGTGTATATGTACTAATGTATACGTATATATATATATACAGCATACACATGTGCAAATTATGTGTATATATAAGTATATATATATATATATGTGTGTATATATATAATATTATATACATATGTATAATATGTACCGGTACGTAACTATGTATATACCTGGTACAGATATATATATATATACGTATGTATAAATACATATAAACGTGTGTATATATGTAATAATATTATATATATACACGTACGTAGGTAGCCTACTATAGGAGAACGCGATGACGACTCTGGGACCGACGAAGACCATCATCACCCGACCACACCACCATCCTAGTCCACCTAGTCCTACTCCTCCATCCATCCATCCATCCATCCATCCATCCATCCATCCATCCATAATCCATTCGTCGTTCCATGCATGCTGTTCGCTCGCCTCTCCCCTATAACCTAATGTATCGCTGCTGCTGCTGCTGCTGCTGCCAAGTAGCCATGCAGCAGCAGCTGTAGGCGCGAGGCTCTTGTAAATAATTGTCGAAGGATTATTCGACGGCGGACGAAGCGATAATGGTCGCCTTGGTGACGGTGAGCCCTCCTGGCCAGACTATCCGAGTGGACAGATGGGGATCTCCTGGGCGTGCCTTTCCTTGTACGGCTGGCTGCACGTGTGTGTGTGTGTGTGTGTGTGTGTGTGTGTGTGTGTGTGTGTGTGTGTGTGCGTGCGTGTGTGTGTGTGTGTCTGTGTGTGCGTGCGTGCGTACTTGTGCGCTGTGTGAAGCATCGCAAACGACTTTTGTTAGTGCCCATCAAAGTCGGTGTAAAACCGGGAAATCGAGACGAGTAGCTAAGGAATGCTCCCCCTCGTTCTAGTCATGGTTTGTTGGCTAACGGAGGCAGAGACCTATGGCCATTGCTAAAGTCTAAACAATATTACACCAGTAGCATGTCGCAGGGCAGCGCTTCTTTTAAAATACAACGCACGGGTCTACGTGCAAACTTAAACCAATAGAAACATGCATACGAACACATATGCATGCATACATGTACTCATACATACAAGCATGCATACATACACGCCGTCAATATACACATTATATTATATTATTATATACACTTGGTAAGGCATGTCAGTTTTGGCAGCTTAAGAATAACTTCTAAAAACTTTAAAAAATTATCAGCAGAGTACCTGGTAGACTATAGTTACTGGTGCATTGCAATACAATATGATTTATGATGAATTGTCATAGAGAGAGATATATCACCGTTATTAGATGACGGAGATTGTCCAGATAATATCTGAAAACATTTATTCTAAATGGAAGGTGAAAGGTTGTACTTCTTCCAACAACGTCAGATGCAGGATACAACGAGGCTCACACAACTATTGTTTACTTGTGGGCACCTCTTGTATAGGACATAACTGTTGCGTTTTTGTGTACAGTCTGTAAGATATGGTTTAAACTTTAAACCATCCGCTTTAGTGATTCAGAAGTTTTTTTATGCTGCACGCATTAGCCACGAAAGATTTATTATCTTTTAACTTTACTATCCAGCGTATACGAAATTCAAATCCTTTGAAGTCATTTATTTAATCCTGTGCAGTTTCTTCCAATTTTATTGCGTGATATCCAGGTGTCACTTTCTTAAAACGTTTAAGAATTTCCTCGTTATATAAGTTGCACACGGTGAGTCATATAGATTAAAAATTCATTGATTGCTGATTTACCCGAAGACAGAGAGAGAGAGAGAGAGAGAGAGAGGGGGGGGAGGGAGGGGGGGGAGGGAGGGGGGGAAGGAGGAATGGAGGGAGGGAGGGAGGGAGGGAGAGAGATGGAGAGAGAGAAGGAGGGAGGGATAGAGTGAAAGAGAGAGAGAGAGGCAGGCAGGCAGACAGAGAGAGTGAGCGAGAGAGAGAACAGAAAGAGAGAGTAAAGTGAGAGAGTGAGAGGGAAAGACAGACAGACACAAACAGACAGACAAACAGAGACAGACAGAGAAAGAGAGAGACAGACAGATAGATAGAGACAGACAGGCAGACAGAGACATGTACAGAGATAGAGAGACATAGACAGAGAAAGAAATCATTAACAAAGATATCACTTTGCACCAAAGGGCCGAGTTCACTGAGCTCAGAAACGTTCTGTCTCTTGGCTAATTGTAGTGTTGCATACGTATTGATGGATTTGATCAGTGATTCACTTTTAAGAGTAGTCTGCTGTAGTCAGCTGTTCACTTGGAAAGCAATGAACTGTCTTCACTAGAAGAATTAACACTTCCTTTCAGCTTCGGTTTTATTATCCAAGGAGCAGATGGTCTTTCCAAATTCCAACAGTATAGTCGTCGGTGTAGTTTCTTACCCAGAAAACCCGGTTGGATAAGTGCTGTGAACGACTGTAATTTGCCTGTGTATAAATATGTCTGTTCTAAAACAGAATGGCAACAGCACTTTCTTCATGATATAATATATATATATATATATATATATATATATATATATATGGGTGTGTAATACTGTGTATTTATGTATGTAAGTATGCATGTATGTATCTATATATGTATGTATGTGTATATGTGTATGCATGTATGCATATATGTATTGCATATATGCTTATATGCATGTATGTATGTATGTATGTATGTATGTATGTATGTATGTATGTATGTATGTATGTATGTATGTATGTATGTATGTATGTATGTATGTATGTATGTATGTATGTATGTATGTATGGAACTGCTATGGCTCAGTCTCGATCTTTTGTCTCAATTGGTCCTTCTCTCTGGAATGCTCTTTCTCCTTCTGTTCGCTCTACACTTCTGTCTGTCAGTCTCTCCTCTGCTCTGTCTCTTCTCAAAACCTGCTTCTTCTTGCGGGGCCTTGCGCACTGGGAGCACCTCTGAACAGTTCACCCTACTAGAGGTGCTTTATAAATGTTTAAATACAATACAATACAATATGTATGTATGTATGTATGTATGTATGTATGTATGTATGTATGTATGTATGTATGTATGTATGTATGTATGTATGTAATATGTATGTATGTATGTATGTGTGCATGTACATATGCATGTGCAATTGTGCATACATACGTATGTATGTGCATGCTTGCATATGCACGCATGCACATACGCATGTATGTATAACATTGTATATATGTACATACATTTGTATGCACACATGCATGCATTCATGTATGTTTGTATGTATTTTTATATGTAAAGATACGCATGTATCAACTAACTTAGTACAGTGCCTTATGAGGATCTCTTATATGGTGCTGTACACAGGACTATGTGTGATATTTTAAGCATGCGTGGTGTAAGACTGTGTTTTCTGCACAGTGCTGAGTGCAACAGTATGTAAATAAAGTGCAAACGATATATGCCATGGTGGATGTAAACACGCCGCCTGACGCCACCTATCCAGATCTAAACACAATGCAAAACAATGCAGCTGTTAACAGTAATTTGATAATGACCTCAGTTCTTTCGAGGTGCAAAATTAGACACTTCCTTGCTTTGGCTTTCAGCGTCTAAGCTTTGCAATTGGCAACACTTATTATAGGCTAATCTCTCTTGAGTTGTGTGCGCCTTTATAATGCGAGTAAAATTACCATAGGTTGGCGCTTTTGTTAGTTTTCTAGAGGTGCTGCATAGATATCTAGATGCATACATATTTATGTGCAGTGCTTCAAGTGTAGAAAAATGCCTGGATGCCCCATTGTGTGATGTTTGCCTTGAAGTGTTGAGTGCACAAATACTGAGATGGTCTTTGTAAGTAAGTAAGTAAGTAAGTATAAAAATTATAAGTGTTCTGTATTGTACCAGAACTTTGCCAGAATGCATCCTGTTGTACATAATTTAATTGTTTGTATGTGCACTTGTTATAGCGCCCCTTCAAGCTCTCTACTCAGAGGCGCTCCCGACTGCAGAGCGGACACTGCATCGGAGTTTCACGCCGAAGCGCTGAGCAATTGCGAGTGAAGGACTTGCCCAAGGTCCCTACGCGGTGACTTGAGGTGGATTCAAACCTCGAACCTTCCGGTTTCAAGGCAAAGACGCCACCACTACTACACCACCGTGCCCCACATAAACCTTAATATGTCTAACAATTATAAATGCCAAAAGGCAGACTGAGAATTGCGGGGGTTGAGGGGTTCAACCCCCCAGTCTTTCTTAAGGCCCATAGTAAAATTTTCTTTTACAAACCAAATTCACATAGATGATAGTCTAACGTCTCCCCACTGTCCCCAGTTATTTTTCTACAATTTTCATACTGCCAACAAGGCTATTAACACACACGAACTCTGCCACTGCTATAGTGCCAGTCCCAAGCCAGGATAAATGATGAGGGTGACACTGAGCATCTTTGCTCAGACACTGCATCGATAAACAGAGACTAACCATGCAACCTTAGCACGCAATTGCTTTGTGCCATTGGGTAATGCCTTGTAAAGGCACACACACACGCACACACACACACAAACGTCACACACACACACACAAACACACACACACAAACATCACACATGCCTACATGCACCTACACAAAAACACACATTCGCATAGACCAACACACTCATACACCTTCACACATCTACACAAACACACATCTACATACTCATGCATCTACACACACACGCACACACATGCATATATATGTATGTATATATATATATATATGATTGATGTATGAATTTTCTGTGTTTTTAATCTAGCAGAGCAAAGGGAAGTACCAGCGGGCGATTCTCTACGTTTCAGGCGATGCTTTGAGAGTTGTGGATGAGATCAGCAAGGTACAGACCAAGCTTCTCTCTCTGTGTCTGTCTGTCTCTCTCTGTCTGTCTCTCTATCTGTCTGTCTGCCTCTGTCTCTCTCTGTCTGTCTGTCTGTCTGTCTGTCTGTCTGTCTGTCTGTCTCTCTCTCTCTCACTCTCTTTCTCTCTCTGTCTCTGTCTGTCTTTTTGTCTCTGTCTGTCTGTCTGTCTCTGTCTCTGTCTTTGTCTCTCTCTTTTTCTTTGTCTCTCTCTCTCTTTTTCTCTTTTTCTCTTTTTCTCTTTTTCTCTTTTTCTCTGTCTCTCTGTCTGTCTGTCTGTCTGTCTGTCTGTCTGTCTGTCTGTCTCTCTCTCTCTCTCTCTCTCTCTCTCTCTCTCTCTCTCTCTCTCTTTCTACTTGATGCTAGGTGAAAGCCGAACCCTGACCCTTTTCGACCTTTTCAACTCTTTTCTGTCTGGTTCAGTCTGGTTTGGTCCTGCTTACCCACAGGTATCCGCTGTCATAATTGTATATGCTGAGCAGTTCATCTTTGCTGTAAAAACTTCAGTTGAAGGAGTGTTAGGTTGCGGTTGCATAAGATCCTCACATCCTCACTGAGCTTTGCCCAGCAGCTTACTCGGATTTCCTCTCATTCTCGTCTGATCGTAGATTATGTGCTAAAGGTCTGAGTCTGGTCTATTGAATATTGAATACACCGAAAGCTTCATGTAACTGGTGCATTAATAATAATGATAATAATGATGATAATGATGATAATGATAATAATGATAATAATGATAATAATGATAATAATGATAATAATGATAATAATGATGATACCTCTCTGACTTTTGGTTTACTTTTTAGCCTGTGGGATTTTGTTGCCTCGTCATGATAATAATAATGTTGATAATAATAATGATAATGATGATGTTGATTATGATAATGATAATGATGATGTTGATAATAATAATGATAATAATAATGATGATGATGATGTTGATTATAATAATGATAATGATGATGTTGATAATAATAATGATAATAATGTTGATAATAATAATGATAATAATAATTATAATTTTATAGCCTGATGGATCTTTACTACCGTGAGCGACAAAAATAATAATAATGTTAATAATAATAATAATAATAATAATAATAATAAAACTAGCCACCTATTCCAACGGCTTTCAATTATCATTCAGCGATTCAACGCCATTGCCTACCACAGCACTTTTGACTTGCCAGAATTGGATGAAGCGTAGCCGTTCCAGAACCCACCAACTAATCAGTCTCCGGACAATTTTTTGCTTCCTGAGGGATTAGAACTACCTCGGGTAAAAAAATAATAATAATAATAATAATAATGATAATGATGATAATAATAATAATAATAATAATAATAATAATAATAATAATAATACTTGTGCATACTTGTGCCGCCTCTTACATTACTCCACCAGTCAATCTGGTAGGACCGGCATCAGTGCAGGCGGCCAACCGTAAAACCCTGAAATATGCAGGCCTTCCCGCTTCTTACATCTTCCAACCAGTGGCAATAGAGACCCTAGGCCCGCTTAATCCATCAGCCTTGGAATTCATCAACGAAATCGGCAAACGCATATCGTCCATTACTGGTGACAGACGCGAAGCAACTTTTCTTTTCCAGCGACTGTCTGTCAACATTCAGCGCTATAACTTGGTCGCTTTTAAAGGAACTTTCTCTTCAAACCCTCAAGACGAGGCCTGACAATTCCGGACTAGTTTTTAATCAATAGTTAGCAATGAAGTCCCTGAGGGATCCTAAATACCTCGGGGCAAAAAAAAAAAAAAAAAATAATAATAATAATAATAATAATAATAATGATATTAATAATAATAATAATAAAAATAAAAAATAAAATAAAATAATAATAATTATGACAGTAACATTTATAATAATAACAACAAAATTAAAAAAATTATAACAATTATTATGTTCATAAAAGAATATACAATGATGTTGATAATAATGATTTTCCACTGATAAAGCAATCAACAAAGACTTTCCAATGTTGCAGGACAACAACAGTCTTCATAAGTTTATAAATGCGATGAAACATAATGCAAAAGCTCAACGACAAAAATCGCAATAAAAATATTAATAACAATATCCGAGACTCCATTGTCTCAGAATTCATGTCTTAATGAGTTTCTGGTGTACTGTACTGTACTGCGAAGCAGTTCGTCTGGGCTAAAGTGGAGAAGAGAGAGAGAGAGAGAGAGACAGAGACAGAGAGAGACAGGTACAGAGAGAGGGACAGAGAGAGAAACAGACAGAGAGAGAGAGAGAGAGAGGCAGAGTGACAGGGACGTCATTTCAGCTTTTTTCAGGGGGGGCAAAAAAAATTTCGCGGGTCAAAACTCCACAAGCTTCGTAAGTTCTGTATTTAGCCAACATGTGCAAAACTGTGCTTAAATGAGATGTTTTATTCATGCTCATATTTATTAAATCTACTTATAGGCCTCTTTGATTCAGTGATGAGGTATATTTTAAATGCCTACTATACTGGTACTTTAAATAGACTATAAGTGCTTTGCACTTGTTATTATATACCGTGATATTATTTACCATTATATGATTATAATAAAGGTATTATTTACTATGATATATGACAGTATCATAATAAAAGAGTAGGATTTATTGTTAATATTTGTACAAATACTATTTTTATACAATTAAAATGACAGAAATAACCTTCACCCACAGAAAAAAATTGAAAAATTATAATGACCATTGCTCCAGTTTACATTATTGTATTACATAGAATTGTATTACATAGACCGGGTTGGACCATTATAATTCACCATAATATTATTGATTATTATATAATTATAATGATATTACTTACTATAATAATAGTCTAATAGATGACATCATCATCATGAAATGGAAAATAATTTACTGTTAATACTTGTAAAAAAATTACCATTAAATGTCTTATCTCCACTATCCAGTGTAAATTACTGTGTAATCTTTCAAATTTCAAACTGTCAGATTTCAAAATGTTTTCTTCCTTGAAACACTTAGTAAAACAACATCATTATTACATATGCTTCCCAATTTTGGTAGTTTAATTGGCAATTCTTGCTTACTTTGTATACAATGCTATTTTAATAATGATAATAAGTACAATTTCTACTAAAATTGTGTTGTCTTGAACAACAAGGGTAAGCTTATTCCAGTACAACAAAGTAAGCTTACATGTACATAATAATTATTATACTCCAGTCTGCTGCTGTTACTCATTGTAATAGTCCATTGGCAACAGAACAGAATTGCCTAACTTGATACACAAAGAAATTATTATTGCAATTATAATTACATTTTGATATTGATACATTAAACCACTCTTTTTTATCAGCACTGAAATAATAGAGTGATTTTGTCAGGATAACATCCTACATGCTATGATTACAATGTGGAAGCTCAACAAGAATTTGCTATTATTTTAAGTGGACCTATATTTTTGAAGTCTTAGACCACTCTTAACATCACTCAAAATGGTGCCATTGCACCGTGAAAATTCAAACAAATTTCTTGCAGGCAGTTGGGCACATCCCCTCCCCACTGCTTTAATTTGTCATTAATAACAATTCACATAGCAATATTGCATGCTGCATGCACTAAGTCTGCAATAAATATTTTTGCCTTTGGGTTAATGACTGTTATTATCTATGCCTATAGATGACAGAATCCGCAGAATCCGACCTATGCTCGACTTTAAAACTGCATCCACAATAGCCACATCCATAGTTCATGCGAAACTTGATTACTGCAACTCTCTCTTCCTAAACATTGATATAACCCAAATTAACCGCCTCCAAGCTATCCAGAATGCCCTCGCCCGTGCAGTGACGAAAAACCCCAAACGTCACCACATCACTCCTGTCCTGAAATCACTTCACTGGCTCAAAATACCTGAACGCATCGAATACAAAGTCCTCTCACTCACTTACAATACACTTCAATCATCCCAGCCGTTCTACCTTCGTCAGTTGTTCACCATCCAGCCCCCTCGTTCAACACGCTCCTCATCCTCCATTACACTGCTTCGCCCTCCCATCACTTCATCACTGAAATTTGCAAACCGCTCCATAGCCATTGCCGTTCCACCTCTCTGGAACAAGCTTCCGCCAGCACTTCGGCAAACTTCCGACCCATCATACGAACTCACCAAAACTCCACCTCTCGCTATCTCCCCACAGGTCTTTCACTCAAAACTGAAAACATTGCTCTTTCACAAATCCTATCCTGATTCCTCCTCTTCTCATCACATCCCTCGTCATTTCAATTCTAAACATCACCCACCTTAGCCGTCCATCTATCTGCCTGCCTGACTCTCCGGACTTGACCCGCTGCCTATCGATTTTGTTTTGATTGAGCGCCTGTGAATAAGCTGGTTCCCGCGACTTGGCTTTTGTGGGCGCTGTAGAAGTTTCGAGATTACGATTACGATTACTATGGGATCATTCAAGTGGAGGTCAATGGCTTGTGATTATATCAACCTGGAAAAGATATCACTGAAAGAAAATTTTAATATCCAGGATTTCATGTATAAGAAGTAACCTGCTTATAACCATTGCACTAAAAACAGTCAGTTTGTGTAAATTTCCAGTTCAATTGGATGTCACATAATAGGCCTACCGTGTGGAATGTGGATCGTTGTGAGTGTTTACAGGATGAACTCTCATGTCCTTTGGTCCGCTTTCACCGTCTCCTCAGTTCTCAAGAAAGCCCAATCATCAGCTCTACTGTAACCCACACTTATACCTCTCCTCCAACTGCTGCATGCAGTCAGCCCCTTCTAATATATCTTTCTGCTGTGTTCTTTCAGTTTCAGAACTTCCCGCTCATTGTCCTATGCCGGCTACTTGCCCTATAGAGGTCGCCGGTGTTGAGAGGCGAATCCACTCCATCTCCCGGTCAGACGGGGTGGGGTGCTTGTAGGCCTAGGCTCAGAGGGAGAATCATGCCTCAGATGCCTGACTGCTTCATGTTATAACTGGGTATTGCTCGGCTTGCACTACATGTGTGGCTGACAGGACCCACACATCTGGTGACCTTATACTGACCTGGGACTTTATATAGGGGGAACAAGCTGTACGTCTTTCCAGTATCAGCCTGAGCTCATTCCCTGTGCAGATAATATCACAATATACACATAAGTTGATATATGTATCTGTGGCTATGATGAACTGTGCACTGTGTGCAGCTCGAATCTGCCCTCACATACAAAATTACACAGGCTGTGAAGACACAGGCCATTTTGGTATTTTGAACAACGTGTGGCGTTGCAAAGCAATGCAAAATATGTCATGTGTAAGAACAATCGGTCAAATTCAGGGGGGGGCAAATGCCCCCCCCTGCCCCCCCCCCCAAATGACGTCCCTGCAGAGTGAGATATCGTGTCTTTCTCATATGGACATTCCTCGAATCATCTTTCTCATTAATCACGAATGATGAACGCACTTCAGTTTTTTGTCGTTATTGATGCATAAGCATACCTCATTACATTTCGTGCCAGATAGACTCCGTTCGAATGGTAGGTGTTTAATTATAGACATCTCTGGGGAGTTACCTCACCCTAAGAATGACATTCTCTCCAGAAAAATTTGAAAGGCGTTTTAAAATGTATATGCATTGCATTTCCCCATCTCAGAAAGGATGACACACGTAACAATTCCCCTCCCCCCAGAAAAATCGACAGCTCTTGTTTACATGTATATATGTAAAATTGGCCATGCCAGAATAATTCAATGGAACTACATCAATTCATTAAAATAAAAAGGCATCGAATTGCGACCAAACACACACAAAAAGTCGTCGGAAAAAGTTCCCGGTCAAAGGGTATCATGACTATCATCAGTGTACGGGTCCGCATTTGCCGTCCGCCCAAAGCGGCCATTTATCCGCCACCTTCCCCCCCCCCCCACTACACACAGAAATGTGAAATCACCCTTCCCCGCCAAAGCAGGGGACTATATTAAATACTAGTAGATGACAATGCATAATTTTCGTCACAAATCAATTAGGCTGCTAGTATCTTTGGTAATCTGTTTTCAGTACATTGGTCTGTTTACTATGACATTGCTTCGACCAATTACATGGATAATGGCTACCACGATTGAACCTGACTATAATTAAGCTACCCATACATGTCAAAAATAGACTTGGCTTCAAGTTACTCTTAATTATTAAGTTACCCACGTAGCATGGGGCTTTGTGGGGGGGATGCACCGGGATATAGCATTTACGTGCTTCGCTGTGGCATGGAAGCTTAACTTGAAGCCTGGGGCAATATTTACTGTAGCCTTTTAGTACCACAGTACAGCAATTCCGCTACAATAAAATGCCCCATAGTGCAACTTCTGCATTTTGTCATCCTGTTTTCTGAACCGTTATTTAGAGATAATCAGGGTCTGTGATTGTCGTCGGTGCATTTGTAACAACGCATGACTGTTATGTAACGGCACCTTAGAATTATTGTCTTTGTCATCTTGACTATTATTATCATGTTTATTTTGATTATTATTATTATTATTATTATTATTATTATTATTATTACTATTATTATTATTATTATTGCTACTACTACTACTACTTCTACTACTGCTGCTACTACTACTACTACTACTACTACTACTACTACTACTACTACTACTACTACTACTACTACTACTACTACTACTGCTGCTGCTGCTACTACTACTACTGCTACTGCTATTAGTCTAATGCTTAGAGCCCATGAGACCACTTTCTATTCCTCTCAAGAATGTTCTCTTTAGCCGGTGTTGGGTCGGGAGCGCTTCTGAGTAGATACTCCTAGAGAAGCTATATAAGTCACTGGAATGAGCGAATGAAAGAATAGTAGTAGTACTGCTACTGCTGCTACTACTACTGTTGTTATTGTAGGGTCTCATTGTGGACCAGACAATAGAGAAGGTGTCATTCTGTGCACCGGACCGTAACAATGACAAGGGCTTTGCGTACATCTGCCGTGACGGTACGACTCGTCGATGGATGTGCCATGGATTCCTCGCTCTCAAAGAATCTGTAAGTGTTAGTATTATTATTGTGCTAGATCTTTATACAAATAATTATTATCTGTCCACACTTTAATATTAGTAGTTGATCCGCTGAGTGAGGGTGGGTGAGGAGGGGGATTTGGGGAGGGGCGAGTGGGTGGTGAAGTTTTCCCGAAAACACAAATTTTACGGAGGTCGGAGTGTGGTGGGGTGGGGTGGGGAAGGGGGGTCTGGGGAAGAAAATTTTCCCCAAAACCCAAATTTCACGAGTGGCATACCGGTTGAGGTCGGAGTGTGGTGGGGTGGGTAGGGGCGGTGGGTGGTGGTGGTGTGGGGCTTGGGGTGGGATGGGGGGTTGGGCTGGGGAGGAAATTTTCCCAAAAACCCAAATATCACAGGTGGCATACCGGTTGAGGTCGGAGTGTGGTGCGGTGGGTAGGGGCGGTGGGTGGTGGTGGTGTGGGGCTTGGGTGGGGGTTGGGCTGTGGAGGAAACTTTCCCAAAAACCCAAATTTCACAGGTGGCATTCAGGTTGAGGTCGGAGTGTGGGTGTGGTGTTGTTGTGGCCAGAGCGGTTCGAATCCTAAATTTCCCGGGCAACACCGGGTACCCAAGCTAGTTGTTAATAATAGTAATAATAATTTTTTTTAAATAATAATATTATTATTATTGTTGTTGCTGCTGTTTTTGTTGTTGTTATTTTTATGCCCCAGGGTACAGGTGATCATTTGAGGACTTAAATACTAATTACGGTAGAGAGAAGCATCTAGAAACGACCGCTATTCGGCATCATCATCCCCACCATCATACCTCCTCCTCCTTCACCTCCTCATCCCATTCTCATTCTCCAACTCTGCACTCATCTTTTGATCCAGTTTGATGCATCTATTAGGACGAATCTTTGCATAAATCTTCGATGGAACAGCCATCATCATCAGATGGCTTTGATGTTGAGAGATACTTGTCTCGACCACTCAGATCCATCGCCCTCTGCTCCTCTCACCAAACTGCTGCCAAGATTTATTGCTCTGATTCCCATTGTCGTGCGCCATTAATTTCTCTCATACCGTGGAAAACACTTTCGTGGACTCTGCTGGTTCCTTGTCTGTAAACACCTTAACCCTTTATCGACCGCTGCATAGGTTTTCCCATGCGTTAAAGTTCACACTCGTCATCGCATGGTTAATCGAAGTGTTGTTGTTCTCTGAGCATCTAAGATCTTTTTCGGAGATATATGCTGGTTCCAGATTTCAACGTGAGGCGCCTTATAGCATGCCGTCTCAACATGAATTTGGATCAGTTCGATTGCAATTGTCTTGTATGGTGCTTTGGAATGGCACTTAAAACGGTGCTAGCGTAATCGTAATCATGAATATTTATAGCGCCACTTGAAGAGAAACTCCTCAGAGGTGCTCCCGACCTGACAGCACCAAACCACAATAAGAGAAAATGGTTTTAAAGCACTCGCGGAAAAGGGGCAAAGAAAGACAATGAAGTTCATTACGGAGGCTGCTAGGTAACTCATACCAGACAGATGGACAGACCAGAGTGAAACTTTTATGTAGAACTGTGGATGTTCGAGCCGCAGCAACAACCAAGTCATCTTGCTATAATTGTCTTGATGCAACTTTCTTCATTTCACGAAGGTGCTAAGCTTCCACCCATTCGCACTGGTGTTATACTTTGACGATGAGAGTGTAATAAAAGTGACTGCAAGACCAATGCTGCGCATCACTAAGGTGTTAAATCAGTTAGATATTGTGGTGTGAAGTACTTAGGAGGTGCTATCGCGTCGTAATGCTTCTTTCCTCACTATATACATCTTTCCTAATTTCATGGAGTTGCACCACAAGTAACATGCTTCCACACATCATCCCTACTCAAGACCATTTCATTCTAGACATATCTCTTCTCTAAGATACTAAGGCGTAGTATATCTCTGACTGATTGTGTGTTTATATTTGTCAAGGTGCCCTTGTAACGGCGTGTGGTTTTATGGCACCATAGAAATTGTCGTCATTATTATTATCATTGTCGTCATTATTATTATCATTATCATTATTATTATTATCATTATTATTATTACTATTATTATTATTATTATTATTACTATTTTTATTATTATTACTATTATTAATATGTGTTATGTGCTTGCTTTGTACTTCAATGATTACTGGGTGGCCCTTTTAGCGGGATTTTCCATCCCTTCTGGGTCTCCCCTTGATGACCACTAATCTATTCAATACATTTTTTTGCTGCTATAATTGTTCATGTGGTGGTTTCATGAAATAAAAGATTGATTTATTGATTGATTTGATTCAATATTATTAATTATTATGACTATTATCATTTTTATATTTTTTATTCAATTCTAACTACTGCTATAAACACAGTCCAGAATGGCCTTATTTGTCTATTTCCTGACTGAATGCTGTGTTATTATTATTATTTTCTTGAATTAATCAAATTATAATTATTATCATCATAGTCACACTTGTTTTCGTGAGTTCTATCCAGTGTCCTGAAATACAGATTTAATAATTTCTGTATAAATTAATGTGTGTATAGTTGCGTGCGTGTGTGTGTGCGCGCGTGTGTGCGTGCGTGTGAGTGTGCGTGCGTGTGTGTGTGTGCGTGTGTGTGCGTGTGTGTTTGTGCGTGTGTTTGTGTGTGTGTGTGCGTGTGGGTGTCGTTCTTTACGCAATCCTTTTCGTCGTCGTGTTCTGCGTTGTTTAGGGCGAGAGACTGAGTCATGCGGTCGGCTGTGCATTCACGGTCTGTCTGGAGAAGAAGCAGGCGAGGGAGAAGGAGAAGGTGACGGTGACCTTCAACGAGAACGGAACAAGCTTCACAAGAACGGGGTCGTTTCGACAGACGACTCTGACGGAAAGACTGGCCGATCCTCAGAGCGCCATTATCGCCGGTGGGTGTCTGGGTGATTGATTGCTGCTTCACTGGCCAAGTATTCTATGCTATGGGTTGCATTGCTTGAAGGCTTGGTGCGTATAGTGCAATCATAGGCTGCGGTCTCATGGGCCGCTGTGTTATAAACGTGAATATACATGCGCATAATTATGTTTTAGGTGCATTTATGGAGTTACTGACATGTATACAGGCATGCCTATTGCCTACATACACACATGCATACTTCTATACATGCAAACATACATACATACATACATACATACATACATACATACATACATACATACATACATACATACATACATACATACATACATACATACATACATACATACATACATACATACATACACACAATACATACATACATACATGCATGCATGCATACGTGCGTATGTACGTACGTGCATACATACATACATACATACATACATACATACATACATACATACATACATACATACATACATACATACATAGTACATACATACATACATAAATACATACACATATTTTTACATACATACATTCATGGACATGTGTGAAGGTGTACATGAATAAGCAAGGCATGCACATAATCATGGGGGTATACCGGTGCAAACCACTCAAAAATGCATTAAGTCTACTATTATTAAATACAAAAAAACTGTATACAAATATGACCATGTCAAATGAAAACCTGTGAAAATTTAATCACCCCATCTGAGATACTTTCCTGTCTACACCCCTGAGGTCTTTGCTAAGTCATCATTTTCACTGAATCTACCTGCCGTGTTTCTGTGTGTATCCCTAAAATAACAGCAAAAACCACGACTTTAGTTCATTAGTGGAAGATGTGAGTATAATATAATTATATCATGTGCCACATGGCTAAACAGATTACAGTGAGCTTCCAGTTGAGTTCAGGGTAGCTGCATTGGTATGGCGATGTTGTCCAGGCCTTGCCCCAATTCACCTCAGAGAGCTATGCAGCTTTACATTGTGTATCCAAGGGTGTCGTCAGCTACGCTCTGCTGATAGGGGAGTCCTCTTAGTTCCTTTTGCTCGTACTACTACCATGAAGAATCGAGCCTTTTCTGTGGTTGGACCAGTGGTCTGGAATGGCCTTCCTTTTGAGCTACGCCTACACCCTGGGACTCTACCAGGATCCTTCCTTACTAAACTTAAAACTGTTCATTTCAGGCGCACTAGAATCGGGAGCGCCTCCGAGTAGTTTTTTCTTGAAGGAGCGCTCTATAAATGTCCGAATGAATGAATGAATGAATACATTCATTCATACATACATACATACATATATACAAACATACATACATACATACATGCATGTATACATACATACATACATAGTTACATACATACATGCATACATGTTTTTACCACTTTGGTCCATGCTTTCATTTGCTCCAGAATTGACTACTGTAATTCTCTTCTAATTGGTCTTCCCAAGGTTCGACTCTCACCTTTGCAGTCGGTCCTTAATGCGGCCGCCAGATTAATTGCACGCCTTCCACGCTACTCTCATATCTCTACTTTTATGTTTGAGCAGCTCCATTGGCTTCCTCTAACTGCGCGCATTAAGTTCAAAATTCTCATTTTGGTCTCTAAAGCACAACGGGGTCTTGCTCCAAAATATCTAACCAATGGAATTCGCAGGCCAGTTTCAGCCTCCTCACATCGTCCACTCCGCTCTTTAAACAGATTTGAACTTCTAGTACCTCCTACTAGAACGGCTATGGCTCAGTCCCGTTCCTTTACATCAATTGGCCCCTCTCTTTGGAATACGCTCTCTCCTTCTATTCGATCTCAACTTCTGACAGGTAATCCCTCCTCCTCATTTTCTTTTCTTAAAACCTATTTTTTCTCTCGTGGCCTTGCGCACTGGGAGCGCCTCTGAACGGTTCACCCTAGTAGAGGCGCTTTATAAATGTTTTTATACAATACAATACAATACATACATACATACATACATACATGCGTGCATGTATACATCCATACATACATATAGGCTACATGCATACATGTATCCCTAAAATAGCAGCAAAAACACGACTAGATGTCATTAGTGGAAGATGTCAGCTAAACATTCCTCATTGCTTTCGTCACACACACACAGAACCCGTTCCCGTTAAGAAGACGGAGAACCTATTCGAGGTCCAGCGACCGAGGGCGTCCGTCGACATGATGCAACGGCAGAACTCCTTCCGTGGCTTTTCCAAGCTCGCCGAAACGTCGCCCTTCAAGCGTCAGATGTCGCTGAGGCTTGATGAACTGACGGCCACCACGGATCGACTGAAACGATTCGCAGACGAGGATGGGGGTGGTGGCGGAGGAGGGGGAGGCGGGGGTGGTTTGGCGACGGTCAACGCCGCGCATTCAGCGCACTCCGCCAGTAAGTTATTATTCTTATTACCATTATTATTATTACTATTATTACATAAATTCTTACTCGTGCAGGGTCACACCATAGTATATATCATATTCGTTTAATCCATGAAAAAAGAGCAGGTTGACACACCGCAGCCTGGTAGGCTACATAGTGACATTAAGAGATAATACAAACATGAAATTAAAGCGTATTTCTAAATAGATCATTGTGAATCTGAGGCGTGAAAGTTAGCTGTTTACTTGCATACCGCTTAGTGGAGGGATTATATTCGATGCAGTGATTGATTGATTGATTCTGGGAATTTATGTAGTGCATTATAATTATAGAACATGCTTAGATGCGCTTTCTACCAACGATGCCATTTAAATTGTCGTCCTTACAATTGCACAGAAATTGCGATGGTAACAGTAGGCATTATTGAACTTTTTATCGAACTTTGATTCTGCTGTAAAGCTCTCTTCTGAGTCGCACATGTAGGCTACATGTATAATAATTGTACAGAGTTAGGAATGCAGACTCTTGTTTCACAATTACCCTACGATGTTTACTGCTTTTTTCCAGTTAGTCCAATCATGGAGGCTTCACCGATGACGGATCCGACGGACTCCATTTCGCAGATGTGTCAACAGGTGACACATGGTCTGTCGGCCCTCACGTCCGATGACCCGTTCCTTGTTATTCCGTCTGTCGCCCAGCTGGGAACCCAAGGAACTGGAGGAGGAGGTGGAGGGAGTGGCGGAGTAGGTGCTCCAGGTCATGCTGCTGGTGTTAGTTCGTCGGGGTCCAAGACTGGCACTCCTCGCCATTCGGTCCTAGTCAATGCTTCTTCTAATGCTGCTTCTATTTCGGGTAAGCACTACGTTGATTGCAAATGCATGCTTAGTATAGTATCACTAGACATTTAGATAGCAGTGCTCATTCTTCTCTCTGCAAAATTCCCATTGTTTTCCTTCTCTTCTAGTGTGCGGGATCTGGGTGTAGTACTTGATAGCTCACTTACCTTTACTGAGCATATTTCCAATCTGACACGCTCATCATATTTTCACTTAAGACGCCTCAGAGTCATTCGTCGCTCTGTCTCCTCCTCCATCTTCACTACCTTAGTTCATGCTTTCATATGTTCTCGTATTGACTATTGCAATTCTCTTCTCATTGGTCTTCCTAAAGTTCGTCTTTCACCGATTCAGTCAGTTCTCAACTCAGCTGCTAGATTAATTGCCCGCCTTCCCAAGTACTCTCACATCTCTACCTTTATGTTTGATGAACTTCATTGGCTTCCTCTACGTGCTCGCACACAGTTCAAGATCCTCACTCTGATCCTAAAGTCTCAACGGGGTCTTGCCCCAAAATATCTGACTAAAACCTTACTTCGTCCTCACTCAGCTTCCTCCCACCGTCCACTTCGCTCATCCAACAGACTTGACCTATTGGTTCCCCGGTCTAGAACTGCTATGGCTCAGTCTCGATCTTTTGTCTCAATTGGTCCTTCTCTCTGGAATTCTCTGTCTCCTTCTGTTCGCTCAACTCTTCTGTCTGTCAGACTCTCCTCTGCTCTGTCTCTTCTCAAAACCTGCTTCTTCTCACGGGGCCTTGCGCACTGGGAGCGCCTCTGAACGGTTTACCCTACTAGAGGCGCTTTATAAATGTTTAAATACAATACAATACAATTGCTCAAAGCGCACAACAAATTGGAGGTCATCTCTGCGCTAGAATAGGGATTTCTTGGTTGTGGGTCCCTTGGTTTGGAATAGACTGCCACCCTTTGGTGGCCTGCGTTCCCTTCCACAAGACTTGTCTTAACTCTGTTCATAATAAACAAACTATTCAGGACTTTGCTCTTTTGCCGAGCCTGGGTCTGTTTGTATGCGCACTTGTTATAGTGCCCCTTCAAGCTCTCTACTCAGAGGCGCTTCCGACTGCAGAGCGGACACTGCATCAGAGTTTCACGCCGAAGCGCTGAACAATTGCGAGTGAAGCACTTGCCCAAGGCCGATATGCGGCGACTTGAGGTGGATTCGAACCTCGAACCTTCCGACGTGAAGGCAACGACGCCACCACTACACCACCGCGCCCCACAGGAGCGCCTCTGAGGAGAAGTATTGAACAGGTACTATAGCAATTTATGCGAGAAATAAAAAAAATTTCTCAGATGCTCATTTCTGGCTTCAGTGACTGTAGTTGTTTTCTTGTTCTTTCACCCAGCAGAGCCAATCCGCCAGACAAACCCGTGGTCTTCGCCCGCGACGCATTCAAAAGTCTCCGATGCTGATTTCTGGCTTCGTTCCTCCGCCAGCATCGTCGGTGGAACCAGGAACCCGGCTACGGTTCCACCGCCCCAACCGTACGTCGCCAACGGCATCATGCCGCAGTCGAGTCCGTACTCCGGTTTCACGGGTCCATCACAGCGACCATCATACGCCGGCGGAGATCAGCACTTCAGCGTTGTCCAGAGGGCGCCACATCTGACGCACATACGTGCTCACAGTGTGGACTCATCCAATGCTTACTCCAGTCAGCGTTCGGTTAACCACCAGTCGGGCTACCATGCTGCTGTGGGTGCCCAGCGTCAAGGTAATGCAGCGTTCGCGGGTCAGAACAATTTTACCGGGATGTGGAACACTGCAGCGACGCCGAGCGCGGTTGGAATGCCCGGGGCGGGTCAGCCGGCGCATGATCCATTTGATGCGGCATGGGCTGCCAAGGTCGCGGGCAGAGATACGAATCCATTCCATTCAATCGATTCTTCGAGTAAATCCTTTGAGGTTAAGCTATAGTTTGTATCGTTGGGTGATTCTAATGGTTGCACGCACGCACAGGTGATTAAGAGGGTTACACTGTACAGAAGGTGGTTTGAAGCAGGTGGCTGAATATATAGTCTGATGAATGACGTTATGATGAGAAGAGGGTTGACCCTATGATGACGTCATGATGAGGAGAGGTTGACCCGATGATGACGTCATGTAATTTGGTCTCTAGTTTCAGACGTTGTTTTATGAAGAAGTATTCGCTGCTGTCTCCGTTGTTTTTCTTTGTTATCAGTTACACGTGCGTGTACAATGTACAACTGTACATGTTCTGTTGTCATTTTCACTTGACGTCTTTCCCTTACGATAGCAGCCACCACAATGATGTAACATTTAGACAATGAGAATTACTACTAGACATACATGTATTATTATTATTGGTTTAGAGATTGTTGTTCATGATCCCAGCAAATGGAAGTTGTTGCAATTCTGGCCTAGCAGCCTTCACATAGATAACAATTATTTTCATAAGTTGAACACCTTGTCGTATATATGAGTACTGTGCCCCTTCAAGATTCCAACTCAGAGGTGCTCCCAACTACAGCAGCTACACTGAAGCAGAGTTTCATGCCGAAGCGTATGAGCAATTGCGAGTGAAGGACTTGCTCAGGGTACCTACACAGTGGCTTGATGTGGATTCGAACCCGCAACCTTTTGGCTCCAAGGCACCAAACATAGGGCCTACGCCACCATGTCCACCGCCATACTAACTTGACATTTAAATATCTGAGATTTTCCAATTGATCAGGATAAAACCATTGCTTGAAAAATCATTACTATATTTTGCAATGGAAATTCACCAGAATTGTTAACTGCCATATATTTCTGGAATTCAACAACCCGTAAATTTTATTCTCTAATTTAAAGCAAATACTACGTGCCATGGCTTTTGTGATGTGGTATGGTCGAACAGGATTTTATTAATCCAGCACATTTTTACCATTTCTTTTCTTTTTTCTGATTTTCTTATTGTTGGTGACTATAACTTGAAGGTGTTTTTAGAGAGATATTGTTTTGTTTTGCAGTGGATTTAACTTACATTCCCTATACAACTACCGTATTCATTAAGCATATCAAAATAGTTCTGTACACAGGGCATAAAGTGTGACTGGACTGTCATGGACGGCGTCCATACACTTACTTTCAAATATGAATGCTGTCCTGTCAATTATTAGGCCAGCACAGCCTGGAAAGGTAAGAAGCAACCAGGCACTTGTTTTTCCACACTTTAAGCACTGTCTGTACATGCATACAGAAACATGTTTACATGTTCAATGTATCATTAGGCCTAAGAGTAAATTAGGAAAGACTTATAAATCTTGGTTCCGATTTCACAAATTCAGCTGGAGCAATTGAGAACCATTTCAATTGCTTCAAAATAGAAATCATTCATATAGACAAGCAATTCTATTGCATCGCAATAAAAATTTTATTCAAGCGTTCAGGTTCATGAACAAAGTAAATTTGCAGCTATTTAAGACTTAATTTGTCTCAGCCACTGAAACTAACTTGTATTAAACAGTTTTAAAGTTTATAATTTTGCATTTAAACGTCACTTTTTCTGTAAATGCAAATGGCTTTTGTGTGACCATAGTTGAAATCAGTTTCCTTCAAATTTCAACATTAGGTTGATTTGCTTTTGTAGTGGTGTATCCGCATACATGGAATGCAATGTTATTTACATTGGCTTGTTGTTAAGAAGTTGTATGCGCGTTGATGTTGCCGATAAGACACAATGTACGAATGCTAGTAGTAACTAAGTGAAGTCTTGCTGGCAGGACTGCACCTTTATCACTCAAGGCGCTAATTATCCTGTTTCATGAATGGGAAGCAAACTTTGTCTTGTAACTGCAACAAGTAAACTAGCTAAATTTTACTGTCTCTGATCAGAATGTAAGCTAAGAATGTTGGTAAGTGTGCATGTAGAAGAATTTTGTGTGTGCATGCGCGTGTGTGTACTCATTGTATGTGCATAAGCTGACAAATGACAAACCTGGTACATTGAGATGGGCAAAATAAACTTTACAAAAGTAAGACTAAAAGGGAGCAATGAGTAATTGAATTTGAATCGATAGTTATGCTTCAGTAACGTGTTTATAAAGAACTCTTGAGACAACAAAGTTCCTATCATCTTTACACGGAAGTTCAAATCTTGGAGACTTCATCTTCGTTTCTTGCGTTGCGGTATAATCGCAATGTTTCAAGTGGGGTCAAAGCCAGTGGCGTAGCCAGGAATTTATTGTTTTGGGGAGTTGGGGGTTTATGGCCTGGTCGGATGGCCTTCCTGACACCAACCCAACAGTATTACAGTAAATAAAAAGGAAATAAAGTAACAAAGGGAATAAAGAAAAAACAATTGTCACTACAAGCAATTGTTTTGTTTTTCTTATTTAAGTGGATAAATAGCCTTTGAAAAAACTTTTTCTAAGCCAGTGGGTTTTTTTAAACTCCACTTGGCTATGCCACTGGTCAAAGCTGTCGTCACAGAAGTCGAATTTCTGTATAAATACTGTATTAGAGGTTGTTTGGTGAAATAGCATGTGCAATGTTATTGTGGGTGCAACATCGTTTCACTACTTGCCTTGCACAAGTATTTTTATTCATTGCTGTTGCATTACAGCCAGCAGAGTCCAATAGTGCAGATGACTGCTCTGATGAATGCAAGACTTCTTAACGAGTTCTATATAATTAAATGCCAACACTTTTTTATGATTGCGTAGTTTTACATTTATGTGATACATCTTCGAACCTTTCACAGGTACTGGAAATGGCTATTTAACACGTCTACAATCATGAGTTAAATGGTTAAAATGAGTTGAATTGCTTTAGCTGTATCTGGAAGAAAAATCACGATTTTCAGTGGGACATTGTCCCACTATAGTTTGTTGTTCCAAAACAATGTTTTTGTGTATAAATAGGAATGATCTGGCATTAATGAACATGTAACTTTTGTTTTCCTTAAAACTGCTGAAGTCAACTGTTGTCACAGATTAAATTTATGGCGAAAATGAATTTTTAAACGAGCTCTTATATGTTTTTCAGTAGCTGTTACAAATATTCCTCAACTCGCACATATCAGAGTCAGTTAAAACTAAACAATACCAACAAACACAATCATAGCAGATGATGAAAAGTTTCCCCCCAAAAAACCTCTTTTTGAACAAATAATTTTTATTTTGTTAGTTAAACAGTTGAACTTACTTATCTCAAAGCTATTGTTAAACTATCAATACTGTTTTCCTCCTTTCTGAAAATTCTAACTTCATTCAATTCTGACCAGATATTTATTTCAAATTAACCCTTTAACGACCAGAGTTGCATGTTGTCTCCCATGCCATTTTAGTACACGCTGGTCGGTAAAGCGTTAAGAAATTCTGCTACTGGAGCAACTTTAGATAACTTCTAAAGCATCTTCATTCTTATTCTTTCTCACATAATATATATATATAATTATGTATATATAATTTACTGGTAAGAACATACAAAAACTAGAATGTACATATTAGCGCAACTCTGTGGCCTGTCGCTTTCAAGGTGTGTTTCAAACCAGAACACGGTAGATCCGAACCGCAATTACACCTCTATCTACGTTTCTATCCACATATTCTTGCCCATCGTGGCACCAAAACGCTGACAAGTTTCTATACAGATCGCACATCCGAAAACTTACACTGTGAGTTACTAAATGCCTGAACGTTAAAAACTTAGAATCATACAATCGGCAATTTTGTGTGCCAAAAAAAGAATTCTTCAACGACAAACGTCATTGGCGGTTAAATCTAATAATTAATAATAATAATACAGTGGCAGCAACGCATTCAAGTAGAGAATTTATCACAAAAATTTTCCACCACGTCCACCCCCATCACCCGGAGGAGCTGTGCGGAATTTCTTAGTGGTGCTGAGGGAAAAAGGCTGGACTTCCACTTCCACCAAGTAGACCGATGCCGTATCCGTCGCCGTGGTCCACAGCGCCCTCCTCTCGGATTCCCCCGAGGCCCTGCAGACGTATGTTCTCTTGCTGACCGGCCCGTGGCGTAACGTTCCTCAGGTCGTTTGCTGGCACCGGTACGAGTTCCATGGAAGCAGCTGCCTGTCGGTGCGGATGCTGTTTTTCGTATTCTGCGAGCGCAGTGGCATCTGCTGGACACTCAAAGTGGACACAATGGAAAACCTGGAAGACAATGCATACCATACAATGTAAATGCACTGCCGTACCATGCAATGTAAATGCATTGTCTCCAGGAAGACAATGCATACCATGCAATGTAAATGGACTGCCGTACCAAGCAATGTAAATGCATTGTCTCCAGGAAGACTTATACAATGTAAATGCATTGTCTTTCAGGAAGACAATGCATACTATACAATGTAAATGCATTGTCTCCAGGAAGACAATGCATACTATACAATGTAAATGCATTGTCTTCCAGGAAGACAATGCATACCATACAATGTACCTAAATGCATTGTCTCCAGGAAGACAATGCATACCATACAATGTACCTAAATGCATTGTCTCCATGAAGACAATGCATACCAAGCAATATAAATGCACAGTGTGTTCTGTAATTACCGTATTCTTTTCAATTCAATTCCTGAAACAGCATAATTACAATCATTGCAGTAAACATAATGATTAATGTCATTTGTGGCTATCGTGTGAGATACCCAGATTGGATGGGCAATCCGCTAATAGGTACACCCAGCAATCATGTAAAACAAAAAAGCACAATAGCGCATGATGTCCAGTTACCTGTCAACAATATTGTAAATGGTAAACAAAACATTACATCTCATGTAAAATTGTAAATGCCTCTTGTTTATGCCCATACAGTAATTCCAAGTTGCTCCACCATAGCCTTTTTAACTTCTATGCTACTATGCTAAAAGGAATACCCTATAATTCTGCACCAACAGGAAAATAGCGAATTTTCATATCCTTTAGGGTTGTCCTGTTGACAACATCTGCAGATTCCTCTAGAACTTTCTGATTCATTTATAAATTTACCTGAGATTACTGTTGTTTCAAAAGTCAATAAACGTCTGATAGTTAACAATTCTAACACTATTCACAGATTCAATTCTAAACCAATCAGAGAAGACTTGGCATGAATGCAAATCAACGAAAGCTATAAAAAAAAATAAACGAGGAAGAATGTTACTGTCCTCACCTTCAGTCATCAAATAAAAATAATCACACAACACTGCAAAAGAATAAAAGCTAACAATGCACAGAGACAGTTTTCAAGCTTTTGTACCATTCATTCGTATACATGTGTGTACGTATATGAATATTTATATAGCGCCTTACAATATTGTTATCATTATTATTGACTTTTTATATAGCGCACCTTCAAGGTAATTCACCCAGAAGCGCTCCCACTCCAACAACGGCAAAATAAGGCAGTTTTCAAGCGAGAAATGAACATAGTGGTGTGACCTCTAGGCACAAGGCGGAGCGTGACAGGGAGTCCATTCCAGGTTCTAGGACCAGCCACTCACAAAGGCATTTATTTATCCAAACTTTACAAATGCAGGCTCACCTCGTTAGCCGTATTGTGTGTACCGACAATCTTGATAAAAGTTATGGGTCTTTTCTCGAAGATTAGTGTCTGCCACGACCGACACGCCTCCTGTGTCTTGTCGGCCACTCGTGTCCACCTCTGCTGGTCGTTCGACACTTCTACGTAGTAACTATAGCAACGGCCGTCGCAGTCCCACAGCAGAAGCCTTGCAAATGAAAAAGTTGAAAATTGTCATTCAGTGACCACCAAACATTACAGAAGTGTCCTACACGGGCACAGAATTCCCACTTCGTAAAAATAGGCTTCGGACTTTTCGTTTATGTTCTGTCCTTTAAACCTTTTACAGATGAGGAGACATACTAAAAACTACTATGAAAACAATAATTCGTGTTGTTAAAGTTTTACGCTAACACACCAGCAAGTGTTTAAAAATCCAACGTCTACATATTGGGAAACATGTTATGAAAGTCATGTCATTGAGAATTCCTTAGGCTCCACGTGTTTATGGGGGGACGCCTCGCTAGTTACTCTTCTCATTTACTGCCCATTGTTTTACTAACTGATGTAATACTAGCTCTGAATAACATTAACATCATATAAGCACGTTGTTGCATTTAATTCTGTCCAGCAAGCATTTTCCAAAAACTGTCTTAAACTCACTTGTTTAGAGCAGTGAGACAGCGTCTTTGTAAGCTACATAAAATGTGCTACATAAAAAACAAGCATGCACACACAAGACCCACTTCAAGAACCTACAATACACAATGATGACAAACGTAGTACTCAACCCCCCCTACCTCATGGACCCGATGATGTACGGCTGAGCCAACTGTACAACAATCGCCCCGCTGCCCAGCTGATGACACGTGTACCCAGAGTCCCAGTCGTAGTTTCGCGTGTCGCCGTTCAAAAGTGCGTTTCGACTTCGACTAACGCCTTCGATGACGCACGCACTCTTCTCAACCGTTGCCACGTTTTCGATTGGAACTAAAATCACAAACAGTAAAAATTAGCAATTTGCCTCGTCGTTCAGCACAGCAAATAGACAATGAAAACTTTTGAGTACTTTTAGATTATTCACTTTAAATGACTCATGGTAGATTATTCACTTTAAATCACTCATGTTAGACTATTCACTTTAAATGACTCATGTTAGATTATTCACTCTAAATTACTCATGTTAGATTATTCACTTTAAATGACTCCTGTTAGATTATTCCCTTTAAATGACTCATGGTAGATTATTCACTTTAAATTACTCATGTTAGACTATTCACTTTAAATGACTCATGTTAGATTATTCACTTTAAACGACTCGTGTCAGATTATTCACTTTAAATGACTCATTAATAATTTTCCTACAAATGCATTAAGAACCATATATATCCCACCTAAAATACCATCTTTCAGACTGCACAGTTTACTTGAAAAGGAACATTCGAACGAGACCAAGTGGAAAACACGATTGACGGTGTTGTGCGTTCCAACCACACGAACAAATCTAAGAAAAAGAAATCAAACAATGAATAGTCAAACAATGAATAGTCAAACAATGAATAGTCAAACAATGAATAATCAAACAAATGAATAGTCAAACAATGAATAGTCAAACAATGAATAGTCAAACAATGAATAGTCAAACAATGACTAGTCAAACAATGACTAATCAAACAATGAATAGTCAAACAATGAATAGTCAAACAATGAATAGTCAAACAATGAATAATCAAACAAATGAATAGTCAAACAATGAATAGTCAAACAATGAATAGTCAAACAATGACTAGTCAAACAATGAATAGTCAAACAATGACTAATCAAACAATGAATAGTCAAACAATGAATAGTCAAACAATGAATAGTCAAACAATGAATAGTCAAACAATGAATAGCTATATTCTTGCAGATACATATATGTACGCATAACACACATGAACATCCAAAAAACAACTCCCATAAAAGATTATGCCCAATTTACACAAATACAGTTTTCCATAATGCAAAATACATCGTAAGGGAGGTAGATTCTCACCTGACGACCCTCGCAGGAAATCGCAGGTTCTGCCACGATCGACAGAGATATTTCGAATGATCAACGAGCCGAACCCAATCCTTGTCGTCCAAAGATGCTTCGATGTAATACGAATAGGACCTGCAACGAACACACGTGAAAATAATAATCCGTTGCACTCTGGCACGTCACATAATTATCATCGCTCACTAACAGAACCATAGTTGTAAAAAACGTTTTTTTCCGTTTTTTTTCGCCAACTCTCAAGGATTCAGCTAACTAAAGTCATTATTTCATCGTTTAACATCATCATTTAAGAGATAGCCTGCGTGTAGTAGGTTCCTAATCAGTGTTTTCAAGGTTAAAATGCGGTTTTAGATGTAGCAAAGTCAAATTATTTTCCGTTTCCGTTTTTTAGTCGTTTTTTATTTTTTCGAAAAAAAACGACGTTTTTTACTGTTTTTTATTCTGTTTCCATCGTTTTTTACATCTATGAACAGAACGCATTTAAAATTCGTTCCTTCATTCTGAAACTTATTACAGCGCCCCTTCATGGAAACTACTCAGAGGCGCTCCCAACTCCAGCATCCCCAAAATGGACAGTTTTAAGTTCAGTGAGGATGGATTACGGTACTACCTGCCTAGAGCCCTAGGATGTAGGCGTGGCTCCAAACGAAGACCATTAATCCAATAACTAATGATTATTTGGGTATTTTGATCCAATGATCCAACTCAGCTGTGATGATTACATCAACCGTACACTGTTCGTGGAAGGAGACGGTGAGGGAGAGGACTGGTCACCCGCCTTCATATGCCGAGGTCAAGAAAATTAAGTCGCTAGCACTTCATACCTAGGGCTGTCTCAGGACTTCTAGCTTAAGGAACTGCTCTTCTTCTACTCGATCCAACGGCAAATATGAATTAACCTGCGTATTTTTAATTGATGCCAAACCTCATGTCTCTGTCCCACAGTAGCATCTGAACGGTGTTGATAATGCACGGCATGCCCAGCTTCACGACGATTCCCTGTCCATGGTTGTCGTCGATCGGATGTCGCGAAAATCCTCGATCGAGATCGTACGACGTAACGTCACCGTCAAGCAACGATGACTTCATCTCACCGTGCAGGACCTGCGCGCCGTGACGAATGGCTGCAACGTTCTCCTCGGGCACTGGAACATACGCACAATTTTCAGTTATACAACGCACGACTTTTTGACCGGGCTTGGGTCAGGAGCGCCTCTGAGTAGATTCCTTGAAGGGGCGCTATATAAATTACATAGATAGATAGATAGATAGACTTACAGACCGACAATCTACGACTTGCAGTCCGACAATGTATGACTTACAGTTCGACAATCTACGACTTGCAGTCCGACAATGTATGACTTGCAGTCTGACAATCTGCGACTTGCAGTCCGACAATCTACGACTTGCCAGTCTGACAATCTACGACTTGCCAGTCCGACAATCTACGACTTACAGTCCGACAATCTATGACTTACAGTCCGACAATCTACGACTTGCAGTCCGACAATCTACGACTTGCAGTCCGACAATCTATGACTTGCAGTCCGACAATCTATGACTTACAGTTCGACAATCAACGACTTGTCAGTCTGACAATCTACGACTTTAATTCCGACAAACTACGACTTGTCAGTCTGACAATCTACGACTTGTAGTCCAACAATCTACGACTTTAATTCCGACAAACTACGACTTGCCAGTCTGACAATCTACGACTTGTAGTCCAAAAATCTACGACTTATAGTTACACTTGCAATTTGATAGTACACCTACAATACTACTCTCATATTTCTACCTTCATATGTTTGAACATCTTAATTGACTTCCTCTAACTGCTCGCATTAATTTCAAAATAATCATATTGGTCTCCAAAGCACAGCGGGGTCTTGCCCCTCCCCAAATATCCAGCCGAAGCAATACTCCTATCAGCCTCCTCGCATCTTCCACTTCGCTCTTCAAACAGTTTTGATCATCTAGTTCCTCGTGCTAGACCACACATGGCTCACGCCCAATCCTTTTTCTCCAATTCGTCCCTCTCTTTGAAATACGCTTTCACCATCTACTCCATTTCAAATTCTGGTTAGTAATCCCTCCTCATTTTCTTTTCTCAAAACCTTTTTCTTCTCTAGTGGCTTTGCACACTTGGAGCACCTCTGAATGATTCACGATCATTCACCCTATTTGAGATGCTTTACACATGCTTTAATACAATACAATATTTATTTACAGTACACGATCGAGCACCCCAGGGCTTTTTTAACGTGCAGTTGTACACAAACTGTGCAGTTCTAAATGGATTTGTGCAGTTGTAGAAGCACTCATGTACAGCTAAAACTATAGCAAAAAGGTCTTTGTCCTGCGACTGGAAGTACTTTACCATGGAGGATGTGAAACAAAGGAAGAGGTTGTGCAGTTCTAAAAATTCCTTAAAAACAGCCCTGGAGCACCCTATAATATTCACGCAACTCACTAAGAAATCCTCGATAGTTGAGTTCCATATCCCGACTCTCTGTCTTCACTTTGATGGCATCCAGGATTGTATCCGCGGAGACGAGACTAGAAGCGCGAACGACATTCAGAAGGTCGTCCAGAGTGATCAGCTGAAATCGGATGGCAGCCATGGCCGACTTGGCCAGCTGTACGTCGCCGTTATGCTCCGCCCACGTCTGGACCGCCTTGAAAATGTCGATTTCTGGAGCACAGAACGAATCGCGGGAGATGAGCTCGTGAAGAGCGCTCTGAAAACAGGAATGTCCAGAAGACAAGGAAATAACTCCAAATCAACACAAGTCGTATCGAGAACGTAAAAGTAAAAGGTGCATAGTCATCGAGAGGAGTTTGAAAAATGTCAATATAATAAAAAAGGATTGGCAATCATCTGAATATATTAATCTCATTGTCATAGGAACCTTATGACTGCATTTTCTGCTTGATTGTCTAATTTCTAAGATGCCAAAGCTGCACACTAAATAACAAAAACACTGTTAGATACCTTGGTGCACTGATCCATGCAAGAAGGTAACGTATTTTATCATCTATTCACTGGTGCAAATTCGCGTAAATTTATCGTTTTTCCTACGCAATTTCCTCAAATTTTCGGCGCAAATTTCTGGTGGGCCTATCCAAGACAACAGGCAACCGTACAGCTATCCAGGGCATTTAAAACATCGGCAAGCAAACAAACGAAAACATGACATGTGTTGACCCTTTATTGACCAAATTGTAGTAAAAAATCATATATGCTCAGTCGATAAAGGGTTAAACCTCTGGTCACTCACCACCGACAGAGTGAGAAAGGATTCGCTCTGTAGAATATCGGCCGCGTTTTGATCCATGAACTCGCAGCACTTGTCGCACAAGCCGCGCAGGCTGTACATGCTGGCCATGTCGAATATCAGACAGACGTTCGAATTGTTGAGCTTCTTCTTGAGGAACTCGGACATAGCCGTCTGCAGGTCCAGGAAGCCATACTTGTGCGCCAGGCCGAGGACCTCTAACAGAACCTCTTCCTGTTCGTCAAACATAAAATTACCACTGTAACTGGGTATCAATTAACCGTTTACCGACCACAGTGTAGTAAATGATATGGAAAATAGATTCCCTCAGTGACAAGGCGAACCGATGTCATGCACTCATTCAGCAAATTTATCCTGAGAATTTATACAGTGCCTTTTCAAGAGACCTACTCAGAGGTGCTCCACCAAAAAAGTCAGATTTGAGTGACTTATAAAAAGCAGGCGAGTTTAGCCTAAGTATCAATCACAAGGCTATGGGAGACCATTCAGGAAATGTTTCAGTAACAAGGTGAACAGCTGTCATGCACTCGTTCATTCATTTATCCTGAGCGACAATCGAGAAGGCTTGACACTCTCCGATAGAAGTGGGAGCTCGTGGAACCAAAAGCTCCCTCTGGGCAAAGATCGAAGAGTAAAGATTTCAATTGCCATACCTGAGACTAATCTTTTTGAACTCGCCCACCAACCCTAACTTGACTCCTCTTAGTTCTGACCTAAATATTTTGACCAGGATTTTCAAACGAATTATATCTGCCTTCACTGTAGTAACCACCAAACAATGTCTTGAGTACCGTGATAATGCAGACTTTACTAAATTTAACATTATACTTGAAAGTGCAATGGCAATAACTTGGCTAAACTGACCAAGTAGTCCAATCAAGATCCCTGGTTGCTGGATGCATTCTTGTCTAATGTCAAAAAACAACTGATACTCAAATTTAAAAAAACCCACTAATTTCCAATGAAAAAAAGGAGCAACAAAAACCGTTAAAGTATTGCTCACCTTCAGTTCATCTAGATTGATTCGTCCAGTGTAGATGTACTTGAGAAGATGATGAAAGCCATTGGATGGAGTATCCTGCAGTTCAATCTCAACCTGATGGTTCCTCGATTCTTTTAAACCACCAAACAGCAAAGCTCTGAAATCAAAACGTCACCAGCCGTCAGGTATTGTCGTCAAATTGACAAACTCGCCATTCCCTCGATCTTTCAAATCCACCGTACAGTGACATGTAAAATATGGATATTTCATATCTGCACCACATGGCATTAGACTAGATTAGATTAACAGAAATCAATCGATTAGATTAGAAAACAGAGGTCACGAGATTAGATCAGTCCAATCAAAGTTAGATTCTAGATTAATTAGTTCTAAGTCATTAAATTCCATTATATAAAGAGGAGTTATAGGATTAGATCAATAGAATTTTTATTATGAGATTAACAGAAATCATCAGATAAGATTAATAGTTAAGTCAATTGATTAGAATAGATAAGATTAACAGAAGTCAAAAGAATAGATTAATGCAAATCACTAGTTAGATTATATTATAATTATTATTGTAATTACAGAATTATTATCAGATTAACAGCAATTTAATACAATTGAATGTTCACATCTGTTTGTTATAACATATTCATCATCACATGACTACGAATTTTCATCTTGATTCATAATTGCACGGCCAATTATATCACACACTGCCTTATGACAACAACACATTACAAATCAGTAACTTACATCATCCTTACAGTTTGCTTGCAATTCAATGTTAACGAATTTTTCACTTACGTCCTTCACTATCAACCCATCAGGATTCATAATAATGGATATACAAAACACACGCTGGAAAACTGTCTACCTGAAATAGTCGGACCTTGCGGCAAGCACGACCTTGTGGACCGGGAAACGCTGGTTCTCCACGACTAGTGTGACGTCGCTATAATCTTCCTGCATAAATAGTGTGCCAATGTTATCGGACAGGAAGTTAACGTGATCGATATCTCCAAGGGAATACTGTGAAGGCAGATGGTGATGGTCACACATTCTGCTATAAGCAGCCTCAACTGCTCGGTAACCTACAACTGTAAACATCAAACGCATCTTACAATCCTGCACTGCAATTCAGGCAATACATGGCTATTATACAGTTGACGCTGCTTAAGTGCATTACATTAGGACTGCCTTCAAATAATGCACTTAACCCACTTACACACAAAACAGAAATTCAAACTCCACATCACTGGCCCTGCAGCTACCTCGTCAAAGCTTTGTGGGGTGCGGTGGTGTAGCAGATATGTTCATCGCCTTGAAGCAGAAGGTTTGCAGGTTCGAACCCACTTACACACAAAACAGAAATTCAAACTCCACATCACTGACCCTGCAGCTACCTCGTCAAAGCTTTGTGGGGTGCGGTGGTGTAGCAGATATGTTAGTCACCTTGGAGCAGAAGGGTTGCAGGTTCGAATCCACCTCAAGTCGCCGCGTAGGGACCTTGGGCAAGTTCTTCATTCGCAATTGCTCAGCGCTTCGGCGTGAAACTTCGATTCAGTGTCCGCTCTGTAGTCGGGAGCACCTCTGAGAAAGGAGCTTGGAGGGGCGCTATAACAAGTGCACATATAAACAAATTTGTATATTGACATATGCATTCAGCCAGCTGGCAATGTTCCTGATCAAATAAACCAAAAGTATAGCCCAACATGCAGTGTAACCACAGTCGAAGTAAGGCACTGCAAACTCCACATCACCGGCCCTTCAGCTATATGATGTTTACAATTGAATACAGGATTTTTCCTAAGTATTATATTATATGGCAGTAGAACTTTCACGTTCGCCTGAAATTCCAAACTCTTAGCTGTGTTGTACGATGTGTTTACTCAATTGCGATTCCTGCACCCTACACATTTCTTCTGACAACCCCCCCCCCCATTCCGTTGGCAGATGCTCTATCTACTCACTGTATCTGAACCCCTGGAAGCCGGACTCGGACCTCCTTTTGATTTTGATTACCCTTTGGAAAATCCCTCTGACCTGACGCTCGACTTTCGGGTGGCCCTTTAAAATCTTAGACTTAACGAGTACGATAACATTTCGCAAACATCGGGCCTCTCAATTAAAGTCTGTGACTTGCACGCTGTTGAGTGAAAACAAAACAATATGTAAAATCAGCACTGATTAAGTCTTTTCAAGTGCATCTACGCCAATAAGGACTTCAATTCACACGTTGCAGAAAATTATTTAATCTTGCGCATTATTTTGTACGAACCTTTTCTAAGATGGCAACCCAAACAGAACGTGTTATATATCTTCATAGAGGCACAGTTCGATGACGGATTCAATTGAGAAGTTTATATTTCTGCACGCTGCTAGGCGAATGCTGGACACTTGATAATAATAATATTATTTGATGCCAAATTTACAAAAAAGTATGCTGACCAAATGATGCGAATTTATTTAAACCCAGAGTAATTTTAAAAATTGCCTATCTCCGAGCCCATGCATGGTCTCCCCTCTCCTGCCCACAACGAGGTAGCCCGTGCAACAACCATCTCTCGTCTTCTCTCTGCCTAACCTGATCGTTGGGGATACACCACTGCAATTGATCGCCTCAAACTTCAACGCTTTCTAAAAAAAAAGGGTTAATTGGATTTAGGTTTCCGTCAATAGATCCAGTGAGATGTTTTGGGGATAGATTAGGCCTACCTATAATTATTATTATAATTATATGGCTCTCGCCTCTCGGAGCTCTCCTCTCTTCGGTAGGCCTACGTGTCTCCTCATAAACAATGCAACTGTTATAAGAGCAAACTTTCACAATGTCATGCTCGATCGATCTTTCGACTGCTTTGCTTAACCAAAAAATTTATAACTTCTCTTTCTGGTTGAGAATTAACAGTTACTGTCACCAGCGAGACCTACCCAATCGAACACATGCATGTGCTTCTCATTATAGGCCTCATAATAATATTATGTCAAGTACGTAGGCCTATAGCATAATAGATTGTACGGTCGGTATGCTGTCCCGATAAAATGCCACTGACAAAGCAGTTGCACTTACACTTACGGTCTCCTAACCCAGCCACCCACCCCCTCCCCACTCTAGGAAGAGGGTTTAGACTTTAGAGCAATATGGTAACACGTGGCACGAAGAGCTTAATTATGTAGGCTATAGGCCTACGTGTGCGAGCTCAATAATTGCCGCCACCATCCCGATGGTCGACCGAGTATTTTATCCTGCAGATGGCGCTGGTACAATCAGTAGTAGGAAGGTAAGAGCGATTTGCATGGCTGCCAACAGTTAAATTTGACTCCTGTAACAACTTGTGAGCATCCGTTCGATCATACTGTGAATGATATTGCGCTATGTCAGTTTGAAATTAGACGAAGATAGTAACTGTTGTTGTCATGTCATGTCATATGTCATGTCGCCATCGTCGCATCGCGACGGTTGGCTACATGAATGGACCTTTAATGCCCAGAGTCTTCTTTCTGTCCCTTGTCGCGCTCATTAAGTCAGCGCCATAGGCGCAATCACGTCCTAAAAGTTGGGGGGCCATAATGAATCACGTCCTAAAAGTTGGGGATCCATAATAATAAAGCTAGGAGACCACTCAAAAGTTGGGGGGACGCGTCCCGTGGGTCCCATAGGGTGGTTGCGCCTATGGTCAGCGCCCAGGGCTTTTTTAACGTGCAGTTGTACACAAAAATGTGCAGTTCTAAATGGATTTGTGCAATTGTAAAAGCACTTTTCTACAGTTAAAACTAGTAAAAAAGTCATTGTCCTCCAATTAGAAGTAATATACCATGGATGATGGGAAAGGAAAGAAGTGTTTGTGCAGTTCTGAAAATTCCTTTAAAACAGCCCTGTCAGAGCCTGCAAGTCCTATCCAGTTCAGAACGTTGTCGATAGTTGTTACGTAGCCTATATACGGTAAACTGTTACAGTACCGGGTAGGCCTATAGGCCACATGTAACAGGCCTATAGTCATCGTACTGCATCCGATCCGAGACTATATCTGACCTTTGAATCAACCTTTGTGTTTTGAACTACGGTAACGGAGAACCTGACGCCAGCAGATATTGAGGTCTATTGAGCGACGAGAGTGTGCTAAAGGCGCCTGGGAAACAAAAGCAGATGCATGTCGTAGGCCTTATAGAATGTACGTTAATATACTATAGGCCAATCGATCGTGTTTATTGATTCGTCTGGACTAATTAAGTTATCAGTTAAGACTAATCTAATCTAATCTAATAATATTATATTCGAATATAATCTATCTGATGACCTAATCTATCTATTCAATCTATCTAATATATTTAATCTGATCTTTAAAAAAATCTAATCTAAACTAGTCTGATGGTTTCTATAGAACCGTTATCACAGTGGCAAAGACATGGGCGGAGTTTGGTTTCCGGGGGGGGGGGGGGGGCTAAAACGTAACAATTGGGCTTTGGGGGCGTAGACTTGGTCCAGAACGAGCGGCGCCGACAATATTTTCTTGGCAAAAAAGTTGATGACCTTTTTAAAAGTCATTCGGGTGAAAACAGCCATTTCCCGGGGAAAATGTTTGAGTCTGGGCCTTCTTATGGGGGGGGGGGGGGGGGGGGGCGGGCTAAGCCAGTTGAAATATCCTGAAAGACACCATTTTTACGTTAAAAAACTGAATCTGGACCTTCTTTGGGGCCCCCATCCACACTCCGCCCATGGGCAAAGACATCAACTGCAGCTATAAGAATAAGTGTAATCATGCGTTGAAGACAGAATTATGTGGTGAATATCTTACGACAATATAGGCTATTCCCACAATAAAAATAATAAAATTACGGGTTTCATATAGCCTAGGTCTATTTACGACAATAGGCCATTCCCATAAAAAAATTATGGGTTTCATATAGGTCTATCCAACATATTTCAGAGTAATAATATATTGAGCCAATATAAGAATACTGCTCAGCCTCTCTCTCTCTGTTTAGGAAGCGCCTGAAGACTATAGGCCTACTATTCGTTAGCGGCAGTGCTAACTTTGGGTCGGGATCGAGCGCTACTGAATCTGTGAGCGCCGCTATACAAGTGTTCAATTACAATTACAATTACTGCTGCTACGTCTTGACCATATCTTTAAAATCGTTTCATAAAACACAAGCACAGCAACCCAACATCAGAGGACAAAATACAATTATTATTAGGCCTATATGTTATAGCGCGGAGTCCCGTTGCTCGTAGGCCTAACAATCGTTTGACATTAGGCCTACACAGAAAGCAGAACCTGTCTGGCTATAGGCTACAAACTCACATGTATGAAAGAAAATAACAAGTTCAGTTTAGATTCGTCTTATTACACCGAGTTATAGTTTCCTTTCAAAATAGACCTAATCAAACAATTCGGATATTCCTATCATATTTTCACACAGATTTCATGCCTAACTCATGAGTCAGATAACGCTGTAACTTGATCGCTTATAGAGTTGGCAGCAGGCCCGCCGAGAGGGGGGGGGGAAGGGGAGCAAATGCCCAGGGGCCCGGCGACTTTTAGGGGCCCGGAGGGGGCCCGGGCTACACAGAATTCAAAATTTTCATATGTTGATTGCGGACTGTGGGCCCAGATAATAACTTATTATGTAACTTAGTCTGTGCAAAGTTTATGATTTATTGAGTTTTACATTATTATAGCCTAATATTACTGTCACATTACAACAACTGCTTAAGTTTCAAGCAACTGTCCATTACCCTGATTATCAGTTTTTTTTAAACTAACACGTCCACTTCCATCTCAGAACGCTCTTCTGCTAAATTATGCATTGTCCGATTTCAATCATAGGTATAAACAAATCAATAAAAAATGATAAATTTCTTTCGTAACGATGGAATATAAACCCAAATTTGGAGCCACAAAAAACGAAAAGAAAAAGCGAATAGGTTTGACAAGGCAAAAGTTTGTAGTCGCGCACTAGGCTATTTCAAATCGAATCTCAAAACAAGATAAATCAGAGCCTGTAGCCTAATCAGTCCTATAGGCCTACATCGGTTGATTCTAGTGATCATAACCGAATGGATGAAATTGAAATTTGTGGTGTTAGCATCGTCATTGCAAAAGATGACATTATAAACAAGACTTATGAATCTGCTGAAATTATAATTTTATGGAGCTGTAAAAAAGGCTTGGTTTTCATCAGGCACTCTCCCGCCAGGGTCCGTACCTACATTGTACACAAACGATTGAGACTTGTATATGCTACTATAATAAAGAAACGGTCTTGCGAGACATCCGGACAACTTTCCAGGCGATGAAGAAAGATTATTTCCTAAGTGCATTTTTAAGGTTCGCAGACAAAATGGAGAACTACCAGAATATTATAAACAATTTTGCTGCATTTAAATCCAGAAAGGCTGTTTTTTGATTAGGGCCTACCATATAGGCTATATTTGAAAATTAAATTCTTAACACCAAGAACTGATTACCCTAAAACCATAAATGTATGCATTATCGTTCATTCGTATATAGCATATACCCACCCTTTTGTTATTTCTATTTGTTTTTATTGAAATTTTTGATCAAAAAGCATGAAGATAGTTTAGGGGCCCGAGACTGCTCAGCCCAGGGGCCCGGAATTTCTGTCGGCGGGCCTGGTTGGCAGACACTTTGACCCGTTTGCCTATGACTCTATGGTGAGACTCTGTGTGTGAGTCCAACTGTTACCTAATTGCAAAGTTTATCTGTTGGCAGAAATCTGCTGATAGACTCGAAGACGAAGAGTGTGTGAGATCGAATAGAAAAGTATATATTATATATATATTGTTCAAGATATGGGCAAAAAACCTAGGGGGTCTTTTTTGGCCCACTCTGTATGTGCATATAAATATATACATATATATATATATATATATATATATATATATATATATTAGTCCATTATTATTACAGACAGAGAGAAACAGAAAGGCAGAAGGACAGACACGCAGGCAGACAGACACACATGCATACATACATACAGACAGAGACAGACATACAGACAGACAGACAGACAGACAGTCAGATGGAGACACAGAGATCGAGTGTTTGTCCTATTCGAGGAGGAGTGATCCCGTTCCGTCCTTGCTGCGGATGATCGCCTGGATGATCCTGTCCTGGTCGACGTATTCGAAGATGTGTGGAGCGTTGATGAGGATGCTGAACGTACCACAGATGGTGACAGCCAGGAAGATGAAGAGCTGCAACCGGTCAATGACAAGAGCGATGTAACGCCAGTCTTCCAAGATCTAACAAACGTCAAATGGAAGACGTCAAAGGATATATGCCAAATGGAAGACGTCAAGGGATATGTCAAATGGAAGACGTCAAAGGATATGTCAAATGGAAGATGTCAAATGATATGTAAAATGGAAGACGTCAAAGGATCGATCGACTGATTTATTTATTGATTGACTGATTGATTGATCGATCGATACATCGATTGGCTGACTGGCTGATTGAATGATTGATTGACTGATTGATTTTTTGATTGATCGATTGATTGATTGATTGAATGATTGATTGACTGATTGATTTTTTGATCGATTGATTGATTGATTGATTGATTGATTGATTGATTGATTGATTGATTGATTGATTGATTGACCACGCGGTCTCGACTCTGCTA
>OX457051.1:26289497-26304497 GCA_949752735.1 Lumbricus terrestris
ACACTTAGGAACACTCAGATTCACTAAATAAATACGAGTTGCCTTTATCTGAGCATTGCTTAGGATACTTAAAATAATTAGAGTCACTCTAAATTTTGATTACAGCATAAATATTTTTATTATGCGCATTTTTCAAAAAAGGTGATAGAATGGTTTATCCCTCCGGATAGTATAGACCGGTTAATTCCATCCGGGGGATAGATTAATTCATCCCCCCGGATAGCTTTCAGGGGGGATACTCCGTTTCATGACACCGGCACACTTTAAGCCCTGGTTGTAACGTAGCCTAGAACGAAAAAGATTAATCTCAAAGTAGAGTAGCCTAGTCATAAGGTGTAATGTATTGTATGGTCTAAAGTCGCGAGCGTCGCATAATAATTATTAAAGCGAATTAAAAGCGAAATTGTAAATAAATGTGAGCCATGCATAAATAATTTAGATCTATGCAAGCATAATCGATAAAGTAATGGTGTAGCTGCACAACAAGATACTTTATTATGAAAGCATAGGCCTACACCATCTACATTCGTGCTTTAATAATATATGACCTACAGAGTTGTTTGAGACCTTGTTCTACATGTAAAGTGGATGGGGGAGTTGTTCTGTAAAGTGGATGGGAGAGTTGTTCTGTAAATTGGATGGGGGAGTTGTTCTGTAAAGTGGATGGGAGAGTTGTTCTGTAAAGTGGATGGGGGAGTTGTTCTGTAAAGTGGATGGGGGAATTGTTCTGTAAAGTGGATGGGAGAGTTGTTCTGTAAAGTGGATGGGGGAGTGGGGGGGGGGTTCGAGCGTCCGCCGGTCATCCCGCCTTCGCGCAACGCATAATTTTTTTATATAATAATTAATCTTTGAATAATTCATTCAACATGATGGCCGATTGCACAAAAATATCATTATTATACTTTGAGAGGCCGATTCCATCTGCGATGGCAGATGCCAGTTTTACGGCGCAATCAGCCTATTCTACTATTCATATTATAAGGTCACACACTCAATATATGAGGTCACACACGCAATATAAGAAGTCACACACGCAAAAAAAGAGGTCACACACGCAATATATGAGGTCACACATTCAAAATATGAGGTCACACACTCAATATATGAGGTCACACACGCAAGAAAAGAAGTCACACACGCAATATATGAGGTCACACACGCAATATATGAGGTCACACACGCAATATAAGAAGTCACACACGCAATATAAGAGGTCACACACGCAATATATGAGGTCACACATTCAAAATATGAGGTCACACACTCAATAGTTGAGGTCACACACGCAAGAAAAGAAGTCACACACGCAATATATGAGGTCACACACGCAATATATGAAGTCACACACTCAATATATGAGGTCACACACGCAATATATGAGGTCACACACTCAATATATGAAGTCACACAATCAATATATGAGGTCACACACTCAATATATGAGGTCACACACGCAATATATGAGGTCACACACGCAATATATGAGATCACACACGCAATATATGAGGTCACACACGCAATATATGAGGTCAGACACGCAATATATGAGGTCACACACTCAATATATGAGGTCACACACTCAATAGTTGAGGTCAAACACGCAATATATGAGGTCACACACTCAATATATGAGGTCACACACGCAATATATGAGGTCACACACGCAAATTATGAGGTCACACACTCAATATATGAGGTCACACACGCAATATATGAGATCACACACTCAATATTCGAGGTCACACACGCAATATATGAGGTCACACACACTCAATATATGAGGTCACACACGCAATATGTGAGGTCACACACGCAATATGTGAGGTCACACACTCAATATATGAGGTCACACACGCAATTTGTGAAGCCACACACTCAATATATGAGGTCACACACTCAATATATGAGGTTACACACGCAATATATGAGGTCACACACTCAATAAATGAGGTCACACACGCAATATATGAGGTCACACACGCAATATGTGAGGCCACCCACTCAATATATGAGGTCACACACTCAATATATGAGGTCACACACGCAATATATGAGGTCACACACTCAATATATGAGGTCACACACGCAATATATGAGGTCACACACGCAATATATGAGGTCACACACGCAATATATGAGGTCACACACTCAATATATGAGGTCACACACACAATATATGAGGTCACACACGCAATATATGAGGTCACACAGGCAATATATGAGGTCACACACGCTATATATGAGGTCACACACTCAATATATGAGGTCACACACGCAATATATGAGGTCACACACGCTATATTTGAGGTCACACACTCAATATATGAGGTCATACACGCAATATATGAGGTCACACACGCAATATATGAGGTCACACACTCAATATATGAGGTCACACACGCTATATATGAGGTCACACACGCAATATATGAGGTCACACACTCAATATATGAGGTCACGCACGCAATATATGAGGTCACACACTCAATATATGAGGTCACACGCGCAATATATAAGGTCACACACGCAATATATGAGGTCACACACGCAATATATAAGGTCACACACGCAATATATAATGTCAAACACGCAATATATAAGGTCACACACGCAATATATATTGCGTGTGTGACTCACACACGCAATATACAAGGTCACACACGCAATATATAATGTCAAACACGCAATATATAAGGTCACACACGCAATATATAGGGTCACACACGCAATATACGAGGTCACACACGCAATATACGAGGTCACACACGCAATATATGAGGTCACACACGCAATATTTGAGGTCACACACGCAATATATAAGGTCACACACGCAATATATGAGGTCACACCCGCATTATATAAGGTCACACACGCAATATATAATGTCAAACACGCAATATATAAGGTCACACACGCAATATATGAGGTCACACACGCAATATATAAGGTCACACACGCAATATATAATGTCAAACACGCAATATATAAGGTCACACACGCAATATATATTGCGTGTGTGACTCACACACGCAATATACAAGGTCACACACGCAATATATAATGTCAAACACGCAATATATAAGGTCACACACGCAATATATAGGGTCACACACGCAATATACGAGGTCACACACGCAATATACGAGGTCACACACGCAATATATGAGGTCACACACGCAATATTTGAGGTCACACACGCAATATATAAGGTCACACACGCAATATATGAGGTCACACCCGCATTATATAAGGTCACACACGCAATATATAATGTCAAACACGCAATATATAAGGTCACACACGCAATATATATTGCGTGTGTGACTCACACACGCAATATACAAGGTCACACACGCAATATATAATGTCAAACACGCAATATATAAGGTCACACACGCAATATATAGGGTCACACACGCAATATACGAGGTCACACACGCAATATACGAGGTCACACACGCAATATATGAGGTCACACACGCAATATTTGAGGTCACACACGCAATATATAAGGTCACACACGCAATATATGAGGTCACACCCGCATTATATAAGGTCACACACGCAATATATAATGTCAAACACGCAATATATAAGGTCACACACGCAATATATATTGCGTGTGTGACTCACACACGCAATATACAAGGTCACACACGCAATATATAATGTCAAACACGCAATATATAAGGTCACACACGCAATATACGAGGTCACACACGCAATATACGAGGTCACACACGCAATATACGAGGTCACACACGCAATATATGAGGTCACACACGCAATATTTGAGGTCACACACGCAATATATAAGGTCACACACGCAATATATGAGGTCACACCCGCATTATATAAGGTCACACACGCAATATTTTGTTGTGGGATGGCATTAAAGAATTAAAGCCAAACTCGTGCTTTTTAAATCCATCAATCGTAAATCCTACCGTCAACACTTCCTTCCTTAAATTACTTGCCTTGCTTCTTCCTAAAGTCTTTTCTCTCATGCTTTCGTATACACTCTTCTCGTTCATCTTTATCTCATTTCCCACATTATAAGTTACACCGATCTTTCACCATTCTTTCAAAATTAAAAGCAATAATAATAATTATTGTTTTTTGTCATAATTACCATCACTGCCTCTGCAGGCATTGGTTGAGACTACGTACGTCACTGACTTGCAATGCAGGAACATGCATGATGCAACTTGCATCATATGATGACTGGCATCTATCTATCTAGTATCTATGCCCGTGTTTCCTCACTTCCATCTCCATTTGCCTTCCCAAAGTAACCGTTCGCTACTTTAAAAGTGGGGTGGCTGAAGGCAATAAAAATCTACACCTATTTTATATTGGATTGGGAGTATGCGTGTTGTTGGTCCTGATAATTATAGGGACAGCTGCAAGTAGCCTACCCTGGGGATATGCATTATATAAATGATACAATCTCCCAATGGATAATAGCGCGCATATATAGGCTAGCTTGCCTATTATATTAATCCTTATTACTCTGACTTCATGTCTTATGTAGGCAGAGACCTTGGGCAAGTAGGTCTACTCCACTCGCAATTGCTTAGCGCTTTTGCGTGAAACTCCGATTCAGTGTCCGCGCTGCAGTCGGGAGCGCTTCTCATTAGGAATCTTGAAGGGGAGCTATAACAAACCTATGTCTCTCTAGTTCTAGTCCTAAGCATCAGTTGTACGTCGTATAAGCAGTTTAACTGTCATCCATCTACCCAACTCTACGCACCCTCTCATTCATTCATCCACTTATCTTTCCTCCCCAACACCTCATCCTTCCATCCTTCCAAACCAGCCGTGCACCCATCAGTTCACCCATGGATCAGTTCGACCTTTCATCCCTGCCAATCATCCAACCAACCATTCCTTCATTCATCCAGCCTCCGAACCCACCCACTTATCTATCCATCCATCCATCCATTCATCCTTCCATCCATCCATCTATTCTTCCATTCATCCAACTATCCATCCATCCATCATCCATCCATCTATCATTCATCATCCATCATCCATCCATTCATCCATCCACCATCTATCAATTCACCCATCCATCCATCCATCATTCATCTATCCGCCAACCATCCATCAATATATCCATTCATCCATCGATTAATGCGCGAGTCATGCTTGTAAAAAAGATGATCTGAAGCTAGAAAAGAAAATTTTCTGCTTCAGATCCAATTAAAGAACCATGGCTCATCTCTATAATTATTGTTTCTGATACAGAATCTTTTCTTTCCTATACAGCTTAACATTCTCTTTTTTGACCGATATCCTGCGAACGACAACAACAGCAACACGGCCTTCCTCAAACGCTGACGAAATTTACGATAGCGATCATCCAATTCTAAGGGTACTTCAAAAACATTTTTCCCAAAGGGACACAGCTGTTCACAAGGAAAACAGATTCAACAGTATATGCACAGCCCTTGAATAAATGCTCCACATGATCAGAAATGCGCAAAAACTGGAACGTAGCTTCTTGCAGTATACGCGATTTTATTATTATACGGACTCACGATTACTCGAGTTTTTTATGGACTCGTGTGTTTTATTGTTAAGCCAGTTTTTCCGTTGATACGTTCCGAAGATTTATATAGCGCCTCTTCAAGGATGTTTGCCATCAACTCCACGAAGCATCTCGAAATCGTTGGATGCGGATACAAAGTAAGCGAATTGTCTCTGCCTCCGCAGCCGTTGTCTAAGCCTAACCAATCAGCTTGAATGAGGTCCATGCGCTGTGTCCATCCGGTGTTTCATCTGAGTCCGATGGTCATCGATCCATATGGCCTGCTCCACTCCATGCGGAAGAGTCCAGGGACGCATACAAATACGCATACATGCAGGCCTATATGCAGACATGGATACATGTGAATGCATATGCACTGTCAATACATAGGCCTATATATATATATATATATATATATATATATATATATATACAGCACTAATGCAGACTGAGTTTTAGAGACAGACAGATAGACAGACAGACAGAACAGTAGCGGCGCTAGGGGCTAAACCCCCCCTGAAGGGCCATCAATTTTTTCACATGTAAAAATGAAATAATTGCACGAGGTACGCACGAGGTTTGCCAGGCAGGTTGGCGGATACGAAACAGGACCATTTTCCAAGATTTCTACCAAATGACAAAAAAAGGTAAGAAATTTTGACGGCTGAAATGGAACATTTTCTTGAGATGTTAGCAGATGACTAACAAAGGTCGTCAGAAATTTTGGCGACTGAAAACGGGAAATTTTCTCCCGCAAATTCACCCCCCCCAACTGAAATCCTGACGCCGCCAATGAGACAGACAGACAGACAGACAGACAGCCAGACAGACAGACGAAGGGGGAACAAAGCTATAGAGCTTTTCGACATTGTGCACGCAGATACACAGACACACGAACACACAGACACGAACACACACACACGCATACACACGGACACACATGGACACACGCACACACGGACACACATGGGCACATACACGGACACACATACATGCACGCAAAGCACGCACGTAGCCTATACTGTCAATACTATGAAGCACTCATGCACACAGACTCCAAGACACCGATCCTTGTAGGTCTACATGTACATGTATACATAGGGAGATACTGAAGTGTGGGGCTCGATACGGGTCAGAGTAGCCATGCAATCCTAGTATAGGCTCTCGACAAGCTGTAAAGTTATCACACGCATAAAAATCAGCGCAATGGATCTCTATCTGTGCGTAACATGAGAGGATCATACATGGGCGGCGCACATAGGGGCAATAAGGGCTACTTGCCCCCTGGAAAATCGATTTCCTATTTTTGACTACTATTTTTTGCTTTTTAACAAATTTCTTCGCACTAAAGTCCTTATGTTACAGAATTATACACAACGTGAAATTGAGAAATTGACATTATAGAAACCTCTGTGAAAAATAATTGTGTTCTTAATTTTCTGCTTTGCATTTTCAAGCTCTTGCTAAAAATATCGACCGTGACCATTGTTTTTGCCCCCTGCAAAAATTTCTGCAGGCAAAGTGGCATAAAGAGGCGAAGTGAATAATTGTTTGGCAAGACCTTGAAAAACGATTAAGCCGGAAATTAAGAACACAGAAAAACCAACACAGGTAAACATGGAGGTTTCTAGATGGAAATTGGTGTAGGCCTACCATCAGGACATATAGGCCTACATGTATGTGCGCAGATTTGTAAAAAATTAATCAACCCAAAAAGTAGCCGTTAAAAAACTACCCCCCCCATCGCCTCAATCTATGTGAGGCCAGTTCATGGAGGGGCGCATCTCCAAAAATTTTCACCATTATACCCAAGCATATCTGAAGACTATGCAGGTCCTAGCCTACACTCTCTGTTAGAATTATTCACTTTTGAAAAAACACGTAACATGCATGAAACGGGAATCAATCATGCGATCGATTATTGCGACAAAAGCACGTGCTGGTAGGTATCTATGTTAGTGCTTCTCGTGCAATGCCTTTTGCTGAGAGAAGCGCTTTATAAATAAATGGTCAAATTCAATACGATATGTGGACAGGGGCGGATCCAGGGGGCCAATCCGGCCATGGCCCCGCATTTAAAAAGTACATGGGACGTGGCCCCCATTTGGTTTCAGCAAGCCATTAAATCAAAGCAGCGGGAGAGAAAAGTAGGATACTAGAGAGGAGGCCATAGCAGACCTATATTACTGACTAAAAAAACAAGATCATCAGTTATTTTGGCAGGGAAAACGGATCCAGGGGGCCAATCCGGCCATGGCCCCGCATTTAAAAAGTACATGGGACGTGGCCCCCATTTGGTTTCAGCAAGCCATTAAATCAAAGCAGCGGGAGAGAAAAGTAGGATACTAGAGAGGAGGCCATAGCAGACCTATATTACTGACTAAAAAAAACAAGGTCATCAGTTATTTTGGCAGGGAAAACTGGTATATTTTGTTTTCCAGACATTTCGACCAAACGACTAAAAAAGGTCATCAGATTTTCTGACAAACAAATATCACAGAAAATTTGCCCCCCTTAGAAAATTTCTGTATCCGCCCCTACATGTACGCGGAGTCTTACTTGTTGAAGAGGACGATGTCTGGCTTCCAGACTTCCTGTGACAAGACCCGGATGGCGCTGATTCCCCCGAATTCGTACGGCTCCCACTCCAGCTGATAGTCGTGCCACACCTGCCGACCAAACAGAGAGGAAGAAACGTCAGAACAGAGTCGTCAAACCTGTTCCGATGATGCATACATGGACCAGTGTGGGAGGGTAAAGAGTAAAGACCATGGGCGTGCGCATATAGGGGCAGGAGGGGGCACTTGCCCCACTCTGGAAAATTTATTTTCTTATTTTTTTCACTGCTAGCCCTACTTTTTGGTTTTAAACAAATTTCTTCGCGCTAAGGCGCCAATGTTACCAAGGATGACAATGTGAAGTTGGAAAATTTACATTTAGAAACTTATGTGTAAAATACCAATGCTTTTTAATTATGATTTTCCCCTTTGCATTCTAAAGCTCTTGTAAAAAAAGTTTAACCGTGTCAGCGGGAAGATCAACTGCAACGGGGAATGGCTTATTACACTTCTCATTATGAATAGAAAAACAAAAGTCGCTATTCGCTAACTATTATTTATAATTCATGACCGCCTCGATCTCGAGGCTAGAGTTAAGGCTCTTCCCCTCCTTTCTCCTCTATTCTCCTGTTATCATCTTCTTCCATTAGTCCCATCCTCTCTTCTTTTCTTCTATTCTTCCCGTCTTCTATATATTGTTTTCTTCTATTCTTCCTTCTTCTATTGTTTTCTTCTATTCTTCCCTTCTTCTGTTGTTTTCTTCTATTCTTCCCTTCTTCTGTTGTTTTCTTCTACTCTTCCCTTACACCCAATCTCTCTTTTTATTCTATTCTTCCCTTCTTCTATTGTTTTCTTCTACTGCTTTCTTCTGTTGTTTTCTTCCATTGTTTTCTTCTATTGCATAATTGCTCTCTTAAATGTTTTCTTCTATTGTTTTCTTCTACTGTTTTCTTCTATTGTTTTCCTCTATTCTTCTCTTCTATTCTTCCCTTCTTCCTTCTTCTCTTGTTATCTTATATTCTTCTCTTTCCAATTGTTCGATTGAATGGGTTCATGCGAAAACTGGATGACGGAAGAAACCGACATGAAGCTGGAAGCGTTCTGATGAACAACAATAACTGAATCTGCTCCGTATTATAACATTCTATCCTCTCCGGCTCAACTACGTGTTTGTGTGTGTAACCTATACAGACGTATCGGAGAAATCCAAACATTTCCGTACTGGAACGTCTTTTGAGAGCGTCAGTCAGTACATGCTATAGATATCATCACGGTGGCTCGCCGTTCCCAATTGCTCCCTGCCCCTCCCCTCCCCCCCAACCGAATGCATTCCAAGTCTTGTGTAAACGACAGCAAACAAGACAGGCAGCTGCTGTTCATGTCTCGATTTCGATACCAGAGAGCAAATGACGATGAGAGACATCAACAATTCAACATCGCAACCGTATAAGTATAGCATTGCCAGAGTTGGGCATCCATCTGCATTGGCTTGTATCGGTCTGCAGTGATAATTCACTGAACAGCGAAATGCCATTAAGCGCAATTACTGCTCTTGCTGTAGCATAGCGATGCGCAGCGTCAGTTTCTGCATCATTAGCTTGACACTACAGGTACATTACATTACTTGACATTATACTTGACGTTACTTGACATTGCAGGCACATTACATTACTTGACATTACTTGACATTACAGGTACATTACAATACTTGACATTATTTGACGTTACTTGACATTGCAGGCACATTACATTACTTGACATTACTTGACATTAGCTTGACATTACGGGTGTCACTCATCGCCTAATAATAATCTAATTTGTGTACTGCAGGTGACTTGTATAGTTTACAGGTTGGGCAGACTAAGAACCACAATTAGGCTAAGCGGCGTTTTCCCTGCAAGAGTATCCATCATGGGCTTTAGATTGGACCCGTGCGGTCTTTATTTGGATCTAAAACGGGTTCCTTGTGGATAGGGTGAGGATTGTTGGGTGTTCAGGGGTGGCATGTATGTATGTATGTATGTATGTATGTATGTATGTATGTATGTATGTATGTATGTATGTATGTATGTATGTATGTGTGTGTGTGTGTGTGTGTGTGTGTGTGTGTGTGTATGTATGTATGTATGTATGTATGTATGTATGTATGTATGTATGTATGTATGTATGTATGTATGTATGTATGTATGTATGTATGTATGTATGTATGTATGTATGTATGTATGTATGTATGTATGTATGTATGTATGTATGTATGTATGTATGTATGTATGTATGTATGTATGTATGTATGTAAGTATGTATGTATGTATATAATATGTAGTATGTACAGTATATATATGTATGTATATAATATGTATGCATGTATATAGTATATGTGTCTGCATTGCATACCGCACAGTTTAAGCTACATACCATTCTGAGCCAAACGTTTGTCTTCAGGATTTGGTTTTTCTCGTCCTATGCAAAGCAACGAAAAAGAAACATTCTTGGATTACTGCATAAATACAACTCAGTTTCACCTTTGCACGTGTGCACGCTTAAGCTTATTTGTCTAGTGCAAGTCTATAATTGTTGTTAGTACCAGTGATGATGTTGCTGACGACGAGGAAGACGATTCTGAACTTTAGAGAAAAGTAAACTGATGGACACGGGCTATTTTATTTATCATGCATGCATGAATGGACCTGTATGTCTGCCTGTATATATACGCAATGCATGGGCGCCGCACATATAATTATGGACAGAAGGGGAAATTGTCCCCTAGAAAGTTGGAAAATATTTTTCAGCCGGCCTACAATTTCTGAGCTAAGTGCCTATTAAATATTTCTTTGCGCTAAAACCCCAACAAATACTGATGATAAACAAATTGAAACGCATGCATAAATTGATACTTAGAAACCTCTATTTAACAAATACCAAAGTTAATAATTTCCTGCATGTTTTGCAGTCTTAAGTTCTTGCTACAACAATTTACCGTGCGACATTGCGTTTTATAGTCTGCTGCAAACATTTTTGTTGGCGCACATGTAGGCTATAGGCGGTAGACCTACATCTATAATATTGTAGGTCTATATATTATACCTGTAGATCTAATCATGCCCGTTTGCTCTGACATTAACATGCGTTTGTGTTGCTTGTGGAGATTGCTGTACATGCAAATCATGCAGCGTGCGGGTTCGCCGTTGAAAAAAATCTGTTCTCTTACATGTCTGTGTATAGGGCCTATACATGCACGGTGTCATATATACATGTATTATTGTATATACATATCATATGCACGTGTATCCTCCAAAAAATTGCCATGTACATGTATATACGCATATATATATATATAATATAATATATACATGATGTATGCATGATTGTAATATATAGCCTATTCAGGCATGTGTATTTATATTCAGACAATCACGCGCTGCAGACAGATGATGGGTTTGAGCATGTTGAGGTCGACCTTTCCCAGGACCCTTACATCCTTCCCCTTGGCCGAAATGCTTCAACATGCTTCGGCAGAAGTCGTATAATCGCTTTGCATCATCAAAACATCCCTCCACAGTCCGTCCTCAGCAGCCCAACAAAATGCGCTATACTAGCATATCTGCTCTTTGTTTTTTTTCGTTCGCTCGGTTTGTCTTCCTATGTCTCTGCCTGTCTGTCTGCCTGTCTGTGTGTCTGTGTGCGCATGTCTGCTCATTCGTTGCACGCATCAAGAACAAAAGACTTCCTTCTTATGCAGGAACGAGGCACTCGCCCGTAGTAGCTTGTGTGTATACAATACACGCCGCTCGACATTCATAAAAGTTCCTTTTCTAATGTGCTAAGTAATATCTGACAACATACATCCATACATACATACATCAATACACGCATGTTTACATACATACATGCATACATACATACATACATACATACATACATACATACATACATACATACATACATACATACATACATACATACATACATACATACATACATACATACATACATACATACATACATACATACATACATACATACATGCATGCATGCATACATACATACATACATACATACATACATACATACATACATACATACATACATACATATATATATATAGTTTCACATACATACATACATACATACATACATACATACATACATACATACATACATACATACATACATACATTAGGGTGTCCCAAAAAATATTTTTTCCGAAATTTTCTATGCAGTCCCCCTAAAAAGTTTCCATATGGTCCCATAATAACACCCGTAAAATTTTATGACACTACGAAAATATTTAGGGGTCCCCCAAGCCACCCAAATTTTGCCCATTTTAACATAATTTGCTCCTGATGTGTCCAACTTCTAAATGCCTTTAGATCCCAACCATTGATCCTATAATAACAAATTTCATACCATTGGAAAGCTCTTAAATGGTAGAATTTACAGGTATCTAACTTTATTGGATACATTGGATATTTTGGGCATAGTCTTACGCTAAAATAATGCAAAAATCGAGAAAAATTCGAGATTTTTGGACTTTCACAGTATCAGTGTAGACCTAAGTAACTCACAACTAATCATTGGGAGTAGTCATTACAGACTCTTGATAATGTAACAAGTCATGGTTTTAGCTCCTCCATACCTTCATCTGCTTCATGGTAAGAACTTATTAGGGAGATGAGGGGTTCAACCCCCTATTTTTTCCTAGAACCACACAGTGAAGTCCTAATTGCACACCCCATGCAGCTCCACAGAAATCAGCGTCTTGCGGTTATTTTTTCACTATTCTCATACTGATCTGCTTATTCTACATCACTGCACACACCTCAAAATGTTGTTCAGTTCTATGTTCTACATTTATAGGCTACATGTCAGCAAGATTGTCCCGATTGCGGTTAGAAAACATGTACCTATGTTTTTCGACAACTTGTACGAGAAAATTGTCTCCGTTCTTCGTTATTGTTGAACTGAAATTTTGTATCAGAGCTGCGTCATGTTCGTTCAACACGGTCATTTACACAGACCAAGTTATGAAAAATCACACGTGGGCTTATACGATTGGCTATCTCGCCACTCTTTCACTGAAAGATCGAGAAAACTGTCATTGAATGCAGTATAGTTCGGGGGAAAACTTTTAGGAAGAGATAACCCCGTTATTCCACATGGTCGAGACAATAGCTGAAAGAACAGAGAGAATTGCTATCTCTTATATCTTAGGTACCAGAATGATGTTGCATCATTTACAGACTTGTCGTCTAGATCAGCATCGTCAGAATTATAGCCTAAAACTTTGGATTAATTCAATAAGAGCAGTGACTCTACATGAGAACATCGCCTGACTGTATATGTAGATGTCAACCACAAATCTGAGAATTGTTGGAGTTGGATGCCCTGTAATTCATTCACGGTTGTGACGTCAACTGTAGGCCTATATATGTGATTCGTTTCCATCATAAAGCAATTCGATCTATATTGTCTTACCCATCCAACTCACTCTGTGATGTGCACGAGGCTTATGAACTGCTAGCGAATTGCTCAATCCATCTATGGATACCAAGAGCTGAGGAAATTCTTGACGTAATAATTAGAGGATGGCCACACTGAAGCTGTTCAGTAATGAATTCCTATGATTTATTAGATGCAGACTGCAGTAGCATTAAATTTTGTCGAGGGTTTGGTTGACGGTGAACAAGATTGGAACATTCATCTTTAAATGGCTTGAAGAGACCATTGATGGACAAACTTTACCAAGGACACAAAGAATGCACCAGGCAACAGGACTTTAAAAGATTTCCGTGATGTCAACAAGACGTTTCGACTGATGGCTGATGTAGAAGGGTGCAAGGCACCTCAGGATCTATAATAATATGCAGTTATTCAAGGCCATTGTCTCAAAGCATTTGCCAATAATTAATGCATCACACGGCCATGACTTCAAAAGGTCCAAACTGCAACCTCTGGTCCAGAGGTCAACTTTGGCACACCAAAATGTTAGTACCTCCACCAACTAGAGAAGAAATCAGACCGACAACCTGTTAACCATATCCATAACCACTCCAGTGATGATTATTGTCATGTAGAGGTAGCAGCCTGCCATCCCAGTGCACGACAGATTTACATCATTGATTTGCTTGAGAGCTTAACTGTCGTCCTTATGTTTGAAAAACCTCATTAACGAACACAATAAGGTTGCATGTTTGTAGATTTTAGTATTTCAGAGCAATATAATGGTATTAAACAATACATAAGCATGCCAGTGGGATCAAAGTGTGGACCTCCGAAATTTTCAAGCTCAGAGACGTCGTACGTATAATTTGTGACAACTTACACAAACTGTATGAGCTTTGGGGGACCTCTAAATATTTTTCAAATGTCTTGAAATTTGGCAAGTATTATCATAGGACCATAAGGAAACTTTATGGAGGGACTGCATTTCAAGTTTCAAGAAAAATATTTTTCCTGTGCAATCGTGGGACACCCTAACATACATACATACATACATACATACATACATACATACATACATACATACATACATACATACATACATACATACATACATACATACATACATACATACATACATAACCATAACCATAACCATAACCATAACCATAACCATAAATTCTCCTCCTAAATACTCCTCGTTTTTCTTTCATCTGCCTCCTAATGCTCCCATTATAATATGTTCCAACAATTTGCCAGCAATGCGACAAATTCGGTTGGCATTGATGTCAATCAGCCAATCAATCAATCAATCAATAAATCAATCAGTCCTCTACACATCTCGGGTCTCTTCCGATCAACCAGATTTTCGAACGACTATTAGAATACATGCACCAGCGCATCATCATAGTCAGTGATCGTAGAACTTTCGCTGTTTTTGCAGCCATCGCCGATTGGTACCAGGTATCC
>OX457051.1:26309497-26654497 GCA_949752735.1 Lumbricus terrestris
TGATGGTATACCGTACGCCCTCCAGCCTCCATAGGAAGGATTCTCAACGAGCAAACTTATAGGCTTACGTATAGGCCTAACTATCACTTATAAGATGTTCGTCATTTTATAACGCAGTCTCACTATCAAGTCCAACTGTCCAACCAATTATGTTTAAAGGTCTCATAAAAATTGAACTTACCCGCGTGTATCGTTTAAGGCAGACCTATTCCTTAGCTTCCAATAATAATAATGACTTCACGGGAGGTAGACCTATAGACGAACTCGTGATAGGCCTATTCATCTGCGCGTGTGCTGATAAAGTTCTTCCGCATTTGTTATTGCTCTAAGAAATTCCTCTATACGCTATTATTATAGTGAAGATGCATGGCCCATGCCGTCAGATGTACTTCCTAGATCACGGATAAACATAGATAAGTACACGTTTTGTTGATAAATTAGCACGCCTACCAATAATTCGCCGTTCGCCTACAACAAATAGCCTAAGAAAGTCTGAAGAATGGGAAGTAGGCTACCGTAAAACGATGTAGCCTATGTTTTCATCTGCTCCATAGTTTGAATTACGCAAAAACTCTGCCGCCGCTATATCCGCGTAAATCCCTCAGATAATTATCGCCTTATCCAATACAAACAACTATGCTTGTGTAGAAACATCCACAAGATATCTTACGTACGCTTGCTTGCATCCACGCAAATAAACGTTTAACTGTGTAAAGCGCGGATGCCGATCTGGCTTCACGCGAAAGATCCTTTTGGAAGACCATGCGACCTATTTGGCACCGTCGTTAGTCTGCATTCTCGCAGTTTTTACTCGCATACGTGCGCACACACACGGGCACACACACAACACGCACTCGCACACACACGCGTAGGCCTATATACGCACACACTCACCCACGCACGCGCACAACACACATACACACACATGCAAGCAAACACACACACGCACGCACACATACACGCACATACACACAGACACTCACACACACTCTCACACGCACACAGACACACACACACACTCTCACACAGACACACTCTCTCACACACGCATACGGACACAACACGCGCGCACACACGCACACAGACACACTCAAACACACACACACACACACACACTCTCTCTCTCACACACACACACACACACACACTCACACACGCACACAACACGCGCGCACACACGCAGACCCAGACACACACACACACACACAACACACACACACACACACAACACACCAGTAGGCAGAGTGCGCCTAATTCAAACCACGCCGCTCTGCTTCTTCTTCCCCCGACAAATCCGTCAGCGTGTCCTAACCGCGAGACGCGGTCGACAGACAAGTTCTTGGCAAACAATAATTAGACTAATTAAGCGATTGCAGCAGTGCTATCTCATTATACGCGAACTGCTGGTGCGTGTAACGGCCGCATATAAAGCGAAAAAAGAAAAAATACCGACTTGCCAAAACGCACCAAGACAAGTGCAGCTATTATGCGCCGATATGCGGCGTGAGAATTATTGTGGAAAAATAACTTGGAGCAGTGATATGATACACTTGGAGTTATGGTGTGAAAAACAGACTTTACTATGGAGCTCTAAGAAAGACTGGAGTTTCAACCCCAGCAATTCTAACCCTTCTATTATGTCTACCGGACTAACGAAGTCGATATTCCCTAGGAAAGAACAGGGACGTAACTAGCGTTGGGCTTGGGTGCGGGGTTAAGCCCCCAAACGAAGATGAAGCCCCCCAAACAAATCAAGCCGTTGTAAGCCCCCGGCACCACTATAGACTCCTTCTACCGCACTCGTCATGCTCAAGGCTTAAGCCCCCCCAACGAAAAATCCTAGTTACGGCCCTGGGAAAAAATACTATAAACCACGAGCCTTTTCACGTGGATATCCCTCGTCTGAGCATAAACAACCCTACTGGTGGTGTTTACCCATATTCATTGTAAATGCTATCTACTTTTTACTATGTTCATAATTATATACTGTATACAAACGCTGTATACCGGTACGCATAGACCCTGTTATAGGTCCACATACATAGACCTAAAGTAATCAAATCCACTATACTACATCGACAAGATATATATATATATATATATATATATATATATATGCAATCATAAATAAATAATAAATAAATACACCATACTACATTGACAAGAGATATATATATAGGCTACACATTGACAAGATATATACCCGGTATATAAAACCATAAATAAATAATAAATATATACATGCATATATATATCCTAAATATACATTAAGTAAATAGTGTCTCATTGGATGATCTATAATAGCAGGATGCACATTGCACGACGTATCATATATAAATCGAAACCGCACATTAAAATGACGCAATATTTATGCTAGGTCCTAAACGTCTGTCGATATGCAATACACGTATACATAAGCAGTCTGTATAATGTGCTTTTTTTAAAGCCCGCAGCTTTCTGGCTTCCGGTTATTATCGTTGAACATCTGCGGCATCGGTGTGTAGTATAAGTTGACCGGGGAGGAACTAAAATGGCGAGCGCCGTCAGCAGTAATACATACATCACACACAGTTTACGAACTCACGCCTATAACAACTCTGTGTATAATGTAGTCTATAACAACTCTATGCAGCCTACGTTTAGTCGATGAATGTAAACGCGCAGTCTACCCTGGGACTAATAGCGGTATTACCCACGTAAATATATGTATTTATGTCATATATATACAGATATATAATAATTATATATATATATATATATATATATATATATATATAGGCTACAGATATATACAGGGGAGCAATGATGGTTGGGAAACAAACTTCGTATCGAAGAGCGTGCGTGCGTGCGTCCGTTCTTCTGATGCTGATCACCTGCATACAACGCATTCTTAGACGCTCAAAAGTAGGCTAATGTCTGCCAACTTCAGGCACTGATGGGTAGGCGCTTCGTTCTGCATTGGGATTTCAGAGTAGCCTATAGTGGTCTGCGACTAGACAACTGCGGGTCTTGTCGAGAGACGCTATACACCCTATACAGTTGTTGCCTACATGTCATAACGAGAGACCGGGCTCTAGATAGCCTAGGCAGTGTTTAATCTAGTCCCCCTCCTCTGGGGGGGGGGGAATTCAGGTTTCTGGGGGGGAGACAATTGGGCGTCCGAAGGGTAGGCGCTTAGTTCTGCATTGAGAGTAGTGGTCTGCAACTAGACAGCTGCGTGGCTTGTCGAGAGACTCTACAGTTGTTGCCTACATGTCATGACGATCGAGAGACCGTGCTCTGATAATATATCAGATAAGTTTCGCTTGTTGCGGTTTAACGAAACTGCTATTTCAAAGATGATCATAGTGTCGCCCTCCTCCTTTATCCAGGCCTGGGACCGGCACTGGCAGAGCAACCAGTGAAGGAGTAAATATACGTTACTCCAATATTAAGAGTAGTGTGAGACTGATCGTTCTACAATCATTTTTTGCAGGGTATGGGTACGAATAAATGGGCCAAAGTACAAGGTCAAGGTCAACGGTCAAGGTCATCTTAATTAGGGCATCTTAATTAGGTCATCTTAATTAGATCATCTTAATTAGGTCAATTAGATTATATTAATCCTATTAATTATACTAATTAGTTAGATATTATTAGTAATTAGCTATTATTAGTGATTATCTAGCCCTAATTAGCACAACAAAGGCGCTCATAACCCTAAATAATTAGCACAACAAAGGCGCTCATAACCCTAAATAGCACTACAAAGCTTCGTCAATTCATATAGTTAGCGATTATTACTTACTAGTTAGCTATTACTAGTAATTAATTAGCTATTATCTACCCCTAATTAGCGCTGCAAAGACCCCGCAACCCCTAATTATCATTACAATGCTCCAATAACTCATATAATCAGCTATTATTAGTAATTATTTAGATATTATTATTAATTAGTTAGCTATTATTATTAATTACTGACCCCTATTTAGCACTACATGACCAGCTCCACACCATCTCCTCCTCCTTCTCCCTCTCCTCCACCTCCTCCTCCTCCTCCTCCTCCTCCTCCTCCTCCTCCTCCTTATCCCTCTCCCTCTCCTCCACCTCCTCCTCCTTCTCCCTCTCCTCCTCCCTCTCCCTCTCCTCCTTCTCCCTCTCTCTCTACGACTCATCACAACACACGCCTAAGCTGACTCATGCGGCGGTCGGCTGCATGCCAGAGGCGAACATCTGCTGACACTATCCACAGACTTGCCCAATCGTGTCCGATGACTCACCAGATTCTGCCCAACTTTGTCTGTTTCTGTCCGACCGGGTACGATGACTCATCCGATTCTGCCCAACGTTGTCCCTTTCTGTCCGTACGCACACACTCACACACACACACACACACACACACACACACACACACACCAACACCCACACACACACACACACCCACATCCACACACACCAACACACCCACACCCACACCCACACCCACCCACACACACACACACGTCCACACACACACACACACCCACACACACACCCACACACGGCCACACACACACACACACACACACACACACACACACACAAGAAACTCCACATACTCTCCATCCACAGCATTCAACCTCACCATCCAACCCTCCATTCCACACCTCCCCACGCACAATTATTCATTTTACACACATGAGCTGAACATTATGGAAGCGAGAAACTTAGAGAGGACGCAAACAGGAAGCTATATTCCATAGGCATGGCATCTCTCATCCTCCACAGCATTCAACCTCACCCTCCAACCCTCCATTCCACCCCTCCCCACCCACAAATATGCATTTTACACACAAGAACTGGTCAATCAGAAAGCTTGAAACCTAGTGAGCGACTAATCAGAAGGCGAGAAATCCTACACACAAGCCACCCCACCCTCCAAACCTCCACGCCTTCACGCCACACACAAATTTGGCATACATGTATAAAATTTAAGCATCTAGCAACTGCTAAATCCTTAACATGAATCACTCAGAAGAAGATAATTCATACATATTTACCAAAAATATTCCCAATATTCGCTATTTTATTCGAAATTATACATATAACAGCAATAAATACAATTAAATTATACTAAATTATGACAATTATTCAGAATTTCTTACAATACTAAGCAAACTATAGCAGACAAGCGCCATTTTCATATATATTTCTTATATATTTCTTACATTTCAAGCAAGTACAAACCCAAAAACCGAAGAAACGCTCAGCCTTCCACTCCCAAGATGCTGACACTTCTAACTTTCTTGCACACACAAACTCAAAAACTGACCAATCCTGCAACTGTCCTTTTGGAAGATGGCAACATTTCTTACTTCCTTGCACACTCGAAATCAAAAACCGACGAATCGCTCAGCCTTCCTTTCGGAATATGGGGTCATTTCTAACTTTCTTGCATACACGAACTCAAAAACCGACGAATACTTCATCCTTTCACTCCCATTATGTTGACATTTCCCATTTCCTTGTACACAAAAACTCAAAAACTTAAGAACCTTGCAACATTTCACTATCAATATGGCGAAATTTCTAACTTTCTTGCACACACGAACTCAAAAACCGACGAATACCTCAACCTTCCAATCCCAAGATGGCGATATTTCTAACTTTCTTGCACACACGAACTCAAAAACCGACGAATACCTCAACCTTCCAATCCCAAGATGGCGATATTTCTAACTTTCTTGCACACACGAACTCTAAAACCGACGAATATCTCAACCTTCCAATCCCAAGATGGCGGTATTTCTAACTTTCTTGCACACACGAACTCAAAAACCGACGAATACCTCAACCTTCCAATCCCAAGATGGCGGTATTTCTAACTTTCTTGCACACACGAACTCAAAAACCGACGAATACCTCAACCTTCCAATCCCAAGATGGCGTTATTTCTAACTTTCTTGCGAACACAAACTCAAAAACCGACAAATACTTCAACCTTTCACGACCAAGATGGCGACATTTCTTACTTCCTTGCGCACAGAAACTCAAAAATCGATGAATCAGGCAACAGGCCTATCCGCCGAATGCAACATGGCCACCTTTCTACATCATACACACACACACACACACACACACACACACACACACACACACACACATACACACACACACACAAACACATACACACACACACACATACACAGCATTTCTTACGAGGCTAAGTCCAAATATTCCATATATGCGTCTTTCAATTCACAAGATGTCGCATCTTCACTCTTTCACACACACGTACACATGAAACCAAAAGACATGAAACCAAAAGACATGGAAACACACAAACTTCTGCTCCCAAGGTGGCGCCTGCGCAACTTTTCCTGTTCGAATATATCCAAATAACGATCACATAAGGCATTTCTCATACGCATAAGGCCGGCTATCACACGCACGCAATTTTTCCACTACAAGGTAATACACAGACAGACTTTTACACTCACTCTCACACACGCACACAGACAACTTTCTAACTACAAGATAATGCACAGGCAATCTTTTACACACACAAACACATGAACTCTTAAAATTTCTAAGTTACAGACATATACTTTGTACATTTTTATAACTTAACGTAGTAAGGACACATGAAACAACGAAATATGTAATCTGTATAAGACAATTGCACGAAATTCATATATGTAAAGTAGCAGGAATTGAACATTGGTACAGACAAAATGATAAGTAAGCTTATGAGAGTTGTGCGAGCGAATAGGGCTTGTACTTTTCGAAATATTTCAAAGTAAGACACGAAATATTACCAGCGTGCGAAGTCAAACTTATAAATTTGCTAAGTATGAAATGCAAATATTGCATGGCGAACGAAGTACTAAGCATGAAATGCAGTTATTGCATGGGGAACGTTGTAAGATGCAAAACGTGGGATGGAGAGAGGAGCACATTCTTCAGTTTGTGGAAACAAAGATGTTCATTGTTTGCAATATGACAGCAATTTTGTTAAAGTTAGGTTTGCAGACACTGCATTACAAGGCTTTTTAGGGATGAGTGTGTTAAGTTGGCGAAATTTGGGGTGGGGGAGAGTGTGCAGGATTACGATTTGCAAAAACAAAAGATGTGATGCACATGTTATGAGTCATCGATTTCAGCAAAGTACGATTATAGCGAGCGAAGAATACAAGTTAGGGTTGCGAGCGGCATATTACAAGGCGAATTAGGTATAGCGGACACGAGCCACTTGTTCGAAATCTGCGTTCGACACAACGAAAATGCTAAGTTCCGAAAATTTTGCAGCGCAAATTCGGCCGGCGGCGACACCTTTTGTGCGGCGGCGGTGGCGGCGGCGCTGCGACCCGTCCCTCACGGGCGACATCGGCTCCAGCGGCGAGGCGTCGGCTACGACATGCGCTCCCAATTAGATCAAGCTTTGACCCGCACAAGCTAAAGTCGAATACGCCCCGGCACAAATCTTTCAATAATTTCCATAACCCACAATACGCATGAGACTTTAGCTTCATACGAGTCAAAGCACGATCGATTGGGCGCACATGTCGCAGCCGTCGCCTCGCCGCTGGAGCCGATGTCGCCCGTGAGGGACGGGTCGCAGCGCCGCCGCCACCGCCTCCGCACGAAAGGTGTCGCCGCCGGCCGAATTTGCGCTGCAAAATTTTCGGAACTTAGCATTTTCGTTGTGTCGAACGCAGATTTCGAACAAGTGGCTCGTGTCCGCTATACCTAATTCGCCTTGTAATATGCCGCTCGCAACCCTAACTTGTATTCTTCGCTCGCTATAATCGTACTTTGCTGAAATCGATGACTCATAACATGTGCATCACATCTTTTGTTTTTGCAAATCGTAATCCTGCACACTCTTCCCCACCCCAAATTTCGCCAACTTAACACACTCATCCCTAAAAAGCCTTGTAATGCAGTGTCTGCAAACCTAACTTTAACAAAATTGCTGTCATATTGCAAACAATGAACACCTTTGTTTCCACAAACTGAAGAATGTGCTCCTCTCTCCATCCCACGTTTTGCATCTTACAACGTTCCCCATGCAATAACTGCATTTCATGCTTAGTACTTCGTTCGCCATGCAATATTTGCATTTCATACTTAGCAAATTTATAAGTTTGACTTCGCACGCTGGTAATATTTCGTGTCTTACTTTGAAATATTTCGAAAAGTACAAGCCCTATTCGCTCGCACAACTCTCATACTTATCATTTTGTCTGTACCAATGTTCAATTCCTGCTACTTTACATATATGAATTTCGTGCAATTGTCTTATACAGATTACATATTTCGTTGTTTCATGTGTCCTTACTACGTTAAGTTATAAAAATGTACAAAGTATATGTCTGTAACTTAGAAATTTTAAGAGTTCATGTGTTTGTGTGTGTAAAAGATTGCCTGTGCATTATCTTGTAGTTAGAAAGTTGTCTGTGTGCGTGTGTGAGAGTGAGTGTAAAAGTCTGTCTGTGTATTACCTTGTAGTGGAAAAATTGCGTGCGTGTGATAGCCGGCCTTATGCGTATGAGAAATGCCTTATGTGATCGTTATTTGGATATATTCGAACAGGAAAAGTTGCGCAGGCGCCACCTTGGGAGCAGAAGTTTGTGTGTTTCCATATCTTTTGGTTTCATGTCTTTTGGTTTCATGTGTACGTGTGTGTGAAAGAGTGAAGATGCGACATCTTGTGAATTGAAAGACGCATATATGGAATATTTGGACTTAGCCTCGTAAGAAATGCTGTGTATGTGTGTGTGTGTGTGTGTGTGTATGTGTGTGTGTGTGTGTGTGTGTGTGTATGATGTAGAAAGGTGGCCATGTTGCATTCGGCGGATAGGCCTGTTGCCTGATTCATCGATTTTTGAGTTTCTGTGCGCAAGGAAGTAAGAAATGTCGCCATCTTGGTCGTGAAAGGTTGAAGTATTTGTCGGTTTTTGAGTTTGTGTTCGCAAGAAAGTTAGAAATAACGCCATCTTGGGATTGGAAGGTTGAGGTATTCGTCGGTTTTTTAGTTCGTGTGTGCAAGAAAGTTAGAAATACCGCCATCTTGGGATTGGAAGGTTGAGGTATTCGTCGGTTTTTGAGTTCGTGTGTGCAAGAAAGTTAGAAATACCGCCATCTTGGGATTGGAAGGTTGAGATATTCGTCGGTTTTAGAGTTCGTGTGTGCAAGAAAGTTAGAAATATCGCCATCTTGGGATTGGAAGGTTGAGGTATTCGTCGGTTTTTGAGTTCGTGTGTGCAAGAAAGTTAGAAATATCGCCATCTTGGGATTGGAAGGTTGAGGTATTCGTCGGTTTTTGAGTTCGTGTGTGCAAGAAAGTTAGAAATTTCGCCATATTGATAGTGAAATGTTGCAAGGTTCTTAAGTTTTTGAGTTTTTGTGTACAAGGAAATGGGAAATGTCAACATAATGGGAGTGGAAGGATGAAGTATTCGTCGGTTTTTGAGTTCGTGTATGCAAGAAAGTTAGAAATGACCCCATATTCCGAAAGGAAGGCTGAGCGATTCGTCGGTTTTTGATTTCGAGTGTGCAAGGAAGTAAGAAATGTTGCCATCGTCCAAAAGGACAGTTGCAGGATTGGTCAGTTTTTGAGTTTGTGTGTGCAAGAAAGTTAGAAGTGTCAGCATCTTGGGAGTGGAAGGCTGAGCGTTTCTTCGGTTTTTGGGTTTGTACTTGCTTGAAATGTAAGAAATATATAAGAAATATATATGAAAATGGCGCTTGTCTGCTATAGTTTGCTTAGTATTGTAAGAAATTCTGAATAATTGTCATAATTTAGTATAATTTAATTGTATTTATTGCTGTTATATGTATAATTTCGAATAAAATAGCGAATATTGGGAATATTTTTGGTAAATATGTATGAATTATCTTCTTCTGAGTGGTTCATGTTAAGGATTTAGCAGTTGCTAGATGCTTAAATTTTATACATTTATGCCAAATTTGTGTGTGGCGTGAAGGCGTGGAGGTTTGGAGGGTGGGGTGGCTTGTGTGTAGGATTTCTCGCCTTCTGATTAGTCGCTCACTAGGTTTCAAGCTTTCTGATTGACCAGTTCTTGTGTGTAAAATGCATATTTGTGGGTGGGGAGGGGTGGAATGGAGGGTTGGAGGGTGAGGTTGAATGCTGTGGAGGATGAGAGATGCCATGCCTATGGAATATAGCTTCCTGTTTGCGTCCTCTCTAAGTTTCTCGCTTCCATAATGTTCAGCTCATGTGTGTAAAATGAATAATTGTGCGTGGGGAGGTGTGGAATGGAGGGTTGGATGGTGAGGTTGAATGCTGTGGATGGAGAGTATGTGGAGTTTCTTGTGTGTGTGTGTGTGTGTGTGTGTGTGTGTGTGTGTGTGTGTGTGGCCGTGTGTGGGTGTGTGTGTGGGTGTGTGTGTGTGTGTGTGTGTGTGGACGTGTGTGTGTGTGTGGGTGGGTGTGGGTGTGGGTGTGGGTGTGTTGGTGTGTGTGGATGTGTGTGTGTGTGTGTGTGTGTGTGGGTGTTGGTGTGTGTGTGTGTGTGTGTGTGTGTGTGTGTGTGTGTGTGTGTGTGTGTGTGTGAGTGTGTGCGTACGGACAGAAAGGGACAACGTTGGGCAGAATCGGATGAGTCATCGTACCCGGTCGGACAGAAACAGACAAAGTTGGGCAGAATCTGGTGAGTCATCGGACACGATTGGGCAAGTCTGTGGATAGTGTCAGCAGATGTTCGCCTCTGGCATGCAGCCGACCGCCGCATGAGTCAGCTTAGGCGTGTGTTGTGATGAGTCGTAGAGAGAGAGGGAGAAGGAGGAGAGGGAGAGGGAGGAGGAGAGGGAGAAGGAGGAGGAGGTGGAGGAGAGGGAGAGGGATAAGGAGGAGGAGGAGGAGGAGGTGGTGGAGGAGAGGGAGAAGGAGATGGTGTGGAGCTGGTCATGTAGTGCTAAATAGGGGTCAGTAATTAATAATAATAGCAACTAATTAATAATAATATCTAAATAATTACTAATAATAGCTGATTATATGAGTTATTGGAGCATTGTAATGATAATTAGGGGTTGCGGGGTCTTTGCAGCGCTAATTAGGGGTAGATAATAGCTAATTAATTACTAGTAATAGCTAACTAGTAAGTAATAATCGCTAACTATATGAATTGACGAAGCTTTGTAGTGCTATTTAGGGTAATGAGCGCCTTTGTTGTGCTAATTATTTAGGGTTATGAGCGCCTTTGTTGTGCTAATTAGGGCTAGATAATCACTAATAATAGCTAATTACTAATAATATCTAACTAATTAGTATAATTAATAGGATTAATATAATCTAATTGACCTAATTAAGATGATCTAATTAAGATGACCTAATTAAGATGCCCTAATTAAGATGACCTTGACCTTTGACCTTGACCTTGACCTTTGGCCCATTTATTCGTACCCATACCCTGCAAAAAATGATTGTAGAACGATCAGTCTCACACTACTATTAAGCGTATACAATTATAGGCAGCAGCGTAGAAGAACGCTAATCTATATTGTTGTGGCCTGTAGGAAGGACCGTGTGTTCTGCCATCAGACAATTTATGCTCGTCTGAGATCATGATTGTGGCCATAGTAAATAGTTCGTCGAAGAGTTCCAGAGCTAAGACACCGATGTTGCAGTTTAACTCCAGCGGAAGTCCTTCAACCCGTGGAAACAGAGAGCGATCCATCTCAATGCAACCTACCATGGATACCCTCTTCAGCAGCAGCAGCCTACCTCCAGCAGCAGCAGCAGCAGCTGATGGAGGCAGAGCATCGCCCTCTGGTGCCATTCATTCATCTCCTCTTTGTATAGAATTTTACGGATGGGAAACGTCGCTGTTTTTTTATGTCCCCGTATATCAATGCGTACGTCGGTCTTTATCTCACTGCATCTCTGTCTGTCAATCTGTCTATCTGTCTGTCTGTTTGTCTATCCATCCATCCATCCGTCCGTCCGTCCATCCATCCACCTGAATGGCTGTCTATCCGTCCGTCTGTCCGTCCATCCATCCATCCATCCATCCATCCATCCATCCATCCATCCATCCATCCATCAATCCATCCATCCGTCCATCCATCCATCCATCCATCCAACCGTCCGTCCATCCATCCGTCTATACATCCATCCATCCATCCATTCATCCATGCATCTATCCATTCATCCATCCATCCATCCATCCAACCGTCCGTCCGTCCGTCCATCCATCCATTCAACCGTCCGTCCGTCCATCCATCCGTCTATTCATCCATCCATCCATTCATCCATGCATCTATCCATTCATCCATCCATCCATCTATCCATCAATCCATCTTTCCATCCATCCATCCATCATCCATCCATCCATCATCCATCCATACATACATACATACAACCGTCCATCCATCCATCCATCCGTCTATACATCCATCCATCCATCCGCCCATCCATCTATCTGCCTGGCTGTTCATCCATCCATCCATCCATCCATCCATCCATCCATCCATCCATCCATCCATCCATCCATCCATCCATCCATCCATACATCCAACCGTCCGTCCGTCCGTCCATCCATCCATCCATCCATCCATACATCCAACCGTCCGTCCGTCCATCCATCCGTCTATACATCCATCCATCCATCCATCCATCCATCCATCCATCCATCCATCCATCTAACCGCCTGGCTGTCTATCCGTCCGTCCATCCATCCATCTCCATAAGTCTCTAGCGCCATACCCCTATGGCAGTATGAGAATTACATATAAAAAACGGGGGTCAGACGTTGATTTATGTGGACTTGTGCTGTGCAGCGAGGACTTTACTATCGGCTCCTAAGAAAGACTAAGGGGAATTGATCCCCAATAAGCCCACAATTCTCACCCTACCTACCTCCCCTTTATCTGCCTCTCTCTCTCTCTCTCTCTCTCTCTCTCTCTCTCTCTCTCTCTCTCTCTCTCTCTCTCTCTCTCTCTCTCTCTTCTCTCTCTCTCTCTCTCTCTCTCTCTCTCCTTACGCACGCGCACACAACCTCAGATGCCTCACGTAATTTGTGTGTGTTTGCCCATCTCCTTTTATCAGTCTGAATATCTGTGTCTGTCTCTTCGTATGTCTCCGCGTGAACCATTTCATCACCAACATATTAATCCATCTCTGCATGTGTTGTTCTGCCTCTCTGAGGCTCTCTCTCTCTCTCTCTCTCTCTCTCTCTCTCTCTCTCTCTCTCTCTCTCTCTCTCTCTCTCTCTCTCTCTCTCTCTCTCTCTCTCTCTCTCTCTCTCTTTCTTTCTCTTTCTCTCTCTCTCTCTCTCTCTCTCTCTCTCTCTCTCTCTCTCTCTCTCTCTCTCTCTCTCTCCCTCTCTCTCTCTGCCTATACCGCTGCCTGTCTATAGGCCTATCTCTATACCTAGTCTACATCTCTTCACATTTTTCCGGTATTTTTTCCGGTATGCTTCTCAAAACGTGCCCAAGTCTCGCTGCCTGTCTCTCTGTCTCTCGCTTCGTCCCGCTGTCCCTCTGTTTGCCTGTCTATGTCTCTCTCTCTCTCTCTCTGTTGGCGGCGACTCACGGTGAAGAATGCGTGAGAAAGGTCCGCTCTGGTATTCACGTGCCAAGCGCATCGTATCGGGGGAGGAGGGGAGGGAGGGGCTATGGGCCTGCGCTGCTCGTCGCTTACAGCCATACATACATACATATTACACACCGTACATCAATGATTGCACATAATTTTATGTATATACATGCATACAAACATACATGTATATACACTCAATAATATGCGTGTGTATAGTATATATATATATATATATATATATATATTGGGTGAATGTACATATATTTGATGCTTCACATTACATGCACACATATTTCATCATCACCATCGTCGCAATCGTCATCATCATCATCATCGCCAGCATCAATCATCATCATTCATTGTTCACACATAAATAAAACCTTACCCAATCAGCACACAGACATTTCCTATTTATACATTTATAAACAATATATATATGTAATGCGTGTGTATATAGGCCTATATATACACATGTATGTATATATAATATATATGTATATATTGTTTATAAATGTACCAATGAACTCGAACAGAGAGAACTAAAAAAATTCATATCGACTTCAATGGGTTTTGATGCCATAAGATAAACTGTTGAATTGTTGAAAGTCAATCCATCTACAGGGTGGGTCATAAAAAGACTTCCCTAAGATTATTTTGCTAATATCTTGGCCAGAAGTAAGAATTTCCAAATGAAATTTTACAGGTTTAAAGACAATTCGTATTTATACAGGACGGCCAGATTTCATCAAAATATTTCTAACAGAACAAAAGTTATATCACTTTTAGTGAGATCACCCACCGTTTTTTGACCATTCAAAAACGTAACGCAACACAAACTAAAAAACGGATTTTATTGTCATATCTCAAATAACTGTTATCAAAATAGCCTTGATATATCCAGATAATTACTATTACTATTATTTAGGAAAGAAACAGGGTACCAGCGTGAAGTCATTTAACAAGATGATCAAATTGGTAAACAAGGAATCTGTCAAATTAATAATTTTGCTACTAAAGCAATTAAATTCAAATAATGGCCAAGGTGTCAATGAGAGACAAAATGTGTATTCAGGTACACTTCATGAGTAAGGGGTCCTGGAGCTAAAGCTATATATAAGCCTAATTGAACCCAATGGATTATCAAGTGTAGAGAGCTATGCTGGTAAAATACCACAATATGCGGCCAAAACCAAGAGCAATAAGAGAATTGATTCTTGCCTTGGAGATGATCTGGGAAGATTTACCTCTGGAACACAACAACAAGGCCATCAAGAGCTTTACAACGAGACTCATTACACGTTTGAGCACTGGTGGCGGACACATTGAACACAAGTTGGGAAGCACTATCAAGTTCATTAATTTTGATAACAACAGCATTTTAGCCATTTGAGATATGACTTAACAAAATAGTTTTTTGATACTTTTTGTTGCGTTACGTTTCAGAATCGTCGAAACAGTAGGTGGTCTCACTAACAGTGATATAACTTTTGTTCTATTTGAAATATTTTGACGAAATCTGGCCATCATGTGTAAATATGAATTGTCTTTAAGCCTGTAAAATTTGATTTAGAAATTCAGACTTCTGACCAAGACATTGGCAATAAAGTTAGGGGTATTTTTTTATGACCCACTTTGTATATATACATATGCCTGTATATATATATATATAGCCTACGTTATAATTATTATATATTATATATGTGTGCAATTGCATATATTTATATATGTGTATAATGTATATATAATTATATGAATATTATATATATATATATATATATAATATGCGAGCGCCAAACTACATAATCAATCAACTAACTTACTGTCTTACACATAAACGCGTAGGCTGTGCTGTGTAGTGTGTATACATAAAATACAATACACGCGTTATGCAAAGCACACGCACACACACGCATACCGACCAACATCATCAGGTCGTCGTCGGCCGATGAGGATATGTATTACCTAAGCTACTATTACTGTTGATCTATTCGTTCATTGTGTCTCGAACAGATGCTAAAGCTTTCCAGCCATCGATGATAATCGTCTGTCTGTCTGTATTGTCTGTCTGTCTGTATACGTCTCTGTCCGTCTGTATACGTCTCTGTCCGTCTGTCAGCTTGTGACGATATGAGAGAGCACACGTTTCCTTGCTTTCCCGGCCTCCGCCCACTTTTCACTCTTTCCTTTTTACTCCCTCGCTCTCACTCTTCTCCCTTCTTGCCGTCTTCCATAAAATGCCGCGAGAGGAGGGATGTGTGTGTGTGTGTGTGTGTGTGGGGCATGGCCCTGCGACTTTTATGGGCCCGGGATAGGTAGGCCTAGTAGCCTAATATATAGAAAAGTTGTTTGATTTATGCATTTTAGAATATAACATAGCAGTGAAAGTTAACCACAACCAGTTTAAACTTCAAGTACAAAATAGATCATATTTGTTTCATAAATAAATATTAAATTGTAGGTCGTAATCGTAATCTCGAAATTTCTAAAGCGCCACTCGAAAGCCAAGCACTTTTATCACTTCAAATTGTTTTCTTAAATTGTTTTTTTTCTCTCACTACGCTTTAAGATAACAGATGTAACAGTAGTAGGTCTATAATAGGGAATGTAATCCCGGGATCTCGAATACCGGGATCCCGGGAATCCCGGACATTTTACAATCCCGTAATCCCGGGATTGACACACATGGAAATCCCGTTTTTCGGGATTACCGAAAATTCGGATTTTTTTAACTAAATTACTTGACCAATTTTGCAACAACTCCTTGGCCAATAGACGCCAAAACGACTGATAAGCAGACGCCCTAATGAAGGTAAGCTGGCGGCCAGCAGAAAACCCAGAGGGTGACTAGAGGTAGGCGTTTCTCAGTGATCAGGCAGGAGATTTGTGTTTGCCCCTCCCATTCCTTGTTTGGTTCATGAATACAGACTACAGAGTCCTCCTCACACTAATCACCTACTAATCAGTTGACTGATAGAGCATAAACAAATGTCAGATGCTAGCAGAGCTGACCGACTAGCCCGGCGACATCACAGCGCCTAACTCCGATTGACGTGTGTTGATGACACCCCCGCCAGTATAATTACGCCGATTGGTGAGTGGAAGGACCTGGACAGCATACAGACGGGCTCTTGCTGTCTTAATATCAGAGGACTGCAGCTAAGCTAGCCTGCAAGTTCAGTCACTCACTGGTGAATCTTGGTTAGCATGCTACCTGTTGTGCTCTGTGGTCAGTCGGTGCATTGGTCACCTCGTATCGTCTGACCTAATTCCGGGTAGTCGTATGCAGAGGTTAATTACCCTATTCAGAGTGATAGCAACTTAAGCCCAGTTAGAGGAGAATCTGAAATAAGCTGAACTCACAGAAATCTGGGTCAAAGGAGATACACGAGAGGGCAGGCCAGGGCCGGAGGAGAGGGATCTAACTTGTTTGTTTAGTGGGGATAGAAGCCACTGGTCCTAGGCCTATCACTATCAAGTTTCAAACAAACCCCACAGTTGCCAGGGACCAATGACTAAAGCCCTTGCCGTGAGTCATAATTGATCGCGGTTGAAGTACCTTAAGGCTTAAGCAAAGAGAAAGCTTTACTGTATTTGGCCTACTATTATACTATGTCTAAGAATTTTTTGAATTGCCATTATAAGCCAATCCCGGGGTCCCGGGACTGACTCATTCATAATCCCGGAATCCCGGGATTGAGCAAGTGCCCCGGGATTACATTCCCTAGTCTATAATAATATATACTGGTATCTATAATGATAAAGAAGCCTTCGAAAGTCGGTCGTGTGTTACGCTCCTGTTTTAATAATCATTCGCTAGGTGGCCGACAATAATATTCTACGCAACGCAATCCAATGGACGGTGAATTGGATGCAGGGAGGGAAGGATAGATGGAGGAACGGGGTGGGATGTAAGGTTAGAGGCAGGGAATGGATGCAGACCGGGAGGTAGGAAGGAAGGGATAGGCAGGGTGAGAGGGGAGGAATAACGTTAATCACAGCTCTTTATATTTAAAATTTATTTTTAGCATCTTAGGGTGGGGGTAAAACATTAAGAACTAGTCGTAGACTATAAGGTCTTTGGTAATACATCAATATAAGTAACAACTAACAAGGATATTATTAATTATTATTGATTATTATTAATTTTACATCCAGCACAGCAAATGAAAGGTGAGTAGCCTCTAGTGAAGGTAATACCCCTATCCATATAAGAAGAATTTTACAGGCATAATCTGGTGCAGGTGTTTAAAAAGTCATAGTGGTAAAGAATAAGATCCTAATACAGACTGAAGTCATAGAGGTAGTTTTCATGCAGCTACCTGACTACTAAGTGTATTGAAACATGAAACCACATTAACTAGAGTTTTTGATAATCAGGTAACTTTACAACTACAGAAAGGATGCAAAAGAACCTGAACTCATAATTAAAATTATAACAGAAACACTTGCCGATAAGTGTAACAGGACTCATAAATGTTTATTAAAATCGAATTTCAGGACAGGTACACTGGTGGTAACATACACATCAACAACCACTGCAGGTGACTTGCAAATGCCTAGTACAGAAGTGTGCAAGCTTGAAGCAGATTGCTCGCAACTGGCTTAATCTTAGATCACCAACGAATAATGTATCATGGGGTGCGGACCCGCGGTGGTGTATTGGGTATGTGCGTTGCCTTGCAGCCGGATGGTTGCAGGTTTGAATCCACCTCAAGTCGGCGTGTAAGGACCTTAAGAAAGTCCTTCACTCGCAATTGCTCAGCGCTTCGGTGTGAAACTCCGATGCAGTGTCCGCGCTGCAGTCGGGAGCGCCTCTGAGTAGAGAGCTTGAAGAGGTGCTATAACAAGTGCACATACAAACAAGACAGTAGCAACCAAACCAAACTGCAAGCAATTATTGTCCTATCCAAGCTCATAATGGCATAAGAAGGCAGCATTTCGTTTTAATAGGACTTGCCCCACTCCCCCAAGTCTGCAGCAGTATCCCACTATCCTCAAGAAGCAGTACAATTGGATTCATTCAAATTTCTTCATTACGTTTTGACAACGCACAATTTCATCTGGGAATAAAAATAAATCTTCTCCCTGTTCTTCAATACACAGCTCCTCCTTAAAGGACAGAAAAACATAACAATGAAAAAGCGTGGAATCCGTGCAAAAAGAGAATCTGCCAGGAAACTATGGTCAAGAATACTATCTTACCTGATCGTGCAAGGCAAAAACACGAGTAGCCTTAGTAAGAGAAAAATCCGCATAGGAAACTTCACCATCATCTCTCTAAGACAAAGACTTCAAATCACCTGTTGAGATCAGTCCAAGGATGCAATATTACAGAAAAACATCTGGATAAATATGACAAAGTGAAGCTGTCAGAAACCACAGGCTGTCTTCACTCTTCAGTGACTTCCTAACTCCGTGATTCAGAAATCAACACTCACTACACAAGACACTTGTTTAAACACTAGCTTCCGGAGCCCCTAAGAACAATATCCACCTTTAAAAGACCACATCGTAATAAGCATTTTCAAGCCATCTTAAGACGCATCACTTTAGATCTGCCACATCGGCATGTTTAAGTGCACACTGCACAGTTTCTGAAAGGCATTTTACAAATATCCAAATACACACACAGTCACACACACACGCAACGCACACACATACACAGCACACCATCTGTCACACAAGGACCTAAGGATGTATTGATAGTCCAAGAATTTAATCAAAATGATTCAATAATGCCGCACATAATCCTTTAAACTGTCAAGAAACAAAGAGTCTAGAATCTTAGATGAATGACAAAGCTGAGAAAATCGTGAACAAAAGGCAAGGCAAGTCTCAGGCAAGGCAATCGAGGTACTGTAAGTCTCAGACAAGGCATGGTAGTTTTAAGACAAGGTAAGAAAGGTCTAAGGCAAGCTAAGGTCAGTTTAAGGCAAGGCAAGCTTTGTCAAGACAGGGCAACTATTACTCATTTATACCTCTATAAAAAATAAAACCCCATTATCCCTTTTACCATGTGGCTTGTTTTACAGGCTTAAGATATAAACAGTAGGTCTCACCCTTACCATGCTCCAACAACTTCATGCTAGCGAATCAACATCGTACACGCACAACAGATAAATGCATCACATTGTTATTTCGCAATTTACTATCAGTGACTAGCGACCACAGACTTGGAAGCGTCAACCTATCAACTCTCGAGTTCCGGATCAGTTAATATTTCATTTCAACGATCATCAGAGCACTTCTAACATTAGCCTCTTACAGTTCTCGAGATGCCACTGTCACTTCTTGTGGATTCAAGACAAAAACAGAAAACAAACAAAATAACAAAAAGAATTCCTATGTTTATTTTTTGTAAACAAGTTAGAAATGATCCATCAGAAGTGAAAGAATTTAGAATTATTTTCATCCCTAAGTACATTATTTTGATCACTGACTCATCACTGACAACAAAATTAAACACTGATAAAAAAATTAAATTAGGCGCTAGCAATAAGAATAACAATAAAACAGTTGTCTATATCTATTTGTGGTAATCACGGTAGAAATGATTGCTAAACGAGTGTGAGATACGACGTATATTAGGTCGAAGAGAAATTTGATATTTCCTTAGCAATAAACAGCCTAAAAAAATTATAATACAAATAATTACCATGATTGTTCCAATCCAAAAAAGCATGTTCGAAGATTTTTGCAAAAAACAATTCAGTGAAAATCCTAATCTGACGTGGCAAATATTCACCACGGTAACACAGAATATAATAATATCATCAATTTGATTATTACTACAAAATTGAACATCAATCATGTTACGCAATGGATCATGCCTCCCACTGCCTGCTTTGGTGCGGATTTGGCGTATTTTGGAGACAAACACAACAAGTTCAGAAAACATAGCAAAATAAAAAAAAGCAAAATAATTATAATCAGCGTTAAAATAATGCAAAAAATGGCAGCGTATATATTTGATTAATAGCAGTAAAACTAAGAAAGCAATTTCAACAATCCAATACATATAGATGCAAACTGAAATCAACATAGCTAACCTTTGACCTGCTTGCAACAACTCCATGCACAGTAGAAGAACAGATTATTTGCGAAAAATTTGCAGTCATACAATGAACCAACCTTTGGAAGTTTTTTCCCTGACCATATCATGATCATCACCTCAGTATTCTGTTATAATGATTCATTTTATATGGAGTTCCCGAGTGCGGTGATATCAACAGACAGACATCCTGATATTTTGCAGGAGCCGGCAAAACACAATGGTAGCAGCTACAGTTTTTAACCAGAGCTTGAGAAATGCAGAACAGGAAATTAACCCTTTGAACCCGACGGGCCGGTTTTCCGGCCCGTTATCCATAGAGTTACAGGAGCTCAGGGTTCAAAGGGTTAAGAACAGGAAATGAAGAACATGAAATTAAGAACAGAAAATTAAGAACATGGACGTTTTACATAGAAGTTCCTCGACGGCGTCTTACGAATGTTTTTCAGTAAAAAACCTAAGACGTCCAGTTTATGTTTTTCGATGTCACAACACGATTGTCACCATTCTTGCCACTGAAAATGATCTGCTTCCAGAAATTTTCCAGGACCTTACAGAGCTCTATTGATGCTAGAGAAGCCTTTAAGTCTGGTAAGAACGACAAATTTACACAATTTTTGATTAATGCCCAACTCGACGTTTGACGTTTCTCCAAGTTGGTGAATTTTTTTTCAATTTTTAAAAAGATATTGTGGGGCAGTTATCATTCCTTTCCCAGAGTGGCAAAATATGTTGCTATGCCACTGGCTCTCGGACTAGATGATGGATAAAGGAAGACGTCTTGTTACTCATAGGAAACAGATCGAATAGAAAATAATGGCTTTGAATTTCCCCGAGACCTGACTTGGGTGGGGGAGGGCAGAACAGTGAAGAAGAAAGTATGCTGCACCTGTCCGAATGCCCCAATTCAAAAAGATTATACAAGCAAAAAACTCAAAACAATTATAAAATCAAATTTAAATACAGGTAGTGCAAAATCTAATAAATAGCATTACCGAAAAACAAACAAGCACATCCTAAGACAAGGACTAATAATAATAAGACCTAGGAACTTGAGGACGTACGTAGTTCATCAACAGAGTCAATGAAGTTCCAGAGTAAACAATGTCATCATCATCATCATCATCACCATCATCTTCATCGTTCAATTAACATGTAGAAACGTTCTACGAAAAATTACTCTCCCAAAGGCAAGTTAGCACATCACACACAAATACACCCCTCATCAAGGAACCTCTTTACAAACCTGTTTTCCGTCAGTCATGCACGCAAAATGTGTCGCTCTCTTTCTCTTTATGTCTGTGTCTGTTACTGAGAAGCAGAAGCCCGTAACGGCCACCAAAAATCTCATAACCGATGAGAGTTGTTCTGACATGACCAGGCAATGGAACAGGCATGGGTTCAATGGAACAGGCATGGGCTCAATGGAACAGGCATGGGCTCAATGAAACAGGCATGGGCTCAATGTAACAGGCATGGGCTCAATGTAACAGGCATGGGCTCAATGGAACAGGCGTGGGTTCAATGGAACAGGCGTGGGCTCAATGGAACAAGCATGGGCTCAATGGAACAGGCATGGGCTCAATGGAACAGGCATGGGCTCAATGGAACAGGCATGTGCTCAATGGAACAGGCATGGGCTCAATGGAACAAGCATGGGCTCAATGGAACAGGCATGGGCTCAATGGAACAGGCATGGGCTCAATGGAACAGGCATGGGCTCAATGGAACAGGCATGGGCTCAATGGAACAGGCATGGGCTCAATGGAACAGGCATGGGCTCAATGGAACAAGCATGGGCTCAATGGAACAGGCATGGGCTCAATGGAACAAGCATGGGCTCAATGGAACAGGCATGGACTCAATGGAACAAACAAGCATGGTTCAATGGAACAGGCATGGGCTCAATGGAACAAGCATGGGCTCAATGGAACAAGCATGGGCTCAATGGAACAAGCATGGGCTCAATGGAACAAGCATGGGCTCAATGGAACAGGCATGGGCTCAATGGAACAGGGCTCAATGGAACAGGCGTGGGTTCAATGGAACAAGCATGGGCTCAATGGAACAAGCATGGGCTCAATGGAACAGGCATGGGCTCAATGGAACAGGCATGGGCTCAATGGAACAGGCATGGGCTCAATGGAACAGGCATGGGCTCAACGGAACAGGCATGGGCTCAATGGAACAAGCATGGGCTCAAAAGCACACAGTAAGGCTCACAGCACTTCAACATGACACCACAAAATCGAGTACATCAAACGCACACCAGAAACTCACCATTCTACACGTACACGGCCACAGAAAATTGACCATTACAAAAAGTGCGTTGCGTTAACGCGAAACACCGCCTTATTAAAACGGACATGCCCAGGTCGCAATTTAACAACAAAGGCAACAAGAGTACACAGCAAACAGTCACAGCACAGAGAGAAAAACAAAAACAAGTGAACCTGCTTTCATAGTATATATATCAACAACTGACAAACTCTTCTACAATAACAAAAACGCAGCTAGCACGTAAGAACTCTAAAGCAGCACACGCGTGGCGAGATATTATCCGCAAGATACGATACTCCAACACGGGTCACCGACGTATCACAATCGTCTCAACAAGATTTATATTCAAGCTCCAAAAAAACTGTTCGACGCTTGAGGGAAGCAGAAAAATAGAATCTAGGATGATGCCCAGTTCAAAAACACGTCAAAACTAAATAATATATGCAATATGTACAGACATTCCAAAAACGTTAACAACACTCGTTGTGTACTACCGACAGCTCGCGTAAAATGTAACAGATTGTCTCCAATACAACCGCTAGCGTACAATGTAACCGCTAGCGCACAATGTACCCGCTCACGTACAATGTAACCGCTCGCGTACAATGTAACCGCTTGCGTTCAATGTAGCTGCTCAATGACTGAGAGAATATTCAAAATCAAGTAGACCTGAGGGTGAGAAAGAAAGATGACTGTGCCATGCTCGAATGGCGAAGACTTCAAAAAGCCGCCAACAAACGGATCCGACGACCAAAACGAGCGCAACGCTTCTCCGGTCAAGCGACGACCTTCCAAGAACTGGAGCCAGACGCATCCAGATGGAAATCTGGCAAAATCGTAGTTGAGCGTCACTTCAAACGGATTTTCAGATCGGCCGTGGTGGTATTACCACCAGAGAAATCGGAGACCATGGGTGAGGCGGTCGTGGTTCACAACTGGTCAAGGCGGAAGGAGTCCTCGGTGGCGGGGTCAGCTATGACGTTCGGGTTGGTCAACATCTGAAGCTCCTCCAACTCAAGCGGGTTCAGTCCAACCTTAAGCGCTTCGTCGATTGAAAAGAGTTCGGGGTCGAAAGTTTCCGACAACCCGGACAGTGCTTCCTTCGTGAAGCGATCGTCATGACTAAGACTGTCATCGACACCTAAACATGAAAACAACATTTTAAATGGTTCAGAACTTCTTAATGATTCATACATGTATATCTATAAGCACTTGTCAAGGTTCTATTCAGAGGTGCTCAAGACTAAATAGTAAATAGCAGACACTGAATTGGAGTTTCATGCTGAAGCACATGAGCAATTGAGAGTGATGACTTGCTCAGGGTCCCTACGCGGCGGCTTGAGGTGGATTAGAACCCGTCACCTTTCGGCTCCAAGGCACCGAACAAAACCCTACACCACCACAGTCCACAAACACTTCTGATGTAAATCAGGCACTCAAAATTGATACAGCATGCTCTCACGATCCCTACTAACAGGCGGAAATGTATCGGATGGGTCAAAATAAGTGAAATTTTTATTTTTCACACCGGCTTCAATATGGAAATAAACTTGTACTTAATAAACTTTGACAATTTAAGATGCACCATCACAAGCCAATGTCACGTCCAGATTCTATATTTCAATCTGGCTCCCATGTCACTGATACTTCAACTCATGCAATTGGCAATATAAACAAAACGTTTCTTTGGTTCTATTCAAAATGAAAATGAAGAAACAAAGTAATTAAACTTAGAAATCTGTTTTTAAAAGTAAAAATTAAGCAATAGGGTCTTCAAGCTTGAAGTAAAAATCAACTTTATGAGCAGATGATGTCAGCTGTGTTACCTGGCGTTGCCCGGGAAATTTTATCGTTTTTCGCCCCTTTCTTTGGACAGACACACATACACACACCACCCGCCCACCACAGATAAACTTTCAGCCTTATAATGTAAGATGAACAGTTGAATAGATGAATAGGTTGGGAGTGACACTGGCCCACTGAAGAAGCGCCTTTGAAATGCGTGCTATATAAACCTGGAATTATCTGCATAAATTTCCATAAATACGGAAAAGAAAAATCGTCTTTGGCACTCGACGAAGAGACCCCCACCTGTTAATATGATGTCTGGAATTTTTCCGCCAGCTTTGGAGTGGTTGGACGATGACTTGGGCATAGAATAATGAGGCCGGTTGGGCAAGGAGGAGGAAGCTGGCATGTGGCAAAGGGTGGAAGCCGGCGACCCATGGATGGAGGAGTAGAGATGGGACGATGGTGACGACGATGACGACAGGTGCTGGTAGTAGACTTCCGGCATCAGCTGCTGCAGCGGAGGTGGATTAAAATCTATGCTCTGAGATTTGCCAGGCACTGACGACGACGACGGCATGTTGCCAAAGTGAAGACCCATTGCGCTTGGCTGCTGCTGCTGCTGCTGCTGCTGTTGCATCAGTAGGCTGTAAAGACCCATGGAACCACTGCTGCTGTTGTTGTTCTGTGGTGAATCCTGAAGCTGTCGACAGAACAATCAATCAATCATTCAAACAATTTAAACGCAAACTTCAACGGACAATTATTTTACGGTAGCATGACTCACGACAACAGGATGGTAACAAGGAAGGCTCTTGTCATCAAATAAAAGAAATTTCCAGAAATGCAACAATGTTTTGGTTAAGACATGCACTGAGAATTAGAACTATCCATTTAAAATTCTCCATTCTCCAGAGTGCAACTATCTAGGAACGTAATACTATAAAAAATCGCAATTTTTTTTAATATTTTATTTTCCATTATTATTTCTGGGTACGGTTTCTATATGTCATGTAGCCTCTTTGCAACCATCTGGGTACATAATACTATAATGCATGTATAACATTGTATGTAGGCCTACACATGTATGTATGTGTGCACTACGTATGTACATGTAGGCCTATGTATACATGCATAATTGCATTTTTCGTTAGTGTTTCTTGGTATGGTTCTTGCCATCCTCCTATATGCATGTAGCAGAAGTGTAGAAGTGTGGTGTTCTCTTCTTCTGAGTGTTTGCTCCCTTTTTGATTGATGTGTAACAACCAACGACCTGTTATATATATATATATATATATATATATATATATATCGTATTCACGTCAGAATAGCATTGACGCAATTGACCAGTGCAACTAGTAAAGGTTTCGGTGAATCAGTATGCAGTGAGAGCAAGAATTCTACGTAACGTCCTGTGATTGCACATGTTTTTATGCATCAAATGAACCGTAAAACTCAACGAGCTTAAGATGAGCCATTGCACTTTGACCATTGGCAACCGATAATTAATTGCAATGTATTCTTTAATTACCATCGAGAACTGCTCAAACTGCTGTTGAAGGATGCTGGCCTGCTGCTGCTGCTGTAAGCTGTAGATGTCTGTGAATGGTGAGTTGCTGAGCGAGCAATTCGGCAGACCAGGCGACTCGGACGGCGAGTACGAATGCTGCGAGAGGGGAGACGTTGGAGACTGCGGACACTCAGAGCTGCTCCGATACTACAATGAAGCAATTTGCACCTCTATTAAACCTATAAAACACTTGTTTATAAAAGAACTTAAAAGAACGAACGAATCTATAAGAATGGAGATAGGATTGGAAAACTAAGAGTCGTTAAAACAACTCGCGACAAGATTGAAGCTAAGATTCTTCGGGCATGTAATGCGATCTGATGGTTTGAAGAAAGAAATGATGCTGGCTTGCGGTGAGGGAAGGAGAAGAGGGCAGACCAAGGATGAAATGGATGGACGAGATACACGACATAACTGGCATGAATTTGGAAGAACTGAGGGACTTCTCTGCGAACAGAGAACAATGGAGAATGTGTGTCAGGATGATCGCTAGAGCTCTACGAGCTGACAGCACAAGGTGACAAGGTGAGCAACCTATAACATGTTTCACTTTCAATGTGGGTATTATTATTGTAAATTCAACTTTGTAGCTTGCACACAGCAGTCACACCATCATGTGAATCTGAGGTATGGATAGCCAGCCGTTAGGAGAAGCGCAGTAAGAGTTTCAAGTGCTTGAAAGTCAAGAAAAAAAGAAGTGTGCTTTGACATAGTTTTTGAAGGAAGTGAATTTGAACTACAAGAGACAATATCTCAATATATGTTAAATCCATTCCAGAACATGACCTCATTCTACCTTAAGTCTGATGTACTGCTCCTAAAGATAGCACTGCAAGGAGATGCCAGGTTCTTTGTATTGCTGCCATACAGATTCATGATTACAATTTCAAAGCAACAGTCATCCGAGGTTATTACAGAAACATTTTTTTATTAAACTCAAAACTGTCATTTTCTGCCGTGCTAGAGTCGGGAGCACTTCTGAGTAGTCTCCTTGAAGAAGCGCTATATAAATTCTTGAATGAATGAATGAATGGTTTCAATGTCCAAGAAAGACATGCTCAAACTTCCTCTTCTTCACTGCTCAACACCAAACACGTTGAAGAAGATTCAGTTTATTTTTAATAGACTGAAAAATCACAAAACTGTCAAGGTCTTAATATTTCTACCATTCGCATTCCACACGGCACCCCAGTGCTCTCTTTCTGCTCTATGTGTTGGAACTAACTATTACATGCTAACATCAGATTTTACTATCTTTCTTTAACCCTTTACCCGTTCATTTTTAAATTTTAAGGCCGTTTTCAGCAGATATTTTCGGGGCAAATGGGTAAAAGATTAATATACCGGTCTTACTCTGCCAAGCATCCATGTATCTTCGTGAACTCATTCACTTGCCAACTTCAGCATCCTCTCTTCTTCATTCCACTATGCTTAACATGACAGACATGGTCTCCTTTGTTCCGTCAGCAAGAACTGCTTTGGCCAAAACATGAACTTTGCCTTCATTGGCCCTGCACTTTAGAATTGGCTCTCTTCATTTACATGTTCTTTGCTCTTAACAGGTACCCGAAGCACACCTTTCCACTGTCTCAAAGCTTTCTTTTCTCCGAGTCTTACGCACTGGGAGAGGTTCTGACTGGTGTGCACAGTGAGAGATGCCTTATAAATTTATAGCTACAATACAATACAATAACTATGGGCATTGGGCACCGTTCAATCTCTAGTCAAGCTTCACACCGCATCAGCTACTTATCACGAGATTAGAAAACCCACAGCAAACACAGCAGCAAGACTGTGCAGATCAATTACAACAAGTTTCCTAATGAGATTACACAGTTTTATGCACGTGATTTTTACACAAACTGTGTGGAAATAAACTTTAAACAAATACTAACGAAAACGAAGTAGAACACAGACAACACTAAGCAGTCATGCAAACATGCAAATTAGATTAAATGTAAGCACATCAGATTAATCACTACACCAAAAATAATATATCGGGTAAAAGAACGACGGTTTGATTTTTATTTGCAAGATCAGTTCAAATTTAAATCCACAGCAAAAACAGAATATACTAGTGTACATTTAGTTTGATCAGTGTATTATTTACATTACTTTATTTGATACTCAATTATTTATAAGGCTCTAGAGATTCAAGGCTAAGCTGACAAGTGATGATAATGGAACATGTTCTAAACTACCATACTCAAGAATTGGCCACGAGAATGATTCTGTCACACTGAACTATAAGCATGCCAGTTTCGATACTTTGACGTAATTACACTTACAAGGAATAAGGACAACATAAATTGGACGTTCAAGCATTATCATTATTTCTGTATTTATCAAGTGCTGTTAATTAATTACCGAGAATCAGGCAACAGTGTTGTGCATATGATTTGTCAACATCATCCAGGCTATGCAGTGCACACTCAATATGTTTGTACGACACCTCCCGTACCGTTTTCAGTTTCACCAACTGTTGAAGACTGCTTTTTCACTTGACCCGGGTCAGGAGTACTTCTGAGTAGTGATCTTGAAGAGGCGCTATATAAATTCTGATCTATTGATCGATCGATTGAGTGCTGTGCCATTGAGTAATCCACTTGCTCAAGATCCACAAACAGGAACGTCATAAGAAGAGGTTCGAACCCATATAGTTGTGTTATAAGGCAAGAGCTCAAATCAATCGGCAACAGTGAAACACAAATTATGTATATATAGCACTTTAGTCTGACAACTGGCATTTAAACAGGAAAGAGAACAAAAGCAATGGCTTCGAGTACCCACCAAAGTGCAGTAGATGGTAGTGGAAGTCCTCTACCCTCAGTCTGTAAAGGGTTAAGAAATGTGGTGCGCAGTTTTAGTGGTGAAATTTCAGTGCCTCGGAGTCGGAGGGTTCCAGGTTCGAATCCACCTCAAACCGCCGCATAGGGACCTTGAGCAAGTCGCTCACTCACAATTGCTCATGCACTTCGGCGTGAAACTATGATGCAGTGTCCACACTGTAGTCCGGAGCACTCTGAGTAGTCAACTTGAAGGGGCACTATAGCAAATGGAGAAATAAAAAGTTACATTTGGTCAAATTGATCACACGCTGCAGTTGATCGGGTAAGCACGTACCTGTCGATAAGAGCCACCAGGTTGGCCAAACTCTGACTGTGAGCAGTGCATCATTTGGTCATCCACTTGACCGTTCGCAAAGCTTACTGGCGACGCTGGTAGACTTGAATGACAACAACAACAGTTAAGGCCGCGCTCTGATTCGCCTAAAGTCAACGAAGCCGGCCTTCGTAGGTCACGACCCGAGTGGTCATTGGTGTATAGACTATTCCCGTTGATATCACCAGGGGCGTAGGTCATGTCGTCGTCGAAATCTATGCACGAATGGTCGACCAGACCCTCCGGTGTCATTTCGGAAACCGTTATTTTTGGAGGTCGGTGGATAAAGTTCGAGCTGCAACAATCCTGGGAGTCATGCCTAAGATGGTGTTGATTCTGCTGAGGCTGCTGGTAGGAGTCCCGATCGTAGTTTAGACGGCCGTAATCTAAGTCTATTCTATTCGTGTTAGTGTCTAGGTTACTATCCTATTCAACAGCAACAACAACAACAAAGCATTTAGAAATGTTCAGTCACAATACAATTAATTCTAAAAACAAGGATAAACACACAGACAGATAAATGAATTTTTTAGGCAAACAAAAAAATTACTAAAGTGCTTAAGAAAAATCCACTTAAACCCAGCAATGCTTCACAACGACAAAAGCACAACAAACTGCGGTTTTACAGACAGAACTTTCTCACGATTGGCACATTTTTCATTTCCCCAAATTTCAATTTGGTGCAAAATGTGAATCTGTTCTACTGAACACAATATTTTCCTCGCATTCAATCACGTGCAATAAAAGCCTACGTTGAACATCCAAAACTCTAAACGGAATTTTCCATGCAACGTTGATTAAAAACTTCTACAGAATAAACGACAGGGAGATTTCGGATGATAGCCACACGTACACTATTACAACATCTGATTCAGCATCTACATTGCAAACTTTAATCCGACAACACCCACCAAACACCAAGCAGACTAGACATGCAGGCAAGTGCAAGAAGAAAAACCTGAGGCAGGATGCCATGTACGCCAGAATGCGACGGACTGGAACCATAGAGAACGAGCGGTGTCGGTCCGCTGTGCGCCTGGCGATGCCTCGAACCCGGACTGTTCTGTTGACTTGTGCGCACTGGTCCGATGTGGCCGGCATGCTGGGAGCCGAGGGTCATGTTGTTCGCACGGCTGTAGGTCTGATCGCCGCCGTCCATGAGGCCACCTCCGAGCGACGACGTGAACTGCAGGTTGGACAGATCGGGAAGAGAGTCCGTGTTCGTTGAGATCCCAGAGTCGTTCAAGGGAGACGGGTAAATACTGGAAATAATAATAATAATAATAATAATAATCTTCCTTTAATGACTCAATCTGACAAACCGCAGAATTATTACAGGTACAGGTTATATGAAATACGGCCCGCTATAGCACGACACGCAGGTCGGCTTTACAGCAGTGCGTTTGGTAGCTTAACGCTAATGGCCTAAGTGCTGGATCACTCCTGGTTCGGCCAAGCCAGAAGTGGGAAGGGCGATCTTATTTTCAGCAGAACCCAAGTCAAACAACACAACAGAAAAGGTATGTCAAAGGTCATCATCATCCTAACTGAATTTTACAAATGATAATTTGTACGCAAATGTTGGGACATCTACCAGTTTAGTACGGAGTTCAGAGGATGTCAGACGACACGTAACAGCGTTTCTTACTTTTAAAAGCAGTCGATCTGTATAGTTAATTTAACTTGCTCATCTTTGACATCGTCCAATAAAACATTGTCTTGTCTGGTGGTCCTTTCATTGCTGGGCGTCGTCCTACATGTCTGACCTCTGTTCTCTGTTTTTAATCTTGTGACCCACACAAAGTTTTGCTCTTCAGCCAGGAGTACTGTAAGCTTTTGGTCTAACATGCTTGCTCTTCTGTTGGTCAGCACCGATAGCTGGGGTCCACCATTTGTAACAGACTTCTGTCGGAGCGGAGTTTCTTTCTCAAAACAATATGCTCACAAGCCTTACATTCTATAAATTGCTCAAAGCTCAATGTTTAGCCATGGCTGTTCTGGGAGAGCCTCTAACTTTCGAGAAGGTCTCTTGAAGAGGGAGGTATATAATTTCTTAGAATGAATGAATGAATGAATGAATGAATACCAATATCTGCTGCAAAGTGATACAGAACATCTTGAGACACATTATACCATACCTGTATTGTTTAAAGTACAGTAAATACATATATTAACTTGCCTGCAGGCATAGTACATGCACATTGGGGAAAATATTGTTAAAATAGTATATAATCTGATTATGTAAGTTTAAGTTATTTCAGCAATAATTAGACATTCACTCTAAGATAAAAGAAATTCAATTTTAAAAATGACTTACCTAATTCCAGGCACATCGTGAGATCTTCCTGGACAATGCGGCACCTACAAAGAAATTCATTTCTTTTCTAAACTTCAATTTTCAAACATTGAAACTGTTCTTCATATATAATAAAAATCTGTTGATTTTTAGAATTTATGTCCTGCTAAAGTTTGCATGCTATATCGTAAGACTCCTAATGACTTTGTGTTAATGAGCACACACTGAATAACTATAAATTTTTCATGAAACCTACCTATTTTATTTTTATCATCTCAAACTCACAAAATGATTTGACTCGAACGCAATGCAAATATTAGCATCTGCCTAGAACACGGACCACTTGTTGACAATGAACTTATTAATATTTTCTGTAAGCTTGCAACTCAAGAAAATTAGGCTAAACGCTTGGTCCAAACATGTCTAAATGTTTCTTACGAAAATATAAAATATCATTTGACATGGAAACACAATTTAAAGTTCAATATGTCTGTACCCGATGCATTAATACGTGAATTAACCTTATTATCATTTAATATTATTTATTATTTAACCTTATTACATCATGTAGCATAATACAGTTGGTAGCCAACAAAGAATATAAATTAATTAGATGAAAAATAATTAAAATACATGGTCCGTTGAATAAGCTATTTTCTGGATAATCTAGTAAGTGACATCGAAGTCACAAATTAACAATAAATTTAAGATTTGTTAGCACCGTCAAAAAGCTAACTTACATTCTCCAAGCTCCATATATCATTGGCTTTCAGCATCTCATTTGATGACATGAGATCTGCTGTAAACAAAGACAAAAAATAAGTTGTACGCAAGCAAACAAACACACAGGGTAAATACTGGCAGTAACGGCGACAGAAATGCCAAAACCCTGATTGCCTTTACCTTAAGAGCAATAATAATAATAATAATAATAATAATAATAATAATAATAAACAATAACAATAAATAATAATAACAACAATAATAATTGTTTGGATTACCGGGGGCTATGGACCGGCCACCCTAAGAAACTTAAAATTGATTTGTAGAAACTAAATCAAAACCTAAACCTAACATTCCAGTTATAACAATAATAATAAATTTATTTAATGTTAACCTTGTTACCTTGTGCTGTCAACTCGTAGAGTTCTAGCGATCGTCTTTACACACATTCTCCATTGTTCTCTGTTCGCAGACAAGTCCCTCAGTTCTTCCAAATTCATGCCAGTTATGTCGTGTATCTCGTCCATCCATTTCGTCCTTGGTCTGCCGAGTCTTCTCCTTCCCTCACCACAAGCCAGCATCATTTCCTTCTCCAGGCCATCAGATCGCATTACATGTCCGAAGAATCTTAGCTTCAATCTTGTTGCGAATTGTTTTAACGACTCTTCGTTTTCCAATCCAATTTCCATTCTTATAGATTCGTTCGTTCTTTTCTCTGTCCAAGATATTCTCAACATCTTCCTCCAAATCCACATTTCGCATGCGTTAATCTTTTTCTCCATATTCTTTGTCTTTGTTCATGTCTCGCAGCCATATAATATCGTAGGAAAGATTAGTGCTCTCACGAGCCTCTTCTTAGTATCTAAACTTACATGTTTGTCCTTCCATATCTTTTCCAGTCCAATCATTGCGCTTTTCCCTATCGCTATCCTTCGTTTTATTTCTGGATCACATTTTCCCTCTTTTTCGATCAGTGATCCTAAGAATGTAAAGCTTTTTACCACCTCTATTTCCTCTCCATCTATCTCAAAACTAACCCAATTTGCTGTTGTCATGACCTTTGTCTTGCTTATGTTGAAGTATAAGCCGGCTTTTTCACTTTCTCTCCTCACCCTTCTTATCAGTTCTACCAGATCAACTTTCTTTTTTGCCATTAATGCTGTGTCGTCCGCATATCTAAGATTATTCAGTGTTTTCCCAGCAATTTTTACTCCCTCAGTTGCCCCTTCTAATTCCGCCTTTCTCATTATTCTTTCCGCATTCAAAATAAAAAGGAATGGAGACAAGATGCATCCCTGCCTCACCCCTTTCTTGATTTTGAATTTGTCAGTGTCTCCATATTCAGTTCTTATCTCCGCCATCTGGTTTTCATACAGTCCCTTTAGCAACAGTATCAGGTGTTTTGGTATTCCCATCTCCAGCAGGGTTTTCCACATTAAATCATGATTAATGCAATCGAATGCTTTACTATAGTCTATGAAACAGATGTGAACTTCTTGTCCATACTCCCTTTGTCGTTCCATTATCCACCTCATGTTGGCAATATGGTCTCGGGTTCCCCTAGATTTCCTGAACCCTGCCTGGTTCACCGGTAGTTCCCTTTCAATTGTGCCTTCCATTCTTTTATGAATTATTTTGAGTAATATTTTGCTGGTGTGTGATATCAATGCTATTGTCCTATAATTTTCACATTCCTTTGCATCTCCTTTCTTGAATATAGGTATAAAAACAGATCTCTTCCAATTTCCGGCCATTCACCAGTTGTCCATATTTGGTTGCATAGTTTTGTTATTGTTTTTATCATTGTATCATCCCCTGCTTTTATCAGTTCTATAGGTATCCCGTCCTGACCTGGCGCCTTGCTGTCCTTGATTTGTTTGATTGCCCAAACTACCTCTGCTTCCATGACCTCCGGTTCCTTTTCATGCACAGTTACATCGATTTGCTCTTTTTCGACTCGTTTATCTTCACTGTACAGTTCCTCTGTGTATTCTCTCCATCTATTCTTTATTCCTTCAACATCACAGATTATATTTCCGTCTCCTGATTTCATCGAACCCATTCTAGGTGCAAACTTTCCCGTGATGGATCTTACTTTTGAGAACATTTCCTTGGTTCGTCCTTTCCTACCATCTTCTTCCATTTCTCTGCATACTTCATTTAAATGTTTTTCCTTATCTTTTCGTGCTTGTTTTTGGAAAGCACTGTTCAGTGCCCTTACTTTAACCTTTCTCCTTTCTTCTTTGCAGTCTTCCGATCCACTGCCAAGTTCAGGGCTTCTTTCGATAGCCATGGCGTTGTTGTGATTTTCTTCTTCTTTGGGATGTGCTTCTCTTCTTCTTAATGTTAACAATAATAATAAATTTATAATAATAATAACAACAATAATAATTGTTTGGATTACCGGGGGCTATGGACCGGCCACCCTAAGAAACTTAAAATTGATTTGTAGAAACTAAATCAAAACCTAAACCTAACATTCCAGTTATAACAATAATAATAAATTTATTTAATGATAACAATAATAATAAATTTATAATAATAATAACAACAATAATAATATATTGATAAGAATAATAATAACCTAATGTAAGAAATGTTACACTTAACGATCATGGAAGTTCGGAGTGGAGGTGAAAAACCAGATCGCCTTCCAATGCATGGCAGAGAAATCTGCGATCAGGTATGAAAGTTTGAATCTACCTCAAGTGACCACGTAGAGAACCCTTTGCCTGTCCTTCACTTGCAACTGAGATATGCACGTCAGCATGAAACTCTGATTCAGTGTCCACGCTGTAGCTGGGAGCGCCTCTAAGTAGAAATCTTGAAAGGGTGCCATAACAAGTGCTCATACATACAATGTCATACCTCATACATACAATGTCATATGTCATACATACATACTAAGACACATAAAGACATTTCGACACATTGCGACCAGATACATACCATGCCTGTTGACAGGGGACGTTGGGCTTGGTGGAGACGGCTGCTGCTGCGGCGACTGACACGGATCCATCGTACTGGAGTGGATTGCGGAGTCAGAATTAGTTCTGCAAGAGAAAACATCGTCAACGTAACAGACATCCATCGAACGTTTACTCTCCACATACAACCTCTTAATGTCATCTATAACGCCATTGTTATGTCATGCTGTTATGTCATGCTATTGTAATTTAGTTACAATAATAATATGTTAATATTATATGTTAATAATATGATATTATTTATGTCTTAGAATTCAGTTTCTGAACAATTCTGCATCAAACTCTTGCAGATGTGTGAAACTATGAAAGTAACTTGGTCCATGACTCCCACGTGATTCTATCTGTCAATTAAGTCTAATTTGTTTTGAGCACGTATGTACTGACCTACTGGTATGGGTGCATTAATGTGTGGTTCGTGTGTATGTACCATACTTTCTCTGTTAATGGCCCCATGCCATGGAATCCATTCTCACTCAATGGCATGCTCAGATGCATTTTATTGCAACGTTAAAACAGTACTTTTCAGCCGAGGTTGAGTCGGGAGCGCTCCTGAGTAGTAACCTTGAAGGGAGCTATATAAATCTCCATAATGAATGAATGTGTGTAGAAATTTATTGATTGTCTTTATGACTGTATAACAGCATTTAACGCTTTAACAGCAGTTGAGCTGCATTGGTCTCCGAGTCATTGTTTAACACTTGAGGTATCAACGTGTTAAATAGCCAGCAACTGAGGTAATTTGCCACGGTACGATAAAATGTGTCTCATTGATATACTCTGATTAACTCTAATTAGCATGGAATAATAATAAATGTTTCAAAGGAACGAAAGTCAAACCTTCTCCAGCTGGTATCGGGCGGCGGAGAGAGATACGTCAGGCCGTACGGTGAACAATCGACCTGGAAGACTAATGTCAAGGACAATCATCTCATAGCAAACATCTGCGCAATTGTATTTTACAATGCATTGTATGATTTTATCTGTAAATTCATATTGATTGCAGAGTGACTATTCAGAAGCACTCTCAGCACGAAGAACTCCAATGGAAAATAAATGCCTTTATAAAGTGAGACACAGATGAGGAAAAACGAGTCATTAGTTTGGTCCGTAGTGCGGGAGGAAGGTCATTCCAAATGGAGGGACCAATGACAGCAAACGCCCGATGTTGGGCAAAAGCAGTCCTCCTAGTCCTGGAACAAAACGATCAAGACGATCAGCAGGGAGCAATGAGTGAGATTACGATGTAGATAGCGACTCTTTCATATAGTTTTATTTACATATAATTTGAGTTACATACATACATCATACAACCTAGTTCATCTATCAATAGCCTTTCTATACAACCACCTATACAGTAAACAACTCAGACACGCTCCTGTCCCAAAATATCAGCGAAAAGTGTTTGTAGAAAGTGCGTGCAAAATCCCTACCTAAGCCAAGGTGCAGATTCAAATGAAGGTTATTCCACTGGAAAAACCGGATACATTGTTGTATGTTGAGATGTGCATAAACGGAATTTAATTAATTAACCAGAGACAGTAGATTAAAGATATTTTATGACCAGACAAAGTTGAAATGGTGCGGCACAGCTAGCGTAAATAGCCAAGGGAGGATCACCAATTACTATTGACAAACTCACATTGATCGGAATCTCAAATTTGAAATGCTAGGAAACAGGCAGCCAATGAAGTGCGTCGTGCATGAAGTACATCATGCATGAAGTTCCATTCATAACCTCTTTATACAACTGCAATTGGTAGCCCACACCCTGCTACAAAGTTACATGTGTGATTGTGTCATGGCTCCTGTATGCTACCAACATAACATACAAGACTTGTGAATAGGCCAAGAGAGGCAGGTTGGTGTAGTGGATATGTTCGGTATATCTTGGAACAGTATAGGGTTACAGGTTCGAATCCACCTCAAGACGCCGTGTAGGGACCTTGAGCACGTCCTTCACTCGCAATTGCTCGGGCGCTTTGGCGTGAAACTCCGATGCAGTGTCAGCGCTGTAGTTCAGGAGTGCCTCTGAGTAGCTTGAAGGGGCGCTATAGATATGGAGAAATAAATACCGGGTAAATACAGGAAACTGTTGTGTACAATCCTTCCACTCCCCATTTTCAGAAAACCCAAGATGTGCCACAAAATTTGCAATGTTGGTGTACTAAAAAAGTCTCAAGCAACTGAAAAGAATAAAACTGTAGTGAAAATTCACTTCCAACAAGGAATCTCATTTAAAATAATGAAAAGAGGCCACGGAAAATCTGCAACCCACAATATTTCGCCGAGTAAAATGAAGTTTATAACCAACATCAAATGACAGAAATGCTTAAAAGTGCATAATTTCTATGGGAAGTCTGCATCTAAGAATCACAGTGGATTAGCAGCAACTATCAACAGGTTCATAACTTCCTAAAATGAAAAATCTAACTTTTGAAAATGTTAAGTCCAAAATCTAAAATCTAATCTAACTTAAAATCTCATTTATGCCAGATGTCGATCAGACATTCATGACACAGAGCAGCGATGACAAAAAAGAGTCATGACGACATTTGCACAGCTCAGTTATTGCTTCCTGCGCTCCATTAACATCACAACGACCATTGTATCGGCAAAGACCGGCCGAGGACTTCACTCAGCACAATGATTCTGTCATAATAAGCTCTATGCCTTGCATTGTCAACGGACGTACAATGCAAAGGTCAAAACCAGAACGCATGACTCATCAACTTCAGCAGAAGATCATGGCAGATAAGATAATGCACGGCGAAGATAACATCAGGTAGACGCGCTACCCACATACTCCTCTTGCATCTACGTGCGAATTTTTATTTTACTCTGTTCAGCACATCATTTCTGTCTACATTAAAAGTGAAGTTGTCTACAACAGCCAGAGCTTTTGTAAAGTTCTTCAAGGGCAACATATCAATCGTATGCATTAACTTACAATACAGTACAATACAATACAATGCAATACAATACAACTGTATCCGATACGATGTCATACAACTGCATTTTATGTGTTATCCTTCTTCAAACGTTCGCAAGTGCACACACATGACCATACGATATGACAGAACATTGATATCGCTGGCAATTACGTGTGAAGGACTTGCTCAAGGGTCTAACACAGTGACCATCTGTCAGCTAATGTGCCACAATATGCATTCCATAATAAACTCTTGAGAAATGTGGTCTTGAACTCGTACGATCTTTCAGTTGCGGTGCAAACACGACCGCAAAAATGACAAAAATCGTTTCAGACAATCATTCATTTCTTACTACAAAAAAGTCAAGATGAGGGTTTGGATAATGAGTTGAAAGAACACTCAGTTAGAGCAAGTATATTAACAACTCTCCAATTGGACAGCACAACATTACAGCATACACTGTACACTACACCAAAACAACTCAATTCCATCTTGCCCTCTACAGAGCATACACCTGCGCCTCAGAATAAGATTTACTGATCATTTAATAAATGCTGAGAAGCTGATAATCATAACCAAATAAATATAATAATGAAGCTAATATTAATTAAAAATAACACAATGTAATTGATAATCATAACAAAAAAATTTACCAATGAAGCTGATAATCATAACAAAAAAATTTAACAATAAAGCTGATAATCATAACAAAGAAATATATCAATGAAGCTCATTATCAACACGAAAAGCAGATAATATCAACAAATACAAGAATTCATTCACTAGAGGATTTATACAGCGTTCTTTCAAGGCAACTACACAGAAGCACTCCTGATCCCAGCACGGCAAAAAAAGACAGCTTGAGATGCACACAGAAAGAATCAGAGTGGCACCAGAGAAAACAGGCGCAGCGACAAAGGAGTCGATGAACACAAAAAGTGAATAAAATAACAAAAGAAATGCAAGAACAATGGCCGCAATGAAGAAGAGAAGTTCAACGAAAGGATACGCGCTTGTCAAGCGGAAACTGCCTTCGCTGGTTCTGTGAGGAGTGCGTCGTCTGGCGATTCCGATCTCTGTGGAACTTGTCGATAAGACTCTGACGACCGCAGCCCTGCTTCATGTCTTCCAGGCAGTGCAACGCACTCTGTCGCCAGCAGAAAACATTAGAAGCAAACGTGTACAATAAGTTGATGTATAATTGCAAGCCAAAAGGAAATATGAATGAATGCATGCATGTGTGTGTGTGTATGTCTGTGTGTATGTGTGTGTATGTATGGGATGCATGCATGCATGCACATATGTATGTGTGTGTGCATGTATGTACTACTCCATTAGTTTAGACAAAATAATTTAATGTATAGTTGCAAGCCAAAAGAAATAAAATAAATATGAATACTTGACTAATCTATTGTGACACCAGATCAAACCGAACAATATCCATCACCGTGGTTAGACTGGGAGCGCCTCTGAGTGGACGATCTTAAAGTGCGCTATATAAATTCTGTAAACGAATGAACAAGAGCTTTTACCTGAAGGTCGATGGAATTACCACTGCTCATCTGACTGACATTAGGCAGTGATCCTCCTCTGTACACCACCATGTTCGGCTGCGTGAGATGCTGCTGCTGCGGATGCTGCTGCAGCTGGTGTGGTTGCTGCTGCTTTTCCAATGCTGCCTAAAACAGTCATAAAGCCTTTTGTATTCCCCGAAAAAGCTTCACCCCATTACCAACTTTACTCACCTATGTCACTGACTCCTGATCTATGCAAGGCAGAACTCTTCAAGTAATCCTATAAAGAACATCGGTTAAGCTTTGGGAAGACCCGTCTTTGGCAGTCATTCTCACAATCTCAGTGGATCCACAGTGGACCCTTTGAAGGACACGAGCAACTCACTGTGGATGCACGTGGGGAATTTGAATACACAAATATTCCTATGCCACTTGCATGTTGGTACTCATTGGAACTTTTGAGAATGTGCCACCAAGTCATTGGCTGCTAAGCAATCCTCACTTTTGTATTCCCCAAAAAGTTTCACCACATTACCAACTTTACTCAGAGCATTGATGACAGACAGAATCTATCAAGTCAAAACCAGATAAACAGATTTTAACCAACCGGATATACAACAACACAGCTGTACACTAAATGTATTAACGTAAAAACATTGCGAACAGAGGCCTACATATGAACAGCTACACTATCGAATCATACACATCCCCAAATGCAACACAATCGATGAAGCTCGCTCTACCGTAAACATTTGCACCGCGCGGTAAGCAATAATCTTGCGCTACATAAATCCGGATTAAAGGAGGCCAAAGTCACGATCCAAAGCGATCTCCCTACAGACCTACAAGCGTCAATGACAACTATATATGCCACCGATCGACATCGGAAAATCGTCCAATTTCGCTCGTATATGCTCGCCTACCCTCGTCGTCGCGGAGACCTCGCGTAGTACGGCCTCGAAGGCGGCCGTCTCTTCGGCCTGCTTCTTGTTGTGTAGAGCGATCTTCTCGCTGAATTTCCTTGGACTTGACGACATGTTCTTCTTCAATTTTTCCAACACACACACACATACATACAGATGCATACGGACCACGGATTACATATCGAGATGCTCCAATCCATGACGTCATTGATATTGCCTATCTGTGCTGAACGTCTACGTGCTGCCGAAAAAACATAATAATTTGCGAGAGGGATCGAGGTCGTGAAGAATGTGACTAGGGTTTAAGAGGATAGAGCAGAAAAGAGCAGATAGTCAGCTCTAGAACACACAACACCGTGCGTCAAAACTGGGAAAATCGGCAGGAAGGAAGCTTGAAGGGGTCAATTTTCTTAAAAGACCGTCAAGACGTTTACGCTCCATTGCGTTGGTAAATCCCTGAAACAAACAGGGAGGCATAAAGTAATCTTGCAGTGGTAGTTCATTTCGCGAGTGCTGTAGTCGCTTCTGACTTCAGCCAATAGATCGCGTCCTCTTCAGCGTTGTGCAGGGCCCGCAGGCCGCCGCTGAATTTTGTCCTTGGGCACACGTTGACAATATGCTCCATTGATTGGACCTGTCCGCATTCGCAATCCGCCGACGAACCGAGACCCCATTTGTGCAGGATCGCGCGGCAGGGACCCTGCCCCGTGCGGAAGCGGAAGCAGTGGTAGTAGGCCGTGGGGAACCAAAACACGTAGAGCAAACATGGATTGCCAGGCTTTACAGCATATTCCGTTAATGTGAGCCACAAAGCCAATCCGATCAGATATGGTGACACTTAAAACAGCCATCTTAGGCTATCTGCTGGACCCTCTCAGGCAGTCTATAGGCCTCCTATATGAATTTCCGCAGCACGTCTAAAAGCTGATTGATAGAATATAGGCTAGGATTGCCAGTCGTACTTGCTTAAACCAGGCTCAAACAACGACCTCTTATATTATTATTAAAACCACATAATTATATAGATTCGAATCGTAATAATTATATAGAAGGTCGTTGATTCGAATAGAGGATGTGCGCTAATGCATTTGATTTCGATCCAGCAATGATGATGTGCTGTGACGTCATTGACAGCGGCTTTTAAGAAGTCTGTGTGAGGATCGAATATGTCTCCATTTAAAGTGCGTTCCAAAGTGAATTTAATTTGTGTTGACGTGAAATTTCTCGCTTAAATTCCATTATTTTATGTTCGGGATCTGAACAGCAAAGATTGTGCGTACCTTTCACGTGTTTACAGCCAATTATGATCACGATATAAATCTAATTGGTAAATTCTGAACTATAATTATAGTGCTAACAGTGTTCGTATAAGTTATTGATCATTCTTGTCAGTGGTATCATTCTGTCATAATTATAATATAACGTAAATCGGAATTGACTTAGTTAGCGAACTCCGACACTGGTTGCACTCTGCGAGTGCCAGTCCCAAGCCTGGATAAAGGAGGAGGGCGTCGCTAATGGTCTTTAATTATTGCCACACAGTGACCTTAAACTGCAAACACCACCACCACTTAGTTAGCAATTTGTACAATGCAAGTGCAAACGTAGATTTGTCACCTTTCACTTGTGCTTTTATATTTTAGCCGCGTGGTTATAAATAGTGCAAAACATGAGTGAAAAAACAATAATATTAATTATGCGTTTGATGTGTATAATCACAGGTGTGCTGTGATTGAACCACCAAGGGAATGCTGTGACAATGTCAACTGATGCATCAAGAAAGTTAATTGGTTTCCACATATACCAAGAATTCTGCCGTATGTTTCCCATGGGTATGAAATTATTGTATCTCATTTGTTCACTATTTAAATTTAAAAAAGAAACAGACGTCGCATTTTGTATAGGCCAATCTAGAACTTACCTTCACGTCCTATAGCCTAATATGACTGAATTTGTTTTGAAATTCTGAATTCAGAAGATTTTCTGTCTGTAATTTGTGTTGCTTTGTTTTCAAAATATTTTTAACACCAAGAAAATTTGAACAGGCGTTTCATAAATGAAAAATTGCTGCATGTTGCTATGCGGTGTTTTTAGTGGATAAGAGCTAGAAAGCACAAGTTTAAACTGCATTTAAATATGATTTGCATAAATATGCATTCTGGTATTTTTTATTGGAAAATAATTTATTCTTACAGGACATGGGAAGGTGAACCCAGTTGAAATGAGTCCATTCCTGATGACAATGCGTCTCATCAAGCAGTTCTATGGATTCAGCAAGCCTGAAGTTTATAGCACACTTATCGCTCTACTCCAAGACTATGATCCAAGCCTGGGAGTGAAACATCGTGAAAGGGTAACTGCTGGCTGCTTGCATATGTTCTGAAAGTTGAGCAGGCCAATTTTAGGTTTAATTAGTCATGATTTTTATAATAGCCGTGTTTTCAAAATGACAACTTAACAGTATGCTGGCGATTTCTACCAATTTGGAGGGAAGTATTTAAAAAAAATTAGTGCTGATTGTGTGTATTTATGAGATACTTTGTAAAATGGTGCATTTCAAATAAAGAGTCAAGCATTGAGCATGTATGAACTTCCTTGCTGTAAAGAATTATTTATGTATACAGCATTTCAAAAATTTGTATTAAAATTTTATGAAAGGAAAAAGTATTAACAAACAGCAGAATGCATGTGAATCATGCCCACTTGGGTGCAGCATGTTGTAACATGTAAGCAATCCTGAAAGAATCTATTTGGTTTTCATTTAAGCTTTTCAAACAATTCTGTTTGATGATTATTTGTTGACTGTTTTGGAGAGCATTTGACGTGCTTCTGGTGAAGAAAAGCCCTGTAGATTCCTTAACGCAATTATCGAAAATATGAAATACCTTTATTGCTTGATTTGCATCTTGCAGACGATGCGCTACATAAGACTTCTCTTGGTTGACCAGCCTGACTTGGCCGACTACCTGCTCTACCTACTTCCAGAATGTGTGAAATCTAATGATAATGAAGAGTCACAGCAGCAGCAGCAGCAGCAACAACATCAACAGCAGCAGTCTTCCAAATGCATCCACTGTTCATCACAAACTGTCAGATGTGAAAAGCGACTGACAGCAGAAAGGTATTAAATAACATATTGTATTTATACATTTATATAGCACCTCTTCCAGAATGACTTCAGAGGCGCTCTCAGGATGCACAACTCCAGGGGAAAAGAAATTTTTTAAATAACTGGGGCAGACCCAGAGTGCTAAGGGTAAGGGCTTCAAAGCTCACTAAGGTAGGCAACTATAGGCTTACTGGTTGGTTGTCAAGAATAATATGAAGGTTGAGTTTCATGTTTGAATTTGAACTATAGCTGCTTCCATTGTAGCAGAATTTGCATTAATATATATCTTCATGATTGCTGCCTCGCTCTGAAGAGATCTGATTTTTTCTAATCTGTTTGTGCTGAATCTAAATTTGGATAATGTAATCGATTATTCATATTTATGCGCATTATACATATTTACATATGTACACCACCAGGGCCGGATTTACATGTAATCCAACTAAGCACGTGCTTAGGGCCTCCGGAATCTGGGGGGCCTCCAAAAGTGAACTAAAGAAAAAACTCAGTGGCTTATAAATTATAACTTATAAATTATAAGCCACTGATTTTTTTCTTTAGTTCACGATTGATTTTAATCAATCATTTTATCTTACTTTTAGTAGGAATTGATGCGGCTAATGCGTAAGATCGAACACATTTGCTTTTCATCGAATGCAAACAACTACACAAAATTCCTTTTGATGCCATTATCGCAGATTATGCGATGCAGAAATGCAGGAAAAGTTTATGTAAAACTTCATTCTGATTTTTAGTATGTATTCAATAAAAAAAACTGGAATAAGACGAGTGTATCAATTACAATTCGACTCGTTATAAAGCCTAACAGTAGTTGATCAAACATGGATCATTGGCGCAATGTATACATTAGGAATATACTTAGATCTAGCAATATGCATTTTGTCTGTTTTTATCCTTAAGTGAGGCCTCATAATTGAAATTGCTTAGGGCCTCACTCCGTTCAAATCCGGCCCTGTACACCACTACACCCGTGCAATCTTCTACCCATGGGTCTTTCACTCAGAACTGCATGCAATCTATCCATGGGTCTTTCACTCAGAACTGCATGCAATCTATCCACGAGTCCAGGGGCAGAGACCTAGGAGGGACAGGGGGGATGGTCCCCCAATGGAGGTGTTGGGTGGACGCCCCATGGTTTGTCCTCCCCCAATCGTTGAGCGTCAAGACTAAAAAAAAAAGGTCATCAACTTTTTTGGCGGCGAAAACAGACATTTTTTCGAGATTTGGGGCCAGATGACTAAAAAAAAGGGTCATCAACTTTTTTGGTGGCGAAAACAGAAATTTTTTCGAGATTTGAAGCCAGATGACTAAAAAAAGTCATCAACTTTTTGGGCGGCGAAAACAATTTTTTTTGAGATTTCAGCGGACAACCCAAAAAAAAAAGTTGTCAACTTTTTGGCGTCGAATTTTTTTTTGAGATTTCGGCGGATGACCAGAATTAATTCCCGTCAAAAGATGGAAATTTTTCGGTCCGTTCCCCCCCAACTCTCCGCCCAGGTCTCCGCAACTGCATGGGTCTTTCACTCAGAACTAAAGACTAAACTTGATGTCCTGTTTTTTCCGCATTTTTATTGCTTGAGAAATTCCAAAAACTCTTTTTTAGCTCTTTGTTTCAATGTTTCTGATGCAAAACTAACTCGGGTTTTTCTTTCAGCTTCCGTGAAGAACCAAGCCATAGCAACAGTCTGTTGCAGAGAATGGTGGTCCTACCCGCCAGCGAGTCCTTCCAGGATTTCACGACAACTGCCGTAAGGATCGCTCCGGCGGTGAACTCCGTAGCTGGGATAACTACCACTGCCGGCAACTCGGTTCTTACGTTTGGGAAAAGCGCAAAGATCGCCCTTCCACATCTGGTGAAGAACGCCGCAGGGCAGGTGAAACAGCTGCAGGTTCAGAGCAAGCCAGGCACGACGCTCGGTACGATTCTCTACAGTCCGAACATCGTCATTAAAAGTGAGCTTTTGACGGACGCATCCTCAATTGTCACGTTACCGAGGATATCGTCGACCGTGGCTGGCACGACAATCCCCATCAACGCTGTCCAGGATGCTGCTGCTGCAAATCCACTGGCACGACATCTTGGACTGAAGCTTGCTACGCATATTGCTGCACTACCAAAAGATGGCATTTGTAAGGCAGCTTTGTCAGGCAGTAAGGCTCCGTTGATCAGGACAGCACCGAAAACGGTCATCGAAAGCTCGGGTAGGGGAGACGTCAGAACGTTAGGGGATTCTCTCGACAACAGATTGGAGAATATACTCAGGAAATTTGGGAAGGAAACACAGACCTCTACGGGAATGGTTATCGGCATGCACCAGCAAGCAGCGGAGAAGCCTTTCGTGCCATCTACCTTGTTCTGTCCCAAGCTAAGCTGTGTACGAAATAAAGACACCAAGGAAACCATATTAGTTCAGAAACAGCAGGAGTCCGTTGGCCGTAGTACACATACCTCAGTGACTAATGGTCTTCTGAGATGTATGCCAGCGTTTACGCAAAGCCAGCCAATGTTTGTAATAGAGAAAACGAGTAGGAACATAGCAACAAGCAGCTTTGATACAGCGGGCATTAGAATCATAAAGAAAGGCAAAGTGTCCACTAGTGGATTGCCTCTACTGAAATTGGACAAAGCACCTGCCACCGTGTCGGAGAGCAGTCCTCTGATATCACTAAAGAAACTTGTGGCAGGAGTTGGGCTGCTGAAGAGCATTGAAAACGAAGCCGTCAATCAATCTCCAACCGTTATTTCAAACTGCGATGCAGTGATAGGCAGCAGAACATGCGAGACGGCAGCGGTTTGTGCTAAACTGCAAGAAGAGTCTGTTGACGAAACAGAAAGCGACGGAGCCAAAGAATCTGATCATAAAGTCGCTACAAGCGGTTCGAAGAGCCTCCTGGACGATAAAAATGTAGAAGCTCAAGAGAAGCAGCAAGAAAACGTGACGAAACTTAACGGAGACAGTTCCACGCCCGTGCTTGAAATCTGTTCCGACAAAGATGTCTGCCGGCCATGTGGTTCAGCGGATTCCGAAGGAAGATTAAGTCCCTACAGCGACGAAACATCTCACAGCCTTATGATGAATGATGGCACTTCAGACTATCATGCAAGTGATGAAGAACAGGTCCTTCCAACAGGAGATTCAACCACGCATGAGATAAAAGGCAGCAAATGTTTGGAGCCATCACAGATAAATGCTACTTCCGCCGTGGGGTTTGAGGCACATCCATCAGACGAAGAACCCGTGTGCAAGAAAATGAAAGTGGCGACACCAAGCGACGATACTTCGCAGTATGAGGGACGCACGTACTTGGCTCGTTTGATGGAACTGCCGTCGCCTCCAAACTACGAGCACGACTATCCGTGGGACCTGATCGCGGACGACAGGAAGAGGAAGGGCAAGATTGCAATAAAGAGAAAGCGTAAAAAGTAATCCCCGATGCGATTTGTATCCCGTTATTATGATTCCATTGTTCTTGTTTGTCCATGAAGTTGGTTTTTTCAGCATTGACTTGTGTGAAAGATAATTTAGTTAAGATTCAGAGCATAACATTTGCGTTCTTCTTGATCTTTGCGTTAAAATAGCAACAGAAAAGTGATGATGTTTATTGAAACAGATCTCCACAAACAAAACTTGTTTTTTCCTGCTGAACATTGTAGAAAACTGCTGTCATTTCATATTTCTGTATGTTAGGGTTGTCCCACTGTGCCTACTATTAATATACAGAAAATTCAGCAGATGACATGAAAAAGTTTTAAAATATTGATGTCATAGGAGTTTGACAGTAATTAAAAATGCATTTAGCTTGCAACCTGGTCTTTATATTTATTGTTGACCTATTAGCCCGTTTTTATCACATTCTTATTGACCAGCTTTAAGCCAAGTACTTGTAAAAGACTGTTAACCACTCCTAGAGTCATATTATAAATGCAGTCAGAAATGTTTACCTTAAATTTCAAATAAGTATGCCCAGCTGCAGGTATTAATTAAATAAACTATTCAAGTGTCACTGTTGTGTATGTCCAACACTGACTTCATTGACGTTTGTATCCAGTGGTCAGAGGTTTGGATGATACGATTTTTCTGAGTTTGCAACTTTAGTTATTGGCACTTGCAGTTTGATTTGCTGTCGCTTGATACTGGTATAAAAGTTTTGCTGCTCAAAGTAAATTTCACTGTTTGAAACAGTTACTAACTCTAGGATTATTGTGGGAATGTACTGTCGGATGTACTTCTGAATACTGCAGTCTGAAAAAGTGAAGACAATGCAAACTTAAGCATTAAGTGTGCTCGTACTCTGGAGGTGCCAGTCCCACTCTGGAGAAAGGAGGGCAACACTAATCAGACAGAGTGGCATTAAAACAGCGAGAAACCAGTCAGTGTAGTAAGCAGGTCAAATTAAAGAGGAATTACTAGTGATAAAATTAACCTAGAAATTCACATATTTATATGTTATCATTTCAAATGCTGTAACTACCAAGGGTGTAGTTCAGAGCTCTTTAAACACTTTAACTCCTCTACAGCAACCAAGACTGCTGAATAAAGGATTTTGTGAACTAATATGTATCTTCAAACTAAAGAAACTGTTTAAAACGAACATAATAAATCTATAAAAATCATCTATCAATGATAAAGCAGCAAACTTTTCAAGTTTGCCTATAATTTATTAAATATCAACTTCATTACAATGGTCTACAACAATGTGTAAAACTTTAAGCCATTCAATATAATTGACAATAAAACCTTAAAGCCACAACACAGCTCACAAACACAAGTTATAAATAGTATTTATAGGCTCTGCATGACCTGAAAGGTAATCCAAAATCGGTTTTGCAAAAACTCGAAAGATGTCTTCAGTTGAAAATTCAACGTTTCGTGAAACTTGAAAACCTTTTGTTTAATCTGGTTGCATTATCAATACTGGATCTGTTAAATGATTCATGGGAGTGAATTGTCTTTTCAATTTGAACTATCATTTCTTCATTCCTCTTGTGTTACAAAAATGCTACTAGAGAAGCAGGGCTGTACTGGTAAATTTTGAGGTGAGTACACGCTGACCGGGAGAAAATTTTCCAACGACCTAATCACGGGAAAATTTCATCTATTTTCCCGTCCGAAAAATCTGACGACCTTTTTTTTTAGTCATCCGGCCAAAATCTCGGGAGAATTTCGTCCATTTTCCTGTCCGAACAAACTGACGACCTTTTTTTTTAGTCATCCGACCCCCAAAACAAGTGCGCCTGATTTACTAGCGTGTACGGTGTACCCTGCTTTTTACCCGCGTATACCCTATTCGGGAGGCGAGTATACAATGCCGTTTCCCCCCGGATGCGAGTATACGCTGTATACCCGCGTGTACAGCCCTGTGGAGAAGTCTGTATTAGTTCATGCTACATTGGTTTCATTCAGAGCTCTTCAGAAACAGTTTGTGACAATTTTTTTAATTGCATTACAGCTTCAGTTCCGTTAGTTTCTGTAGACATGTGAAAAAGCTATGCTGTAGCATCACAACAATTACATGCGTACTTGCAAAAATCAAGCCAGCGTACAAACTTTATCTACACACGTTTCAGTCCTCAAGGGTATCACAGCATACTAGAACTAGGCTCTAACACTAGACTTAACAAACTATAATAATAGTCAAAGCAAGTTTAACGAATCCTGCAAAGTACGGATTAAATTCACCGGGTTTTTTGTAAGCACGTGTTACAATTCACTGATCAATACAATTAGTTTAATAGATAGATCTCTTTCAAAAGATGTATGTACAAAAGGTAAAATTATCACTGAGGTCTCTTAAGTATGCGTTTACATGTATATAAATGTGTATAAGGGAACTACAGTAACCTGTTGGGTCCCAAAACTCAGTACTTACAAATTAACAGCAAATCAATCAATCAATTTGTTTTATTGATTACAATAGAATGTAGCAATTTATCAAAATTATAAAAAGGACTTTATTTTATCATTTCTGCACATAGGAACCAACAAATCAGAATTTACTGCCATAAGTATGGTGAAGTCTTTTAGGCTCATACTCACTTGTATGTATCTATATCTGCGAATGTAATTTTAAAGAACCGAATAAAAAAGATTTAAATCTGTTGATATAAGTTGAAGAGACAAAAATCAATTTGGTCAAAATTGAAAGCAGAAAATAATGCCTGATACAATTAGAATCTTTTGAAGTACCGTAATCATCATTAGCAGGTATTTTATTGGTGTTCTAGAAGTAAATGCAAACAGACACTGTATTTCGGTTTGCCTTTTTCTCCCTTTTTTCTTCTCCCTGCTCCATTGCTTTTGAGTCATTCATTCCCAACTTGTTTAAAATTGCATGTTCACAGTAGCCTGTCTGATCTTCTAAAAATTCATTCATTCCGAAAATTTACGTAGAATCCTTCAAAGGTCTACTGGAAACTGGCCTGACGATGGCTGGGTCTGCCATTGATTCATTGATAATTACTGGTAGCTAATAACAATAATGATAATTTTCTTTGCTGTTAAGAGACCTCAGACTGTGTAGAACGAAAAATCAGTTCTTGTCAACATGAGTTATGTCTTTCTGTACATTATACAGTACTAGATATTTCCTGAGTAGTTGCCAGGTAGCGACTACTACATGCATTATCTTACAGAAATTCACAAGAACTTTGAATGTACAGGAAGAATTATTAGGAACACGTTGAGCAACTACAGGCAGCAGGTGTGACTTTGGAGATACTTTATACATAGTGTAACCATGGAAACAGTTTACCATGACCTAAGGAAAAGGAGCATCAGGATGACATTGAATTAGCAATGATTACAGCAGTTTGAAATTTGAAGTTTCCAGTTAAATCGCTACATGAAAAGTACAACAAGAATTACTCCAAGTTTAAACATAAGAATTACAAATAGCTTTCCACAAATACATTGGCATTGATCACACAACATACAGTCCTTCTGAATCAAAACTACCTGAGTCAATTCAACAATAGCCTGCCGCAAATGCAAACAAGCATGGGTGGAGCCACTTTGTCATCACATCACAAACTATCCCTGTAACAGGACACCACTTTTTTACATTTAAAATTTAAACAAAACTCCACGTTTGATATATTAATTGATCACATTGATATTATAGGTCTTAACTGTCACAAATGGCAACATGCCTTCCCAACAACTTCATCCATCTTTACCTGAAAAACTAGACCAAGAAGATACTGCATGCAATTTCTATTGGCTTTTGCTATTAGCTGATTTTTAAGAATATGGTAAAAAAGATGGAAATTGAATTATGATTGTTCGCAAAAAAATACACTGAAATTATCAGAAAATGTATGCAGCACCTGCATCTGTTATACTAAATCATATGCAGGTTACATAAAGTAGGGCCTATTCTTACAGATTTTCTGTTGATTAAACTACAATACAATACAATACAATTAGTCATTTATAATGCGCTTTAACAAAAACAAGTCTTGCACAAGAGCGCGCTTCACTACAAATCTAGTTATAATGCAATGAAAACAAATGGGTTTTTAATTTTGATTTAAATTCTGCAACAGATGAGCACTGACGAATGGAAATTGGGAGTCTATTCCATTCATTAGGTCCTGAGATTGCGAACGCACGGTTTCCAAACTTCCGGTTTGTGCGAAGTGTAGCAAAGTCACTTCGCGATGACGAACGAAGCCCTCTGGACTTGGAGGCGGAACATGGCGTGACCATGGATGCCATGTAGGATGGAGAGGTTCCGTAGTGGATATGAAACATCAGAAGAGAAATTTTGAAAGCAATACGAGCATGGATGGGAAGCCAGTGTAGTTGTTTCAAAGTTGAAGTGATGTGGTCTCTGGGACCAAGACCTTTTATCAGGCGAGCGGCCGTGTGTAGAACTGAAGACAGGGGTTGAAGCGTTGATGATGGAAGACCAGATAGAACAGAGTTGCAGTAATCCAGATGAGAGATGACTGGTCTTCATGCATTTTTTGTGCGACACTGAAAAGTTCTAAGGCTTTAGGTTGTCATACGTGTACAGCTGTACATATTTATAATATAGCGAAACAAATTATCGTCTCGTTAATTATTTCATTGTCGATGCTTAAAATATTCATCTTGTAGAAAGTAGTTTATCATAACCTGTTTACCAGTGAATTTTTCTCCACTCAACATACAGCATAGAACATACACATGAGATCTTAATATGTTTATGCACAGTAATTATTGACTTTAGCACCATTACTCCATCATATGGTCAGGAGCTGTGTTTCTCGATCTTAGCCATATTCCTGGCCGTAGATTTCTTCGCTCTGCTGTACAGGCTGACCAGGTTGTCTCCACCATCCCAACATCCACCATCCAGCACGGAAGCTTCCGTGGTCGGTCCTACTTTCTGGAATGGGGTACCTACATGTAGCATCTTAAAACATTAGTTTCTTTACCTGTAATAATTCTCCTCACTCCTGGTTTTGTGTTGTTAGGCTGAGAGGTGCTATATATATAAATATGTTTACAATTACTATTACATAGGTGATGGTTTACTTCACAACCACCAAGAATGTGGCCACAACATAATGGATATGACTGCCTCCATTAATATCAAGAAATTTAAATACCAGACATGAGGCATCAGCAGAGATGAAAATTTGAATTGTTAACACATGTACTTCGTACAGCGAAAGAACGACCAATACATGCAAAATCCATGTAGCAGTGCGCTTTGCTCCTACTATCACGGCCTGTTTTATGCAAAATCCTTGAACTGTGCCGAAGTCAAGCAGAGATTGGCATGTTTTCCTCAACATGAAAAAACTGCTTTGCACTTTCACCTTCTACATATAATCATGCAAAACAAAATGGATCAATAATTCACATATAGCTATATACTGTTAATAATAATACAATTATTCATTTTTTTGCCGAATTTCTATGCTTGGTCTACAGATTTGTTTGAATTACAATAAAGAAGTACTGGTAATGGCATTCCAAAAATACTTAAGTACTCTTGTTCGTAAGAAGGCCATTCATTGTCAGTAGTACTTAGTTGTAATTCAAACGATTCATTCCCACAGTACTTTCCAATTGTTTACTTTAATGCAACATTTCTAAACATTGAATTGATGACTCATGTCATCTTAACCATGAAAAGCTTTCTGCGTGAATATATCTACAGTGTAATGTGCAGCTATAAATTCACAGCAGCTAAGCATTCTATCTACCCAATTTGCCTGGATATCTAAACGTGCATGTTGAATACAGTAAAATACAAATTACTAATACCAAATCTAAGATGTATATTAACAGCCACTGTATTTTCATTAAAAAAAACCACATCAAATTTTGAAAGTCGGATCGTCATATTGCTTCAGTGTGACTACGGTAAGACCTACCATAGTTCCAATTCAATCATTGCAACTGGTTTCCCATTGTGAGAGCAGCTATACATGTCCGCCTCAAATCTCTTGCTTATGCCTTAGCACAGGTATGGCCTGCGATCCACCTACAATGGTGAAACGACCCAACAATGTGCATATCTTGCAACGTGCAAGTTGCAATCTTGAATGATTGCAATTTGCATGCATCATTGGTCTATCCCTTTAACATGAAATGAATGAACTCCACCACTGCTCACTCCTTAGTGCCAGTCCAAAGCCTGGAAAAAGGAGGATGGTGACACTAATCATCATTGATATGACACAGTGTATTCCTAAAGAACTGCTTCTCATTTCGTTCAGTTTATGATGTTTCATCAAACGCCGGCAGTTTCAATATCAATTTAATTTTTATATTAATTTGCAACGTCTGCATGTCTTCAGATTCTGGCGTTGGCTTTTATCGTAAAATGCCTCTGTATTCTTTTAACAGCAATCACAACTGAATAGTAGCTTAAATAATTTCCCATCATCACACATTCCAATATTTTTTTTTGCACACCCTCATTGTGACCAAATAAAATGTGCATATAGATCTCAATTTGTAGCAATAACATGGTAGAGAAGAGCTAATTTTTTTGGGGGGGAAACACATCTTATTTCCATAATCATCAATCTGATTCATACCTTTCTTTTTCATAAATACTCTGCTACTCACAGAAAGCATGATCATCCTAATATATTGGTGCATCTACCTTTGATCACAAGCATAAACTTCGTAGCTTGAATACTATTTGCTGCCACCCTAATTATCTTTCACATCACAATGACCCATATAAAGTTCAAAGAGGCAACCAATCTCTGTCAAAGAAGAATTAAACATATTTTCTCATCAAGCTGTTATTCTTCCCTAAAGAGTCTTCAAGTCTTACTAAGCAATGAACAATGACCATGGTTGGTTATGAAAATTCGATCTGCGATCTTCAAAACTACATTTGATGCCGAAGACCTTGCCGACTATAACAATTACCAAAACTATAGCAAATTATAAACACAATTCTCTGTCATTCAAATTGAAACTCGTTTCATCAATTAAATGTGTCAACTAACAATTCACGGCAGTCTGCGCAGAAAATAAGATTAAATTTCAACACTAGCCAAGAGTTAAACTCTTTTGGCTTCACAAGGTCACAAAATTGCTTAGCAATACGCAGTCTCCTAGTCATTGCAAGAATGCAATAATACACTAAGAATTTAAAAAACATTGCAACTTTCATGAGAAAGTAGAAAAGAAAAAACGTTTCACAAACTTAGACATATCCTAATACTCCATAGTCCGTAGTATAGCTAAACCCGAAATTACATTCCGCGTATCAGTAGCCCACGCTACAGATTCTCGCATCAAAATCTATCACGTTTTTATCTGAACAATTTATGTAAGTTGCAAGAACATATAGACTGCAGGACTAGATCGAATTCTGTGCAATTGGCGTGGTGCCAATCGTCTGTCAGCCTATGGCAATTCAGCTTCTGAAGTCTTCCAGCACCTTTCTGAAGAACCTGGCCTAAGCAAGGGATGTTCGGCTGATCATTGCTAACGATTGGACCGTACAGCGGTGACCGCTTCACCTGCAGCTCCTCCAGGCTCGGCAGGTTCGTCTCGACGAGACAGAAACCCCGACACTGCGACACGTCGAGAAAGCGAAGACTCGAGGAATGCATCTTATAAAGTTGGAGTCCGTGCCCGCTGGGAGTCCACACGTCGACCGTCAGGTGCGTGAGCCGCGGCGCCGCCACCAACAGTTGATCCACCAGCCGCTGGTCGAGTCCCTGGAACAGGAAGTACTTCTCCAGGACGAGCACCTTCAAGTGACTCAGCCGGCCGAGCATCTGGAGCGACCGCTCCGACCAATCAAACGGAAGAACGAGATGTCGGACCGACGGCGCGATCGCCGTGAAGAAGTCGAAGAACTTGACGAAGAGCCGCTGGCGATGCCGCTGGCGGTACATCAGATCGTTGTAGTCGCTCGTGCACCACGTTATGCTGCACACGTCCGAGTCCGGCGGACGGGCCGGCGTCTCCTTCCAGTTGATCTCGGCGAACTCCAGCTCGTGACAGGGAACGGATCGGAGGAAGGACTGCAGCAGATCCAACCATCCGTCCCGGTGATCGCCGATGTCGTACGCAAGACGCAGGCTCTTTATCGGGGCGCCGACGACGGACAGATGCCGCAAGAACATGCGCAGCTTGCATTTGTACAGTTCGTAGGCGGCCAGGTTGTCTTCGCGGTGCGGATCGGGATATGGAAACGACGTCAGGTCGACCGCATCCCACAGATTAAAAGACTTCATAAGCATGCTCCATTCGCTGCAGACCTGCGCCGCTCTTCCGCGATCGGCCAGGCTCAGGTGGGAGAAGACGCGCAGCTTGCAGTTCGCCGGAATGCTCTGGAACGGGAACTTCTTCGGCTTCCGGTTCAGCATGTCGTGACCCTTCTCCAGCAGCATCAGAAACTCGTCGTTGATCTTGTTTTCCTCGACGTAGTTGTTCGACCGGGTGCGGAACCGGTTGCTCGCGAGCACCTTCTTCTGCTGGTCCTTCCACGTGATGCTGCGGACATCCAGGCAGTAGTTCTCGTCGGCGTCGACTCCGCAGCTGTCGCTGAGCAGCGACAGGGAACGAAAGCGCTTCAGCCAGTTTCGCTGCATCATGAAATCGCCAAACCTTTCGGAGCTGTACATCTTAGGAACAGCTTATGAACTGCTGCATGTGTTCATGGCATTGTTAGTTTTGACGCGTCCAGTCTACAACGAAGAGGAACATGTAAGATGAGCCACTCCTATGGTGTACCAATGTAGTAATCGCAAGGTATTTACAGTGCCGGCCTAAAGCGGGTGTGAACCGTGCGGTCACACAGGGCTAGCAACTCACAATGAGAGGTCTGAAAATGTCATAAAAACTTATCATGAAGTCCTGGAATCTGCTCATTGACGTCTCAGAGTAGAGGTATTGGAAATGGAAACCCCATGTTTAAAATGGAAAATGGGAGCTTTACCTCAAAGAAAATTCATTCATCATATCCAGCAGTCTGCCCTCTTCATGCCCAACGGAGTTTTACCTTATTAAGATCCAACTAAATCTCATCGCATGTAAATAAACTCGTTATTTCAGAAAATAGCAGAAGATATTCACAGTTCGGTAAGTTTCATTTTTCCAAAACGGAACTAACTGCCTCAGATTTTCACTTAAGTGCAACTCTGCATGCATGACAAAACTATTGCTATAATAATAGTAATAATGACAACAACTTGCTCATAGTAGTCACCATTTGCTTTGAAATGCTCTTTCCTTAATCTTTTAAAAATAACCGAAAATTAAACATACTATGGAAAAGCTTTTCTACATACTAAAATCCATGTTACTCTCAAGAACTAGACAGAATATGTCACTACAGACTTCATACACAGAACTTTCAGGTCTTTGCCAGAAGAACAAATTCACTAGTTTGTTCGACTGTTTTCATAATTTATGCAGTCTGCAAACAATGGCTATGTGATGCCAATATCTATTCACATACACTTCTCAGTATGATGACAATGATGTCTGATATGATTTTTGCATTGAATGACAGTATAAAAATGGAAGTTATAATATAAATGCAATTTAATGTAGGCTACTGAAATGTAATGTAACTCATAGACTGCACACTCATTTTGGCACCTATCCAATGCTCGATTCGATTTGGCTGCAATAAAAATGATGAAACATCACAATTAAAACAAATACGAAACTTCTGCATCAGGCTATTCTGATTAAATGATCAGATACTTGGGTGAAAAGTAGATTTGGAGCAATTAAACCCTGATTCACATGGATGATGTTTTTCATACGAACAGCCATTTACATATGACATGACCACAGTCTTTTCTCTCTGAGAATGATTCGATTTCTAATCTTTTGTAAACTTACAGCCTTACAGGCCTACAGACCTACAATGGCCCTGCAACCGTAATCTATCTAACCATCCAGGCACCGACGATATCAAGGTATGCAATGAGAACTAGGCCATAAACAAAAGTCGACCGACCCTAAAACCCACTGGATCGTTCAACAAACGCCACAACTCACCCGTCAATGTGTCCGACGACAAACATGGAAGGTCGAGGGGAAAGACTGTCTTCGTTGGACGCTGGTATATTAGGAAGGAAACCCGAGAAAAACTGGTCCCGATTTGGCTAAATCGAAGCCAGCCAGGCCTTCCTTATAGCCCAGCCCAGTGGTCGCTGACTCCGCTCAGCTGACCACCGGAAGCTGTCATTACGTCATCGAAGTAGCTATTCGTCTGGCAACCGTATCGATCGAGCACAGTGGCTGTGCATACGGTGCCGGTTCCAACCAATTAGCGCACAGCTTCAATCCTCGGTACAAAGTTCAGGCACGGACATTGTTGAAGCAAAAGATTATGAGCCGTAAACAGACTTAGAGTGATCATCCTTCAGTTTAGAGGAACTTTTCAAACAGAGAGTTAGAGATCAGAGTTAGACCTACTGCCTATTAGGTTATCAAAGTTATCAGAGTTCTAAATACTCTAATATATCTTGATAATTATAGGTCTATGGTCACGATAACGCGCTGCTGTCTTGGTCTCGATCGGGACGTCTCGAAACAGGACCTTTGATGTCTCGATCTTGGAAGTCTAGTGTCTTGGTCTCAGCGTCGGTCTCGCAGCCAATCCATTAAAACTGTCTTGACGAAGCTATTATGTTGAGAGAAGCGGTTCCCACAAGTCTCGCGCCAACTTTCGTATATAGTTCCTGCGCGTGCTCTAGGATACTGTGCATAAGTTTGTCCTATGCGGCTGTGCCGATCTCATGGTTTAATAATATTTGTTTAATAGAATTCAGGGCCCGTATGCACAAGACCTGGCGTAAGCTAGTCTAGGTGTAGGCCTACTGCCTATACCCGACATAGCTAATCCAGACGTACGTAGCTATTGGAATTTGGCCGTATGCATGGACACAGTGGCGGCGCCAGGATTTCAGTTTTTTTGGGGGGGCTGAATTTTCTGTTTTCAGTCGCCAAAATTTCTGATGACCTTTTTTTAGTCATCGACCAACCAAAATCTCAAGAAAAATTTCCATTTCGCCCGTCAAAATTTCTGATGACCTTTTCTTTAGTCATTTGGTCGAAATCATGAAAAAATGGTCCTTTTCCGTAACCGCCAAACCTCGTGCGTACCTTTACGGTTATTTTTGGGGGGCTAAAGAAGGTAAATGGTCCCAAAATTTTTATTTTTACATGAAAAAAATGAATGGCCTTTTTTATGGGGGCTTAGCCCCCTAGCCCCTCCCCCTAGCGCTGCTACTGCATGGACATGGAATATGAAGTCATAGCCTAGTTAGGCTAATCTGGACATTCCTTGCACCCGCGGCGATGTATGACGCTTGCTCTTCCCCAAATTTAATCAGTTATAGCTGATCGAGCGCGCATGCGTAAAAGATAATTATATGCGGTCGTTGCCAGGGTAGCGAAAACAAGACGGGCCAGAGGGCAACAACGACGGGCGCCTATTGTTCACACTGCCCAGGCCCAGCTAAAGTCGGCCTTCTATTGATCACGATGGGAATAGGCCGCTTACTTCTACCTCAGAGTTGGAATAACGTTTTACCTAGCATAACTCGCTAATCTCGACCCATGCATACGGAATTAACATAGCTACTCCCGCATAGGCCAGATTTAAGCCATGGAAGTGTAGTACGAGTGGCCTCATGTGCATACGGCCCCAGAGAGAACGACTGATTTGTCATTGTACGGTATAATCATACCGCAGCTGCACTAGTGGACTGAAGAGTGACAGTGAAGACACTCCCTTTCAAGAACTCTTAACCTGTCTCATCTGATCCTCCAGACCTCCACCCTCCAATTCCAGGCCCAGACGACACCCGTCTTAGTAGCTGTTCCGCCCCTCTGATCCTATGGTAACTCGACCCCATGGGCGGAGTTTGGTTTCCGTTCTTGCAGTGGCTAACTTATGAGGCTGCTCCTTCTTGGGGGGGGGGGGGGGGGGGGCGCTAAGCCCGGGAAAAGATACAGCCTACAGGGTAAAAAAACTGAATCTGGGTCTTCTAAGCGGTTTGGCCCCCCCCCTAGCCCCAGATAAACTCCGCCCATGCTCGACCCGGACCAGCACGGACTACTCTCAATGTGCACGTGCAACCCTTCTAACTCAACGTAGCGCTCGTGAATAAGCTGGTGCCTCGCGCTTGGCCTTCGAGTAGCCCTTTAGAAATTTCGAGTTTTCGATTACGATACGATTACGAACTATGGCCTAGACCTAAAGGGGGCGGAGGAGTTTATTATTTATGCACTGAGGTCTTCAGCTTCGTTTGGGGTCTTAGCCTAATAATTTATAAGCACCACACAAACCAATGCTGCGTATAGTCAGGTTTCGATGGGCAGATAGAGCACGGCATGAGGTGACAACCCCGAAATTTGTGGTGGAGGCGACAGAGTTGCTTATATTCTCCGCTGTAGTCGAAGGTCGAAGAGCCGTTATCGCGAGACAGTCGCCCCTAGAAGTCACCCCCCCCCCCGGTAATTCTATTTCGAAACAGATTCCCCTAGTCGACTAGTATAGCAGCTAGAGCTCAGAGTTATTGTAAGCCTAAGTGGATTTCATCCAATTTTATTGGAATAATAAAAAAAGTCATGCAGTAGAAAAGTATAGGCCTATACGTAGCCTATCGATCATGACTACGTCATATATTATTTCGGCCAGTGGCGTAGCCAGGAATTTTTCATGGGGGGGGGGGGGGGTGCCTGGCCGTGGCCGGATACCCTTTCTAAAACCAATCCAATATTATTACAGTAAATAAAAAGGGAATAAAGTAACAAAGGGAATAAAGTAAGAAAAACAATTGTTATATACTACAAGCAATTGTTTTGTTTTCTTATTTAAGTGGATAAATAACCTTTTTTTTAAAACTGTTTTCCTAAGCCAATGGGGGGGGGTTTAACCCCCGAAACCTCCTTAAGTGTCTACGCCACTGATTTCGGCTGCTCTGCGAAACTGAGAATTTTCACAAATGATAAAAAAACATTTAATTCACAGCAGTGGCGGCGCTAGGGGGGCTGGGGGGCTAAGCCCCCCCCTAAAAGAGGCTCAGCCCCCTAAAAAAGGGCCATCCGAATTTTTTACATTGAAAAATCCACAATTTTCGGCTGAGTGGCTGACGACTAAAAAAAAAGTCGTCAGAAATTTTGGCGGCGAAAATGGAAAATTTTTGCCGCGGGGCTTCAGCCCCCCGAAACTGAAATCCTGGCGCCGCCACTGATTCACAGTAGAAATAAAATCGATGCAGAGTGACGAAAACTGTTCTCTGTCCATCCGCTCAACAAGACGGTTGTAGGCTATAATTATTACATAAGCCTATAATATTATAGCTATAGAGATTGTAAAATTTTTAAACCTACGATCTGTATCAATTTAAGCCCATATCAACCCAGCCCTGATAAAGCCTGCAATCATGCTAAAGTTGATAAAATCTAATAACAGACTCCTTGCTGATAAGTATTACTATTCAGTAGTTATAATTATATAATGGAATATTTTGCATGACGTCACAATGACATGCACTAAAATCTGCCGCCGTTCATAACATAGACTACTAATTCCTTCGCTAACATCATGGAATGATTAAACGTTAGCGCAGGCTTTCATAGGCAATAAATAACATCGGTCGTCTTTACAAATAGTTGGCGATTATCATCACTATAATAAATTATAATCGCCTTTCCGAACATGCGACGATGCCGTCTTGTAGCCCTGGATTAATTTTATTCGTTGCATATATACGACGTCCTTAATTAACGTACGTAAACGCATCTATTCAATTTATATAGGGCCATTTATTCTTAGCGGAGGCCTACATGAAAATATTATATATAAACTATCGTAAAGGGCGCCACAGTCACCAGTGGCGGCGACAGGGGCCGGGCTAGGGGGCTAAGCCCCCCCCCCCCCCAAAACAAGGATATCCGGGGGCTAAGCCCCTCTAAAAAAGGTCATCTGGGTTTTTTTTCATGTAAAACTGAAGTTTTCGACCGGATGACTAATAAAAAAGGTCGTCAGAAATTTTGCCGGATGAAAATGAAATTTTTCCCCGAATTTTCTCCGCGATTCAGCCCCCCAAAACTGAAATCCTGTCGCCGCCACTAACGGTCACCTTAGCAGTAGGCCTAATTTTATATAGGCCTTGGCCGGATGCTTATATGGACATGCTGGTTGACTGCATAGATAACTGGTTAACTATAGGCTATAAGCAAGCGGTCCTTGACTATTATATATAAGCATATATAGATCCCCACTAACATATGGATCAACTAACGGCTCAGAAAGTTCCCCAGATTATCAGAAACCTCAAATTGTGCGCTTACAACCGCGGTTTGTATGCTGCTAAAGCCTAAAAGACCTTTAAAAGTCATCAGAAAAAAGAGAGATGACAAGAGTAAACAAACCTTCCAGTGGTCACTGGTCAGCGTCAGGCGCGTCAGCGGTTGACCGTCCGCGAAACGGTGGTTTGTCCTCAACCATCCCCCGAAACCTGGGTTTAACTCTCTCCCGTCCCCAAAGCAGATGATGATGATGATGATGGTGCTCTGCCCGAAGGCAGGTTCATTGGCTTTACGCCCCTGGGGATGAGATGAGTGAGGTGGTTTCCCGTTGCCTTCCCCACAGACAATGATGGGTAAGCAACTTGCCCAAGGTCGCTCCGCAGGAGCTTGCGCCCCTGCGTCCCACACGTGCTAGCCCGAGATATCTAAATCTCTGAATGTCAACTCCCAGCCCGGGGCTTGAACCGCAGTCCGTTGCAACCAACAGACGAATGCCGTCCTCGCTTACCGCAGTGGCGTAACAACCTGGCCGGGGGCCCGTGGACATTCTAAGCTTTGGGGCCCTTAGGTTACCCGTTAGCGAGACTAAAGAGTAGGATTAACGAGATAGCTATTTGGGTAGAAAAAAGAGTGTCAGAGTGAGGATATATATATATAAAGTGTTAATTAATTAATTATGGTGTCCTGGTGCCGTAACAATAATAATAATTACGACAATTTGTATGGCGCCATAACACGGCCACGCCGTTACAAGAGCACCTTACGAGGCAGCTGATGCCATCTGCTATTCGATCTTATGTAATCAGCTCCTCCGCGGGTTTGCGAAATTGCATTATAATAGTTTCGACAATTACGATGTGACTTTGGTTATATCCCATTTATGAGTTACCACAGTTTAAGGCTAATATTATTTATTTGAAAGACTTGAATTGGCTCCACAATAGGCCTACGCGCATGGGCAATCCGAAAGTCACTATCGAACTGCAATTAAGCCTAATTCTGTAAAATGAGCCTATCGAAAACGCGGTGTGATTTGCACTCAGATGCCAACTGTAGGCCTACTCAAGGTTCATTCAATACGCTGTACTAAACATTTTATATATTATAGCCTATTGCAAACTAATAGAGCATGACAAGGCATAATTATGTGTAAATAGTTTGATGATGGATAGAATATGTTCAAGGGTGTCTGGTAGGCTCCTACTGGACTGGTTGTGTTGTTGGGATGGAGTGTCAAAATTATGATGACTCATTGCAAGGTTGCGCATGGGGGGGGAGATTCTGTTGGACTTTGAAACTTTTAGTTTGCATCTGGATGAGTGTAAAGCATTTCGAAATGGGAGAGTGAGCTCGGTGAGGGTCAAGTCAGGGTCACGTGTCAATCTTCCATGGCAAAGCGGTTGATGTTGTGTATGTGTGTCTCTCTTTACTCCTCCGGCCCCTCTCCACTCGTATACATGTACCACATATAGACAGAACAGAACCAAGGTTCTTAGAATTTGTGTGGAATGATCTTGGAACAGAACTATTTGGGGAAACAGTTGAACCTAGAATGAATGGTGTGCCCTGTTAATGATGGGAAGGGGTAGGCACGTAGCGTGTTATTTCAACCCACCATGACGAGCGCGTCTGGTCTTAGGGGCGGTGTCATACAGCCAGGAGAGGCAGGGGAGGGTGGTTTACCTCAAGCCAATTGCTAAATCCACCCATGCCTTTGTCACGGAATATTCTATCCAACCTTAAAGGTATCCGGGAGTGGGTGAATTAATCTATCCTCCGGATGGAATATACAGGTGTAGACTATCCGGGGGATAAACCATTCTATCCCAATTATTTAAAATGTTTATGAATGAAACATTTATGCTGTAGGCTAATCAAAATTTAAAGTGGCTCTAATGGTTTTAAGGGCTCTAGGCAATGTTCAGAGCGGGGCAGCTCGAATTTATTTGGTGACTTAATTCTTATAAGTGTTCTAAATGTTCTAAGTGCTCTAGAACCAAAAGCAAACAAAGTCTCTATAGTAGGAATAAACATACCCGCTATTGTCATTATTCAAAACAAATCAGATGGAAGTTAATTTGCAAAAATAAATGCACGTGGAAGTGGCTTTTTTCGAATTGTCTTCATCTGGGGAGATAAGATTAATACGGGTGATACTCTATTTTCGTGACACCTGCTGACACCAGTCTGAAATACTGCACCTCTGACACAAATCGGGTCCGATGCCTGATAATTTATGGGTCTATGTGTGTTGCAGTGTTGTTACTGCTAATTCTAAATCAACAGCTCTGGGTGCCTCAGAGCTGTGGAATAAAGAAAACTAAAAGCTGCTGAGAATAAAAACTAAGCTTATCCTCCTGAGACCTGAGACAATGTCTGGAGATATTTCTTTAATTTTTTTTTGAATTTGAGTACACAAGGGTGCATGTACCCCCTATAAATTTTTAGTTTAACAGTCACGTGACAGGAAGTGCTATTTCTGTTATGTGCATAATAATGTACAATGGGTCTCAGGTACTAGTTTATGATCATCATGCGTTTCACATCCGAGAAGGTATCTTTTCTTGAATGAAAACATAAATTCATGTATGTATGTATGTACATATGCATATATGTCTGTATGTATATATGTGTGTATGTAAATTTGTATATATATATCTATATGTGCACATATGTAGGTGTGACTGCATGCACTGAATAATGGATGTAAGCTTAGGTATGTGTGTACGTGTAAATGTGCAGTATGTATGTAGATACATACATCCGAGAAGGTATGTGCAGTATGTATACATACATACATGTGCATACATACATGCGTACATGTACATACATACATACATACATACATACATATACATACATACATACATACATACATACATACATACATACATACATACATACACACACATACATGCATACGTATACATAGGTGCATACATACACACATATAAATATACATATACACATACATGCATTCATGTATGTATGTATGTATGTACATACATTCACATATGCATACAAGTACATTCATGTGTTCATACGTACTCAAGTACATGCATGCATGCACGTGTGCATACATACATACATTACATACATACATACATATACAATACATACATGTACATGCATGCATATATGCACATACGTACATACATACATACATACATACATACACATAGACATACATATACACATACATATATACATGCATACCAACATGCAGCATACATTCATGCGTTCGTGAGTTACGCACGTACTTATGTATGTGCATGCATGCATGCGTACACACATACATGCGTACATGTGCATAAATTCATACATACACATACATACATACATACATACATACATACATACATACATACATACATACATACATACATACATACATACATACATACATGCACACACTAAACCAAAGTGTAAAGAGACAGGAGTAATGGCGAGGAGGTAAGTCCTACGGGGGTAATGATCGGAGGGCAATGACAGGGGGTAATGGGTCGGGGGGTGAGGGTGATGTTCTGTAGCCAAAACAGCTTCATCAGCATCCAGACGACCTTAGACAACTATAGATCATACATACATCAAGTCCTGCAAGCAGTCGAACCTGAAACCCAATGTGCATTTAAATGTACACTCAGTTCACAAGATCTCTGGATCACATTTATTGATTCAATCAGAAATTGAAAAGACATTTATTTGCCCAGAGAATCGCTCAATTATGCTACAATTTAACATAACAATACAATACAATATCCGTAAAATGGATTTTTTTAACATTTTTCTTTCCATATAAGGTTTTAAGTCAGATTGCCGACATACTTACTAACATCGACGATAGGCTGTTTAGCTGCCAGCGCTCTCAGATGCATGCCCAATAATTGGTCATTTTAATGCACATCAGGTCTCAGCTTAGTAAGCTGTGGCACATCTTTTACGCCACTCAGACCAGTTGTGCATTATAATGCACGTTTGGTCTCAGGAGGTTATAGTCTACCCTTCAAGACGACTATAACTATTGTCCCAGAAATTAAAGTACATAAATTTTTTTGGGTGAGCAGCTCGGGGGCCCCTGTGAACTCGGGGGCCCGTGGATTTTGTCCACCTTCGTTATATGGCTGTTACGCCACTGGCTTACCGGTGTAGCTTACTAGCCCAAAGCAGAGGGATTAGGTTAAACACTGAAGGTCAAGCTGTATATCTCTATAAGTCAGTGTGAGAATTGTGGAAAAATAACTGGAGGGGTGTTAAACCATTATCCACATGGAATTAGGGTGTGAAAAACAGACTTTACTATGGGGCTCTAAGAAAGACTGGGGGGTTTAAACCCCCCAACCCCCCCGCCAATTCTCACCCTGCTATAAGTGACTAAGTTCGAATGTGTCGGTCGATCAGTGCGGACTTTCCAGTGAGACATGCCCATCAAAAGGTGACGCTATAGCAGCAGCTGGCTTTGAACGACCTCAATGAAGGTCCCTGACCTCTGCTGCGGCGACTAAGGTGTGGAGGACAAGAGATGGCAGCAATGATCGAAGAAAGGGTTGGCTCTGGCCTACCCTTTCCTCACTATAGGTTTACTGATAGTCTTATAGCAATACAATTGCAGGTTCGAATCCACCTGAGGTCGCCGCGTAGAAACTTTGGGCAAGTCCTTCACTCGCAATTGCTCAACGCTTCGGCGTGAAACTCCGATACAGTGTCGGCGCTGTATAGTCGGGAGCGTCTCTGAGTAGGCCTATAGTGAGCTTGAAGGGGCGCTATAACAAGTGCACACACAAAACATACAACTGAGTTTCACTGAGGTGTTCGTGAAGCGTTTGATTGACAAAAGTTTTAAAAATGGAAGTAGGCTATTATTAATATTTATTATTATTACTCTAGCTGATCATCTCATTTCTGTTCGCGTCTAAACAGTACGAAGCGCCTAATACGATCCGTATTCCCATATAATATTAGCCTATAGACTCGTACAAAAGCCATGTAGGCCTTGTAGGGCCTATTATAGGCCTACTATGGGTCTCTCTGTCTTTCTTCTCTTGGTGTTATCGCCATTCATGGAAGCCCAACTGTAAGCGGTGCTACCGAAATTAGGGTCTTGTAAATTTGTTATTAAGTTACATTGCATCTGTGCTGCCCAAGGGCCAAGGCCGCAGCCAGGATATGACTTGAGGGGGGGTGTTTACTCGACCTTGAGCAAACCGGAAAGCAGCCGAAACGATACACGATGGGGTTTGGAGGATGATTTAACCCGGTAATCTATTTAAAAGTTAAGAGCTTACAATGAAATCCCCCTTAGTCCTTACATCATGATTGTGTGTTTTAGGAAATGCATTATTTTCTTATAGCATTATTTCATTTGGGGTATGTGTGTTTCAACACCCAAAACACCCTTAGCAACGGCCTTGATGCTGTCCGTGGATAAGCTGGCAGGTAGCTATCTATCTCAGGCTTCTCAGCTCAGCTTATGATATGCTTAATATGTAATTGTATTTTCTCTAAACAGGAATAGGAATTCCCCTACCTGCGACCGACCCACAGCCGCGTTGCCCTGACCTAGGACCGGGAGGGGCGCTGTCCGTCGAGCAGGGGGCAGCGGTGGCGGTGGTGGTGGCGGTGGCAGTAGAGTGAGCTATGAGCTACTCGGACACAACCCTTGACCGCCGCCTGCAGCCCATGTCTCCACGACCGGACCTGTCTTCATCGTCGTCGAAAGAGTTTCGCCCCGGGGGAGGAGGGTCCAGTCGCTTCCATCCCAACCGTACCATCCTCAGTCTCAGCGACATCGCCGACCGCGAGGGCGGACGAGGAGGTGGCAGCCCGTCCCGCCGCAACCTCCTCCACAACCCGCCACCCAGCTCCCGTTCCCTCAACCACCACCAGCGACTGTCCAACCGCTTCTCGTCCGCCACGACCTCCTCTATGATCTCAACATCCTCTTCTCGGACGGTCCCCTCTCGTACGGCTGCTATGGGCGGGGTGATGGCAGCGGCGAGCAACACGGAGCCGCCAATCACCTTCTGGCCCCCGGACGCTAACTGGCAGAAGATGAAGGCCAAGCTGCTTGGTCTTGACGTCCAGCATAGCCACTGGTTCGCCAAGACCGCTCGAAGGCGCTCCTTCCCGTCTGACTGCCCGCCGAAGACGTGCGAAACAGTGGCCGGTGATGGGAACTGTCTGTTCAGGGCGTTCAGCTTCTGGGTCACAGGGTCCGAGGATTTTCATATCGAAGTAAGACATTTCCTTCCTCTGATCAACTAGCTCCTGGGTAAATGATTTAGTCGTGTCCGGAGTTTGGTGTCAATACCTATAGGCAGCGCGTGACCATGGACGCTACAGCTTGATAACAATTATAGTGAATAATAATGATGATGATGATGATGATGATGATGATGATGATGATGATGATGATGATGATGATGATGATGATGATGATGATGATGATGATAATAATAATAATAATAATAATAATAATAATAATAATAATAATATGCGCCCTGGGACCTGGCAGACTCCCCAGACATGCATCCCTGAATGACATGGTACTGGTCCATCGAGGTTTGATCCGGGCGGGCTTTCCGTCAAATAAGGAGCCAGCGGGTTTGCTGCATGAGATCTGACGGCAAAAGACCCGACGGCCATACCCTGGTTCCATGGCGGGTAGGCAGATGCCTAGTCTGGGACGCGACGGTGACCGACACTATGGCCAGTGGCCATGTCTTTATTTGTCAGACACCTCTCAGACAGTCGGAGCAGCGGCCGAAAGAGCAGCGGCCCGCAAGCATGAGAAATACCATCAGCTCACCACAACGCACTACTTTGTGCCCCTTAGGCTAATTGCCTTCGAGACCATGGGTCCGATTAATAGTGAAGGCCATATGTCTTTCTATCTGACCTAGGACAAAAACTCAGCATGGTTACGCGGGACCCAAGAAAGACCTCTTTCCTCTACCAACGTATTTCTTTAACGATACAACGTTTTAACGCGATCCTATTCCAGGCACTTTCAAGACAACGAAGAGTTCTGGACTAGTTTTTAATCAATAGTTATAATGAAGTCCCTGAGGGATCCTAAATACCTCGGATTTAAAAAAATAGCAATGATAATATAAACAATAACAACTGTAAGTAAATAAGTGTGTACTTTATCGAACCACCTGCAGACGCCTGCACAATCTAAGCGAGCACAATCGAGTACTAACAATAATAAGTAATTATACTACTTCTACTACTATGTACACCACCACCACCACAACCACCACCATCACCTCCACCACCACCACCACCACCACCATCACCACCACCACCACCAGGAAGACGGTATAGCTTTGCATAAATGTTTTTTTAATTTATTTTCCTCTGTAAGCTACTGCACGTTTGCTAGTCGCATTTAAAAAATATTCTTACTTCTAAACGCTGTAAGACGGGAGATATCAAAATTGTTGTTGTGCTGTATTATTTGTTGATCAAGGCCTAAGCCTCGTGAAACCTATTTAGCCTAGCGGCCTTAGTAATACTGTAGGCCTACGTCATTGCAGGTGCGTGACGTGATAGTTCAAGAGATACACAGCAACGCCCGACTGTACTCGGCCGTAACGTCCACGCACAGCATCACCAACTACCTACGCGAAAGTCAGATGTCCGAGGAAGGCGTCTGGGGCTCTGAAGTCGAGATATTCGTGGCGGCCACCCTGCTTCAGACGCCGATCGCCGTCTACGCCGCTTTCGGCGACCGTCACCTCTGGCAGGTCTTCCGACCGCTGCGCTACCACCACAACGTACCGCGCGAACGGTGCATGCTCTACCTGCAGAACTCAAACAACCACTTCGAACCCGTCATCGACGTCTGATGGATGACGTCACCGGTCGTTACCGATTGGTCCTAGGCGACGATGACGTCACAGTCGGAACTTCCTAGTTACCATGGCAACTGCGGTGGCGCGAAAAGAACAGTCGAACGCAGCGTATAACAGTTAAGTTTTCGCCATATTAGCATTTCGTATACATTTATATTGCGACTGTCTTGTCGGACGTCACAATTATCTACGATCTTATATGACGTTTGCTTCGACGTTTATAGTTAAACAATTGTTGTAAACAAGTAAAAACAAGATTATTAAAAATATGTATCTATACTGTGATATAAGAACTGTTTTCAGTCATCGTTTTGTCTGATTGTGTTGTTTTCTGCCTTGCAAAATCTAACATGCTGATGATCATAGCAGGCCTACCCTACATGCTAATTAAAGATAAGCGGCCTAATAATTATTATTCGCATTGACCTATAATCGGGCGCGTAGACAAGGGGGTTCGGGGGTTAACCCCCCCTCCCCATTGACCTAGGAAAGAAGTTTTTTAAAGGCTATTTATCCACTTAAATAAGAAAAAACAAAACAATTGCTTGTAGTAACAATTGTTTTTCTTACTTTATTCCCTTTGTTACTTTATTCCCTTTTTATATACTGTAATACTTTTGGGTTTGTGTCAGAAAGGGCGTCCGGCCAGGCCATAACCCCCCCAGCCCCCATAATAAATTCCTGGCTACGCCACTGCCTATAATAAGTGCAGGCAACGCGCATACTCGTCTAAATCAGAGGTAATCATTTAAACCTGTGAGCAACTGAGCATGCATACATTTTAAACTGGCTCATTCATCGAATTTAGCTGTCCATGACGGTATAGCCTAAATATACATTAGGCTGGAGTGAAAAAAATGAAATAGATATTTCAGAATCGGCTGGGTATGCAAAAGTTGTGTACTGGGCACAGTAGTTTGGGTGCAAAATATTATTGGATTTGGTTAGCTTTTTGAGTTGCCCCAACGCCCCCCAAAAATTACGAAATGGCTCTATTTCGCATTTTCGTCTTAATTTTGTTTATATGAACAATATTTTATTTTTTGCTACTGGGATTTTATTATGGTGATATCTTTAACTAGTACTTTACATGTTGAAGGGATAACTGCAAGAATGGCAGCCAAAAAGTCGAAAACAAGACGAACCAGTAGGAATCCAGTCTGAGATTCGTACGGAATTGCCTCAAACTGTGTTTCTACACGCGCTGACATGATGAAGTTCTTCCTGTTCATTCATGATGACAAGAAATGGTAGAAATCCGTAAGGGATCCCGCAATGGCCGTTTTTGCAGTACTGGTGGCACATTTAATTGAAGGAGGTTGGATAATAGCCTACTGTAGAACGTCCATCCCAACGATATCTCACAAGCAAATAGGCCTATGTGAAAATGTTTAGACTGTTTCACGCCAAGTACAGAAATCTGCTTTAACCATTTAAGGGCAGATGGCACCAATAAATGTTAATAGGCTACTGGTAACGTATAGGAGGTGTTAGTTGCGTGCTTGAAATATAAGTAAGGGAGTCCACTACAGTAGGCCTACGTGGTTCTTTTGTTTGTTGCTTGCAAACAAATTGTCTCTGAGACATCTGCTATACAGAAACTCAATGGGGCAAGAGCACGGTCCTTGAGAGATTTCCTGTCCATTTCGTAAAGCAATCCAGGTATGTGAAAACACGCCCATAGTTCCCTTTACATCAATTGCAATTACCAACTATCCATGTGTTGATAAGGGCGCTCTAAGCACGGATCAAAAGTATTTGTTCGATACATGTCATACTGTGCCAGCCTAGGAATGCCCTGTACAAGTTCCTATAGCCTAATCCAAACACATGTTCAGCAATTCAATCAAGATGACCCACAACTGCTCAAAGAATTATATGCTTCTAACTAGCATCATTGGAACCATCAGAGCAGCTTGTCACACATATAAATTCATTATGAAGGCATTGGCCTATGATCAAATGTTTTTCCACATAAGACCTGATCTTCGTGCACAAAGGTTTACAACATCTTCATCGAATGATTGCATTTTCAAGATAGCCTACTTGTTCAAAGATATTATGAAGATTGTCATCCAGTTATACAAAAAATACTTTTTTCGGACATCCTGAGAATAGTCTGCTTGCATTGTTAAAACACGGAAAGATATTATAGGCCTATTAAGAAATGTGGCATTCCAAAAGATACTATAGCTTCAAGGAATCGAGGTAGGCAAAAATGAAAAGAAAAAAGTTTCGTTGAATGCTCCTAATGAAACTAACGTCAATTGCAGGACCTCAATTACTAAATGTGTTCTTCAGAATAATAATTGAAATAGTTTATTCTGCTCATATCAGCAACGTTACCGCTTATTGTAGACTTTTTTGTTACATTGGAATCGGTTTTGAGAGTTGATGCATCTCCAAACATTATACTAGAGTATAGAGGCACGATATTTTATCCTGGCACTACTAGCATCTATGCACAAGTTATGCACTCTCCTGCAAATTATGAATTCTTCAAAAAAACATTGGCACATAACTTTCACTTCACCCTAATCAGCCAATCGGCATGGTTTGGAAACACAGTTTGAGGCAATTCCGTATACGAATCTCAAAGACTGGATGCCTACTGGTTCGTCTTGTTTTCGACTTTTTGGCTGCCATTCTTGGAGTTATCCCTTCAACATGTAAAGTACTAGCTAAAGATATCACCATAATAAAATCTCAGTAGCAAAAAATAAAATATTGTTGATATAAACAAAATTAAGACGAAAATGCAAAATAGAGCCATTTCGTAATTTTTGGGGGGCGTTGGGGCAACTCAAAAAGCTAACCAAATCCAATAATATTTTGCACCCAAACTACTGTGCCCAGTACACAACTTTTGCATACCCAGCCGATTCTGAAATATCAATTTCATTTTTTTCACTCCACCCTAATATACATGTACATCTACCAACCTGCTTTTAACAGCAGGTAATGTATCATGTATGTATACGTGTTGGGTGAGGGTCTACATATGCATGTATAGGCCTAGGCGAAATGGTAGATGTAAGTGTCCACCCTGCCAGTGTGGGGTAAATGGGGCAAGCCGAACAGGGTGGATGTTCCCGCATGCAGGACATAAATTTCTAAAGGTATAAATTTACCCCATTGCTCTCGGTTGTTAAGCTGTGTATACAAAGGCGTAATAATGATTCATTTGAACGTCAGCGTTTTGTTGGACCATACAAAGGCCTATAATACCTTTCAGGGATGTTAAGAAATAGTTCCTATCCAATATAGAAGTGTTCGTCTGCATAAGAATAATAATTACCCACTATATAACTGTTACACGAGTCAATCATTATTTTTTAATTGTTCAGGAAAGTGGGAGCTTTTGTGATTGTGACAAAGAATTAGGAATAAATCATTTACGGAAATCACTCCCTCAACCATGACTTGAATTGTTGTTTACTGGTCAACAAAAGCTGTGGACCTATACATGTAGGCCCTATAGGTCTACATGTATTATACATGTATTATATAGGTCTGGGCCTACTGGCAAATAAAGTCTGGTCATGAAAGATTGAATTCTATTTAAAGTATAACACACGTTTAATCATTGTTGATGAAAGAAAAAGCAAGGCCTCAGAAGTCAGACAGATATATATATAATAATTATTATATATGAATATAATATATATATATGAATATTATATATATGAATATTATATATATATATATCAGTGGTTCCCAACCCAGGCCTCAGAAGTCAGGCAGATAATATATATTATACATATATATTATACGGTATTATATCATTCATCATGAAGAATTATGTAGTAGCATATAGCCATCAAAGGCAACTCAGGAGCGTTCCACACCGAAACATGACTGACAAGGACAGTTTTGAGGCAAGCATAAGCAGAAGAATGAGAAGATGCTAGCTGGTGTACATGTACAAGCGCAGCGTCAAAAATTAGACCCAACGTGTATGGACCACATACCTGAGTAAAAGTCCACTTTTTAAAAATACCATAAGAACTTTTAAAGGCTTGAACATAACCTAAATAAAGAACATCGTTACTTTAAATCAGGATAGAAACAGCAAAAAATAATATACAAACCATTAACGCTGAATAGCAGGTTATGCATAATAGCATTAATGTTGCGTAGCAAGCAGTTCTAATGAAGAAAGTTACAGTGAACTACAAGCAGCAGTGACTGAAATAAGAAATAATGTTTCTACGGTTAATCACTTCCCGATCCCAATTATAATATCCTGTATTGAACGTATCATATCCTGGAGAAAGCCTAGTGCAACATTTAATACAATATTATATACAACATGCTGTTGATCTTGCTGCAGAGTCTTTGGCATTGACGGTGCCAAAATACATGCAAGTACACACACGCACGCACACGCACGCACACACACACACACACACACACATAAACACAAATAAAAGTAGCAGATAAATGCATGACCTGAAGTGGACGAAAATACGAGCATTTGATATAATCTTCAGTCTATCCTGTACATATGATGTCAATTCTTTTAAATGACAAAGAAAACATAATGCAATTCAAATGTTTAGAAAATATCAACTGGCATACAACATCACAAAAATAATGCTTCAGCAGTAGAGCAATACTTAACAGCACAAAATGCCTTAAAGCAGTACTGATCAGCACAAAATGCTTAAACAGTAGGCCTACTGATCGCCAAGAATGCTATTTAAAGCAGTATTAATATTATTATTATTATTATTACATAAATTTATTACGCGCGCAAGGTCACACCAAAGTGTGAATCTGAGGCGCGGATAGTTAGCCGCCAGAGGAAGATGCAGTTAAAGGTCCATGTGCTTGAAAGCCAAAGAGAAATAGTGAGTTTTGAGCCGTTTTTTGAAGGTAGGGAGTGAATTTGAGCAACGAAGAGAGAGTGGAAGTAGATTCCATTCTTTGGGAGCAGAGGCATGGAATGCACGCGAGCCCATAACAGTTCTGCATCGAGGTTCAACTAAAAGACCCATGTTTGATGATCGCAGGCAACGAGGAGGAATATAAGGAGTAAGCAGTGACTGAAGGTAGGGAGGTGTTCCGGTAGAGAGGGATTTGTAGGTTAAACAGGCCAATTTAAATTTAATCCTAAACTCGACAGGAAGCCAATGCAGCTGATGAAGTAAAACTGAGGAACTTGATCGTAGTGGGACACGCAGCACAACCCGAGCTAAAGAATTTTGGATGCGTTGCAGCCTATGTAGCTCGTAGTCTGAAATGCCAACAAAAATCGCATTAGCATAATCAAGGCGAGAGGAGACAAGGGCGCAAGCTAAAGTCTTCGACATATCCTTAGTCAGAGCCGACCTAATGTGGCGTATTGCCCTGATGTGATAAAAGCAAGATCTACAAAGGTTAGTTACATGCATCCGAAAAGTAAGCATACTGTCCAGGGTAACCCCAAGAGTTTTAACAGAATCTGATAACGGTACTGCGGAGCCTGCGAGGTCGATGCTGGAAAGTGAAGGAAAAGAACGCAAGCGTTGGTTTTTAATAAGCACAAAAGCTTAAGAAGTACTGATAGGCACAAATGCTTAAGCAGTACTGATCAACCAAAAATGCTTAAACAGTACTGTACGGCACAAAATGCTTAAGCAGTACTGATCAATGCAAAATGCTCAAGCAATACTGAACATCACAAAATGCCTAAGCAGTACTTAGTGAACGGCACAAAATGCTTAGGCAGTACTGATCAATGCAAAATGCTCAAGCAATACTGAACATCACAAAATGCCTAAGCAGTACTTAGTGAACGGCACAAAATGCTTAGGCAGTGCTAGGCAGCAACATCACTCAAACAAAGGAACCAGGTTGAATGCCGGATGGAACCTGAGCTTAAAGAAACAGTGACCCTGTGACAGTAGGATCAGAGGAGTTTTCATGTGGAACATAGGGGTCACTCAATTCCTTGTGAGTCGTCAATGGACTAATTCCAGGGCCATAGATAGATATGGAGTGGGCCAATGCATTGCAGGACTTGCTATATATAGTTCTATGTTGGCACCAAAGTATACGGCAAGGATTTACACAAAGTCAAACCTGTGACCGAATGATTCGTGACCAAGTGCTTTACAGATAGACCAACACATTGCACCACCTTTGTATTGTATTGTATCCATAAATTTAACGGTACAAAGCGACTGTCACAGAGAACACCAATCAGAGGCGCTACAAGTTTTTGTTGTTGTTGCGTAAGGTATTCAAAGGTGCTATATAGAGAGCAGTGGCGTAGCCAGGAATTTTTCATGGGGGGGGTTGGTTTTTTTGCCTGGTCGGATACCCTTTCTGAAACCAACCCAACAGTATTACAGTAAATAAAAATGGAATAAAGTAACAAAGGGAATAAAGTAAGAAAAACAGTTGTTACTACAAGCAATTGTTTTGTTTTTCTTATTTAAGTGGATAAATAACCTTTAAAAAAACTTTTTCCCCTAGGCTAATGGGGGGGGGGTGGTGGTTTAACCCCAAAACCCCCTTGGCTACGGCACTGATAGAGAGTTTCCTTAAATGCACATACACGGGACAAAGCGAACTTCAACACAGATGGAGAAGACACAAGTACACCTTGCTTCCTGAACCGATTTCCCAACATTTATGCCAGATTACGACGAAACACTGCCATGCGTAACTATATATCTTTAACTATGAAGCCAAGCAAAAAGTCTCGCTAATCTGACGAAAACATAGATCCTGCTCAAATCTGACTGAAGGTCACAAGGTCACATTTAGTTGAACATCCTGTACAATTTTCCGACATCCTATAGATAGGAAGATGGCAAGATTATGGGGTGCTATGCGGTGGAATTGGAGCTGAAGCTGGCAAGGTCGTCGAGTGCTTTCTTCAGATGTAAGGACGGTCCGAGTCTCATTCGGATGATGTTTCGAAGGTGACTTTCGGAGAGCTGGAGAAGACTCGAGCCATCAATGTCTTCGTCACGAAAGCACTGCAATGCACACATAGCATTTCTGTTACAGAAACACCTAACGGTTTTAATGGCTGGATAAATTCAATATCCTTTTACTGTTTCAACATCCATGTACCAGTATATCAATTCAATTTAACTCTGCCAGTGGTTGCAGTGGTTGCCAATGCCAGTCCCAAGCCTGGTGACAGGAGGAGGGCATCGCTAATGATCTTTGTTATCAAACATTGATGCTAAACTGCAACTACTACTACTACTATAAATTCAATTTTCATTTAAAAGTACAACTAACAGTTTTCATGATGACAGAAATTCAATACCCGATTGTTTCAACTTTCCATTAAAAGTTAGGCACAACTAACAGTTTTAATTCAATATCCCTTTTATCTTCCCACCATCCTTGTATATTTAAATTTTTCATTTAAAAGTTAAGTACAACTAACAGTTTTAATGGTTGCAAAAATTCAATATCCCTTTTATCTTTTCTCCATCCTTGTATATTTCAATTTGCCATTTAAAAGTTAAGTACAACAGTTTTAATGGCTGCAGAAATTCAATATCCTTTCTTTTCTCCATCCTTGTACATTTCAGTTTTTCATTTAAAAGTTAAGTACAACTAACAGTTTTAATAGCTGCAGTAATTAAATATCCTTTTATCTTTTCTCCATCCTTGTATATTTCAATAAATTGTCATTTAAAAGTTAAGTAAAATTTGCATGTATTTTGTGAGGCAACACATGCATACACAGATTTTAGCCTAATATTAGAGTCTAAATGCCTTAGAATTTAAACTGAATACACGACTAAGAATGTATGACACAACGAAAGCAACGTTAAATTTCATCGTGAACTTCATAGATCATGCATAAAAACGTTGAAAAAAACGAACTGACAAGTAACAGTAAGAAAAAATTGCATTGTGGCCGTGCTTCGCACACAGAGATTATCATATTCAGCATACTTTTCTCATATGCTCATGAGTAATTGCCCTTGCAACATCATAAACCCAAAGGCTCAGTGGTTAGCCTACATATCTCAAATATCTTTAAAAAACTCAAACTCAAACTGAGTCAGCATATTGACAGCTGAAGGCAAACATTGCGACACATCACAAGCTGACAGTCATCGTAGAATTATGCACTGGAGGCACATTTTCTAAAAGAGTAACGTCTGCCTTCTGCAGTCATGAACAAAATCCTACTGCACAAAGTAATAATAATAATAATAATAATAATAATAATAATAATAATAATAATAATAATAATAACGACAATTTATGTGGCGCCGTAAAACGGTAATACCACTACAAGGGCGCCTAAACAACCGAAAATGACAAGACAGAGCTTAGCACCCGCAAGCAAGGCCGTAGTCAGGGGTGTTTTGTTTGGGTGTTCGAACACCCCCCGAAAGGAAATAATGCACTTACTAACACTAAGTCTTGATGTAAGAACTATAGTGTGAAAGGTAAAATTGCGGAAAATAGGTTTCTTTTGGACCGCCGTGAACGTATTACGAGCCCAAAAAAGGTAAGAAAAAGCAGGCGATGACTCAAAAAGGATCTTCAGAAAATTTCGCCCAAATGAAAAAGTTGGGGGTGGGGGGAAACACCACCCGAAATAAAATCCTGGCTACGGCCTTGCCCACAAGTGGCGCTCCTACCATGTATATACGTACGTATGTAAACTATGTATCTATGAAAGTAACCATGCCACAAAAGTTTACGAGTGGTTTCTAAAAACACATTGAGCGGTGAAGCATGACACGACAGTCTGCCGATCAAGTTGTCTAAATATTCAGCATGTAATGACACACACACACACACTGAGGCTTTGATAGTCCTTGCCGTTTGGCTCAGGCAGCTCAAGGGATAAAGTAGATAGATCTGTATTAACACCACTCAAGTACATCGACATAAAAAATTTATTCGACTCATCTGACTGTGCAGTCTTTCGAGCATTATGACAGGACTGTCGTCGTAGAAGCTATAATTATTTACCGACATAAAAAACCTGGATCTGCGAAACAGACGTCAATTGTCACTCGTGAAGCTAAGGATGCATTTGCGTTCAAAATCCAACCTTTGTGGCACGGCTACATATTTAAAAAATTTAAAAAATTATTTTTCCAACTGACATACAATTAAATATTCACTGCTGACCAGGTGCATTGCATTTAAAAATGTACTGCTGTATTTAGAGATCTAACAAAATGATTGATCGTTCATTCATTTAAAAAATGAATTGGTACAGCTCCTTTTCAAGGGGACTACTCAGAGGCACTCCCAACCCCAGCACGGCCAAATAAAACTGTCTTAAGATGAGAGATAGTTCTAGATAGGGAGGGGAGCGTCAAGGTCAGGCCATTCCAGGTCGATGGTTCTGCCACCCTCAACAACATAGGACAACTATTATTCTAGTGGTACAATAGTACAATACCAAACACAATAAAACAAAAAAGGTTGATTGGATACAAACATTTTAACTAGATAGAATGCTATGGGAGAGAATATATATATATATATATATATTCCATAGTATTAGGCCTCCATCTTACCTCTGCATATTCATGACATCCTGGAATCATTGCCACGAACCGTACAACCTCCTCAACAGTCCACATGGAAACCTCTGCCAAACGGGAGCATGGAAAAGCACGGAGCATCATCGGCTGTGTGGAATAACCTTTGCGCTCCTGCTCCACGGACATCATCTTATCCGCATTCCACGCATGCATCTCTTCCGGGAGTTGGCCCGAGTTCCACGGTTGCACGACATTCAGTAGTTGTCTATTTTCCAGCGGAGCCGCAGCATTCAGTTGAACTTGCTTTTCCACTGACACATATTCCGCTGAAACTGCATGCCTGGTGTTGTCCTCTCTGTTCCCTGTCGGCAGCAACTTGCTTGACAGATCAAGTGCATAGTCGCTCTTCTCTGCATCGGCAACAAACTGAACTTGCCCACAGTCTGGGAGGTTGTCATAGAAACCACCAATGCCATCTCGAACAAATCCCGCACAATTTAATGCCACTCTGGGAAAGAAGTTTCCGACTTTGCCGGAACCAGGCTGACCTTCAAATGGTGACTTTTGCTCAGATGTCGGCGCAATGATGCCCTTGGTTACTTGCCTGTACGGTGATGAAACCAGAAATGGGACGTCACCGCTACACAACTTATCATTCCAAGTTGACTGCGATGCATTGGAAGACTTGAAATGATCGCTAAAACACAATAACAGTAACACGTAAGATGATACACGCACATTAACCGGTATTTAACTTCAAAACACTTTCAGAGTCAGTTCAATTACACATCTTCCCTCCGTCATTCATTCATTATATGCATTTATATAGTGGCTCTTCAAAAGGACTACTCAGAGGCGCTCCCAACCTCAGCGCGGTCAAATAAAACTGTCTTAATTCATGTGTACAGGGGAACATTTAAACACCGAAATATGGTCCGGCTCTGTCTTGGATCCTATACTAGAGGTCTTGAAATCAAGTTGCATGAGAAGCGTTACAGTCAATGTCAGATCCAGTCTCTCACTTTACATACTTACTTTTCTCCACATAATTCCAGCCTCTCCTTATTCAGATAATTCCGAAAAACATGATCACTATGCCTAAATGCAAGTTTATCTGCACATTGTTTTGCTAACATACTTTCTATTCTAACTCATATTTGACATCATTTAGAGTTTTAGACCATACCAGAGCTTTTTCAAGGTAGGCTACTTACACGAAATCAATTGCCTAAGTCACTAGCAAGTACAAAAAGGAATGGGATTAGTCATTAATTGCCTAAGTCACTAACAAGTAAAAAAGTAATTGGAATTAGTCATTCATAATACAACAGTCCTGGAGGAAAAGCTTTGTGCAGAAGGCCGTTTGATGCATTCACTTGTGCACCCATAGTGGCAAAAAGAGGGGCACTTACCCCACCCCACCCAGAAAATAGACACCTACTTTTTTAACTACTGCATGCTTTACGACTTTTAATTAATTTTCACACAATAGAGCATAAATGATACCAATTAATGATGAATAAAGTGAAACTGAGCAATTTACATTCAGAAACCACAATGAAAAAATCCACATTCCAATCTGCATGCATTGCTTTTTTCAAGCTCTTGCTACAAAATTTAACAGTGACCATAGTTTTTTGCCCCCCCCCTCCAAAAGTATCTGCAGGCGCCCATACATGTGCATTCATCACAAAACTTAGATGTTCTTGAAATGAATAACGCTACACCAGGAAGTAGGCTACACGATCATAATGGTCGGATGGGCCGAAATAAAATCCCTTTCAACTGTTAACTTTATGCATGCATATAAAGTCGCTTCATATTCGTCTCTATTCACTGTGGTCATATATTGTGACGGCTGTTGTCATTTCTCCACCCGACTGATGAATGTATAGACATGACTACCGATAACTCATCCATTTATATAGCTAACGGTCCACGATGTCATTCATATCGAAGCCGATGACTATAAAACCCAGAGGCATGAAAAGAAGAAGATCGGCTACACCCATCAACAGCATCTGACGACATCCTGAATTATCATGTCTATTAAAAGACTAAAAAGTACGTAGGTGTCGGCGGTAAGATAGTAAGCTCATCTGTCAAGTCTCTGGGGTATTTGAAGGTGCAATATCAGGTATATAGGAAGCATTTACCCCCTCAAAAATTGGAAGTGCTTTTGAGATGCAATTAAATTGTGCTACATCAAGGGTTCCAATACGTACAACCAAAAAAGTACACTAGTACTTTTATTGTAAACCAATTAATACTTCAATGTGTTATAATGCTGTGTTATGCCCCATTGTGGGTTTGCACGTGGAGTAAGAAAGAAAATACTTACCTAATCAATCAGCACATGTGAACTTACAATTATACTAAAAGCACTTGGCCAAGTAGGCAACTTTAGTGTAAGTAAAACACCCTAATTTAAAAAAATAAATAAAGTGAGTAATTTCCATTTGCAATGCATTACGGATTAAACAGCAAGAAGCATAATTATAAAAGAAATAAGTAGTAGTAAGTAACCAAGGTAATAAAATATATAAAAGTAACTCTGGTGTTTCACAAGTCATCTATAGAGCATGCATACAAGTAATGTATACCTTGCCAGTAAGTCAAACAAAATACCTAAGGACATGTAAAAGTACTTATCTCGGATTTTAGCATGTGTCAAGTATGTATCAGTGTCCTGATGCATACTGCTGAACAACAGTTCTAAAATAGAATTACTGAGCATGCAGAGAGAGTACCAGGCTAAGTAGTATATTATAGCATATAGGCTATTCCTGGACAATTATCAGCGAGCAAAATTAGACAAGAAATGCGATAAAGATGAAGGAGAAGCCAAAGAAGAGAAGCGGTGTGGCACATGACAAGGAACAGCAGCAACATAAGATAAGTTCACTGCAATTTGCTGACACACTTGGTCAGCTAGGAAGATATCCTGAGCACAGCTGAACTCCAAATTGATGCATAAACCAAGACAATAATTCTCATATTGATAACAATAAATTATGTAACTCAGCATATCTGCCTGCCTACCTATCTACTTACCTACCTAACTACCATCTATCCATCTAATAAAGTACGGTACCATAATCTACACTAGACTCTACAGTATCAAATAAAAAAACACGTCACATATGCATGAAGGATTACATGGGTTGCTACAATTTTCTCAGGCTGCATCTTCTTGTTACAAGTCTACCACAAATATACCATAGGCGCAGTCAAGGGGGGCAGCAGGGGCCGTGCCCACTGCCCCACCAATATTCATCGAATACACTGTCGTACCCAAATCCTACTCCAAGTAGCAGTGGAAGAGAACCATAAAAATTGAAAGTTCTGGTGGTCAATCGCATCAAAAGCACTATACCAGCCATTGTTGATGAAATTAAAAGCATGATCTCAAAAGAAGCACACCCAAAGAGAACCCAACAGGGATCACTGTTTTCTTTACAAAACAACAATTGGTTCGTTCTATATTCTAACCTGAGGCTGAATGAGTGCACAGAAAATAATTATGTTTTGATAACTTCTAAGGATAATCCCATGATTGAGGGTACGTATGCAGATGACCCCAAATTCAGAGCACTAGATGATTCCATCCTCGGGCAGAAGAAAAGAAAAGTCACTCCTTGTAAAGATGTCCTTTCAAAATCAAAAAATTTAAGGTGGAACAGAAAATCTGTGGATTAGAGAGGCTTTACGGCAGGAAGGTCAGCTATTAAGCAAAAATAATGAAGTGACAACTGCCATCGCAGTCACCAAATCCCTCTGCACCCATTAAACTGGTCCACTTTATCCCACTCGTGCATCATACTAAGCCTATCTTTGTCACAAAGAGTGGTATGATTTCAATGGTTTGGATGAATCGAAGTTTCACATCGAAGTGCCAGAGCAATTGTGAGTGAAGGACTTGCCAAGATCCCTATGCGGCGGCTTGAGGCGGATTCGAACCTGCAGCCCTCTGGCTGCAAGGCAACGAACATACCAACTACACAACCGTGCTCCGGGATAACATACAACAAAAGTAATTTTAATTTGGACCACATTGGAGTTTAAGCCTATATACAGTGTAGTCAAACCCCAGTCTAGGTAATTAAATATATATATATATATATATATAATATATATATATCATATATATATTTATAACATCATATATATAACTCTACACATACCTTCATTACAATGCTACCAGTCTTAAAAAAGTTTGGTCCATAGGGATATATAAATATATACTACTGTAGTGTAGGCTTAATGATGAAGCACTCCCAAACGGCAAAATAAACAGGCCAAGAGGCAAATAAATATTCAAGTGGCAGAAAAACAGTTACCGTCAGCCCTTCTTTTGTATGATGCTGAACAACATTTATATAAGGGGGCAATTATTTCTATGCAATGAGGAAGATCACAAGTAATTTATGGACGACCGTCAACGAAAACAGTAATCAGTGTGAGGAGAGCAACAAAGGTCCAGTTTGCTGTATACACATGCTTGAGATGCTTTACGCCCCTAGATAGATATTCATCATGTAAATATTTATTTATTTATATATGCATATATATATATATATATAAATATGTGTGTGTAATTTATATACATAGGTGTGTGCATATGTGTATATATATAATGATATATATATTTATATACATATATATATACAATATATATGTAATATATGAGTGTGTGTGTGTGTTATATATGTGCGTATATGCATGGGTGTAGCCCAAGAACATGTCATAAAAGTGATTGCACATCATCTGCGATGTCATTGCAAGCAGTTGTATTGTCATCGTCGTACACAGGACTTCACGGACCACTCAGGCACACTCCGATGATTTTTCATACGAGTCTTTTCAAGCGCGGCTTAATTATTCTTCGTCTTCGCGTTTGGTCCAATTCAAACAAATACAAATAAATAACGGAATGCGAGCGGAGTCGTCTGTCAAATTTTATGTAAGTCCCAACGCAAATAAGGAACGCCTGCTTCAGAAAGTTGCAGTAATATCTGACATGTACGACTGTGAGCACAGTATTTTTCTGTGTGCCTGTCTAGTTCCTTGTTAAGACCAGTTATTCACTAGTTAAGACTCACTACTTTACTGGTAAACTTGGTTTACATGATGTAAAATCGCTGAGCACATAGCATGCCTATTATCAGTGGTCGCACCTCCTCATGACATCTAATATTTGTTGTTTGACATCTTCAATTCAAATATTTATGTTTGACAGCTACAATACCATATGTTCGCTAAAACCCACAGTCTGTTCGTACAAAGCCAACACTGATCGAGCTACAAAAAACTATGCCCTTATTCCTGGCTGATTTAGTTTTAATCAGGATTACATTCATGTTTACTATCAAAAATCTTAACTTTGATAAAGTTCTAGATTTTGTTTTGCACACTTTTAATACCACGAAAGCTAAAAGGAAATAGCGCCAGCTTAGAAAATGCCTATGCTATGCAAACCAAGTACTTTCAACATACGTTTAACAAGTTCCAAGTACACATGTAACTTTGCGAAGATGTATTTCAAGTAATGCGCATGATGTCTGAAGTAAAAATTTAATTCTTTTTAAACGTCTACTTAGAAAAAACAGCATACCAATCCCGACCTGCCAACAGCACAATTCCAGGTTTGCACACTGTATCAATAGACAATAATGGCAGCCTTTGCAGGAGCAAAAAGCAGAAACTTCTATTTATAACTTAGCGCTTCACTGACTGGCAGCATTGACATCCTGGTAGCTTTTAGTACACTCTCATCTTGTTAATGATCCATGCCAATTTTTGAACACGAAGAAACTTAGAAAGAGCAGAAATAAGTTCCTTTTAACTAACGTAGTACAATAAGGTAGTAAGATGACTAAGATCGTTTTTATTGCTTACAACGGTCCATGAACTTAAGGCACCAGTTACAGGCATTTGACAGCACAATAAGCTTTTGTGCATTGAATGATGACAGCTTTGAATGAGGCTCTTATCATTTGAAACATTCTCACGAAATCTTTGATACAGCAGAATTTCAAAAGAGATATAATCATAAAAAATTTTAAATTTCTAAATACCTTAATTTGCCCTGTTCCCGTATAAAATATTTCAAATCAATATTTTCAAACTCAATTAGAATTTTTAAAACTCAATCAGAATTTTTCAAACTCAATCAGAACTTTTCAAACTCAATCAGAATTTTCCAAACTCAATCATAATTTTTCAAACTCAATCAGAATTTTTCAAACTCAATCAGAACTTTTCAAACTCAATTAGAATCCTTAACAATCAATCAGAATCATTTTCACACTCAATCAGAATTTGTCAAATGTCCCGACTGATCATTCGTATAAAAACTCTAAGCATTAGACGCAAAAGGCAATTGAAAATTCAACACCCAGTCAATTTCTCTGCAGCTCTCCCATACAGAAGGAGAAAGCACATTCCAAAGAGAAGGACCACTTGTGGCAAATGATCATTGATCATGATTCATGACTGTGCCATAGCAGTTTTAAAGCAGGGAACCAAGAGGTCGAGTCCATCCTTACAGGCATAACCAATCACATACAGAGGCCAATTGTGTTTTTATTAGGCAAGAAACATTATGAAAATTCACTTAAATTTCTGTTAAGACCAGTTATTCATTAGCTAAGACTCACTACTTTACTGGTAAACTTGATTTGCATGATGCAAAATCGCTGAGTACATAGCACGCTTATAATTATCAATCATTGTGCCTCTCTTCATTTCCTCTACTATCCAGTGTTTGACATCTTCAAATATTCAGATCAAATATTTAACAGAACATGGAGAATCAAACAGAATACACTAAAAGAATATAATTGAAGAAAATATAATTATAACGATGATAATTATTTTACCTGCTCTGCACATCATTTGTCTTGAACTTCTTAACAATCATGAAATCTTCTCTCGACTCTGCACCACCACCAGAGCAGCTGTTGGTTCTCTGCAACGTCCGACGCACAGGCAACGGATTGCTCTGACTGGTGCTGCCATCTACGCCATCTTTTCCATTTTCATTAAGTGGCCACGAGTTTGATCTGCGCTTCAAATGTGGTTGCTCAGAGTCCTTTTTCTCTGTTCGATTTGCTGCAGCGTTCTCTTGCTGCTGAAGTCTGGTTTCCTTTGTGGTAATGTCATCTAGAGCAATTTAAAGTAATGCAGTGTGGCTAGTCGCATGTTTACAACCTCAATGAAGCCATTTTCCAATCAATCAATCAGGGGTTATTTTAACGTGCAGCTGGACACAAAGTGTGTAGTTGGGAAAGAGATTTGTGCAGTTGAAAATCAGATCTTGTGCAGTTACTTTTTGCCTAGTTGCGTGAACCGGCGAGAAGTTAGTGGTAAAACGTTGGACACAAACATGATAGTAACAGCCCAAAGTGAACATCTTTGAGGCGTTTTATTTGGGTGATATTAATTTTATGTTCAGGAAAAGAACAGGCCTGTTGAAATTTGGCGTGAACTATAATAGATATGGTGATTACATGCAGTTTTCAAGTCAAGCATTAGACCGATACGGCGAAGGTCACCCGTGTGCATGAAGTAAGAGCGGGGAAAATGGGTGATGTAATCGAAGACAAGGTTCTGCTAAAAATCACACATAGGTTGCAGACAGAAGAACTTGCAGTAGACTATATGTAGGGGCGGATGCAGATTCAAGGCCTGCTGTAGGTTGATATCCTGATAGAGTTGTAAAGGCCGGGATTATCCTTCATATCATAATGACAACTTCTTGGCCATCGTAGTCTACTTTCTCCTGCTTCTGCCGCTTACTCTGACAAGCTGAAGCAGGAAGAGACGTAGACAGTCGGACGCATAAAGTAAAATAGTCTACTATAATAATTATAACAACCCAAGTATCTAACTAGAGACAGGCGATGAAAAGAAAAGAATTAATCAGGCAGACATCCAGACTGAGCTAGCCTTTCAGCCACACAGGCTATCCAATACATACATGATATAGGAATCGGATTGTAGGTCAATGCATACTCAAATTTTCTTCCAAATTCTCCATATATCCCCATATTACACGCACCCTTTTTGAGTTTATGTGATCCCATCCAAAAATCACCATCCTCAGAATCTGAAAGATACACGTAGGCCTATGTTATTGAACTAGCATCTCGCACAGGGGTATAGACTTAGACGGGATAGGATCGAGGAACGGAACCCGGAACTTGTTGTGGTGACGGAGATGCTTATATCTTATATCCCCAAATATTTCAGAAATATTATCACAAACATTAGTATGGATTTTACGGTGTTATCCACTGCCTGTCCATAATTATCAATTTTGATACAGATGACAGCCTAAACTGCCACCATTACGTTGTGTAAATAAAAAAATTAAGATACAGGTACGGGGAATTATTCAAGTCTTAAACCACGTCTCTGAGTACCAAATTATGATTGAATTTGCCAAGGTAACAACCCAGAATGCTATTACAACAGTGGGCAAATGACCTTTTTCAAACAATGGACGAGAAAAGAAAATTATGAGTGATTTTTCAAATGACAGCTTTAAATGCCAGATTAACAGCGTGCAAATGAAAAAATTAAACAATAAGGAGGAGACTCTCAAAACTCTAAAAAACCATAGCTATCAGCATATAAAAAGAGCAATTTTGTTCAGATGACAGTTACAGTGTGGAAATTCAGAAATGTAAACAATGGGAGGGGCATTTATTGAAGTCTCAAACCATGCCTTTTGGCGTGACATTTGTGAGCAATTTTTTTAAGATCACAGTCTACAAGTTGCCATTATAATGTTGTAACAAATATTTAAACAATGGGACGGGACACTTATTAAAGTCCTAAACCATGACTATATAAGTACGAAAATGATGAGCAACCTCGGTAAATTACAACTTAAAATACCACCAGTGCAGTGTGGAAATTAAACAAAATTCGAAAATGGGATTGGTACATCACCTTCCAAAACCCCTACCCATGCAGCTAGGAAATTATTGTCCTTCGGTCACTCGTTCGTTTCCACAAACCCAGGACCAAGTCTGCGGCTATGTTCACACACATTCTGGTTCTCATGAATGAATGACACCAGAGCCTGTAGCATATAAGATTCCAGCAGTCGTACTTTAAGCCAAGTCATGGTGTGGTAAAATATCATTTACATGTAGATCGGCGATGGGACTCCTGGTTAAAACTGCTATTGGCCTAAACAGTACATATTCGATCGTGTTGATGTGGGTGTCAGTATAGGCCTATCGATAAATAATGACCATTTGGGAGGTTTGCTAATGATATTTATCGGTCTTACATCGTATTTTGCAGTTAGGCTAGTGGGTTATATTTTATTAAAAAAATTGAAATTAGCTCAAAGATTTTATTTCTTGGGAAATAATTATCTCATCCTGTCTGCTAGCTTTAACATCTAAAGGAAAAGAAGAAAGAAGAAAGCTTTAGCTTTAGCAAAACAATATCATGTTGATCTTAACGACCAGGGTTTCAGAGCAGAAAAGCAACATTTAGACGTACCCTTACATAGGCCTACTAGCGAAACTTTGGAAGTGTCCAGGAACATACATGTAGGACCATTTAACTTTATTACACTTAACAATCTTTCTGAGCTATTTCCAATTCCAGCAACAGCAGAGGATCTGTAAGGGATCTTTAAGGGATCTCTAGCTGATTTCATTCGTTAATTCATTTGGAGATTTTGCCATGATGAACTTTGAGTCAAACATTGTCATAACAATTGATTTTGATCTTTAATATGAATTTTTATAAAGTCGGAAAATCTTAATATTCAAACATCTAAAGCTCCAATCGAAGGCCAAGCGCAAAGCACCAGCTTATTAACGAGCGCTCACCAAACGCTGCTTCAGGTTTGGATGACAATTATTATTCCTGGTCAAGGACTTTCTTGTGTCCAGTCTCAAACTACGTCATTTATGTGCAGTTGAGAAAATTCCTTAAAATAACCCCTGCAATCAATAATAAATCAATCAATCGATCTTGGTTCCACATAAGTTATGTTTTAACAGTACAAAATAAACTGTTCTTACTCAAATGGCAGCGTTGCATTATCTATCAGGCTGAGTGATTTATGCTCTGAATACAATCTGGAATTTCATTGGCCTCCTGTTATATGACTTGTTGGAGTTTAAGACTGCATGTTTGGTATTTTAACCGATAGAATACAGACTTTGATAAATGTCACCTATCAATACCAGCCTTCCATCCTATCTATAATATATTAGCCTTCCATCCCATCCATAATATATTGCTAAATCCTTCAAAACAGCTGTGCTCTTCTGATGCTGGCCAATTTAAACAATATTAGTGTTAAGACAATAAGACAATTATTGTAGGCTCATTCAATAATTCAACCAATTAAGCACCTTGACATGCTAGCCAATGATACAGTTAATAAAGATTCACTCCAGCAGCTTCAGTTTTCCTACCTTTCAGCGCAGGCAAGTTGTCTGTCGCTGCATTCACAGCTTCACTGTTTTGACCCTTTCCATTTTCCAGTGCACGTTGTGCTGCCTTTTCCATTGCCAGTGCAATCCAGTACTGCTGGTACTTCGGCGGTCGCCCTCTCCTAGTCTTTCCATGAACCTGGAACATATTCGAAGCACCAAGATCAAACGACAGTGTCCGATGGTTACCAGGAACTCTACTACTATGCTCCTCGCCGCAACAATTCAGCTCACTAAACTATACGCTCTGCCTCGTCATCTTACCCAATCGGAGACAACAACTGAAACTGTGACAGACGTCACTACTATTTTGTTGCTTTTAGCCAGCACTATGGCCAATTGTAACAGACTGAACGCATGCCTGAACATCTATAGCATGTTGATTCTGCAAGGGAATAAAGCCACCACCAAAGGGCACAATTATTATGCATTATAAGTCTAAGTTCATATCTGAATAATAAGCCTAAGCACATCACGAGGCAAGTTCTAAACTGTCAAAAAAAACTATAGAAAAACGCGCGTCAAACCTTGACCGTGTTGACTGAAGCGTGAAAATGAACGGTTTTATGCTTTTATGCAACATCCATTATCGTATGTGAAGCCCAAGTCGGATCCACTGCGACGCAATTTTCAATCAAAACGGCCCCAAGCGTCTAAAATCAATTTCCACTCCACAGGTGCTCATACTTGTCTTCATTTCTAAAATGTAATCCTAGACTTTAGTTTGCACCAGAACTGTTGAGCTCGATCGCTGTGTGTATTTACTGTTCACAGAAGTGTATCTTGCTCCCTCAACCGTGACGCAGTTTGCTCCCCACTCACGCGATATAATTCATATAAAGTAATCAATCAATTGGTACATTATTAGGTGGCTTTGAGTTTTTCTCACTATTGTAATACGTGATAAAGCAATTTGTAGGCTATTTTACCTGATCGGATTATATCGATCATTCATTCATTCATTCATTCATTCATTCATTCATTCAATACCATTCATTCATTTCAAGAATTTATATAGCGCCTCTTCAAGAAATCCACTCAGAAGCGCTCCCAGTCCAACCACAGTGAAACAAAAAAGTTTTAAGGAGCCTGTAAAACACTGATGAGTCAAACCTTGGTAGCAGGCGCATCTCCAGCGGGAGACTATTCCAGACAGATGGACCTACAACTGAGCCCTCTAGTTCAAAAACGGTTCAACGACAATTTTGTGGTTTTGAGATAATCGACTTTGAAGTTTTGGCCTACTCTAGTTGGTCTAGTTCAAATCGGAATGAAAACGTTTGGGAATGAAAGATTGATATTATAAACTGTTATGGTGCATATAATCGGCATGGATAATGCCGGTAGTAAATATTAGTGAACTTTGGAGAAAATAGCATTTTTATAGCGTGGGTCAGTAATCAATTGACAAGAATATTCGAAATTTTTACGTCAAAGTGAATCAACTTGGCTTGATCCGTTCATGAACTGAATGTTTTACAATTTACAATATTGTACATGTGAATCAAGCCGAGTTGATCCACTTAGGCTAATGTCTGAATAAATGTTGAAAACCACATACAAACTCAATCAGTTTTCAATTATTGTATGCCTATCTTATAAATATTAATACTGGAAAGCATAAACGCACAAATATAATTCTAGGTTAATGGAACAAAACTTTTAACGTGACATTTTGTTTATGTAACCAACATTTTGCAAGCACACGTAGGTTTGACTGTCTCCCCTACAGTTTGTACTAGACGCTGCTGCTAGACTTCTACAGCTCTGCACACAAGTACAGCTCTGCCACGTAAGAACAACTCTGCCACACAGTACAGCTCTGCGATGCAAGTACAGCTGTGCCACACAAGTACAGCTCTGCCACACAAAAACAGCTCTGCCACACAAGTACTGTAACAGCTCTGCAACACAAGCACAGTTCTGCCACAAAAGTACAGCTCTACCACACAGTACATGTCTGCCACACAAGTACAGCTCTGCCATGCAAGTACAGCTCTGATACGCAAGTACAGCTCTGCCACACAAGAACAGATATGCCATACAAGTACAGCTCTGCCACACAGTGCAATTCTGACACACAGTACAGCTCTGCCATGCAAGTACAGCTCTGATACGCAAGTACAGCTCTGCCACACAAGAACAGATATGCCATACAAGTACAGCTCTGCCACACAGTGCAATTCTGACACACAGTACAGCTCTGCCACACAAGTACAGCTCTGCCACACAGGTACAGCTCTGCCACACAAGAACAGATATGCCATACAAGTACAGCTCTGCCACACAGTGCAATTCTGACACACAGTACAGCTCTGCCACACAAGTACAGCTCTGCCACACAAGCACAGTTCTCCAACAAAAGTACAGCTCTCCCACAAAAGTAATCTCTGCCACACAAGAACATCTCTAGCACACAAGAACATCAAGTACAGCTCTGCAACACAAGTACAGCTCTGCAACACAAGAGCAGTTCTGCCACTATAGTACAGCTCTACCACACAGTACATCTCTGTCACATAAGTACAGCTCTGCCATACAAGTACAGCTCTGCCACACAGTACATCTCTGCCACACAAGTACAGCTCTGACATACAAGTACATCTCTGCCACACAGTACATCTCTGCCACACAAGTACAGCTCTTCCACATAAGTACATCTCTGCCACACAAGTACATCTCTGCCACACAAGTACAGCTCTGCCACACAAGTACAGCTCCGTAAAAAATAGTTCTACCACACAAGTGCAGCTCTGCCACCCAAGGTACAGACAGTTCTGCCACACAAGTACAGCTATTACCAAGCAGTAGAGCTCTGCCACACATTACAGCTCTGCCACACAAGAACAGCTCTGCCACACAAGTACATCTCTGCCACTCAAATACATCTCTGTCACACAGTACAGGTCTGCCACACAAGTACAGCTCTACCACACAGTACAGCTCTGCCGCACAAGTACAGCTCTGCCAAACAGTATAGCTTTGCCACACAAGTTCAGCTCTGCCACATAGTACAGCTCTGCCACCCAAGGAACAGCTCTGCCACACAAGTGCAGCTCTGCTACATAAGTACAGATCTGCCACACAAGTAAAATATGTTAAGTTTTAGGCATGTATTTGCATATTATACATAGAAACTATGCATCCGAACATCTACAAGAATAATATGTTAAGGTGTAGGTCATATTTGCATGTCATACATTTAGACCCAAAAGCAGCTACAGGCTGAATAGCTATAATTTTGTATCTGCGTGGTGACACTAGCCATAATTCTTTACAATGACGCGTTTAATAATAGTGAACGAAAACAAGATAATTAGGCCTAAACTTTTTCGTTTAATTGAAGAAATATAGGCCAATTGTAGGCCAGTCTACATGCAGTGGGAGTTTTGGGGAGGAAACTTGCCCTATGCAAAATGGGGTTATATGTTTTGTCCAGGGGCCTTTGTCCGGTGGGTAATGTCTTTCCAAGACGCCATTTTCTCCATATCGTTTGTTAATTATTAGCAACTTGGTGAGGTTCCTATCGAAGTTTGCGAAACATGAGAATATTATGACACACGCAAGATTTATTTTCTAAGGAAGATTTTTTTGTTCAGTGCTAATTCAATAGGAAGACCGTGACTGAAATGACCAAAACCTTTGGTGGAAGAGTGAATCAAGTGTGAATGATCCACTATGCCTTGTCATAGATTGTCACTGAGTTAATAAACTTAAGCGCAAAAGTGAATCAAGTCAACTTGAACCACTCTTGCACCAGCTTGCAATCAAAGTAGTGAACATTAAGAATGAATTAAACAGACATGATTCACTAATGATATTTCGTATGCGTTGATTATTGTCAGTTCTGTAACCAATATATCACAAATACGCCATGATAGAATCCTCTAGCGGCTTAGCTGAATTCACCATCGGAAAGAGCGCACTCGATTTAGTGGAAAAGTGGCTTAAAGTGAAAATCGCAAAAAATGGACTTGAACCGCTTTAGAACTAGAGGGTCCAACTGAGAAAGCACGACGCTGACAGGTTGAGGTTTCAACACGTGGAACCAAAAGCTTCCCGCTAGAGGCAGAGCGAGCCAGCTCAGCCAGGACAACAGATACTGGACAGCAGAGCTCAACAAGATAAGTCGGAGCACAGCACAGCCAAGGAGACAACGCCAAACCAGTCTGAACGCTTCGTCGCAACTGCTTGTTAAATGTTTAACGACATTGCCATAATCAAAGATGATTAGTGTCGCCCTCCTTCTTTTTCCAGACTTGGGACTGGCACTGGCAGAAAGCAACCAGTGGCGGTTTTTCTTTGCAACTGGGTCATGTCATAGGTTGAAGGCCATTTCAGAATCTGGGTCAAGGCAAAATGTCTGCCGACCGGATGTTGTTGTGCGTGCATGTCGATTTCTGTCGTTATCCTTGAACGGTGGTTTTCTGCTTTATTATTATTTAAGGATCTATTTTGTTGTTATGCTCGCGAATTTGATTGGAAATCAATATTCGAATCGTGAGATGCATAATGCGCGTTCATTCGCTCCACACTTTCAAAAGTCGTCGAATTCAATGGATACTACGACTTTCATTCAGGAACCGATGGAAAAGTTTTACGAAGTCGGAGAGGAAATTGGAACGTAGGTGAAAGCACCAATATAAAATACAAAATTCTATTTTTTTACCACTGGCAGACATTAGAATCATAAAACCCAGAGTCGGAGACGTATTGGTGGCTACGGGAATCGCCAATGAAACTGCAGAATGGCTCCTCTTTGTACTCTGCTTGTGCCAGTCCCAAGCCTGCATAAAGGAGGCGATCGACCCTAATCATCTTTGGGTTAAACCGTAGTTTAGGTTGTTAAGTTATTTTAGCTTTATCCGAGGTTGTTAAATTTATATAGAAATAATGGCCACTTTAGGACATAGCAAACTTTTATTAGCAACTTAATACGCTCAGTATGGATAATTCTCGGTAATCACAGTCTGGAAATGTGCAAGCACTTCCCCCTCACCAATGTATTGACGATATTGAAATTCTTCCAAATATGAAGGAAAGACATGTCCGCTTGTTCCAAATTGTCTGTGTGCTTTACTCTTTGAAAGCATCCAAATGTTCTCTATGTTTTGACTCTTTTGAGTGTGTATTTCTGGATCGCCAGGTTGAACGAAGTTGCGCTCAGATACTACAACCGAGTGTTCGTAAATCCCATTCCTGAGCTGATTAACATTGCGATATGCAGCCCATCCATCACTATGATGTTGTCCCTGGTAGAATATGTTGTAAAATCAATGGTTCCAAAGTGGCTGCGCTTCTATCGTTAACAACAGTGAAGAAACATCTACGAGAAACCCTTTCGTGAAACCCGTGAATGTAGCGCGTGACTTTTTTGCGTTTTATAATTTAGCAACCTAAACTACGGAATATAGAAAATGAAAATAATTTAGCAACCTAAACTACGGTTTAACCCATCTTTGTAATGGCAGTGTAGTTAAACAGCAACAAAGACGTTTTATCTAACTTTAATCGTGACTCGCGTTCTAAACGTGACCTGAAGTTTTAGTTTTGGTTGTGACGTTTTCCTCTGAGTAGTTTTGAGCACCTCTGCATAGTCATCTTGGAAGGGCACTACATAGTCATCTTGATGCGATGCTATACGGATGGTCCATGTGAATGAATTGCTGGAATTTGTTACTCAACTCTGTATGGTTGGCAGTCATTTTTGAGAAATGCATTGAATATGTAAATTGTTAATTTTAGGGGTTCCTGAAAGTTGCAGATTTCATCAGTTGATCAATCAATCAATCTTTATTGACTGCCACAATTTAGTAACACATGCAAGCAGTTTAAATAAATTCGTATGCAGGTTGTAATAGGAAAACCCAAAGGAACATATGGTTGCACTAAACAGAGTTTCCCTATTCACATCAGACTGTCTTAGTTGCATTTGGCCTTTTTTGTTATGACCTGTTCTGTCCTATCTTTATATTAAACATTGAGGTTCAAAGTTTTGTTTCTTTGGTTTTTTGCCAATTACCTGGCTCTGCATCATTGTTGATGGTTGCTTCATGTGATGGGCTTTTGAAGTGACATGCAGATTGGTAATTTATTTAGTCATCTATGACACACAGCTTTGTACACTTTTGGTTCAGACAGAATGGTCTTTGTTTCATATTGTATTGGACATACACTGGTTGACTAGATAATTTGTGGTTATTGAGAATTTTTCATCTGAGATTCTGGTCATAAGTTTCAACTTCTTGTCAGATTCTGAATGAGCTTATGCACTGATCAACCTTGAGCATTTTTTCAGGCCCTGTAATGGTTGTTTGGTTGCCAAAACCCCTCCACCCGCCAAATTACAGAGGCAGTGCTCACCCAGAGCTGATAATTCATGTAAACAACCAAAGGATTCATTTTTAGCATTCTTTTGTGTTAGATATGTATATAGGTACAATGGATATGTATCACAATATTACAAGTTAATTTGAACATAGTATTGTGTTCAAGCTTGGTTTATTAGAGTTTTTTTACAGATGAGAAAGCATATTTTAAAAAATATGATGCTCTTGCTGCAGGCCTGAAAGGTTTTGTATTTTTAAATAGGAAGCTCCTGCTGTTTGAAAGGTTAAAATTATATTACCTGTGCAACATTTCTGAGTAGAGTGATTGTAGGGCAAGTTGGTATCAATCTAGCATAACAGAAACAATGTAATTTGAGGGAAATTTGGCATTCTATTTTTATTTTAAAATTTAAATGCTTATTTGTAGACATTTACTTGAATATCTTTGGTTATGACTTTAACAACATCATAGGCATAGCTACCTGGAGTCAAGAGGAGGCATTTGCTTTTTTATAGTTGACCAATGACCAGGATTTAAGGATTCTGCTATCGGTCTGTCAAGCTTGGATCATAGATGTCTTCCGGAGTTGCCCCCTCTTGAATTTATGTATGGATGTGTGCCTGGACTACATCAATTGCCATTTTTGCATGTAGCAATTGTAGCATGCTTTGAAAGTGGATCTATGTATATATATATATATATATATATATATATAACATATATATATATATCACAGTATATTAAAGCACACTATTATTTAGACTATGAGTAGTATGCACGTATGTACACTGTACTATACTGGAAACTCTGTTGTCTTTGGGAGCCTTATTAAAAAAATTAATGGAGTGCAATCAGTGCATTATAAGATTTTGGAGTATGTAATATTCAAGGCCATGCTGGTAGTAGAGAAGCCATTTTCAACTGTGCAGAGCTGTGTTTAGTTTATGCATTAGATGTGATGTCAGCAGTACCCAGCACTTAACATGAAACATTACATATGCCGCAATGCGTGGATTGGTTACACTGGGTTTGAGCTGCTTTTCCTGTTATCCTTTGTGCTTAGTTGCATTCTTCTATTTTAAATCAATCCAGTTGTTTGTGTTTTTTGTTTTTGTCGATCTCAAAGTGGAAAGTTTGCAACGGTCCGAAAGTGCAGACACAAGGCATCCAGCGTGGAATATGCGGCTAAGTTCATTCGAAAGCGTCGTTCAAAATCCAGTCGCCGTGGCGCTCCCCTGCAGGACATCAAACGTGAAGTGGCGATCCTAAAAGCAGCCGAACACGAAAACATTGCCAAGTTGTATGAAGTCTACGAAGGCTCTCTGGACACAATACTTATACTCGAACTGTAAGTTTTTTTTGCTTGCCTTATTCTGAATTATGATCCTAATTACATGTTTATTTAGGACCTAATTGCATGGGTGCCTGCACTTAGGGGCAAGAGGGGCACTTGCCCCTCCCTGGAAAATTGACTACTATTTTTTAACTTCTAATTTTTTGGTTTTAACCATTTTCTTTGCGCTAAAGTAGTAATGATAAAAATAATAAACAAAGTAAAAGTAAATCTCAGAAATTAGCACAAATAGAAACCTACAGCTACGGATAGTACTCGTGTTCTTAATTCCCTGCGCTTTGTATTTTTCAGGATCTTGTTAAAAAATTCAGATGCATCCACTGTGGTTTGCCCCCTCCTGCAAAAATTTCTTTAGGCACCCATGCCTATTTGTATCACTGTGGTTGAACTGGGAGCGCCTCTGAGTGGGTGTCTTGATGGGGATGCTATGTAAATTCATGCAATGAATAAATGAATGAATAATGCTTCTTCAGTAAATGTGTGAAATCCTCTTTTAATTTGAAGGCACAAAACTGTGAACAAGTGGAAATGCGAATGTTCATTCATTATTCATTAGATGCATTTACCTGTATATAGCGCCTCTTCAAGGGGCTGCTCAGAGGCGCTCCCAACCTCAAATGTATCTCACTGTAGGTTCAGTCCTGAATCTCTGTCTCTGTTGTCATTGTCTTTTATGCGCCTGTCTAATATTGTCGCCCTGTCTCTGGCCTCGCAACCCGTCAAGCTCTTCCACAGAGGGGAACTTTTTGGTTCCACAAGCTTTCACTTCTATCAGACAGCACCTCTCATTAGCCTTGGCATTTGAAGCCGAGGCTAAACTCACCTGCTTTTTATAAGTTGCAAAAATTCTTTCTAGCCGTGATTAGGCTGATAGCGCATTTAAGAAGATCTCTTGACGAGTCTCTATAAATTCCTGGAATGATTTAATGGAATTTCTAGTGATGGGGGACAGTACACTTAAGACCAAGATAAACGAGTTGAGCAATGAACCTAGCTGTGAAGAGGTGTTCTTGATAGCTATTATTAGTCAATGTGCTGTGTTGCTTGTGCTTAAATGTTCATGAAATGTGTGCATCAATCATGTATTGAAAGGGAGACGACTTATCATTGTAGTGGCCAAGACTAAGAGAATGAAGTTGCTGACTCTTTAAGTCCATGATTGTGTAGCTAGCTTAGGTGACTGCTCATTTATCTGCTGCTCCAATGTAATTTTCTATTTAAAGCATTTGAGATTTCTTAAATAAAGATAAAGTTGTGGGGCGCGGTGGTGTAGTGGTGGCATCGTTGCCTTGAAGCCTGAAGGTTCGAGGTTCGAATCCACCTCAAGTCGCCGCGTAGGGACCTGAGCAAGTCCTTCACTCGCAATTGCTTCGGCATGAAACTCCGATGCAGTGTCTGCGCTGTAGTCGGGAGCGCCTCTGAGTAGATACCTTGAAGGGGCGCTATAGAAATGAAGAAATAAAAAAAATTAGTAAATAAAGGCTAAGAATATTACTTAATAAACCAATTGCTATCCACATTTTTTGTACAGGCAATCAGGCATGGTATGACAAATGTACACCATCTTTAGACCCACTCAATAGTCAAATGTTTTACAATAGCGCACAAAATCCTATATCCAATATAAATATGTTCTTATAATGGCAACTGCTGTAATATGGCAAACAAATTTTTTTCGAGAGCAATTGCATCTGTTGTCATAGGCCCTTGTCAAATCTGGATACATCCAACTATTTTTTCTGCACTTTGGTTTACATGGCATGACATTTAAATCAAATAAAGCATCTAGAAATGCCATGATCCTGTATTGCATGACATTACATTACATTAAAATCTATACTTGTATAATTAATTGCACTGAACTATGAAATTAAACTTACTTAGTTAGAACTGCAAGTCAGAATTTTTCTTTTCCATGTGTGGATTAAGATTTCAGATTACTGCGTACCGGTATATGTGTGCAGAGTTGCTTGAACAAAGACGTGATTTTATAAAAAATTTGTGTGTGATGTGAGTTAGGGTTTCAGGAGGAGAATTGTTCAATTATCTGGCGGAGAAGGATAAAGTGAGCGAAGACGAGGCTGTGGGTTTCCTCAAACAGATTCTGGAAGGAGTGCAGCACCTTCACTCTCTCAACATCATTCATCTTGATCTGAAGGTTCACGCATGACTGCACATTTATGTCTTGCAATATTTAGTGATATAGCTGTCTGTGATAGAGATAATTTATGGCCATAATGTCCATGGGGTTGTTTTTTCATCAGTCCCAATAGTTATTTTTTGATATTTAGTGGCCAACTGTTGGTTTTATATTTTAGTTAAATGCAAGTTTGCGTGGATGCATGTATGTATGTATGACATTAAATGCATGTGTGTATGCATGCATGTATGTATGTATGTATGTATGTATGTATGTGTGTATGTATGTGTGTAGTATGTATGTATGCATGGATGCATGTATGTATGTATGACATTGAATGTATGTATGCATGCATGCATGTATGTGTATGTATGTATGTGTGTATATATATGTATGTATGTATGCATGTATGACATTGTATGTACGACTGTGCGTGTGTGTGGTTATTTGTCATAGTGAGAGTTTATTGTGAGGTTTCTTTTCAAACGTACTAGTTATTGTCGGCATTGAGTGTTCAAGAGGTAGTGCTAGATTTCATGTATGCATAGATGTATGCTTTTGGGCATCTTTTAGGGCGTCTTTAGTACCTACTTTGAGAGTTATTTAATATTATGTGGTAATTTTTTATTTTGGTGCCTCTGTCGGTTATTAAAATCTTAGAATTTATAAAGTAATTCATTTGCATTTGATATTTGTGTAAGTATTTGTTTGCTGTTGGGATGCAGAGAATCTGTCCTAAAGTGTCATAAACAATAAACTTGTTAAAATGTAATATAGTGATGTTATATATTTATAATATTTGGTATAGGGTTTGTTTATCTTAAGCCAGCGGTTCCCAACCCGTGGCCCGCAGGCCAAAAGTGGCCCGCCTGGCCTACAAAAATGACCCTCAGTATCTCAATGAATTAAGAAAAATATATGTAAAAATTTACAATTTGGACATGATAGAATATATAATTCTTTTCTATTACAAATTATTTCATCTGGACGTTAATGAATCGCATCAAACCTTCTATTTTGATTCAATTATAACAATTTTATACGCCTTTAGTTAATCAAATTTTGGTCTTGTGGCCCCTCGTGTCCTCCAACTTAGAAAAAATGGCCCGACAGTCAAAAAAGGTTGGGAACCACTGGCTTGAGCCTTAAGAGTCATGGTATTTTAAGTGAGTTTCAGTGTTGTGGTTTTTTGTGTATTTATTTTAAAAACTTTTTGCATTATGATGATTATTTTTAATTTTAAAAGTTGCTCACTTTAAAATTTGTTTCTAGCCAGAGAACTTGGTTTTGGATGGCAACGATCGGAGGAAACTTAAAATCATCGATTTTGGTCTTTCGCGCAAATTAGAAGCAAACAGTGATTGTCGAGATATCTCGGGAACTCCTGAATTTGTTGGTGTGTTATTATTGCCAAATGTTTCAATTGCATTATATAGCTCTAGTGCACTGCGTTTCACTGCTTATCTGATTCTGTTGAGATTTCGGTTATAAAAATGCTAACTGCTTAGCAACTGTTTTCCTTGAAGCGTTATATGAATTTATAATGCTTATAATTATAGCACACGTGATTAACTTTTTAGATTTATGGTTTTACTAGATGTTTTACCCGGCGTTGCCCGGGAAATTTGTGGTTTTTAACACTACTCCACCATCATTGACCGCTAAATTTCGGGTTTTCGCCAACCCTCCACCCAACCCCGCTTTCCCAAAAAGCCAAACGTGATCCGCCCTTGCGGGGCGCTGCGGAAATTATTACTGGGCAAGTATGACGTCGTGCCGACTGTAGACTCTTTACTGATTATTGATGAAATCTGTGTTAAAATGCTATTGATGAAATCTGTCTTAAAACGCTAATAACTCGATTTCTAAAGTGAAATTTAGGGTTTTAAAGACTACTCCACTGTGGTACCCATCGTTGACCGGTAAATTTAGGGTTTTCGCCAACCCTCCACCCCACCCCGTTTACCCAAAAATCCAAACGTGACCCGCTCTTGCGGGGCGCTGCGGAAATTATTACTGGGCAAGTATGACGTCATGCCGACTGTATACTCTTAGCTAAATCGTAACGTGAGCGATTATAGATGAAGTCTGTCTTAAAACGCTAATAACTCGATTTCTAAAATGAATTAAAAGCTGAAAATAGTCAATATGACCTTAAAGTTTGGGTAAGAATCAATCGGATATTTTTTTTTAAACCGACGCTCTGTCATTTCCGAGCTTATTTTGGGGCGAAGAGTAAAAATCCGGACATACAAATAAACAAACATATGGAAGGACAAACTTTGAGAAATATATTAGAGATTCCTTCACCAATGAAAGCAGGTGTAGTGTTCACAACACGTGAACTATTGGGAATTCTCAATGGTGCTTTCCAGAAACATACAAATAAATGAATGAATAAATATATGTACTGTATTCTTGTTCCATTTACGGTAGCTCTTCCGTATCTAAATAGGGTGTAATTTGATGGGCTTTGTTCCCTTTTGTAGCTGGATTGAAAGGTAACTAGTGCATATTTTTGCAACACTTGCAACACGAGTTTCTAATCGTTTACCTTAAAACACCTATCCACAGGTTGTTTTCTTCCTACTGATTCCAACTTTCTGTCTGTACCTCAGTGATCATTTTATTTTTAATGGAATTAATCTGTTCGCAGCAGTAGAGTCGGAAGTAAATTCTGCGAAGTTGGGTTTCAGTTTGAAGGTAGCATCCAGAAGTCTGAGATTTGCTTGTAAATTTGGTTTTTCAGTCATTTTCACTCATTTCAATCAGTTTGAGATTTGAATATGAATTTTGATGTTCAATCATTTAAATCAGTTTGAGATTTGCTTGTAATTTGAGTTTTTCAATCATTTCATCATCGAATGGATTCTTTGCCGAGGTAAATATGGAGGATGCTATTGTAATTATAATCCTGTTTGTCTATTGTTGATTGTTTAGCCCCGGAAGTCATTAACTACGATCCATTGACATCCGCCACTGACATGTGGAGCATTGGTGTCATCACTTACATCATGTTAGTTTTTTTTCCAGCATCTCACGATTATTGACAGATTGCAGATCGGTTTGCCAATGTTCCATATAATTGTAACCTGCAGTGTGTTTCTAGTCATCTAAGTTTAAAATAATTTATTTTGTGATTTAAAAGTTAGGCATTGCTTTGTTCCTTTTTGTAGCTGGTTTGAATGGTAACTGGTGCATACTTTTGGAACACTTGCAAAATTTATGCAAACTTCATACAGGGCGACGCTGTTTGTGATTTTGATATCGTTCTTTTTATGATCCCATTCAGTTGTATTCTCTTGATTTATTTCAATGAAACTTGCAGGCCGAGTTTTGTCACGATTAGGAAGTATTTTTTGTATCTTTTAACCTATGTGCTGTAGGGCCTAAAGATGAAGTCTTTGTAGTGAATGTAAATAGCCAATAGATAGAGCATCAGAGCACACAATAGCATTGTATGATTCTTCCAGAAAGATCTGCATAGACATTTCAAAAGACTGCATGGCTGTCAAACATAGGGCGAAATGACTGTGCATTATCCATAGGCGATTATATGTATGAATTTGGAACTACTTTCTGTCTGTATTTCTTCTCACAAAATGACTTTCAGCTTTGTATTTACTGACACAACATATACCTGTTTAACTTATGCGCAGACGACTGACGCCTTATCTCAGTGCCTTGCTTTTTTTTTAACTCCCAGTGCACTCAGCTGTGCAATTTTTATCTTGGAAAACAATTAAAAGCTATTATTATTACAAAACCAACAGCGATAATTTCAGTTTGTCATATTTTGGGCTTGTCATTTTAGTTCAGTAAAAATGAAACTAAAGTAGATTTCTAATTGACTGATATTACTGTACTCATACAGTGAACAGGGGCGGATACAGAAATTTTCGAAGGGGTGGGCCAAAATTTTTGGTCTTGGGGAAAAAATTTGTTGGTCTTTGGCCAAGCAATCTGATAACCTTTTTTACCAGTTTTTCCTGCCCCAGAAAAAAGCTGATGACCTTTTTGTGCCATATGCTACTTTTCTCTCTCGCCTTTCCCGCTGCATTGATTGAATGATTGTTGAAACCTGATGGGGGTGCCACGTCCTGTGCAAATTTCTAAATGGGGGAGGCGTGGCCGGATTGGCCCCCTGGATCCACCCCTGGTCGTGAATGAGCCTGTTTATGAGAGCATATTTGCTCAAGATGCGGTTCAGTAACCAGCAAGCAGACCTCAACGAGGCCTTGCTCCGACGTATCTTTGTGATCTCATACTTCGCCCCATTTCGGCCACTTCGCTGCGTCCTCTTAGGTCCTCAGATCGGCTTGACCTCTTTGTTCCTCGCGTCAGGACCGCCATGGCTCAATCCAGATCATTTGCCTGCATAGGTCCCTCCCTATGGAATGGTCTTCTCCCATCCGTTCGCTCTGCCATCCTCTCTGGTAGTCTTTCGTCATCTTTCTCTTGTCTAAAGACCTGCCTTTTCTCTCGGAGTTGCACGCACTGGGAGCGCTTCTGAAAGGCTCTTGCTGCAAGAAGCGCTTTACAAATGGTCAGATACGATACGATACGATACGAAGCAGATACACATTTCATAATCCACCATCTGTAGTCGCTCTGGTTTTTCAATTTCATTTCTGCGAGAAGAGAAAATCTGACATTATAGAAATACGAAGATCCAAATGGCAGCAAAATTTGATAGCTTTCGTGCTCATGAACAATTGAACATACCTTGTTCAGTTACAGTTATGCTGTTATCTCCATAATAATCATGTCGAGAGTAGGGGTGAAAAAGTAAATAGCATGAATAAAGATTAATGTTGGCTGAGTTTTTGCTTTTGATCACATGACGTAAAATAACTGAATGAGAAATTATTCTTTAAAATTAAAACATTACAAAACCGAAAATTTTATTTATGAAATAATTTCTTATGAACTCAGTCAAAGAGACTGACGAATTTTGGGTTTCTCTTGCAGCACAACTGAGATCTTGCTCAGCAGAATAGTAGGACCTACGCTTGACACACAGTTTGTAATACACTGCCTTAGCTTATGAAACCCAGAATGTGGGACTGGGATGTAAGGTTTGAGATGACGCATTAAGATGGTGGCTATGCAATGTAAAATAAATGAAAGAAATGAAGCCATTAATATGCTACGGTTGGCAGAATCTTAAGCGTGCTAGTTCGCAGCCAGTGAGCACTAAGTTTGTTCGTTGGTTATGTGAGGACTTGTTACTCCGGAGGATAGTCATAAAACCTGTCACATATTTTCTCTGCATATGTCATAAATATGATGTTCATTGTATGAAAGTATGAAACACAAGGGTCACTGACGATATTTATCTGTCACATACTGTAACACTTTTCTAAAGCCTTGCACAAGCTCTGCCTGTAGTACCAACCTAACTGGGTTTAAAAAGAACCTGTTGTTGTCACCTGAAATCGGCTTGCAATTGAGCTTTCCTTTTACCGAAAATTAGCCTGTAAACGGGCTTGCCTTTTGCCCAAAATCAACTTACTTTGACACATCTGTTGGCTGGCCAAAGTGGTCCATCTACAAAAATAGTCCAGGACCTGAGCACTGACCCGTCACCCAAGAGTGACATTTGATCGAACTATGCACATGAGGGATGTTGAACTACAGTTGTTAGATTATCTATAAATTCACTTAAGAATGATGGAGATCTACTATTAATCTAATCTGCATTTATGTTAATATGTATTTTGTACCAGCTCTATTTAATTAGGTGGAATGCACAGTAGTATGATTCCTGGAATTTCAGCGCTAAATTTTGATGGCTTCGGATCATGCTTTTTATTTATAAAGGCGCGTTCTTGTTATGTCGTAGGAGGATCTAGGTTAACATATATATTTGCTTGCCACAGTAGTGTAGATATACGTCACGTTGTCTTCACATTGATCAGTAGAAGCTCTTATATATGAAGTGAGTTCTTTTTATGTCTGAGGAGGATCTATGTATTTATATATATTGTGTGTATGTATATATATATGTGTGTACATATATAATTATATAGTGTATATATACCATAAATTATATATTGCAGTGATTAATATAAGCTCATTGTTGTAGGTTGAGTGGTTGTTCACCATTTCTTGGCGATGACAAACAGGAGACACTTGCGAATGCATCACTGTGTCGATACGACTTTGACGAAGAGTCCTTCAGCAAAACTAGTGACCTTGCCAAGGATTTCATCCAGAAATTGCTTATCAGAGAGCCGCAGTATGTGTGTGACGTGGATATAAATCACTTGATTTTTTGATTAAATTCGTCCAGGTTCTAAGACGAATAGAAGATTACGTACGTGCAATTTAGTTGCTGTTGATTAATGATTTTATCTTGCAACATACTTCAACAGAGATGTGACTAAGACACTTCACATACTTGATGATTTTAAATTGTTTTAGATAAGTGGTGGTGGATAGTCTGACATTTCTCTCTGCAGTTTGGGATGTTTAATATGATACTTTCAACGAGACTTGACTCAAGTGGTCACTGAACCAAATCAGTTTTATTTATTAGTGTTTTTGGGGGTGCGTAGAGGGTGCTGCATTGAGTGTCTTGAAGCACATATAGACCTTTTTTCTTACATACGTTTTGTTGTTATAATTATACCAGTTGAGGTTGGGAGCGCCTCTGAGTAGTCCCCTTGAAGAGGCGCTAAATACATATAATGAATAAATGAAAGTTGTTTTTTGTTGATTTTGTGTGTTTGAGGAGCTAACAAGAGAAAAGAGATTTGTGGAGAAATATCTGCTTTTTATGATGCAGTGAACTCATTCGCAATTGTACAAAACTTTATTAAATTAATATTTAAGCTTTGAAGGAAATCGCGTTTTGGTATTTTCTTTGTAGGAATCGTTTATCAGCGGCAGAATGCTTGTGTCACCCATGGATTAAGGTAAAATTACAAATGTGCTTTACAGTTTTTGCTTGATGTGGATTTTATTTAATATTTTTGTTGGTTGCCATTCCAGACCGTCAATAACTTATCCAGAGATAGTTTGAAACGCGTGAGGGATTATAAATAGACTAGCTGAATAACCCGGCGTTGCCCGGGAAATATAAGTTTTTGTCCCCAGCCACGCCTGACCCCGTTCCGACTTCACCATTCTGACCCCGCCTTCCATCGACCCCCGCGTTAAGGAGAAGTAACGAACCTCTCCGCTAGGTGTGAGGTCTGGTCGATAATCGAAGAGCAAAACCCGTTAAGTCCATTCGACACGTAACTGAGAAAAACGACTTTTTCTGAAAAGATACTACCATTCAGCGCAACGTGCTTTTTTCATAAATTGTTCTTTGCCACTTAGATAAAGGAAGTTTTTTAAATCTACGCTTTTTTATTCCGATTATTTGCAGTTATATTCGCATTATTTACGTCCACAACATTTTTGCTACGCGGTTTGGCGAGATGTCACGTTAAGATTTGAGCTCAAAATAATGACGTCATGAGTTTAGTGAACATAATTATGCCGTGTCTAATATATCGTTTTTATAACAGCGAAATTTAAAATATGGAAAGATTTTTGGATGGCGATCTTTATGATTTTCTCGTGTGGATCAGAAGAAAAAAGCCGAGAATAATCCTCGCAAATATTGTCGATAGAAGTAAATATCACGTGACCTCAAACCGTCATGCCATTGGCTGTAGTTCTCTGGTAGGCAATGGAGGCCTTATCAACGTGACTGGATTTTGAATCGCTTATCGCGTGCAAGTTTAAATGTTGACATCTCGGGACTTATAAAGTGAATTGGCAGCCGAAAATAGTGGCGTTTAACTCTAAATGTGGGTAAGAATCGATTGCAAAATTTTTTTTTAAACGAATCGCTGTAATTTCCGAGTAGGCCTCCGGGCAAAATTGGTGCATCCCACACACAGAAGGACAAACTTTGAGTTTTATACTTTAAGATTTATTTAAAATAGGTATTTATGCTTCAAGTGGAATAGGAAATGCTGGCTCCAGTTGCACCTAGGCAACTCAGCCATACTGAGTTCACTGTCAGTGGGGAGGTTAGGAAGATTGTACTGGTCAACTGTCCTCGTATGATAGGACTAAGCAAAATGTGTTGTTTGAGTTTGAAATTGATATAAGTTCAATTGATATAAGTTCAATAATAATTTTATTTAAAATTTTGAATGTCCTAACTTGACGACCTAGCTGCATGTGATGTTGTCGAGTGAATTTGGGTGGATATCTTGAAGGTTTACTATGTCAGTTTGTTTTTATTGCTTTGTTACTGATTGATTGATTGATTGATTGATTGATTGATTGATTTCTGTTTCAGCCTCAGAATGAGAGACACGTCTTATGCCGTAGAATATCTGTTCTCAATGTTGTTAACCTCAAGTCTTTTGTTGCACGGAAACGGTGGAAGGTTGGTTTTTTGTCAGCTTCTTATCATGAAAACGAAAATTGTCTGTACGCTGTCTGACCTGCAATGTCTTGTGGTTTGATCATCCCAGTCTTTCTTCAGTTCGTTTCAAACTTCTCGTTCATAAATGAAGTTGGCATTCGACTTGTTCTGTAACGCCCGCCCCTATCGGCATCCCCGGAGTCGCCACTTCCGGATCCTCGCCTGATGGGACCGCGTGCTGCTGTGGACGAGCTCTAGAGATAGAGGGAGGACAGGAGGAGGTGACTTCTGGGTTCGAATCCCAACCCAGGAAAGGCGGCCAGTCTTTTCGACTACCGTACTCCCTATATGAAATTGGCGGCCTACCAGCCAATCTATCACTTCTTCGCAATATACCAGGTTGCGTGAAATCTTTAGGCCTAGCACCCAAAGTTTCCTCCAGGCCGATGGTCGAGTGGTATGGCGCGTCCGCAGTGGTAATAGCGGTGAGGTAACCAGGGTTCAAATCCACAGCAGGCTTGGGTACCGGCGATGCCTCTAGCCTTTCCAATCGTGATACAACTTCCGTCAGCGCTTCCCTGACATTTAATTGCTCTGAGGTGATTGCATCCTGCGTATCTCTGACATAAGATTTTACAGAAGAGATTTCCTCTCTTACATTTGATTGCACTGCCAGGACATTAAATTCTACCGTGGAAATCGCCTCCTGCGTGTCCCTGGCATTAGTGTCAATTGACGACTGCATAAAAGACATCGCCTCATGAGTCGACTTAGCATTAGTCTGTATTGCTTCGAGCAATATCTCCATCGAGGAAGGGGGCCGTGAAGGCTGAGCAGGGGTGACTGGCCTAGACTCCTCCATAGCGCTATAGAAATGACTCCTATCTTTATAGCTCACAGTCAATATCGCTAGCAGTGAACGAAGTAGTTATTCTTATTAACAAATCAAGCATTCAATCCACATCCGTCACATTCAAAGCCATCAATAATCAAAGTCAGAAGTTTAATTAATATTTCTTATTATTCCCAATCAATTGAATCTTCAATTGACATCAATTATGTTCAAAGCAATCAAACATAAAAGTCAGTAAGTTCAATTATCAGTTCCTATCCTTTGTAAAGACATTCAATGAAAATCAAATGCAACAATTCAATGCAAACACCTATCAACCGGAGTATGCCTGAATTAAATCCCGATTGACTCTCAAGTCCCACAGCCAATTTCAGTTCAGCCCAAAAGGTCTTAATAACCGATCGTATTAATTCCCCAATAAAGCGTACCTTATGTCCGAAGACAAGGGACAAAGCCGATCGTGTGCGAAGAACAGCGACGAAGACGATATCCAAGAGATGCGACGAAACACACAGAAAGGCGTCGAGTTTGAAACGCCCGAAAAGATCAGCTAAATCCGATGCTGATTTCTCGCAATGAACAACAATTTCGGCTATTTATCCAAGCCGTTTGAGAAAGACGCCCTTAGGCAACCATACGAACAACCGCTTCGCAACACAATTTCGAAGAACGAGAGCAGAGCGCTGACGATTCGAAGCCCACGATAAATCACTCCGTGTGACAGGGCGAAGAGAGGCCTTGAATTAGTAATCCAGGAATATATCCGAAGCGAGAGCGAAGACAAAACTTGCAGCGACGCTGATGTATTTCTCGCAACAAACAAACTCTTTTATTTAATCGACTCCATGTCGAGAGAGAATGAATCGCCGACAGAATCCGTGTATGCGCAACTAGTGCAAGCAGGCGCTTATCCTGGCCATGCTTCACCAACTTGATCGAGCCTAAAACTACCAACCGCCGCAATACATCCGACCGCCCTGAGATCCTGTGCGCAACTGAGCCTCTCAGCGTTGCGCTGCTCTTTTATTACTGCCTGACAAGGAGAGCGTCCCTCTACTACGCATGCGCAGCTGAAGAGCCGAGCGCGCCGAACCAGCAGCTGTGCAGCTGTCTCAAGGCGGCAAGAATCAGCTGCCACGTGCGTCCTCTCCTGTGTATCTCCGCGTCTGTCTGTAGCTCACTATCTTTCTCCTTCTATCTCTCCTTCTGAAAGGCGCCATCTGCCGCTGATCACGTAGGCATCAAATGCACCAGTTCAACCTTGAGAAAACACACGTACACAGACCCACACGCCAACGGTGTTTCCTTCTCAATCCGTGTCCCTGCCTGTGCTTGTCTGGCTGGCTGTATTCCTCGCTCACTCTGATCATCAGACCACCTCAGAGAGCGTGCGAAAGTTTAATTACCCTCATCGACTGCAAGCGGCACGGCCTTTGAAGACAGCGACCGACGATCGCTGAGAGCGTGTGAACATATACCAATTAATGGAACAGCAACGACTGCTGCCTACGTCAGCGGTCGCTGTGACCCGTGTCAAGCGCAAATCAACATTAAAATATAGGTCACACAAGGCAGCTCAAAAATACAGAAATAAAACAAATATATCAGATCCCTGAAACCCCATAATCGATCAAAAATTAAATAAAATAATATTAGCGACCCGTAGCGTAGTTATACGTCGCTACACTATTCTCGGCCCTCCCTGATTTCAGGATCCCTTTAATTGGAAAAATGGATCCTGAAATGTTAGTAAGGCCATACTCCAATTTTTACATCAATGATTCAAATGCAAGAATTAAAAATATATGCAATGAACAGTCCTCAACGTAAGCATCACAAAGTTCACATTTTAGCGTTAAATGTCAGTTCAAGCGAAAGAAACATTTATTATTATTATTATAATTATATAGCTCCATCGCTAATAGTTCAGTGAAGCTCAAAAGCAATTCTATATATAGGTCTCCTTGAGTTTAGTTAAGCACAAAGTCCTCCACGGCAAGCATTGACTTAAGAACCCACGGGACAGCCACAAAAACCACTAGACCTTCGTTACCTTTACAACAGGTCATCTGATTAATAGGCCACCCATGGCCTTTACTATCGAGACTTCTTTAGGCATTTCACTGTAGGCAAACGTCTACATTTAAAGACTCATCTAAGCAGTTAAACCTAAGTCTCTAATCCCATTAACAACGGTGCTATCATAGCAAATTACCTGAAACCACACACACAGCTTAAGTCTCCAAAGGCCAATGCTCCATATAACTATCCGTAGGCTCCCCATCAAAGCTTACCGTAAGAGACCAAGCCCAACTTCAGCTTGAAACTAGGCCTGCTTCCAGCATAGCATCCTAATTATTATTATGCAACCGCTTACGCACAGAAATTAAAATAGGCAGCCTAAGAACAATATAGGCCAGCATAACATTAGCGATTAAATGGTTACGCTTTGTAACACTAGGCATACATTCCTAGCGTGGCATGACTCAGCCAGCCATATTAATATGCATCGTTGGTCAATGCACAGAATAACTGCGATACGAAAGCTTAACTAGGTCAACTTAATATACTGTAATTACCGCTACAATAAGCTTACAGGCTACACTTCTTGTAATCATCCTTCACGATATAGTGTAACCATAAAATAATAGGCCTATTAAAAAGACCATCATGATTTCAAAACTAAGATTACAGTCTTTGCATAACTCTATATTAAGTTAGGCCATTTTAGTCTGTTTTTAGTCCAGTATTAATCCTTAGCATCATTACATGGCATCTATGCATCCTCTATTCTTCAGTCTATCATAAGCGCAGGCATCAGCCCACACACGCGTCAGCGCCTGGGAAAATCATCGATAATTAAAATCGCCGCTTTGATGCGTCGACCCCGTGTCTCTATTCCCCCCGCCATGCATCTACAGCGTGCGTCTAACACCGTGGGAGTTAGGCGACAAAACATGATCCTTATACATGTAGGTCAAAGTGCATCGTACGACTAAGGTAGCGCTGTTTTGCACAAAATAAAATAAGACCTCAAATAAATCCTTTCAGAATTAGGTCAACCGTTAATCTAATCTATAGCTTAATCTTTACTATGCTAATCATAGCAGTAAATCTTACATTACAGATTTAGTTATATTGCAGATTAAATGCACAATTATATTACAACAAGGACAGACGTTCCGAACTTCTTTCGTCTGGAACAATTGAACACTGAGAATCTCAGTCGATAATCGTCGGCGTCCTAATGCGTCGCTCTCGGACTACGCCTCCGCTCTTCCTCCGCCATCTACAATTGATCTGTAGAAGCGTGGAAAACTGCGAGGCCACCCATCAACAAGATCCAAATTAGGCCTATTGAACGAACTCGCAATTAGGTCATAGATCCATTCATGGATCCCAATATTAATCTGCACCGAATTAATAATAATATTAAATCCAATGCTACAAAATCATTTAGGCCAACCTCATTTCTCGCACAGACAGAGCTCCTAATTATTTTATGCCTAGTCCTAATTAACATTATTAGGAAACCAGTTTAATCATAGTCAACACTGCAAAGTTATAAGACCAAATTATGCATCGCTAGAGCATCGCTACTATTAAAATTGTGTCTCAAACTGCAACGCTGATGCACAGTACACGGGCTAATCATTCAAGTAGGCCTATCAAATCAAACTAAATATATCTATATCCTGCGTCTATCAACTGCAACCAAAACATGTAGGCCTATGCAGGACTATTAATCATAGGCAGCTATGTAGGCCTATATTAATTTCACCGCTGTTAAACTCAAAACCTCGGTAATGCATTAAGGCGCTGAAGGACAATAAGGGACTATTATAGAACATTTATAGAGCGCCTCACTGAAGTTAATTAAAAAGCATCCATACAATTAATATTATATATATAATAATTATATATGCGTTGACAATAGTTACGCATATAAGAACACTATACACGGAACTTAGAAGCATTAAAATTTAGCTGTGCAAATCCCTTAAAATTATTTTTAATTAATCATGTTATAGATAGAGCGGGACATAGGCCTAATGCAGATTTCGACTTTGAGCGTTATCTCACAATTACTTCTTAAAGACATAGGCCTACTATTTTAACGCAGGTCATAATATCACATAATCACATCATCATGGCTAATTCCACTGCAAGTCTAAGTTCAAGGTCACATAATCGTGATCAAGGCCTTAACTAATATAGGCAATCTTATATATATCTACTGGAAAAATCAATATTTATATAGCGCAATGCAAGAGCAATGACAGTCCAGTTTTCTGTCTACAGCAGAGGCAATACTGAAATTGTCCATCGCTGGAGTACAATGCAAAGCAATACAAATATTAATACTATGCAATACATATCTGAATGCACAACATACAATGCAAGAATACAGTTATTTACACAATAACACACACATGTAAAGACTTCCACATGTAAAGTAAACATATTCATCACAATCAAAATAAAACAGGGTTACAGATGTTTCTGCATTCAAAACGGCCGCGATTAAGCGGTTCCTAAGAACAGTACCGGGCCGGCCTCGTAATGGTGCGGCGGGGTCTTGACAGTTCCACAGGGGCGTCGTTAGTGTCCTCGGTTCCTGGGAACTCGATCGGTTCCTGCGGTTGTAGGTCAGGTTCGGTCCAACCTGACGGAGGTTCACCCAGGTACGGCTTCAATTTGTCGACGTACACAAGCAGCGCTTGTGATCTGGCGGACTTCTGGATCCGGAACAGGACCGGACTCACTTGCTCCATGATACGGTAAGGGCCACAGAACCACTTAGCCCATTTATCCTTGATACGGGTGTACTTCCGGGGATAGTAATAGTACACCCATTGTCCTTTCGTAAATGACGGCTTTCTGACTCGCAGGTCATACCGGAAAGCTCTGCGAATGGCCTGCTTTTGCATGCATTCCCGAGCTAACTGGAACACGTCTCGCATCTCGTCCGTTCTTTTCTGTATGTAGTCGTCCACGGATAGCTGTTCATTGTTCTGGTTGCAGTCACCTAGTACAAGGTCGATGGGGAGGCAGGTTTCCCGTCCGAGAAAAAGTCTGTTTGGGGTGAATCCCGTACTCTCATGCTGACTGGCTCTATACGCTCCCATCACCCACGGCAGATGAACGTCCCAGTCTTTCTGATTTTGAGAGACAGCTTTACCGAGCATGGAATTCAAAGTTCTGTGTAGACGTTCGACTGTTCCGTTTGTGCTCGGTTTGTACGGGGAAGTCCTAATCTTGTCAATTTGCATCAGGCGGCATAGGTCACGGAATAAGGCGGCCTCGAAGCAGGGACCCTGGTCGGTCAGGAGCTGTTTAGGGCAGCCGAATCTAGGAATCCACTGGTCCATCAACATCCGGGCTACGGTCGCGGCTTCCTGGTTGCGGATAGGGTAGGCCTCCGCCCAACGGCTGTAGTGATCGATCACGGTCATGATATAGCGATATCCACGACTGGATACAGGATGTGGTCCGGTTATATCGACGCCGAGACATTCCATTGGTTCTCCGACGGCCATGTCCTGTAATTGTCCTTGCCGAGGTGGCTTTCCTCGGATGTACCGGGCGCAGTTGTCGCATCTCTTGAGTTGCTGGTACACTTGGTCTCTCCAACCCGGCCAGTATGCTCGCTGCCGTACTTGCGCCGTGGTCCGCCGAACTCCCAGATGCCCTCCGGACATCCCTTCGTGCGCAATTCGAATGATGATTTCTCGTCGCCCGACTGGAGGTATTAACTGGTAGCGAATCGGTTCACCGTCAGAGTTCAGCCAAGCTCGATGCAGTAGTCCATTTCTGACAGATAACTGAGGCCATTGATGAATCAACGTCTTAGTCATTGCACTGCAACTCCGTATCTCTTCTCCGGTCGGCATCTCGGTCGATTTCATTAACCGTTGCAAGACCCAGTTTAGATCAGGATCTTGCCGTTGTTCTTCTGCTAAGACCACCGGATCCCAATCCGTCATTTCAGTCGAGGCAGGCTGAGATGGTAGGCGTCGTTCTTGGATGACGTTGACTTGGTTTGGCCTTCGAGACAGCGCATCAGCATTTTGGTGCGCGGCACCGGACCGATGTTGTATGTCAAATTCAAATTCCTCCATGACTGAGAGCCACCGTGCCTGCTGTCCAATAGGCAATGGTGTCTTGCGGAGCCATTGGAGCGCTGAGTGGTCCGTTCGTAGGATAAATTTCCGTCCAAGAAGATATGGTCTGAACGCTTTGAGAAAGTTGATTACCGCCAGCAATTCCCTCCTTGTCACGTCATAATTTTGTTCCGCCACCGAACACACTCTGCTCCCGTAACAGATGACCCTTTCTTGCGATTCCTGCATCTGAGATAAGACCGCCCCAATGGACTCCCCGGATGCATCCGTATCCAGTATGTACATCCCAGTATCGTTGGGAAGCGCCAAGATGGGGGATTCTGTTAAGCAGTTCTTTAGCTTTTGGAACGCGTTTTCACATGGACCAGACCAGTCAAACTTGTATCCCTTCTTAGTCATTTGGTGCAGTGGCCGGGCTATTTGAGCGAAACTCGGTACGAACTTGCGATAGTAGGAACATAAACCCAGAAATGCTCGAACATCTTTGACTTTCCGCGGCGCGGGCCAGTCACGGACGGCTTGAATCTTTTCCGGGTCTGTAGTTACTCCGTGTTCGCTGACCACGTGACCTAGGAACAACACCTTTTTCTGTAGTAGTTTGCACTTGGATGGCTTCAGTTTTAGATTAACTCCCTCCAGGCGAACGAGAACTTGCTCCAATCGAATCAAATGGGTTTCCAGATCGCTGGCGAAGACGATGATATCGTCAAGATAGATTAAACAGATCTCGAAGTTTAACCCCGCCATGACCAGATTCATCATCCGGCCAAACGAAGCCGGAGAATTGCAGAGCCCGAACGGAAGTACTTTGAATTGAAAACTTCCGCGTCGGGTGACGAAGGCAGTCTTGTGTTTATCCCTTGGATGAACAGCCAACTGATGATAACCGGCCCGGAGATCGAAGGTACTGAACCATTTCGCTTCGCCGAGGGCGTCCAGGCTCTCGCTGATCAGCGGAAGCGGGTAGGCGTCCTTGCGCGTCTTGGCGTTCACCGCTCTATAGTCGACACAAAAGCGAGGGGTCCCGTCTCGTTTCTGGACCATGACAACGTTGCTTGCCCAAGGCGACAGTGACGGTTCGATCAGTCCTTGATCCAACATAGCCTGCACTTGTTCGTCTATGACAGGGAGTAGCGAAAGCGGTTGTCGTCGCAGCGGCTGACGAACGGGTGTTTCGCTACCCGTGTCGATCTCATGTCGTAGAATGTCGGTGAATCCCAGATCCCATTCACCAAGAGAAAAGGCGGCGCGACGATCCATCAGGATTTCACGTAGTCTCTGTTGTACCTCAAGGGGAACGTCTTCAGCGATGTTCGACCATAACGGCCTCAGAATTACCTCTGCATCTTGTGAGTTGACATGGTCCTTGTCTTCCCTCACCATGGCGCAGCCTGCAGCGGGCCTGCTGTCCTAGTCAGCTCCGGCTACTGTCACTTCTTCCAGGGCACATTGCATTCCTTTCGACAATTTAATCATCTTGTGGGTCGGATTCAACACTCTGATTGTCAGGTCGATCGCCCGTTCCGGTAGAAGCGTTCCGGCGATTACGAGTCCAGATGCCAACACGTGTGGCGGCGTCGCCCATTGAGTTTTGGTCGGTCTCAGGTCTGGAAGTATGGCATACACCTCGACGTCCACTTCCGACAGTGCGGGAACATTCACGTGCTGCGCGGCGGCTATCCTTCGACAAATTCCCCTCCGGTCTTGACTTACCAAAGGAAATGAGCGGCCTTGTAGTACTATTGTTTTATCCGGAATGCTTAGATGAGCCCGTTGTTCTGTCAACCACCCGAGTCCAAGAATCAACTCACTGACTTGAGCCGTTACTAAACAGGGAACATCGAACTTGCAGTCGGCTGCACGACATCGAAGGACTGTCTCACCAAGTACCTCTATAGCTGTACCATTTGCCGCGGTTAGCAGTTGTTTCGACGCCGTCATATTTTTCCGTCTCACCAGGGATGCAGGTACCAGTGACATTTCGCTTCCGGTATCTACCAAGGCCAACACGTCCTTACCATGGATCTTCAGAGCCAAATACGCATTCGTGCTGCCTTGTACATGGTAAACATTTGCCGGTCCATTCAGAACCTCATTGGCTTCTGCTTCGGCTGCTTGTCGCTGGGGACAATTGCGCACCAGGTGGTCGGTTGCTGAACACTCATAGCATCGCCGCACATCAGTTCTTGCTTCCGTTTCCATCTCCATACGTGGTCGACGCCTACAGTTCGCGCTAAAATGTCCGAACTGATGACACAGGTAACATCGCGGAGCTCCCTGTCCATAACCTCCATTGTTGTTCGATCCTTCATTTCTAGCTGATTCATTCTGACCTCTTCCGGGTCCACGATTGTTGTATCTGGGTTGTGGCGCCGACACTGGTTGTCGCTCCTTCTTCTCTAGTCGCTCCACTTGTCTCCTCATTTGCTCCATCCGCCGTTCCAGATCCTTTACTTTCGACTCTTCTTCCTGTTCTTTAATTGCGTTGACACGGCCGTGTCGTCGGTCTTGTTGTTCATGGCCGCCGGCCTCTGCTTTCTGATAGCCGTCCAATCGCATCGCTACCTTGTAGGCTTCGTCGAGGGATTTCGGTTCTCGCTCTCGGATTTTCAGAGCAAGCGTTCTATCTCTCAGGGCATCCAAGAATGCCCGAACAGCAATTGCTTCGCTGTGAGCCGTCGAGGAACCCGGATAGGCTCGCGTGGAGAGACGTCGGATGTCGTCCACCAGGACGCCCATATCCTCGTCGACTTTCTGTTTCCTGGTGCTTAGCTGCGTTTGGAACAGGGCTTGTTGTTCAGCGTTGCCGTATCGTTCACGAAGTCGCTGGACCAAAGCCGTCCAAGTGTCCAGGCTATCTGCGTTCGACTCGCTCAGCAAATGAGTCGCCGGTTCAACCAATGAGACTACTAATTGGTTCAATCTCTCCTCGTCCGTCCATCTGTTATTCCTGGCGCACACGGAGAATTTTCGTAAGAATGTTTCAACGTCCGTCTTTCCGCTAAAAGACCCGAGTTTCAGGAATTGTGTTGGCTTAGGAGGAGAAGTCGATGACTGTTTAACCTCGCCCTCTTTAGCTGTTGCCGACGCGGTCGGTTCAAGTTCCTTGACTGTTCCCTTTGAACTGATCGACGGTAGCTCCCAGTCGCCGGTCGTTTGCGTTGCGACGGTGGTCGTCGGGACAATTTTGATAGGACCGACCGAAACGTAGGTAGGCGCCAGTGCGTTCGTTTCACCAACCGCAGACGTCGCTTTATTATCGGCCGTCGTTTCATTTCTCTCCAGAGGTGTCGGCTTCATTACCACTTGACATCGCGGTTGTTCGGCATCACGGCTAAATCCGAAGCTTTGCGCGCCGAGGCATGAACTCATCCTCGCCGATTCCACGACCGTTGGCCACCGAGGAAAGACGGCGTCGCTTGGTCGAAGCGGGTCGAGACAGCGAAGCGGGTCAACCCAAACCCGGTTGTCGCTGCTACCGTAGAAAGCGCTCGGAGTGTAGGTCGGAGCATACCTCCACGGCATGTTTGAATGGTCGGGACGAGCGTATGGTTGCATCCAGTCGACCGTTGCCATCGCCGCTGGTCCAGGAGGAAGGTCGGGTCGAGCGTAGTCTCGACCAACCATGGTCGACGTTGCACGACCGTCGAGGACGCAGTCAGGCATTGACTGATAGGTCGGCATTACCGACGCTGGTTGTGTAAAGTCGACCCGACTCGGTGCCATTTCCACTCTTTGTTGATCGACGTGTGCGAGCGGCGCTTGCAGCCTCCATTGTGGATCCGGTCGAGGATACTCGACGAGAGGAAGGGACGAAGAGGCCAAAGGGACTGGGTTGACCTTATCACCCCCCTCCCGTGACAATTTATTAGCGATCGGTTTATTCACTTCAAAATTTCTAAACTCCGGTTGCTGTGCTGCATGCATTCTGTTATCAATTATTTTAACAGTTTTAGGTCTAGATTCCATTATTTTGCTGATTTCAATGTCTACACTACCATCATCAGACATTATTTCCACATTATCAGCAAATTCCCTTTCCTTCCTTCTTTCAAAAGACATTGCCATTTCGCCTGTTCTAGCATAGTCAGTTTCCTCTTCTAACCTATCATCACCAAAATCTCTAGAACTAATTTGACCCCACTGGCTGGGACCAATTGTAACGCCCGCCCCTATCGGCATCCCCGGAGTCGCCACTTCCGGATCCTCGCCTGATGGGACCGCGTGCTGCTGTGGACGAGCTCTAGAGATAGAGGGAGGACAGGAGGAGGTGACTTCTGGGTTCGAATCCCAACCCAGGGAAGGCGGCCAGTCTTTTCGACTACCGTACTCCCTATATGAAATTGGCGGCCTACCAGCCAATCTATCACTTCTTCGCAATATACCAGGTTGCGTGAAATCTTTAGGCCTAGCACCCAAAGTTTCCTCCAGGCCGATGGTCGAGTGGTATGGCGCGTCCGCAGTGGTAATAGCGGTGAGGTAACCAGGGTTCAAATCCACAGCAGGCTTGGGTACCGGCGATGCCTCTAGCCTTTCCAATCGTGATACAACTTCCGTCAGCGCTTCCCTGACATTTAATTGCTCTGAGGTGATTGCATCCTGCGTATCTCTGACATAAGATTTTACAGAAGAGATTTCCTCTCTTACATTTGATTGCACTGCCAGGACATTAAATTCTACCGTGGAAATCGCCTCCTGCGTGTCCCTGGCATTAGTGTCAATTGACGACTGCATAAAAGACATCGCCTCATGAGTCGACTTAGCATTAGTCTGTATTGCTTCGAGCAATATCTCCATCGAGGAAGGGGGCCGTGAAGGCTGAGCAGGGGTGACTGGCCTAGACTCCTCCATAGCGCTATAGAAATGACTCCTATCTTTATAGCTCACAGTCAATATCGCTAGCAGTGAACGAAGTAGTTATTCTTATTAACAAATCAAGCATTCAATCCACATCCGTCACATTCAAAGCCATCAATAATCAAAGTCAGAAGTTTAATTAATATTTCTTATTATTCCCAATCAATTGAATCTTCAATTGACATCAATTATGTTCAAAGCAATCAAACATAAAAGTCAGTAAGTTCAATTATCAGTTCCTATCCTTTGTAAAGACATTCAATGAAAATCAAATGCAACAATTCAATGCAAACACCTATCAACCGGAGTATGCCTGAATTAAATCCCGATTGACTCTCAAGTCCCACAGCCAATTTCAGTTCAGCCCAAAAGGTCTTAATAACCGATCGTATTAATTCCCCAATAAAGCGTACCTTATGTCCGAAGACAAGGGACAAAGCCGATCGTGTGCGAAGAACAGCGACGAAGACGATATCCAAGAGATGCGACGAAACACACAGAAAGGCGTCGAGTTTGAAACGCCCGAAAAGATCAGCTAAATCCGATGCTGATTTCTCGCAATGAACAACAATTTCGGCTATTTATCCAAGCCGTTTGAGAAAGACGCCCTTAGGCAACCATACGAACAACCGCTTCGCAACACAATTTCAGAACGCTGACGATTCGAAGCCCACGATAAATCACTCCGTGTGACAGGGCGAAGAGAGGCCTTGAATTAGTAATCCAGGAATATATCCGAAGCGAGAGCGAAGACAAAACTTGCAGCGACGCTGATGTATTTCTCGCAACAAACAAACTCTTTTATTTAATCGACTCCATGTCGAGAGAGAATGAATCGCCGACAGAATCCGTGTATGCGCAACTAGTGCAAGCAGGCGCTTATCCTGGCCATGCTTCACCAACTTGATCGAGCCTAAAACTACCAACCGCCGCAATACATCCGACCGCCCTGAGATCCTGTGCGCAACTGAGCCTCTCAGCGTTGCGCTGCTCTTTTATTACTGCCTGACAAGGAGAGCGTCCCTCTACTACGCATGCGCAGCTGAAGAGCCGAGCGCGCCGAACCAGCAGCTGTGCAGCTGTCTCAAGGCGGCAAGAATCAGCTGCCACGTGCGTCCTCTCCTGTGTATCTCCGCGTCTGTCTGTAGCTCACTATCTTTCTCCTTCTATCTCTCCTTCTGAAAGGCGCCATCTGCCGCTGATCACGTAGGCATCAAATGCACCAGTTCAACCTTGAGAAAACACACGTACACAGACCCACACGCCAACGGTGTTTCCTTCTCAATCCGTGTCCCTGCCTGTGCTTGTCTGGCTGGCTGTATTCCTCGCTCACTCTGATCATCAGACCACCTCAGAGAGCGTGCGAAAGTTTAATTACCCTCATCGACTGCAAGCGGCACGGCCTTTGAAGACAGCGACCGACGATCGCTGAGAGCGTGTGAACATATACCAATTAATGGAACAGCAACGACTGCTGCCTACGTCAGCGGTCGCTGTGACCCGTGTCAAGCGCAAATCAACATTAAAATATAGGTCACACAAGGCAGCTCAAAAATACAGAAATAAAACAAATATATCAGATCCCTGAAACCCCATAATCGATCAAAAATTAAATAAAATAATATTAGCGACCCGTAGCGTAGTTATACGTCGCTACAGTTCAATATCTTTGTTCAGAATCTTTTGTTGTGTTTTGTTAATTCTTTTTTAGCTGTGTGTTTGGTGGTGTAATAGTTATTATTTTTATTAAATAAATTTGTATTGCATGCAAGATCACACCAAAAGATGAATGTGATATGCGAGTAGTCAGCCGCCAGAGGAGGATGCAATTAGAGACCATAGGCGCAATCACGTCCTAAAAGTTGGGGAGCCATAATGAATCACGTCCTAAAAGTTGGAGGGGACCATAATAATAAAGCTAGGGGACCACTCAAAAGTTGGGGAACGCGTCCCGTGGGTCCCATAGGGTGGTTGCGCCTATGTTAGAGACCCCTGTACTTGAAACCCAAGGAGAAGTAGTGAGTTTTGAGCCACTTTTGAAGGAAGGAAGTGAAGTTGAACTACAAAGTGACAGTGGAAGCTGATTCCATCCTCTGGGTGCAGAGGCATGGAATGCATGCTGAATGGTTTAAGCATGTTGAATGTCAACCAAGATGTCTGGGGTGAAAATTCTGTCAAAGACAGGTATTTATGCTTCAAGAGGAATAGGAAATGCTGGCTCCAGTTGCACCCTAGGCAACTCAGCTGTACTGAGTTCAATGTCAGCGGGGGAGGTTTGGAAGATTGTGCTGGTCAACTGTCCTCATATGATAGGACTAAGGAAAATGTGTTGTTAGAACTCCATGCCCACAGCTGCCTAGGTCTAGTTAAGTGGTTCCCAACCTTTTTTGACTTGAGGGCCACTTTTTCTCAGTTGAAGTACATTAAGGGTCCACCAGGCTAAAATTCAATTAAATAAAAGCATATAAAATGGTTATAATTGATTCAAAAGAGAATGCTTGATGTTATTTATGGACATCAAAATAAAATAATCTGTAATAGAAAATAACTGTGTTCTATCCTGTTCAAATTGTCAATTTTTCATATAAAAAATTCTTAGAGAGATGAGGGCCATTTTTTTAGACCTGGCGGGCCACTTTTGGCCCGCGGGCCATGGGTTGGGAACCGCTGGTCTTAAGGTAACGCTGTTTATCATTTGAAATACTTTGCTGTTTACGATATTAGATCAGATTGAGTGGAAATTAGTGGATTGTGATTTGTTGAAACAGATGAAAATTTTGTCAGGTATTCGCGGCGTCATTAGGACTGTGATTGCGCAGATTTCGTGCCGGATTGGTGATGCTTGTCATTCTCTACTTCTCGTAATAGATAGAATGTTGTGTTCAGATATTTGTTGAATCATTGTCGTCATTGGGCAATGTGCATCATAATTATGTTGACATGCATTTTTAAACTTAGTTCCTGGTTTTAATTTGCTTCATGATTGCTTGCATAATAATCTGATATGCTTAATTATGGCCATGCATATCTGTCTTCCTTGTTATTTACGGTCCTCTGGTTATTTATGGTCCTCTAGTTATTTATGGTCCTCTTCTAGCATATGTGATTTGTTCTCAGCCAGTTTATGTGTTATTTTCGAAAGACTGCTGACGTTAAGTTGAGGAATCTCACTGCTGGTAATGTGGCTACAAAGTCCAAGGGCAACATTGTGGTCTTCTGCGAGAGGGGTGTTGTTGATGGGACATGACTGGGAATCCCTGTAGAATTATTATTGGAAAGCTGATACGACGTTTTTTTGCCAACCAGTATTCCTACATTTGAAATGTTGTGTTCTAAGGCAAATTGAATCCTCGTTACTTGTACACTGTAACTGGTTGCGGTCTGTCAACCGGATTGTTTCAATAAAGAAATATTACTATTATTATTATTATTTGTGTTTCTCGCCATTATGTTGTTTCAATTGTCATTCATCCATTTAATAGAATTGTTTATGTTTATGTTTAGCAATCATTCCATCTTGTCTGCCTCATGAACCATTTGATGCGACAGTCGGCTGTGAGAAAGGCTGCTTCTGTTGACTCTACAGATGGAACTCTTTCCGAAGTACTCCTCTCCTGCAATCTCTTGTAGCTTTAACAAGAATAGAAACACTGCTTTAAACCTTAGACATTTTGTAATATTTTTCATACTCTACCAATGGCACTGGTAAATTTAAAAATGCTGCCATTTTCGGAAATTGAGTTCCCTGGGAGGTGTCTTTCAAAGAACATTGACATCATGGGCGCCCGCACATAGGTGCAAGAGGGGGCACTTCCCCACCCCTGGAAAATTGATTTTCCTATTTTTAACAACTACTTTTTGATTTTTAACAAATTTCTTCGCACTAAAGCGCAAATGTTACACAAAGTAAAACCGAGAAATTTGCATTTAGAAAACTCTGTGAAAAAATCTCATGTTCTTAATAATCTGCTTTGAATTTTCCAGGTCTTGCTAAAAATTTAACTGTGACCATTGTGTTTTGCCCCTCCTGCAAAAATTTATGCGGGCGCCCATGATTGATGTAGAATCAAGTCTAACATGTAGGTGTGTGTGAGAGAAAGAAAGAGATATATATATATATATATATTATAGCCAGCCTTAATGATGATTGTTTCTATTTCTTGGTAATTTGCTGCTGAAGATCCTGAATGTAACCTTTTCAAAACTAGACTCTAAAATATGAGTGATATTTTAGGGCAGCCTGCCTGATGGTTCGAACACCAAGGATGACAAAACAGATGATAACTTAGACGGCAAACCAGATGACCAAGAGTCTGACGAAGAACTGCCTTGTGATGCAGGAGGAATGGGCTGAATGGATCGCCGCTTTAAGCTCTAGTCGTGGAAGGAGTATATCTGAATGTATTTAGTATATATGTGTGATATTTGATATTGCGTAGGCCACTGTTGCCCTCGTGTCGCATCTATGGTTCGTATCCGCTACACAGAGCTGTTTGGTACAGTCAAGTGATCAGAGAACTGTCTAACTTATATAATTTAGAAGTGCTTGTTACAGATAGATTTTGTGTGTATGTTGTGTGTGTGTATGTTTTGCCATGTGTGTGTTGTCGTGTGTGTGCATGCGTGCGCGTTGGGATGCGAACTTGCCTTCAACTTATTTACATAATTTAGCATAATTTTCTAAAGTAAATTGTTGAATTTAATTATTTTAGGAGATCATCTACCACAATTACCATTTCTATATTTCTGTCTAACTTATATAATTTAGAAGTGCTTGTTACAGATGAATTTTGTGTGTGCATGCGTGCGCATTAGGATGCAAACTGACCTTCAACTTATTTACATAATTTAGCATAATTTTCTAAAGTAAATTGTTGAATTTAATTATTTTAGGAGATCATCTACCACAATTACCATTTCTATATTTCTGTCTAACTTATATAATTTAGAAGTGCTTGTTACAGATGGATTTTGTGTGTGTGTGTGTTGTCGTGTGTGCATGTGTATGTTTTGCCATGTGTTGCGTTATGTGTGTGTGTGTGCATGTGCGTGCGTTGGGATGCGACCTTCAACTTATTTACATAATTTAGCATAATTTTCTAAAGTAAATCGTTGAATTTAATTATTTTAGGAGATCGTCTACCACAATTGTTTCCATTGTTACATTTCTTAAGGATTCCGCTCAACCGTTCAATTGCAAATGTGTGTGTGTGTGTGTATACGCACCTAGTCTAGGTTTTTTAGCACATGTATGTTCGTGTAGTGTATTCTTGCACTTAGGTTTTCTGGGCAGGTATTGCTGTACAAATGCATATATATTTTAGTACAAGGGCTTTGTAGGTTTTTATATTGTGTACAGCATAATATATGCGGCCAAGTTGGCATTGATTTTCATTAAATATTGACTTATGACCTGCCTGGATTGAACACCAGTGAAGAGTGCCTTATACTGTGAAGGACTTGTTTTACATACGGGTCTAAATGTGTACTAATATGGACCAGTAATGTGGATCTTTAATAAAGGATGTAAGTAATTTAAATGTTAATTAAATTATGTATATATTTGTGTGATGTGTGTTGGCTATGTGTAGTTTATGTAAAATTGCATGTAATGTGTTTCAGCATACAGCTTTATTTTAAGTTTGTATGATAATTGAGCTATCTTCGATTTTAGTCTTTTTTGTGATTTTGTCGTATTTTAAGCACGTTGTAAACTTTCCTTACAGCTCATTGTGATCTCTGCTAATCTTTTCTAGTTCAGCAATTTTTTTGATTGAGGCTTTTGAACATATGCTATCGATTGTTTTGAAAAGTGAACTTTTGTGAACAGCATTCAATATGAAAGGTTTAATCAATTAACGATCAAAAGATACAATGTTATAATTATTTGCTCTCAGTTTTGTGATGTAGCTGTCAAAAATGGCATTTTTATGCAAGATGTTATATTTCAGCCTTCAAAAAAATTGCAGGTATTTTTAAACAATCTTTTGCCTGCTTGCAAGTATAATCTTTTGGCGACGTTAATCTTGTTATTTTTTTCTGTGTTACACGCACATCATACCAATTTAAAACCAGTCATCCAATCCAGACAGAGGCACCAATTCTGGATGGTTTGTAACCACTTCATCAGGCCCCCTACCTGCTCTGGTTTCTTGCCTGTCACTGAAACTGGCTATAAACAGCCAGATGCCTGTGGACTAGATTTCTCAACTTTAACCTCATCTGTTTCAGCTTGCCTACCATTCCAGCTTAACTTACGGTTTTCTGACTTATCGGACTTTGGCGTTGCTTATGCATTAGATTATGGTTGAGTAAAATTTCATGTGAAAAACTATCAATTGTTGGTTTGTCGATTATGAAAATGACACTATTGAAGTAGTTGTTATTGTTATTAGTAGTTGTATTATTGGTGACATTTTTATTACAAGCATTTTTCAGGTGTGCTATGTCAGACAGAAATGTCAATGAGAGATGCAGTTAGATAGTTGCCAAGGACAAACTCATATATGCCTAAATGTTTGAATCCACTCAGAAATGTTGAGGTTTGACATGTTAATTCTTGAGGGAAAAAAGAGTTCGGACTTCAGACAAACATTGGTTTTTGGATCCATACTTAGTGGAAACAAAATGGAATGTACAAGAGCTCGTAACTGTTCAGTAGATTGATTTGGTGTAGCAGTATTGATGAAGCCCTGAAGCAGCCCCTGTGTAACTCTGAGATGCTAAAGAGATATAGGCTCATTTCTTAGTGGGTTCCAGATGAACTCAAATGTGCTCATGGATTAACTTTCAGTCGACTTGACTGCGTGCGTGGTTAGGACCATCAGCTTGCCAGGTTTTGAGTGGCCAACCAGTGATTTCCCTTGCCCTTTTGGCGATTTGTTGTCGTTTCTTGTCACACGTTGCTAGGTCTTTGCATTTGTATGCGCATTTTAACATGTCTTCAAACATTCGGACGATTATTTTAAAATTGAATTTTCAATCGTTGGCATTCCGTAACTGGTCAGTTGGTTTGATTTTTGATTGATTTATAGATTGATTGATTGATTGACAGTGATGATCGCTTTTCAGCTTTATTCGTCTGTCTCGTCTGTTAGTAATTATTCCAAGGAGATTTATTATTTACTGCTACCCTGTTAGCAATTTTACAGGCGGGTTTTTGTGCTGGAAATCATTGCTGTGTGTTGAAGTTTTTGTCCTGTTTATGAATTTTTATATATTTGTGACTTCTCTATTTTCTTATGCGTATTTAGTGTTCAGCTTCAGGAGTATAGTATTTTGCTATAGGTTTCGAACATAATACGGTATGAAATAATTTATGCTTTTGTTATTTTTCATGTTTTTCATTGCTTCTTTGTGCTGAGAACGATACATAAATATACTGATTAATTTTTTAGTTTAAGATGTGTTGCTTAACAATAAGTTACATTAAGACTTGTTGATTAGCAAAAGTGACTTTAAGGCTTCTTGATTAACCCTCGGGCTACATACCGCCCTAGGTTTTTCCCAAATCAAACTTGTTTCGTATGGAATAAAATTTTGAAGTAAAATTTGTGATGATACCCCATACCGTTCAAAAGTTTTTTCCCACCGATACTTTCTCAATTGCAATTTACGCTCATTTGGAGTATTTACTTTTACTTTTTCAATCACACCTTTATCGTTGAGATGTGAGACCAATGTACTTTAAGAGGGAGGCTTTGAGCGATTAAGTGGGCATTTATGCTAGCCAGTGTTGCATGGATTTTGATCGTCATAACGGTCATAACTTTGAGTGCAATTTGTATTGAGATTGCAAACTTGACCTTGACTTGTTGAGACCTTCCTCAAAAATAAAGAATATTTTACAGATTTTCCCTCCTATAATTATGCTTTCAACTTTAAATTTCAACCAGTATGTACTGATCAATTCTATTGCTTACCTCGTTGCTGTTCTAACGAGCCTAAAAGCTTTATTTTAGATTTCCTTTTTATATTATATCCTCTCCTGTGGTCATACCATTGCAAAAGCACCAGATGAATAGATTGCGATCATTGATGACAGTTAACTTAACCAGTAGGCCTATTAATAATATTAATGATAATAACAATAATCTCCAGTGTTTAATTTCAAACTGAAACAACGCAGTATGTTCACAATCAGATGCAAATGATCACAAGTTACTACCAAGCTGAACTCTTGACCCCCTCGTCCATGAACTGCTATAATGCAGCGACGCTCTTTCTCAGTGGCTGGCCCTAGAACCTGGAATGGGCTCCCTGTTGCTCTCCGCCTGGTGCCTAGAGGTCACACCACTATGTTTCTTTCTCACTTAAAAACTGCATTATTTAGCCGCTGTTGGACTGGGAGCGCTTCTGAGTAGATTACCTTGAAGGCGCGCTATATAAAATGTCAATAATCATAAAAAATTATAAGAGTCGAATTTAAACTGTCAGAAGCCATGCAAGACGTCAGTCACGTGTCCTGCTGCTCGATGTAGTAACGCCATCTGTCGAATGGAAGGTTGAGTGCAACTTTGTGAACAATAGAAAACAATTTTTATTATGTATTCAACGAGTAACGTTCCTTGCAGTGGCGGCGCCAGGATTTCAGTTCTGGGAGGCTGAATCCTCGCGAAGGAAATTTTAAATTTTCCATTTACATCTGCCAAAATTTCTGACTACCTTGTTTTGTCATTTGGCCGAAATCTCATGGAAAGGTTTTACATGTCAAAAAACCGGATGGCCTTGTTATAGGGGAGCTTAGCCCCAGGATGGCCTTATTTGGGGGGGGGGGGGGAGCGTTAGCCCTCTAACCCTCTGGCGCCACCACTGGTTCCTTTCATGGATTAATTGCCTACTGACGCTGCATTTCATGGAAAAACGTTCATGTATAGGCCTACAACTTCATAGACGTTCTACAATGCACACGTACGTAGGCTATGTTGTGTTCTGTGGGATGCTAGCGATGCGATGGGCAAGTCTGTGTTGTTACTTGTAGGCGCATCTGAGTTGATGGTGGCCAGTTTAACGACACTTCCTTGGTTCCTTGTTGAATGCTGCGTTCGCGGCTCGCCGCATCCATGACCACTCTGAAAATCTTCCTTCTGAAAATCTTCCCGATGCCGTTGTAGATGTAAACATACATGAGACGTGTGCTCACACAGACAGACACACAGACGAAATGAGACACGTGCACACAAACTGAGACACACAGAGGCTGAGACACATACACAGACTGAATACAGACACACACACACACACACACACACACACACACACACACACACACACACACACACACAATGGAACACATCAGTGACTGAAACACGCACGCTTACGGTACATGTAGGATTGTAGGTCCTCTCTCTAATTAATCCTCTTTATGCAGATTAAGCCTCGATCCCTACCAACATATCCATGAGATCAGATATGGTAGCCATTTGTGTTGTCTATAATAATTATATACGTGAATGCTGGTTACGTAGGCATGATCGAAGTGAGATATGGTAGCTTTTAATAATTGTCCTAGAATCGAAAGACCTTGATCTCTGCTCGGGTGGCCGTACTTTCAGTGACGACCAGATTCCCGTTGACGGTTATACCGACAGCGTACGGGTCCTTCACTCCGTCCTCCTTCGTCAGAAGATGTCTGACGAACCTTCCCTGCTTCGAGAAGAGGCAGACGCGGTCGTTACTTCGGTCGGCGACGACGATACTTCCATCGGCGTCCGTGCAGACACCCCGAGGGAACTTCAGCTGACCGTCAGCGCTTCCCGGCGACCCCCCGATCTTGCGAACGAACTGGCCGCTGCTATCGAAGACCTTCACGCAGTGGTTGTCCGAATCGGACACGATGATCTCGTTGTGTTGTCCGGTGGCGACGTACAACGGATTGTCGAAGTCCGTGTCTCGCGGACCCTTCGACCCGAAGCGCCGGATGCAGGTCAGATCGCCCTTGTAGATGTTGACGGAGTTGTCCCCGGTGTCCGTGATGATGTAGTTGCCGTTCGGGCTGACGGCGAGTCCGCACGGGCTGAAGAACTTGCCGAGGCCCCACTTGGTGATCGACGCTCCGGACATGGCGAACACCTGCATCCGCTTCTGCGGTGCGTCCGATATGATGATGTTGCCCCGGTGGGTGACGGCGACGCCCTGCGGTTCGACCAGCCCGCTGCCGATGAGGCGCACGGACCGACCGGTCGAGTCGAATACCTGCAGGCGCTTATTGCCCCACTCGGCGACGATCAGCTCTCCCTGAAGGGTGCAGGCGACGGCGAGGGGATCGCGCAGCTGACCGGGGTTCGACCCGTGCTGGTGGATGCGCAGCAGGAGCTTCGGCTTCGATCGGCCGTCGCTTGATCCCTGACCGAGCGCTGGTGTCGGGCGACTCTGCGGGCCCTGCCCCGGACCAGGCGCCTGAGCTGCAGCCGCGCTCCTAGCCAGTTGCTCGGGCGACACCTGGGCGTCCTGGTATCGTCCGAAGTCGACCTCGTGGCGCCCGGGTAGGAAGGCGAGGACGGACATGATCTGACCGCCTTCCGGGTGGACCTGTATGGACGAACCGGTGTCCATGATCGTTCGCATCCTCTGCAGTATCTCCTCGTGCGTTCCCATCGCTCGGACCGATCGGCTGCTGCTCAGAGCGGCCGCGAACTCACCCATGCTCTTCATCCGAGAGATGTTGTACTTGACTCGCTCGCGTTCCTTCTCGAGAGCGTCGAGCTTCTCCTGGCGCAGCTTCTTCAGCTCCTGCAACATCTGGACCTCCTGTCTCTTCGCCGACTCCATCAGCTGCCTCGAACGGTCCTTGACGGCCGCCTCGACCGTCTGGCACGACTCGAGGAAGGCCTTGCGCAGCGGGTCCAGTTCGGACGCCCACTTCTGTAGCTCCTTGCTCTTCACCTGGACCATGTCCGTCAGGTTCTTGATCTCGTCCTGCTGCTGCTGAACGACGACGGGGATCTCCGAGGCGTCGTGGTCGCTGTGCTCGTTCATTATGCACAGCGTGCAGATGACGGTGTCGCATGTTCTGCACAGGTATTTGCCGAGCTCCCCTGGGTGTAGCTTGCACTCGAGGTCGGCTGATACGCCCGGGATGGGAGCGGCGCGGTTGACGACCTTGTGGTCTTGGAAGAGCGCGTTCTTCGCGTGCTGTCGGAGGCATCGGTCGCAGTAACTCTTCGCACAGTTGAAGCAGTAGACTGCAGCCTACAGTTAGACGCAAGAAAACAATGGATCATCAATTACAAATAATGCTGTATGCTATTCTGTAATACTGCACAATGCACATGTATGCCCGATCGATAGAGTAATGGTTAACACGCTGGCCAAGAGTGCGAGAGGTAGTGAGTTCGAGCCCCCGTTGGGCGGATTTGCTATGTAGGCTGCTATTAGCGCCGTTGTAATTACAAAGCTGTCTGTTCAGTTAGTAGCTAAGTTTAATTAAGATTACTGCATAACTTGTAAATGTAAAGCGCAGTGCGTCTTGCAGGCGCTCAATTAAAGAAAAGATTATTATTATTATTATTATTATTATTATTATATACGTATAATTTTATGTAGGCTATATTTAGCACTATATCGTGGGCTAGAATGTGATTGTTGTGATTGATGAGCTGTTCTATTGACAATAATACATCACAGCAACTAAGTATTGTCGAAATACCTAGGTCAGCAACTCCGCTCTAATTGGAGCATTGTACTTAGGCCGAATATTGCTATTTTAGGCCTTTTAAATATAATATCTTTCTATGTAGGCTACAGCAATCTCTGGTGCGTGCAGCAGGTTATTGGATGTGGTCCTAGCGCTCGGTAATTGAGTGAATCGCCGCTTAAAGTAGCATATAATTAATTATGTTGATTATTTTGATCTATCGTCTTCAAAATCAAAGGGCCTGTCATCTCACCTTCTACCGGAGTAGTCTACTACACATAACTTTATTGTTAGACGAACTAGGCCTATAATCATGGCAATAGGATGCATATAGGCCCTTGCCAATGCACGTTGTTCTAAACCGGGCCTTGCTGTAAGCTGTTGACATTAATAAATAATATTATTAATTTTTATTATGTCTCAATGCCTGCCAGTGGCGGCGCCTGCTGTAGCGTATAATTTCGTCAGGTCGCGCGTCCAGGTCATGGGAGCTATTCCGCATGTCAGATAAATGAAATATAGGCCTAAAGAAGGTATACATATAAACATTCCAAAGAATTCTGGGGCAGGTAATTAGACAGGTGAAGAGCAATGGGCTAATTATAGACAGTGCAATTGACCTGCCGCTAGCCTATAATTATGTAACCTACTAACCTACATGTATAACTTATGGTGACACCGCCACTGATGTCTGCTTTGTGGAGATTCAAATAATAGGTTAAACCCATCGTTCGTTTGCTGCTGTTGTTGTTGTCGTTATTGTTGTTGTTTATTGGTGTTTGGAGAGCACTCGTGACTAGGATGAGGCATCTCGACAGGTCTGGTTAAGTAAGCTATAACCTCTATCGTTTGATAGAGGTTTGGATTTGGAAAAGATCTGAGCTGATTTCATAGGCCTAACACGGTGATCCTGCATGTGCAGAATGCTTATTGTAGCCTATACGTACGTTACCATCGACGCTACGGAACCTAATTTCATAAGCTGAAAACATTGAAAAGACTAAAAGTGGACTAAAGGGGACATCATCCATATCCTGCGATTTGTTGGCCCCTGTCCACGAGACCACGACTATGGAAACCAGCGCAGATTAACAGTTTACTATGACTCTTACTATTCTATGTCCATGCGTAGCCTATGGCGAGTATGGCCAAATTCCAACGGCTACGTCTGGAATAGCTATGTCGGGTGTAAGGTCTACACCTAGATTAGCCTATACCTGGTCATGTTCATACACTGCAGGGCCAGAGGTTTCTCTACCCCGGACCAAACCCCAACCCTAGTTGAATGCTGCCAACCTCGCAGTTAGCACGAAGCTCTTCCATTAATTGGGGGCGTATAGACCTCCGTATGAGAAACGTAGAAAAACAACTGGTGTCAGACCAGTGGAGTTGCAAGGTGGGAGGGTGTGCAATAAAGACTACTGCATGTATAATTGTATAAGGTCCTGATCAGGGCTGCTATAGTGGCCAAATTAGAGATGAGTATATATAGGCCTATTGTGCTACAGTTGTCATGAGGGCCTGTCTGTGCGCCATTTACCCTTATACTAAACACAGATATTTGAGGTGTGACCGTGTGAGTAACTTGTTGGGCCCGGCGGTGTAGGGGTATGTTATGTACCTCGGAGTCGGAAGGGTTCGAATCCACCTCAACTTCCTCAAGCCGCCTCGCAGGGACCTTGGGCAAGTCCTTCGATCACTCGCAATTGCTCATGCGCCTCGGCGTGAAACTCTGAAGTCTCTGATGCAGTGTCCGCGCGTTAGTCGGGAGCACCTCTGAGTATAAATCTCGTCAGTGGCGCTAGATCAAGTGCATACCTGCTCTGTACCCGCGTATACCCTCGACTACAGTCATGGTCCCAATTAAAAACCTGCCACCCCCGACAATGCTCACCTTGCGTATAGTACAGGCAGTATGAGAATTGTATTAAAAAAATAACTGGGGGTCTGCCTATGATCCACCCTGAGTATATAGGATATGCCTGTACAGTGTACACTAACCGGCGCCGATTTCTTCTGAGCGTGGCAGGCGCTGCATTCCGTCGCTGAAGCTCGTTGTCTGACGTTCATCGTTCGAAAGAGATTCTCGATCTTCTGGACCTTGAAGTCGTTCCTCAGCCCCGGCACTCCAGTCGGCGGAAGGGTCGTCAGGTCCCTGCAAGTGGGGCACGGCAGCTTACCCGCGATGGCGCTTCTCTGCTGGAGGTAGGTCTTCAGGTATCCGGCGAGACAGTCGGAGCAGAAGGTGTGGCCGCACTTGAGCATCTTCGGAGATCGATACGGTTCGAAGCAGATCATGCACTGGAGCAGGTCTTCCAGCTGCCAGAGGATCGGCTCGGCTGGAGGTCCGGCCATGACCGTATATACAGTCAGATCAACTGCTGAAACAGATCAACGGAAGAGTCAGATCGATTGTAAAATCATATTCGTTGTATAATCAGATCTACTGTAGAATCAGATCAGTTGCAGAAAACATATCTATTGCGGTAGGCCTATCAGATCAATTGTAAAATCATATCAGCTGCAAAAGCAGATCAATTGCAAAATCAGATCTATTGTAGAATCATCTCAGTTGCAAAAATATATCTATTAATTGTAGTATCAGATCAATTGCAGAATCGGATCTATTGTAGAATCAGATCAGTTGCAAAAACGTATCTATTGTATAGAATCAGATCAATTGTAAAATCAATTGTAAAATCATATCAACTGCAGAAGCAGATTAATTGCAAAATCATATCTATTGTAGAATCAGATCAATTATACAATCAGATCAATTATTCAATCGGATCAATTGTTCAATCGTATCAACTGTGTAATCAGATCAATTGTACAATCAGATCACCTGTAGAAACAGATCAAGTGAGGAACCAGATCCAAGTTTGTTCAATCAGATCGATGTATTTGTACAGTCAGGTCAACTGCAGGGTCAGATCCATATTTTATGCAATCAGATCAACTTGCAACTGAATAATCGAGTCACTGACGAGAACGACGTATACGTAGGCCTACCTCGGTTCGGATCAACTAGGTCTATAATAGAACCAACTCGAGTCTAACTAAAGGATCAAACCGATACGCAATAAAATAATATCGCGTCTGGTAAAAGGAAAACTATGACAAAATAATAGACCTAAATATCACTGAAGATCCAATTTATTTAGGTCTATTTAATCGATTCGAAGTCACAGCTTTGCAGCACATAAACCTTCAACTTATAACAGTAAGCCTGATCAGACATCAGGCTGACTGTACTGACTGTTGGCCTACTGCATTACTGCATGGGTAGAGGCCTAGCATGAATTGCCCCGTGGGTTAAACCAGACACTTTGGTTACTTGTCATTTGAAAGTATGACAATGGAATGGAAGTATCTGAGTCACGCATGGTTGATCATCGTGTTCCGCTCGGCTATATAGGTATAGAAGTACGTATTCCATTATGCATGTAATACTCTATGTTTCTTATTATCTTTGTATGTGTACGCGCGCGCGTGTGCGTGCGTGTATGTACGTGTGTGTGTGTGTGTGTGTGTGTGTGTGTGTGTGTGTGTGTGTGTGTGTGTGTGTCTGTCTGTCTGTCTGTCTGTCTGTATAAATATTCACATTGGTGCCAGTCTGACCGAGACGGGGCAAACAGGCAAACACGCACGCAGGTATCTGTTCCCAGACTCGCAATGAACCATGTTAGGTCTATATGTTATTATAGATATTGAGTCAGCTCTTTAGTCAGTGTAAAAAGTGGCCTGTAACTTTAAATAGCCACGTTCGGTGGCGGTGTCAAGTGATATTCTATCCCCTCTGAAAGCTATCCGGGGGATGAATTAATCTATCCCCCCGGATGGAATATACCGATCTAGACTATCCGGAGGATAAACCATTCTATCCCCTTTTTGAAAAATGCATATAATTAAAATTTAAAGTGACTCTAATTGCTCTAATTCGTAATCGTCCTAAGCAATGTTTAGAGAAAGGCAACTCAAAATTATTTAGTGACTCTGAGAGTAACTGTTAATTCTTAAGTGTTTTAAATGTTATAAGTGCTCTAAAACCAAAGTTTAAAAAATCTATTAGGAATAAACATAGGCTTACCTGTAACCTGTTAGTGTCATTGTTCAAAGCAAAGCAGATGAAAATTAATTTGCAAAAATAAATACACGCGGTATGGCTTTTTTCGACTTCTCTTCTTTTGGGGGGATACGATTAATACGGCGGATCCTATATTTTGTGACAGCGGTGCATAAGACGCGGCAATCTCTCGTGGCCTCTATGATGGACTTGGGGTTAATCTGTGCGTCGTCTTGTAGTAAAAATGTAGAATAGGCCTACACGCTTAAAATTGCATCATGGCCAGGCTAACACACGCAGGAGCGGATACAGAAATTTTCTAAAGGGGGGGCAAAATTTTTAGCCCTGGGTCGGAAAAAACTCGCTGATCTTTGGCTGAAAAACTGATGACCTATTTTAGTCATTTACTCGAAATGTCTTGAAAATAAATAGGCCTATTTCCTCTGCCAAAATTGCTGTTTTTTTTATTCATCTGGTGAAGATAAGGTCGTTGTTGCAATCAATCAATCACATAAATTTATATAGCGCCCCATTAGATCTCGGCTTTAAAAAGGTCGTCAGAAATTCTTCGCCGAAGAAACATGAACGTTTTGTGACCATCCATTTTACTCCCAACGACAGATGTCGCCCCACTTAAAATTTCTCTTCTAATGCTAAAGATTATGTCTAGAATGTCTAAATGCATTTTTATTTTGCAAACATATTTATTCGTCAATCTGCATTCATACATGTATTTAATCGAATGCTTTTATTTTTTAAACAAAGATGTGAAATTTTCCGGAACTCTGATTATCGGCCAAAAACTTGCACAATGCGCTTATACACACAAGAGTCCGGTCCTGTGTAGAAACTAGAACCGGTCCATGACTTTAGCGTGTAACGTTTCTACTTTCTGGTTGTTAGTCAGCTTTTGAAACATTTAATGCGACACTAGGGTAACACATATTAATTCAGTGTATATATACTTTAACTCTAACATATAATGGCGTTGCTATTATGTAAACAGTTGTCTGTCGGCTAACCTTGGCTTGAGTTGCGCCTTATTTGTGTAAACGTGTCAGGTCGGTAGACGAGTACATCGGCTCGGAGCCTTGGTCGGCAATATGCAATGAGCAAGCAAGTATAGCCGCCGCAACCTGGGTCAGAATAGAGCGCGCCGAAGCAAATCTCCTCTGAACTACAGCCTATTTCCGCGAAAGTAAGTAAGTGAGTGAGTAGGGTCCATGAAAAACGCATTCGACTAGAAATATTACTCCTTAACACAGATAAATGCAAGGATTACAGTTTCTGGACATGCTGTGCGGACAGTTTCTAATAATAACAACACTAACCCGAACCCTGAATAACCGACCCCACGACGCTTTTTGTCACTTTTTGTGGGGCACTGAGAGATTTAGAAGACTTACGTTACATTAATGTTCATTGCCCTTCATGACAGTCACAGTTCTGTCATTAATTTCCAGATTATGCGTAGTAGACCTACCTGACCTGCGTATATAGAATTAGGGTGAAAATTGCCAGGAGATTCAGAGTTTCAACCCCTAGTATTTGTTAGGACCCCATATAGTTTCAGCCCATTCTCCGTGTGATTATAGTCCAACCCCCTCGGTTATTTTCTCTTCAATTCTCATACTTCATAGAATATAATCGCCACAGTGTCAGTATGACAATATTGATTTATGTGGACTTGTGATGTGCAATGAGGATTTTACTATGGCATACTAAGAAAGATTAGGGGAGTTGAACCCCACCACACCCCAACAATTCTCATCCTGCGCAGCTTGACTAAATATTTGAAGTAATTTAATTGGCATTACTTAACTATCATTTGTAGGTGGTTATATAATAATAGTGATGGCTCTCACTGCACAACTTTCCACCGGTGAAACGGTTGATCTGTGGAGTTACGGCATTCCTAACGATGCTTCGTCGGACATCAGGGAGGTGACATTCGAGGAGTCTCAGCGAGATCTGCGACACTACATGCATGCAGCTCATGCAATGATCTTTGCCAGAGACGACACGGTGCTTTGGGACAAGTACAATGTTACTGCAAACATCATGGTATACGATCAGTTACTTTATTATTTTACTGTAGTGTGTTCATTGACTGTTACAAGGGAAATACCTTTCTTTGCAGTATGTACGGGGTGGCGGAGTAGAGCCGCATTGGATAATAAACTCTCATGGAGATCAGCAAAGCAAGATCATTTCCGAAGTCCCCGAAGGATTTATAGGCTGCTATTAGCGCCATTAGATTCAATAAATTCAGTGTCTGTTCTGTTGCTAAATTGTAAATTTTTTTACACTGGTATTGAAGCCAGTAACATTTTGAAAGAGCAAAATTCGTTAAGTTGTGAAACAGATAGGTCTGTTTTTTTTCAGCTTGTACAAATAAAACAGTAGTCAAGTGTGCAGTGGACACCTACGGGCTGTCAGCCCATGGACAATGAAGAAGAAGACAAATAAAACTGGGTCTTTTCCTTGATATTTTAAGTTATTTTTTATCAATGTATACTGTATAACTACAGACAAATAGGTCTGTTTTTGCAAATAAAACTCTCTTTTAAGGAATCCAAGTTCATTAGAGTTGTGGTCCTTTTGATCCCATGTTGTTAGTTTTTTTGTTTGCTGTACTTGTTTTTTCGATGTCATTGCTGTTACTTGGGTTCAATAAAATTTATGGTTATGATTACATGTAAGTTATGAATGAACTGAGAAAGGTAACCATAATAATAATAATGACGACAATTTCTATGGCGTCATAACGCATCCATGCTGCTGCAAGGGTGCCTCAACAAAGACAAACACACAGAAACAAGCGATTTACGGACTCTGTACCTAAGTAGCTGTTCCACCTCTCTGATCCTATGGCAATCGGACCTGGACCTGCTCTTATGGACAACCCTTTTTGATTCAATGCAGCGCTCGTGATTGATCGCTTGGGTTTCGAGTGATGCTTTATAAGTTTGGTGATTACGATATAAATGCTGATTTTTGGTCTTCATTTTTAGATGCAGATGCGTTTTGATGGTAATCTTGGTTTTGCTGGAGGACTTCTCGACAAAGGATCGGAGAGCGCAGTGGAAGGTTTAGACCGCGAGTTAGAGGAAGAAATCAACCTCGATCTAAAGAAGTATCCGTTTTCCCAGGAGGAACACATCTGCACTCATGTTAACGACAAGAAGAAACTTGTCATGCACTTCTATGCAAAGGAAGTTAAAAAGACGGAGTTTCTAGATATTGAAAGAAATGCCCTGGCAGCCAAAGAATGGGGAGTTGAGGTGAAGATTTTTCTTTATTTCACGCACGTTCAATTTATGTTAAAACTTAAAATACAAAGTGATCTTACTGTAATCGTTTTTATTTAATTTAAATAATTATGTCAGTGAGACTTTTGTGATGAATGCTATTCACTAAAGTTTAGAAATATCTTAAGTCTTAAATTATAATTATTTTCTCAGAGTAGGTGCTGTGAGCACATACTGGTATACTGGTTACAGGTTACTAGGTGAAGACTGAAGAGTAATGAGTGATATAAGTTTTTAATATTTTAAATTATTTGGCACATTAAATTACATAGTACTTCAGCTTTTAGCATATATTTATAGGCCTACTGTACTGCAATGATTATATTATTATAAATGGCAAGTTGAGATTACGAGGTTCTATGCAAGATAATAATAAAATTTGTGATCTATCTACGTTTAGCCTGTATGCCTACATGTATTTTGATCATTTAAAAATAATATTTTGATACGATTTTCTAGAGTTTGGGGATACTTCGTGTTCCTTTGTACATGGTAGACGACAATGCCAGAGGATTTCCATTGTTCTTGTCAAATCAGTTTGCGGGGAACGCTCGAGAACAGCTTCTTCGGGCGATTTCGAAGAGGAAGATTTTGTCAAAAGAGCAGCTGAGCCATGTCATTGATTGTTACCGGAAGCATGTTGGTCTTAGCAGTAAATGATTTTGCTTATGTAAGATTTGAGAACTATAGGTCTTGTTATTAGGACAATTGTTGTTATTTTGTTACAAGAGCATTTCCGGTGTTTTAAGTTTTTTTATTAATATGAATGACTTTTTGACATACTGAAGTTAATAGACGAATTCATTCCAGTGTCAATTTCATATTAGCTTTCCAAACAATTTATGACATAAAATTGCAGTGATATTGAAGGCTTGTTATATTGATTAGCTTTAATTTTTTTAAATATTAATTTTATGCCTTTTTCTTCTTCTTGTTTGGCATAAAGTGTGTGTGTGTCCTTGCAGTAATTTAGCAAAGATCAAATGAATTTCATCTTGTGTTCTAGTCTTTTGTGTTTAGCAGATGTAATATAAAGATAGGTCTCTCTTTGCAATGAAATGTAATTTTAATAATTGGAACATTATTGGCAAAAGTTTTTTCATAAATATGCTGACCTATCTGCAGGCTGCAGGCTTTCATCCCTCCTGTACATTAGTAGTAGGCTACATGTGGTTCCAATCTATCAGGCCAAGTCACCACTTCTGAGATCTGATCACGAGTGAGCCTGTATTGTTACATTTGTGCGTCTACGTAATATTATTGCTTTGCTTTCTCAAAATAAATTTAATTAGACGTCTCCGTACATCTTTTTTAGCATGCAGCGTTGTGCACAAAATGCACAGTTGTAAATAGATTTTTCCAGTTGTAAATGCACTTCTGTGCAGTGAAAAACAGTAATTCACCGTGGAAGATGGGAAGGGAAAGAAGAATGGAAAGATGGGGTGTGCAGTGAAAAAAGTCAGATTTTTAGTGTACAATTTTCTATGGTTTTCTGCAAATGGAAACAGAAAAAAGGTCGTCAGATTTTAAATTTTGAATTGAGTATATTTCTCAGGAAATTTGACGGAAAGACTAAAAATGGTCAGAAAAAGATTGACTGGAGAACGGGTGTGGTCGATGCCTACCTGTTTATCTCAGCGGTTTTGTAGCCTACGTGTAATATTAGGCGGATTCAACTTCTCAATGACCCTTTGACCTACATAGGTCACGTTAAGGTTCATGTGTTGCGTGCTTACAATTTTTGTAGAATCGACCTTTAGTGACCCGACCCACTTTTCACACATGCACCTTATCGACTCCACTTATTGTTCATTGATCCATTGCTATAGTCTCCGAGGCACAGTGAAGTCTGTATAGCTTGCGACGAAATCACGATGTGCACGAGATACTAAGCATGGTGCAATGTAGTGAACAACCTTTCAGAGCAATGCATCCTTTTTAACAGTTGTAAAGTTGATGGCACCACACTTTAATTTCATTTTCCTTGCACATGGTTCAATACCTTTATTCAGCTGCAGTCCTGAAAGCATATATCCACACAGTTTTTCAGGTAGGGGTAGCCATATGTCAGTAGGCAGTGCTTAAAGTGTGGAAAAGTAAGTGCCTGGACGCCCCTTAGGCCTACCTTTCCAAAAGAAGTGCCTGGACGATTCTTGCCTTTCCGGGCCCTGCTGGCCAATAAGTGGCAGGACGGCATTAAGATTTCAAAATAAGTGCATGGACGCCGTCCATGACCGTCCAGTCTCACTTTAAGCCCTGCCAGTAGGCCTGGTTGCGTAACTATGCCAATAACCAATAGGCCTTATAATTGGTGTCTTTGTAACGTACGTAGGCCGCAGGCCTATATTGAGAATTTTATGGTAACAATGGTGTTCTAAGTTCTCTAGATTCGCAATCGTAAACCCCAAACTTATAAAATGCCACTGAGATGCGAGCACCGGGCGTCAACGCTACGTCGAGTCGTCTAGTCAACTCTGAAGGATCGTGAGAAAGGAAGGTCTGCTGGTGGTCAGAGTCCGGTTTTCATAGGGGCAGGCATAGGCGGAGACCTGCGCCGAGAATTGGGGGGACGGAAAGACGCGAGATTTTCCGAAAATTTCTGACGACCGGCGAAATCTCGGAAAATTTTCTATTTTCGCCGCCAAAAAAGTTGACCTTTTTTTTTTTTTTTTTTTTTTTTTTTAGTCATCCGGCCAAATCTCGACCAAATCCCGACGAAATTTTCTATTTTCACCGCCCAAACAAGTCTTGACGCTCAAACATTGGGGGGACAAATGCATGGGCCGTCCCCCCCAACACTTTTATTGGGGGGGACCGTCCCCCCCTGTCCCCCCCTAGGTCTCCGCCACTGGGGGCAGGGTAATTGTTTTGGCAGGCATGGTGTCGTACGTGACTGTCGTCAGGGTGATAAAAATGGAGAATAGTCGATCAGCTAATTTCGAGAATTCTTTAGGAGTTCCGACAATTTTTGTGTAATGTTCGAAGTGTGATAGAAAAAAGAGCCTTAGCCTAATTAATTAATTAGAAGTAGTATATCTGTGTTAGATTGCAGTGGTAGCACAGTATATATTTATACTGTGGTGGTAGGCTAATGTTGAATTTCTACGGCTAATTGCGATCGGCACAAATATAAATCCTGAACTCTGTTCTATGTCAGTGTGTACAATTTTTGAATTCATTTAAATAATATTACATAGCATTGTTTCACAGAGTTCAGTCATGCAGCGCCTTGTTAAATGTAAGTGCTATATAAATTCAGCACTGTCAGACAAATAAATCAGCATTCTGTAGGAAACGTGTTTTCGTGGTCTAAAATTGACGTCACAAGATGGCGCATCTGGGATTGCAGTAGGAGTGTAGAATGAATACAGCGTTTCTTTTTGCAGTAGGTACGTGACCGATTTGTTTCTATATTCGTCTGAATAGTCGCGTATAAAATGCTTCATTCGAAGGTACTGCTCTATACGCGGTGCATTGGTGAAACTAAGACACGGCGGTGCAATCCGTTCTGTGGTTTTCCAACGTATGCTAATAGCACTCCGCTAACTTGAAAACAGTGCCCCTAATTAAGAGCCGACTCGTAGGTTTGACCTCAAAATTAATGTCTTGCTTGCCCGACTACATTGCTTGGCGTTGGCGAATATAAGCAGGCTAACGGTTTCGGAAATTTAAGAAATGCCAGTTACGTTCGCTAGACGTCGAAAAGATTACGAGGAGGACGACCACGATGAAGCGATGCTTACAGTTCGGCCTTATGTTGCTCTATACTGGGCCTAGAAACTTGTTGAAAAGCCGACTTGCCTCAGTTGCCTGTATTTAGGTCTGAATCCCATGCAGGGTAATGTGAAAATCATGACTGGCTTGCGTTTAGCTCCGACATTGCCAACTTTTTTATGCTGCACGGGAAATTGAACGGCAATTTTAAAACGTGATTGATTAATAATTAGGGTTTAGGCATATTAAATGATCCATGTGATTCATAAAATCCTTTGACTGATTCTGCGAGCAGGGACTTTTATTCATACCATTTGGGGTGTAGTTCGGTACGTAAATTCTTAATCATGACCTTAAGGTTTTGGAAAGATAACAGAGTTGCGCCTATGACCACCCAACCTACGGACTCGCCAGAACCTCACTTTATGTTAGCAATTTCAGACCTGTCTATGACCTGCAAATTGCATTTTGTTAATTTCAGATTGACTGATGTGACTTTGATGCATCATCGACTGGTGGCATTTTTCTAACATAAATTCATAGAAAACACCTCGATATACGGGCGCCAAAATGCTCAACTTAGTCTTTAGTAAGTATGATAATGTTCAGCGATTGGCATCTTGCAGTTGCATTTGATTTGATATTGAATTATTAGCCTTTGCTGGATACGATACTGTTGTAAGATTAGACATGCATGATTGTATGTCATTTGCACACTGTGTAGTGTGTAATATGATATAAATTCTAGAATGTCTGACACTTATCCAATGATTATGATTAGTGCTGTATCGATTAGGTGATTATCACTATTCAGCTGAATTAATAGCACTTATAGAAAATGGGTCTACCGACAACATTCAAGGTGTTTTTCAAAGCTGTTCAGGGAAACGAACTTCATGTCCTCCGTAACCTCTTTCCACTACAGCGTGATCCATTATATAATTTTAGAGAAAGGGCTCACAATTTCATCCTCCCCAATAAAGACTTGTTAAATTTTATCCCAAGAATGCTATTCAAAAACATGTACTAACTATCTTGACTCTTAAGTTTTAAGCAGCCATACTGTCAATTGTGCTAATGTCAATCTACAGCGTTCTGTCTGTTGTTTATTGAATTAAACGAATATATAATACAATTCAAAATTTCAAATGTAAACAAAAGTTTCAGTTCAGTAAATTGAATGCATATTTAACTTAAAAGTAAACGGTTAACTGCACGTGTGTGATTTTTGCTTCATTCTGCCAGTCTGTGTGCACTTGCTTTGCCAGCCGCATATACAGAAACAGATGTCAAATGACCACTAAATATCGTATTTGGTTTGATCGCTACAATTCGTCAAAGTAGTAAATAGCTATTTGGCCCAGAAGCGAACACGAAATGAATGTTTGTTACAACCCTAATCATAATAAAATTGCTCTCTTTCATCTGTGTTTTCAGCTACGATGTTTCTGAACACTCTTACGCCGAAATTCTATGTGGCTTTGACAGGGACATCTTCTCTCATCTCGGCTCTCATACTGGTATGCATTGCAGTCTTTTGCCCTTAGTTAATAATAACTTTTGAAAAATAAACTGGGCACTCAGCTAAATTACCTTGAACATTGAGCAAATGTATGGAGCAGACATCAAGTAGGAAGTAAAACTGATGCCGGCTAACCCTGTGAGGTAGGCTCTTATCCTAAGCCTACGTGCTGCAACATATGTTAATCACCAGATGTACAAGTCATTTGTAGAACTGTATAATATTATGACGAATGATAGCATAACTGCCATGTAATTAAGTATGATTATAATAATTGGATTTCTTCATCTGTTTTCCCCCATCTAGTTGCATCAACAATTATTATACGTTGATAATAATTATTCGTTCTGTAGATATTTGAATGGTGGTACTTCAAGAAGTATGGGACGTCGTTCATTGAACAGTTTACGGTCAACTACCTGTCACCGTTATTAGGTGGAGCCGAACCAAATCCCGCCGACAACGATGACCTGCCTGTCAGTGCCATCGAGCAACCTGTACCCGGTAATACCCCTTTTGTTGTCTCGTATATATTATTCTGCCTCATGAGGCGATCTGATTGTCCCTGAGACGCAGACTTGCACCGTGCTCCATTGGAGTTTGACTGTGGTCTTTCCATCTTTCTGGAAAAGCTGACTAATGAACTGCGTAGTGAACATTTCGGGCTTTCTTTTTCCCTTTCCTCAGGTGTTTGAAAACCATTCTTTTCAATCGTGTTTTGTGTTGCCTCTGAGGAGTTACTCTGAAGATGGCGCTACAACCATGATTACGATTATGTTATTCAAGCCTTCAGTTTAGTGCCTTTGTGAGACTGTGTCCCGTAGGACGCATTGGTATAATTATCCATTGTGTAATATCCATATTCAAATGTTTACACTTCCTAATTAATGCTACCTGCTTCCAGTTTCATTTCCTGTTTAAGACTATTGTTTTCACTTGGTCTGGGTCGGAGGAGTGCATGCAAGTCGGAATCATGAAGAGGCCCTATGAATTTGTTTAATTGATTGAATAAATTTATAAAAAAATTTCATTGATTGAATCAATTTAGTCTCTGGTCTTGGTAAGTGTTTTGTGCGATTGTTTTGCATGCATGTTATGTTGCCGTTGTGTTTGTTCGACGAAGATTGCAAGGTCTGGCAGAATCCACTGAGTCTGTTCCGTGGGGCGGAATACCAGAGGTTCACGTGGGCAACAGGGACGGAACCTCTGACCTACTACGATATGAATCTCTCAGCGCAGGATCACCAGACGCTCTTCACCTGTGAATACGATGCCGGAAAATTGGATTACGAAGGTAAAGTATCTAATCCTGACTGCGTGACTGGAATTCTTTGTGGATTCTGGCTTATAGTCTGCTTGGAGGTGTCAAAAGATGGTGAAAAGTGCTATTATGCTGCTAAACTATGTTTCTACGAGGTATTTTGCTGTATTTTATTTTATTGATCTTTAAAGAATTTTAAAAATATTTTCAGTTTGTTTGAATGTGATCGTTGTTTGCGACTTTCATGTCATTGTAAAAATGTTTAATGCTTTTTATAAGCCATACGCTGTGCCACCAGTTCAACAGCGAAAATAATGATATTTAATTGATTGTTTGTTGAATTATTTGTCTTGCAGCAATGCACATCGCTTGGCGAGAAAGAAACAAAGAGGCACGAATCAAAACCGCAAAAGAAATATTAGAGAAGAATTCTGAGTAAGGCATAAATTTCTTATGTAATTAATTCGAGTTCGTACACCTATAATAATATCATTTCTTCTGTCATCTTCATTTTTGGTTACATTCATATTGCATTTTTCTTTTCTTTTTTAAACAAACTGTACTGAATGCAATAGGACTGAATTTGTTTTAACTTTTCAGTAAATAGATATGCTTTGAACATGCTTGGAGTTGTAGTTGGCATGGTTAAATTGTGGTGTATCTAGTGTAGCTTTATGTTCATTCTGTCGCTTTGGTATTTGTGTAAACAATTGGGGGAGGGCTATAGTGTAGTGGTTAGCATGCTGGATTATCAGTTGAGAGGTTGGGTTGTTCAACTCCACAATCAGGACAGAAATTTGATTCGAGTTGTGTGTTCCATCTGTTGTATAAGGCCCTGTTGTCAAATAACCAGATACATATATTCATGCATACAATGTTTGTATATGTTTGCATACAATGTTTATATATGTTTGCATACAATATTTGTAAATGTTTGCATACAATATTTGTATATGTTTGCATACAGTATTTGTATGCGTTTGCATACAATGTTTATATATGTTTGCATACAATGTTTGTGTATGTTTGCATACAATGTTTGTATATGTTTGCATACAATGTTTATATATGTTTGCATACAATGTTTGTATATATTTGCATACAATGTTTGTATATGTTTGCATACAATGTTTATATATGTTTGCATACAATGTTTGTATATGTTTGCATACAATGTTTGTATATGTTGCATACAATGTTTGTATATGTTTGCATACAATGTTTATGTTTGCATATAATGTTTGTGTATGTTTGCATACAATGTATATGTTTGCATACAATGTTTGTATATGTTTGCATACAATATTTGTATATGTTTGCATACAATGCTTGTATATGTTTGCATACAACAATGTTTGTATATGTTTGCATACAATGTTTGTATATGTTTGCATACAATGTTTGTTTATGTTTCGATTGCCTTCTCGAATGATTTGTTTCAGGTGTGCATCGGCGATGATACTTTTGGCTGAAGAGGAATGCGAGACAATTCTCGAGGTACGTTGTTCGTTGCTCTAAAATGAAAGTTTCACTAAGTATCTGTTGCAATTGTGTATGGCATCTTTTTTTAAAAAGTGATTACCACGTACTAGTTTTCTGGTCATGTGATATTGCATGTTGCATGCGTTTAAAAATTATGTATGCTCTGTAGTGATAATTCTCTTGTACGGTGCTTAACAGGTTTTAGGATGTGTGAAGAAGTTGAGTGTGTTCGTTAATCTGTCAAATGATGAAATATGTGAGTTGATGTGTTATATTATTGTAATTTTCCGTGAACAGTTACTGTTCTTGAGTACATGCCATTTGTAGCCTTTTGGCCTCAGTGGTTATCTTGCTGACCTGATGAATGTTTATTCTTGGATTTAATACCTCATGAATGTTTATTCTTGGATTTAATACCTCATGAATGTTTATTCTTGGATTTAATACCTCATGAATGTTTATTCTTGGATTTAATACCTCATGAATGTTTAAATATTCTTGGATTTAATACCTCATGAATGTTTATTCTTGGATTTTGTCTGCAGTTAAATGCATCAGCTTGTAAGTTTGGTGTTTGTGGATGGATTTTTATGTTGAATCTGTCAAAATGATGAAATATCTAAGTTGATGTGTTTTACTATTATAATTTTCCATGAGCAGTCTTCACACATCCGTTTTGCTCCTTTTACGATACAGATGGGGCATTTCTTTTAAAACGTTGTTGAATTAACAGGTAGAAAAGCAACTGAAAGCAGCTTACAAAGCGGCTGAAGTCAACTACAAGCGATCCCAATCATCGCAGCACCAGAATGCCGTTCACGAAGCCATATACAGTATGCAGTCTTTCAGTACTCAGAAGCCATTTACAGTATGCAGTCTTTCAGTACTCAGAAACCATATACAGTATGCAGTCTTTCAGTACTCAGAAGCCATATACAGTATGCAGTCTTTCTGTACTCAGAAGCCATTTACAGTATGCAGTCTTTCAGTACTCAGAAACCATATACAGTATGCAGTCTTTCAGTACTCAGAAGCCATATACAGTATGCAGTCTTTCTGTACTCAGAAGCCATATACAGTATGCAGTCTTTCAGTACTGCCGTCCTATCAGCATTTGCAAGCCAAGCCACAATATTAGTCTTGCATTTTACTCCTGTGTTTTCTTTCGAGAATTATGTGAGTTCATAGATAGCACAATCTTTATAACCTAGCTTGTTACAAGGTAAATAATGCTTGCAGTAGGAGACAACGCAATAAATTTACTTGCTAAATAGACAGAGGCAGGTGGAGGAGATGCATTGTTTGATGTGCATACCTGCACAGGAATTCAGTGGTGTAGACAAGGGGAGTGTTTCGGGGGTTAAACCCCCCCCCATTAGCCTAGGAAAAAAGTTTCTTTAAAGGTTATTTATCTACTTAAATAAGAAAAACTAAACAATTGCTTGTAGTAACAATTGTTTCTTTTACTTTATTCCATTTGTTACTGTATTCCATTTTTATTTACTGTTGTACTGTTGGGTTGGTGTCAGAAAGGGCATCCGGCCAGGCCATAAAAAACCCATAAATCCCCCCATCATAAATTCCTGGCTACGCCACTGCAGGAATTCCTAAGTGCTATGTGGTGTGGCAAATATTTCAGTTTGCATTTAATTGAGGCAATTGTTTTTTTAATCCTTTGCTTGAAGGTTACTGTAATTATTGCTGTTATTTTTGCAGGGCGTGACATCAACGTGTTGGTCTACATAAAACGACGCCTGGCAATGTGTGCGAGAAAGTTAGGGCGCATTCGAGAAGCTGTCAAAATGATGAGAGATGTGAGTTGAATTATGAACCATTGAACCATGAATAACCTTCTCTCTTCTAGTCATTTATCATGGTTATGTATCATGGTTATGTATCATGGTTATGTAGCATGGTTATGTATCATGGTTATGTATCATGGTTATGTACTCGACTGATTGTTTTGATGTTTTTGCTTTTGTAACCGTTCTCGTGTAATTGTCGTTATAATCGGGCATTTATGAAATGGAGCAGTGACCCATGCATAGGAGGTTTTGTTTCTAGTTAAGGTTTATTTTTTTGTGGAATAGGGGTGTGGTGGGGGTGGGAGGGGGTGGAAATTTTCCTGAGACCCAAATTTCTCGGGTGGCGTATCGGTACAGACCGGAGTGTGGTCGGGTGTTGTGTGGTGGGGTTGTGGCCGAAGCGGGTCGAATCCTAAATTTCCCGGGCAACGCCGGGTACCCCAGCTAGTCTTGAATATGTAAGCGTGCATATAGGTAGCCCTACCAGTGGGATTTCTAATCCCTTCTGGGTTTCCGGTTGTAACCAACTGTTATGTATATATACTTTGTAAAAATGTTTTTGTTATTTTGGTGCAATAAAATTTATGGTTATGTTTATGGTTATAGATATGTTGTCGGTTCCAAATGTAGAGATAAAATTGTTGTTTTTCTTCTGTCAGCTCATCAAAGATTATCCGACAGTCAACCTATTTAACATACACGAAAACTTAATTGAGGCACTGCTGGAGCTGCAGGCGTATGCTGATGTCCAAGCTCTTCTGGCCAAGTATGATGGTATGTAGGTTTTACACAGTTCAATCAGTCGTTAGCTACATAATATTGTTCTTACAAAATCACCATTGTTCTGTAACCTCCACAAGGTGAAGCTTATATTGTGCTTAACCACTCAGTTTTATCGTGGCCGACAGCTGCATGTATTTATAGAATGTTAGAGTATTTTTCACTCGTCCAATATGAGATTCTCTTTCTGATCTGCAAATCTTAACTACAGTAGGCCACATGGCAATTTATGCACAGCTTGCAATCTTCAGAAAATTATTGGTTTAATTAACTGCAGTTCAGTTTAATCTTTCCGACATGTACTTATATGCTGACACATTTTGATATGAGAAAACACCATGCTTGTTCGCTAGGGCTTATCCCGCATGTTAGCTGCTTTGTGAGGTTGCCTTGTAACGGCATGGCTGTGTTACTGCGCCATATAATTTGTCATGATTATTATTATTATTATATTTTCAAAGTGCTTGTGTTGAGTCAATGGTACTGCAAAATGTGCTCTGTAAGTTTTTCGTTACGATATGATTTATTTGCAATACGCTTGGTGTTTTAGACATTAGTTTGCCAAGATCAGCCACCATCTGCTACACTGCTGCACTGCTAAAAGCACGCCAGGTTGCTGAAAAGTAAGTTCAACTCCATTTATGGTTAAACCTTTTGTGCAGCAACGTTGGTAGCATGCTGGCATTCGAGTCTAACAGTTATCACCTTCTCGATGTTGTGATATGGCTTTGGCAAATGCACATTACACATGAGTGTTATCAAGCTGGAGTTAATTAGAGTGTTCTAACTATCTGAGCTTCATCTTGACTGTTTAATAGGCAAGACTCAGCTTTTTTGCATAATGTCCCATTTATTTGCCTAATTTTGTTAATTTAAGTAATGTAATGTAATGTAATTAGGAATTTCTATAGTGCCGCTCACAACCAAGGCCATTCAGTAGCGCTCCCAGTGCGATAACCCCTAGAGAAAAAATAGGTCTTAAGAAGAGAGAGAGATGTAGATAACGATCCTTAAAGTAGAGTCTCACGCAGAGTGGAGGGAAGAGAATTCCACAAGGAGGGCCCAATGATGTTGAAGGATCGAGTTTGAGCAATAGTGGTCCTAACTCGTGGAACAAACAAGTCAGCCCTGTCCAGAGAACGGAGAGGTCGATGAGAAGATGCTGATAGAGGAGAACGAATGAGATCACTGAGATACATCGGTGCAAGACCCAGTTTGGATTTGAGTACCAGAGAAAGGACCTTATATTGTATGCGGGCAGAGAGAGGAAGCTAGTGTAGTTGGTTAATCATAAACGATGATATATGGGAGTACTTAGGAAGGCGCGCAATTAATCGAGCAGCAGCATTAAGGACAGATTGAATGGGAGATAGGCGGACCTTTGGAAGACCAATAAGAAGGGAGTTACAGTAATCAATTCTGGAACAGACAAAAGCATGGACTATTGATGTCATGGTTGAAAGGGAGACAGATCTGCGAATGGACCTGAGACGACGGAGGTGAAAGTAAGAGGAGCGCGTAAGGTTGGTTACATGTGTTGAGAATGTCAGCGAGGAGTCAAGAGTGACACCTAGGTCACGAACAGAAGTTGAAAATGTAAACTGAGGAAAGGTCTGAGATAGAAGCAAAAAGTCGAGTAACTTATGCCTTCACTGTTTATTTTGTCTAAGTCGCTCCACTTGTGTTGGATAATCAGATTGCTTCTGCTCTGCTTGTTGAAGTGTGCAAGGGCAGAATGCACATTTTGACCAGATTAATATGGAGTATTGAATGCTGCTCATTCTTTTTGTGCTGTTTTGAGCTGATGAAGGAATGCGCTGTTTGACATTAATGTATTTTTTATTTGCTCAGTCTTGCCGTGTTAGCTTTAGAAATATCCTGCTCTACATTTTAACATGTAGCCCACTGAGCATCGAAGTAATAAATTAGTCTTTGTCTAATCATTAAGTGCTTTTGTGAGGTTGTTGTAAGGTGTATAAAGAGGTAAAACTTTGTAGAGTGCTTGCTGTTTTTTTACGACGTTTCTTAAAAAGTGTGTAATGTGATTTGTGTTGTTAATGAATCTTTTCCTAGATTTTCTCCAGATGTTGCGTCTAAGCGAGGTCTGACTACGGCAGAAATGAATGCGGTTGAGGCCATTCATCAAGCGGTCGAATTCAATCCTCATGTTCCCAAGGTATTCAACCCGACAATCATTCTGGTGTGACTGATTTATCTGAGCACTTGCCTTGCATTATGGCATGTACCAGTTTGATCCTCCATTGAGCGGTTTACTGTGTAGGGAATTGGACGATCCATCAGTTGTTCATAACCATCAATTAGTGCCAACGTTTAGGCTCAGTAATAATATTTACTACTACTAATAATAATAATAATAATAATTTCTAGTGGTGTATTATGGCATGATCATTACTACTCGAATCTCTTACTGACTGAGGTGTGGAATAAATTAATCATCAATTGTCTAGTCATTGTGAGGTTATTGCAAGGTGCTATATAAATGTTCATAACTCCGTATACAATTATACATGCATACATACATACAAATGTCATACATACATACAAACGATCTGATTCGGTTTATGATTCAGTTCATCTGTCCACTTACAACTGGTCAGGAGACCATTCTGATTACCTTATTTCATGGAGGGTGAATGTAAGAGCCATGGAATCTATGAAAAAGTTAATGAATGCGTTGTTTTGCACAACTTCTGTTTGTGTACGCTAAGTCGATGGGTCTATGGGTTGGTGTCCACATACAACTTTGGAAAACTGCGGCAGCTGAAAATCCATGAACTTTTTATTCAGCTATCAACCACTCTCCTGGATGCTGGACATCTGCCTCCCCTTGGCATCGTTTAACAAGCGTCAGTTCTTGTGAATAAGCTGGTGCCCTGCGGTTCCCTTTCAAGCAGCACTTCTGAAATTTCGAGATTACAATGTTTATTACAGTGTATGTTTTCCTTTGCAGTACCTGCTCGAAATAAAGGCGCTCATATTTCCGCCGGAGCACATCCAGAAGCGCGGTGATAGTGAAGCGATTGCCTACGCTTTCTTTCACCTGCAGCACTGGAAGCGCGTCGAAGGCGCTCTCAACCTTTTACACTACACGTGGGAAGGAAGTAAGACATCGATATCACATGCAGTTTCATAGTAAATATTGTGTGGTGATAATAGATCGATTAGTGACATGTTTGTGCTAACTTGTGATGAAGAACTAACATGCACAGTTATATTTGACTGAGTTATGTATGAATGTGTTTCTTTATCCTAATACACACATTGTAGGCATGCATTGGGTGCTTTTGAAGATTCTTGAAAGGTGCTTTATGTATGCTTTGGCTGAGAATACGGTTCTATTGTGCAGTGTGGCATGTTTGACCTAAGAATGAGTATTTTTGCATAGGTAGTTCTAGTATAGGAAGTGCTGTTTTTTGCTACATAGATATGCTTAAAGATTCTTTTAAACCCTATTGCATTAGTGACCATGGTCAATGGAGGTCATTTAGTCATTCCCATCGCAGTTTGGCGTCAGGAGCTGATTGTAATGATGATTGTATTGGTATGCTAACACTGAAGAGATTTCTGTTTCCGAGCATTTTCTCCCAATTTGTTTCACAGCGTTTCGAATGATTCCATATCCTCTGGAGAAAGGTCACATGTTCTATGCCTATCCGTCATCTACAGAGTCCGCCGATCGAGAACTACTTCCAGGTGAGTTTAATACTTTACCCTTTGATGACCTTGAAGGTTGCGAGGACGCTGAACTGGCAGTTACTAGTATTTGTAGTACGTAACGTAGTGGGGCACGGTGGTGGTGTTGTAGAAGGTTCGGTGCCTTGGAACCTGAGGTTTCCAGGTTCGAATCCACCTCAAAGCCGCCGCATAGGAACCTTGAGCACTCGCAATTGCTCGGGTGCTTTGGCGTGAACTTTGACTTGAAGGGGCGTTATAGTAATTGCGAGAAATAAAATAAATAAATAAATTCATCTGATGAGGCTTTTTATAAGATTGGTTCATTTCTTTCTGTCACCGGATGCTGCTATCAGGTAGCCAATGGGTTAGAGCTTTGTCTTGTGAGATAAAGAGTACATGTTTGAACCTCCCGTATGACAGTTGATGTGTCGGGTCTTAAGGAGCGTGTCCTTCATTCTCAATCAATCAATTGATGCACTGGCTCCCAGTCGTGGACAGAATAACATTCAAGATCATCATCATGGGACAGGCATCAATGGTTGGCCTGGCACCGGAGTACATTATGGAACTCTGTGTTCCCGTTTCCAACCAACCAGGTTGTCGGTCTCTGCTGCAACTCATGGGGATTTGATAGTCCCGTGCTCTTGTACATCAATGCGGATCCACCGCGCCTTCTCATGCATTGGACCTTCATACTGGAACAGTCTTCCATTGACAATTCAGGATACTGCACTACACGAGTCGTATCTCATGAAACATTCTCACCCGTCACTTAAGTCGCACTTGTTCAGAACTGTTGGGTAGCTCTACGTTAAGCACATTCGTGTGGCTATTGTAAGGTGCTATAATAAATGTTCATATACAATTATACAATATACATACATAATAATTGTATCTTTTTGCTCTGTTTTATGCTTGTAGCCTTTCATGAGCTGTCCGTTTATCCTAAAAAAGATCTGCCGTTCTTCATTCTCTTCACCGGCGGTCTGTGTTCCTTCACGGCGCTGCTCGCTGTCCTAGCACTTCAGTATCCAGAACCAATGGACAATTTCGCCAGATCAGTAAGCAGAGGGGGGTGTGCTTCAGTCGCTCTGTTGTCATTTCAAGATATCAGTGCTTACAGTGGCGTCTAACCCTACTGAGATTGGTAGAACAATTCCCCCAATTCTGGCCAACTTATGTATTTTTTAGAGACTCGGGTTTCACTCAGGACTAAATGCATATTGTTGAACCCGCCACTTCTGGTATCCATCGGAGATATCCTTTCAACTTCCCCTTCCCCAATTGGTAGATACCACTGAAATAATTTTGATTGCAGTTTTCCAAGTCTTTCAGTTAGCCTGCAAGTTTAGTAACATAGAGTACTTGGCACTTTAACCAAAAGCTGCATTTATTTCCCAGTCGTGAAAGTGTTGAGTGTGCATTAAAATCATAATATTGTGTGTTTTTGTAGAGCTTGTGGTCTTCAGCCAAACTATTTTGTTTGATTAGTCATTGCAGTCCAGCATAGTATTTAAAAGTTTACTTCTATAATTGATGCATTTTCATCTTAGAAAAATCCTGTTTACAATGATTTTAAGAGGGACTGAAAGATAAATAGATAGACAGATTGAAGGATAGATAATTTAATAATAATTAATATTAATTATGACAATTTATATGGCGCCGTAACACGATCATGCCGTTGCAACTTAGGCACCATACAAAACAGCTGGCAAGCCCTAGAAAACAAGTGTGTTTGTTATCATAGGTTTAAGAGTCCATTGAGCCGGCTGATCGAATAGCGGCATAGATTGAGACCTTTGTGAGGCGCGGTGGTGTAGTGGTGGCGTTGTTGCCTTGAAGCCGGAAGGTTCGGGGTTCGAATCCACCTCACGTCGCCACGTAGGGACCTTGGGCAAGTCCTTCACTCGCAATTGCTCAGCGCTTCAGCGTGAAACTCCGCTGCAGTGTCCGTTCTGCAGTCGGGAGCGCCTCTGAGTAGAGAGAGAGCTTGAAGGGGCGCTATAACAAGTGCACTTACATACAGAGAGAGAAAGAGAGGGGGGGATATTTGCGGTCAACAATGGCCTTTTGTATATTCTATTTCTCGCATGTTTTCTCTGCAGTTGGCCAGTTGGCTGTTTCTTCCAGTCGGCTACATAATAGACAAACTGGAGGCGTTCCTTCCGTCGTTCGTCTTGACTTGACTTTTCCGTCGACGACGCCTCCCTCCTCCACAGCAGACTTCATTCGTGTCCTCGTTTCATGTGGTAAGATGTATGACGCCTGCTGCTGCTGCTGCTGCTACTGCTGCCTCGGATGACAATGATCTCAGAACAGTCTCTGCATCTTTCGCTCGGTTAAAAAACAACGTCGTCTTGCCAGTGGACAGCCTTGCAGAGCGCTGCCATCCCACAGGGTCAGTTCATGTGTGTGGCGGCTTGGCAGTTGTCTGGCCTTGTGCTGGGACTTGACGTGTGGCCACAATGTGAATTCAAGCCATGGGTGACTACATGCAGCTCCATCTGGTAAAGTTCTGGCGTATTGTTCACTTCATCTCGTTGCAGGACATCTTAACTCCGCATGACGTTTAGACAACGCGTCAATATGGCGACTGGACTTGATACGACTTGTAATTATTAATTCGTAGCGTAGTTTACGTCTAAGATGTGTGCGGAATACATTGCTTAGCGGTCGGTGGAAATTGTTGAAATGCGAAATCGTGCTGTGCTGTGAAATTAATCTGGTTTTTAATTGGAATTGTGGCGGCGATCCTTTGTTAAAATGACTTTGCCTAGACTTTAATTAAGCTCTTCGTGGTGCCTCAGTTTTGCTTTTCAGTTTCGTTTGAAAGCTGTCAGGACTGTTCTTACAGAATCAAATGTGTATCAGCAGATTACTTAAATTATGTCATGAATGTAATGACGTATTAAAGCTGTAATTATATGATTATGCTTAGTCAGAAGGGACTGATGTCAGTTTGTTGGTCATCATGACTGTAATATTATTAACGAAGATCATGTAATTATTATGCTGTGTGGTATGTAAGGATGCCTGGTTTCTGCTGCGGCCGTACTTGGTGCTAGCTGTAGTCACAGTGCATCTATTTACGCATTACAGCATACACTGTAAAACTGTGAATACGTTACACAAGTAATGATTTACGATTTCGTGTATGTATTGTACATTTATTGCAGTGCTTTGCGAGTGCGTATTATGTTATATTGTAGATTATTGCATTGCATTTATGCAGGTTATTGGTGAGGCATGTATTGTCATGAAACTGAATTACACTGTAAAGGTGTTCTGCTTTGTCATGACTGTACAGTGTACAATAACCTGCAAAGATAACGACAAACTGTACTGGTACGTTATGTTAATGTACGTATTGGTGCAAGGTGTAGCATGGTAACAGGGACATTGGAAATGCCCTTTTCGTCTAATTGTGTGCATGTAATGCTGTCTTCAAAATAATTGTCAACGTTTGTTAGTTTTTGCTGTTGCATTTTTTGTGGCGTAGTTGTGCTGTGCAATTGTTTGGAAATGTTTTTTTTGCGTAGCTGAATGCCCAGTGTTGTGGGTTCTTTTATTTCCTTTTTTTTAAAGAAGCATTTTTTTGGCAAGAAACGATGGTGGATGCGACGAAGTGTATCCGTATGAATTCATTTAGTTGCGATCATTTTCGGTTGAAACAGCGAGAGGCTGTTGCGTATTGTGGCTTGCTTTGAGGCTTCAATCGTTTTTTCTAGTCAGCGTTTTTTTAAATTTCATTGTGAAATGGTCTGGTGAGATATGGGGCTGGAGATGTTAATTCTGTTATGTTGCAAGAAGCAAAATGTTGCCATTGGCATGGCATGTAACTTTAATTTTTCTTGATATTTATTTTGGTGGGAGTATGTTTTTCTGGAGGCTGTGATATCTTCATTGCCTGTGGGCTGGTATTTTGAAGGTTTCTGCTTCAGAGTTTCCTGTCTCATGAGAATTTGTGCAGCAATTTGTGAAAAAGGTGTTTTTAGTTAGTTTCAATCAGTTTTAAATTGACACTTCAGATAATGTGAAATTAATATAATCATCAAAGCCCTTTAAATAATCATTGTATTTGAAAGTTTTGTCCGAAGAGAGTTTGAATATTTTCCATGTAAGCAAACCAAGCCTTTGAAAGGAAATTTATCCCTTATCCCTGAGTGGGATTTAAAAGGGTTCATTGCCTTTACATCAGAGGGGAGGGTGTTCCAGCAATGGATAAATCATGAGGTCCTGGGGCGCATTGCGGGTCTGCCAGTTTCTTCAAAAACTTATGCCAGTAGCATCATCATCTTGTTTGCATGGTGGTCTAGTGGTTGGTGTTATAGACTGTGAAGCAGAGGGTGGGGTTCAAATTCTCAAAAACAGTGGACCTGAGTGCTGTTGGGGACAATGAAAGAGAGCATGGTCCCATACCCTCGTATGCCGAGGTAAAAAAAGATGGTGCTGTTTAAGTGTCCAGTTACATTGTTGAATGATGGTACTTTTTGTTCAACCGCGTCGTGCAGTTTATTTTTCTTCGCTTTTGTTCGGTCCAGACTCAGTGGTAAATTTTTAATGGTTCTCTAGTTGAAAATGAACATTATTTTAAATAACCAGGACCTGGTTATCTAAGTTGTAAGTGAGTCTGTAAGCCTATGTCCGAAATATGCTTGAAACTGAGTCTCATGATAATTTTAAACTGCTTGTAATCTGATTGGTCGTTTGCTTGAGGGCAAATCTCCAATAAAATACATTTTCTGATTTTATTGGAGCAGAAAAGTTCATTTGATTTTTTAAAGATTTTAATTTAATGTGATTGTAAAGTGACTTGTTATATATCGATATTCTGAGGTTCGAACAATCAATTGCTGGCAATACACGTAATTATATTATTTTCGGATCTGATTGTAATTAACACTAAAAATTTCATTTTTAAAGAAATCTTTCGTTAGTCGGGAATTTTGTACTACACCAGGGAGTGACTTTTGAATTGTGCTGAAGAATCATACGTTTATAATTACAAGAGGCTGCTTTTTTGGTCTTCCATTCAAGAATCATGAAGTTGTGTGTTTAAACGAGTCTGCATCATGTTGAGATGTCATATTTCTAAATCAAAGTTGATCTGGGGTGCACAGGTTCGAATTAAGATTGGTGCTAAGGGTGCTGGAGCACCCAGGTCAGCAGTTTTCAGCGGTCCGCAGTTATAAATATGTGCATGGTCGACTGGTAGGTTGTCAAAAGGGGGGGGTCACTGGAGGGTAGTTGCAGTGCTGGGCCTGCACTCGCTGTTATGCCGCTGGAGATGCATGTGCCTAACTGCTTTTATGTCAAGAGGTAGGCTTGAACAATCTGCTATAATGAGATTCTGATGAAGCTGTAAGGCTTTATGCATTTGTAGTTGTGCAAGCCAGGTCATCATTTGTAAACTTGTTCTAGCGCAATCTTTTAGTCAGTTACTCTACAGAAGCAGGCTGTGCTGCAAGAGAGTAATTCAGCTTTAGAGCATTTATGAGCAAAACTAACCAATAGATCTGCATTGACAACTGTTGAGCCGCATTGTGGATGCTTGATTAGTGTGCTTGCTTAGCAACGTGGAGTGTGCGGGTTCAATTTCCCATGGAACGGTTAATGTTTAAGGACATGAAGCAAGCCTTCACTTACGGGGGGGCATCTCTGTGGCCATCAGTGATGGATGTTTGGTCACTCGATATTGGCGATGAATAAATATGCATAATAATAATAATGTGTTGAGGCATAATCCAACGAGTACATCTTACAATTGCGATTCTGCCATGCTCTGCTGTTGATGGTGTTGGAGTCAAGGTATCTGGCCGTTACCGCAATGAAACGAAGGTGAAAGTCAGACCACATGGTGTACAGTATATCTGACACTGGTTGGTCCAACAGTTACGACTCCTGAACGTTTTTGGAAAAATCGATAAGCCTTCCAGATTGTACATTTTGATTCAAAAGACAGATTCTGAACGTGTGTGCAGTTCTTTCAGAGATACGCAAGGCTTCGGCAATTCAAACTCATCAATGTAACGATCACTTTGTGTACAAGTCTTGTGATTGCTGTAAAATGGAATTATATATCTGTGGAATTGTGTGTTTTCGCTACAATGGTTATCGTGTAAATGAAAAATGCTTTCGATGTTGTTTTCGTCTCAAAAGTTGGCCGCGCAGAATCTAGTCACGGGAGAAGACTTTTCAGCGTAGATAAATTGCACGCAGAGAGCGTAATGTACAGACTACTGGTTGTAAATTTCCTTTTGTGGTTTATTCACTTTTATTATCAAGAATGGTGCAAATAAAACATTGGCATATGTGCTCATGTTACGTTGCGAATGCATCCAATTGGTTTAATATATATTTTATGCAGTAGTAAAACTCGGATAATGAACAGTAAAATATAGATATTAACCAATGTCACTTCTCAGAGCTGAATGTGCTGAGTGATTGTTCCATTATTATGCACTTGTATAACACCTTCAAGAAACCTACTCAGTAGTAGTAAGTAGTGCTTCCACACCAGCCATACCTAAGGAAAAAAGATTGTAATGATGTAATATGCATATCTCCGAAGGAAGGTCATTCTAGTAATTATTTCCAAGTAGTGGGTGTTTCGTGATGCAGAAAACTGCTGGTACAGAATGTATACAATGTAATATAAACGCTTTTAAAATGACAATAAAACTATGCTAAACATATACAATGTAATAGAAACGATTAAAATGACAATAAACTACGTTGAACATATACGAATAGCAGTCATTAAAATGGCATTCAACAGTCATTCAAGTCAATGTCAGTGAGGGGAAAACCAAATAAGTGTCTTGATAACCAAACCATAACTATCTTCTGTGGACGTAAATTGATCAACACTTGTCGGCTTTCAGCAACTCCTCCGTGAGATAGCTCGTAACTTTATTCTACTGGTAAACAACAAATGCAATTTATATCCCTTTTGCTGTATGTATAACTCCTATTAACAGTAGGGGCTAAACCCCCGCATCCCCAAAAAAAGACCATCCAGTTTTTTACATGCAAAAATGAAATATTTCCATGATTAGCCCCCTATAAACTGAAATATATGCATGAGATATCAAAAAAAAGGTCATCAGAAATTTTGGCGAACGAAAATGGAAAATTCCCATGAGATTTCGACCAAATGACTAAAAAAAGGTCGTCAGAAATTTTGGCGAACGAAAAATTCCCAGGAGATTTCGACCAAATGACTAAAAAAAAGTCGTCAGAAATTTTGGCGAATGAAAATGAAAAATTTCCTCCGCGAGGATTCAGCACCCCCAAAAAACTGAAACCGTGGTGCCGCTACTGTCTATTAACACCAGTGTTTAAGTGTACAATACATGTCGCATTGAGCATGCCTTCACCCTGCAATTTTTATTTTATAAGTTGCGTCTATGCCAGCTTGTTATGATTAAATAAGCAAGTATCGAGTATTGATTAAACTGGCCAACACTTGGAATCAACAATAATACTGAAATATAAAATTAGCACCAATTTGTTTTAAATGCTTTTTGTTCTTTAATATCAAGAGGCTAAAACACTCCTGTGCAGCCTGGATTTAATGCACAGACATCGTAAATAATTCATGCACAGTTTTAGAAACTAGAAAGGATTTCTCAAATGAGTTGTTTAATTTTTTTTAATCGCCCAAGGTAAAAATGATTGCTCTGGCTCTAAATGCTATTTTGTTCTGAAATCACCGGGTCATCTTTACCAGTCACTTGCATTAAAAACGTGTATCGAAATGCAACGGCAGTAAAAGCATTGTTTCTATGTAGTACTTTCAATTACATTGGCACATTCCACCTATTGAACATTGCCATCAAGTTCAATGTGGACATTAAAAAAGTGAAACTTAGACAGGTTCCTGAGTTTGAACATACACAGCCCAACTTCTCATTACTTCAGCTTACAGTCAGTCGCAGCTTTTTATGGCTGTTACTTGGTCATCTGCCATTGCTGCTGTTAAGACATTTTGAGACTTGTAAGACAATACATTCTATTCTATTCACAGATTTATAAAGCACCTCTCACAGTACAACCTAAACAGAAGCACTCCCAGTGTGAAGAATCCCTCGAAAAGAAGTCTTGTGACAGCAGTTAGAAATAGTACTGTACCCAAATAAGAACTGAGCACCAGATATAACATGAAGGCAATTTTACATCAAAGAAATAAAGGTATGGGCACTGTTCTGTGCTGTGGCAGTCTAGGACCGTGGTACCAGAAGGTCATTACGATCTAAAGAGCGGAGAGGACGCACAGTGGGAGCTGAGATGGCTGCCTGACAAGTTACAGAGTTAGCGGGGAGCTTGACCCAAAGCATCTATACGTGAGAAAGAGAATTTGAAACAGAATCCGAGCAGTTAAGGGAAGCCAATGAAGGTGTTCAGTCATAAAAGTCGAAATGTGAGAGAAACATTTAGCATGAATATCGGTTTTTTAAGTATTCACGTGAATAATATTAAACTCTCAGGCAGCCGAATACAAATACTGAAACTTAAAAATTAAACATTGAAAAACTCAAAACATTAAGAATTGATTACTGGCTGATAATAAACAATGGCAGTATGAAAGTGATATACTAATGACTGAGATATTAATTCGGCACTAGTTTTGGAAAAATTTCTTTCCTTAAGTATTTGAGTTACTACTATTAGAATTATGTTCTGAATATAAATATCTGATTTTTGTCACTGCTCAGTTCAATACGAATTTGAATATCTGTTACATCTGTAGCACATAGCATACCCCCTAGTTAAAAAATTTATCTATGAATTGAACCATATTTTCTGACAATAGAAGAATTGTCCAGCTGAGTAACAACAACAACAACAATAACAGATTTTCTAACAACATCTGACATGCTAATGTCATTGCAAATTCTTCACGTTCTCCAGTCTGTAAATTGTGAGGCATCTAAATCGAAGTGAGCATTGAATTCGTTGCTCCAGAGCTGTGGATCACCGTCGGAATCAACCGAAGACGAGTCCGATTGAGGTGGAACGATCTGAACACGCAGCAGCTGCACATCGTCTGCTTCCTCGGACACGTAAAATTCCTCAAACGATTCTCCGACATCAACTACTGGCTCCCTGACGTCAGTATCACCTCTACGTTCCCAGAGATGATCCGCATAGGCCTGACCATCACCCTCTCCTTCTGAATCGGTCAAACCAGAAGGTTCCGCAGGTAGATTGATGGGTCTGTCGTTTTCACTCGCACCCTTCATCAATGACATCGCCTCGCGAAGACTTCTTCCCTCCGGACTCTCGCTAAAACTCTTCTGAACATCTCTGTTGTGATGTACGCACCGTCCTGTCGGCTTTTCGAACCCGTGTATCCGCAAAACTAACAACTCGACCTCCTCCATGAGCAGGTACTCGTGCCGACGATAGTTTATGTGCTTAGCGACGTCATTGGTCTGCGTGTAATCGAACCGGGCAATCGTCACTTTGTCGTTCTCGTTGATTTCTTGCTGACGCAGATTCTTGAGAAACAGCTGGACCATCGGATCAAGGGGATCGGGCGACACCGAATGCGGGGAACTATTGGCGATGCCGTTGGAATTGATCAGAAGAATCTTGCTGCTTCCGTCGCATACGCTCTGAATGTATTTGAAAGGGTCCTGTGAAATGAGGTGTTCATCGTCATGCATTGTTCGAACCGAACAATTGCAGTGACGATTGAGGAAATGTAGGAAGTGGTGGACGACGTTGTAGTGATGCTGGTGATCTCTCAAGTAGAGTAGAAAGACTTCTTGTTTCTTCAACGAATGTATGTTGATGTCTGCAAAGAGAAAATGGCAAAGTTAATAAGAAATAAACATAATCATCAGTTGTAATGTAACAATTTCCATAGTAATAAAAATAATGGCATTAACAACAGTAGCCTAATAACTGAAATAGCCTTGGAAGAAGCCTGAATTTCCATAAGAACATCTCTATACCTCATTAGCGTACTTTGTCATTTTTGAAGAACATTCTTTGCAGTATTTAACTAAAATACTGCAAAGCTATAGCAACAGTACTACTATTTCAACTACTGCAACAACAGTTAATACCATAGCAAAACTACTACCACAATAACTACTGCTAATGATACTATTGATATATAGGCAGCTTAAGCACCTTTGAATAAAATTCTAACAAGATAGTAAAGACCAGGATGATTTTACGATGATGACGATGATTATTTTACGATGGTAATGATTATTTTATGATGATAATGATGATGACAATTTTACGATGATAATGATGATGACGATTATTTTATAATGATAATGATGATGACGATTATTTTATGATGATAATGATGATGACGATTATTTTATGATGATAATGATGATGACGAAAGTGTAACGAGAAGAATCTCTAAACTGTCGATTTTCAGTCAGAATACAAAATGTCAAAGTGGCTGAATAAAAAGCGTGAAACCTATATGTTTCGGCCGAAGGAAAATCCAGACAAAGAGAGAAATTAATCCGGTTGCTAGGAAACATCCGATGGCAATTCCCGTGATTTTTGTCGGCAGGAGGGGATCGTCAGTCGTAACGTAACAATCACTTTCGTTCACTGCCACAACAAAACACAATAAGAAGTAATAATAATAATCATCTTTTGTTTAATTTTGAATCGACACAACGAGAATGACTACAATTCATAGTATGACGGATGATCATAAGTTATTACAGGAGTTGAATTTAACTGTATTGGAAGCCATGCAAGGCGTCCATTTTACTTTGTATTAACTGCTCAGTTTTAAAAACGCCATCTGCCGACTGGGAGGCTCAGTCTAGGGAGGGTAGCGAGAATCGATCCCACATGCATAATCTCTTCTGCCTGAGTGTTAACAATGTTACCCTATACCGCTCCCAATAAACACAGCAGGGTCAAACAATACAGAACAACTATCTTAAAGTGCAATGTAGACATGCTGTTATGCACCTACATACTTAATACACAGAACAACTATCTTAAAGTGCAATGTAGACATGCTGTTATACAGCCACATACTTAATATAAGAACAACTATCTTAAAGTGCAATGTAGACATGCTGTTATGCACCTACATACTTAATATAAGAACAACTATATTAAAGTGCAATGTAGACATGCTGTTATGCACCTACATACTTAATACACAGAACAACTATCTTAAAGTGCAATGTAGACATGCTGTTATACAGCCACATACTTAATATAAGAACAACTATCTTAAAGTGCAATGTAGACATGCTGTTATGCACCTACATACTTAATATAAGAACAACTATATTAAAGTGCAATGTAGACATGCTGTTATGCACCTACATACTTAATACACAGAACAACTATCTTAAAGTGCAATGTAGACATGCTGTTATACAGCCACATACTTAATATAAGAACAACTATCTTAAAGTGCAATGTAGACATGCTGTTATGCACCTACATACTTAATATAAGAACAACTATATTAAAGTGCAATGTAGACATGCTGTTATGCACCTACATACTTAATACACAGAACAACTATCTTAAAGTGCAATGTAGACATGCTGTTATACAGCCACATACTTAATATAAGAACAACTATCTTAAAGTGCAATGTAGACATGCTGTTATGCACCTACATACTTAATATAAGAACAACTATATTAAAGTGCAATGTAGACATGCTGTTATGCACCTACATACTTAATACACAGAACAACTATCTTAAAGTGCAATGTAGACATGCTGTTATACAGCCACCTACTTAATATAAGAACAACTATCTTAAAGTGCAATGTAGACATGCTGTTATACAGCCACATACTTAATATAAGAACAACTATCTTAAAGTGCAATGTAGACATGCTGTTATGCACCTACATACTTAATATAAGAACAACTATATTAAAGTGCAATGTAGACATGCTGTTATGCACCTACATACTTAATACACAGAACAACTATCTTAAAGTGCAATGTAGACATGCTGTTATACAGCCACATACTTAATATAAGAACAACTATCTTAAAGTGCAATGTAGACATGCTGTTATGCACCTACATACTTAATATAAGAACAACTATATTAAAGTGCAATGTAGACATGCTGTTATACACCTACATACTTAATATAAGAACAACTATATTAAAGTGCAATGTAGACATGCTGTTATGCACCTACATACTTAATATAAGAACAACTATATTAAAGTGCAATGTAGACATGCTGTTATACACCTACATACTTAATATAAGAACAACTATATTAAAGTGCAATGTAGACATGCTGTTATGCACCTACATACTTAATATAAGAACAACTATCTTAAAGTGCAATGTAGACATGCTGTTATACAGCCACATACTTAATATAAGAACAACTATCTTAAAGTGCAATGTAGACATGCTGTTATGCACCTACATACTTAATATAAGAACAACTATATTAAAGTGCAATGTAGACATGCTGTTATGCACCTACATACTTAATACACAGAACAACTATCTTAAAGTGCAATGTAGACATGCTGTTATACAGCCACCTACTTAATATAAGAACAACTATCTTAAAGTGCAATGTAGACATGCTGTTATACAGCCACATACTTAATATAAGAACAACTATCTTAAAGTGCAATGTAGACATGCTGTTATACACCTACATACTTAATATAAGAACAACTATATTAAAGTGCAATGTAGACATGCTGTTATACAGCCACATACTTAATATAAGAACAAATATCTTAAAGTGCAATGTAGACATGCTGTTATGCACCTACATACTTAATACACAGAACAACTATCTTAAAGTGCAATGTAGACATGCTGTTATACAGCCACATACTTAATATAAGAACAACTATCTTAAAGTGCAATGTAGACATGCTGTTATGCACCTACATACTTAATATAAGAACAACTATATTAAAGTGCAATGTAGACATGCTGTTATACACCTACATACTTAATATAAGAACAACTATATTAAAGTGCAATGTAGACATGCTGTTATGCACCTACATACTTAATATAAGAACAACTATATTAAAGTGCAATGTAGACATGCTGTTATACACCTACATACTTAATATAAGAACAACTATATTAAAGTGCAATGTAGACATGCTGTTATGCACCTACATACTTAATATAAGAACAACTATCTTAAAGTGCAATGTAGACATGCTGTTATACAGCCACATACTTAATATAAGAACAACTATCTTAAAGTGCAATGTAGACATGCTGTTATGCACCTACATACTTAATATAAGAACAACTATATTAAAGTGCAATGTAGACATGCTGTTATGCACCTACATACTTAATACACAGAACAATTATCTTAAAGTGCAATGTAGACATGCTGTTATACAGCCACCTACTTAATGTAAGAACAACTATCTTAAAGTGCAATGTAGACATGCTGTTATACAGCCACATACTTAATATAAGAACAACTATCTTAAAGTGCAATGTAGACATGCTGTTATACAGCCACATACTTAATATAAGAACAACTATATTAAAGTGCAATGTAGACATGCTGTTATGCACCTACATACTTAATACACAGAACAACTATCTTAAAGTGCAATGTAGACATGCTGTTATACACCTACATACTTATACACCTGCACAATATTTTACAATCATCAATACATTATTGTTTAACTCAAAGAATTATAGATGAGTATGATGAAGAAAAATGGTAAACTTGTTTGATCTAGATTTGTAAAGTTATTATTGCTATTATTACTAATAATTATCATTATCATCGTCAATGTTTCTGTTATTTATGATGCTACAGGACTTTAAACCTAAGAGAAATAATGTGTATTATCAGTATTTCTCTCAGGATATTTCATTATCATCATTAAGCAGAATATGGGAGGGGATAAGAAGGGAGGAGAGGAAGTTTGGCGGAATGTCGAGGGTGATTTCAAACGGCCTGCACCAGTTCACTAAGCTCTAAAGTCAGACAAACATCAAGTACCTAATAATAATGATAATAATAATAATTTTAAATAATAATAATAATAATAATAATAATAATACATATAAATACATAAATAATTCAAATACATGTTCAAATGAGTAAAATTATGAAGATGATTATAAAGATGACTATGAAGATGATTGACGATTATGAATATGATTATGAAGATTGTTATGATAATGATCAATAATATGATACTGCTATCAATATTACTTTGAATAATTATACTAACTTTAATAATAATAGGCCTACTAATACTATTTTCAATGATTGCTACCATTGTTGATGGCCACGAGACTTGATTTAATGTCAACGCATCCGAAACCAGGACACTTATCGACAACACAGGAGGGGTCCAAACGTACTGATCCACATCGGCAACGACAAAGTCTCTGATTTGGCCAACCGGTGTTCTCCGGGCTCACCTGGTCATAAGTTTTAATAACATTTATTATCAGTATTATATAATTATTATTGTCTACTTACTCAGCCACACAATACAGTATTTGTGGTGTATTTAGTTATAGCCGTAGCCTAGATGTTAAGAATGATAGACACAGAATTAAAAAACATAATAAAATATGATACTGCTATCAATATTACTTTGAATAATTATACTTTTTATTATACTTTTCTAGAGAAAAAAACGACAAAAAACGAAAATAATTCGACTTTGTTGCATCTTGTAGTACTGCATTTTAAAATTAAAAACCTTATTTACGCAATATACCAGTAAATTTAATCAGCAGATAACACAACGGTATTAGTAATCACTAAATAGGCTACCATTAATCCACAATAGATTAATTTATTTCTTACAACTTTTGTTTAATAACAAATTGAGAAATTTAAAAAATTGAACCAAAAGCTATCAAACTAATAATTTTTTTGCCATAATAGGGGACTTGAGCTCCAACCTCTGCAGTATGTTAAGATTGTAACCAGACTTTCAGAGGAAGAACACTTGCAAAAGACTGGGCTTAGATCAATATGTCATATAGCATATAAAAACACATCAAAGCAAAATAAAAGATACAAAGAATGTCAGCATTAGTAGGGATGCCACTCTGAACTTAAGTAAAAGGTCAGACCCGGTATAAAAAAGGCAAGAAAAGAATAGATTGACAATTTCTCTGGAAAAAACCGGTACATGAATTTTTCGTTTTTTCCGGCTTGAAATTTCTGACAACCTTTTTTAGTCATCCGATGATTAGAAGTTGCTCTCTTTTTCTTTCCTATAAAATTTTCTGATGATTATTTTTAGTCCTTCGCTCCAAAATTTACAATTTTTGGTTCAAATTCACAAAATATTTGACTTTTTTCAAGTCTTTGTGCATTTTCACCTAAAAATAATCAATTTTTATGTAAAAAGTGAGAAAACAAGCTAGATCCTTTAAAAAAATAGAAACCTAGACAATACCAAAAAACCTAGACCTAGGTGGGAAAAGCTATGCATCCCTGATGCTGCATTAGGAAAGCAAAAGAACAAAGTTTAAGCTGGTTCCCTACCACGACAGTATAGTTTCCAGATGTTAAATTGCCAAAGAGAACGGTGCCCTGTCTCTGACCATTTACCTGGTGAAAAAAAATAATGAACCAAATCAAATATACGCCAAAAATAAAATCACTAATGAAAAACAATTAGTAGAATTTTTGAAAACACCGAAGACAGCACTTCTATTCTGCTACAAAATTATTGTTGATTTGTATGTTGTCTGAAACTGTCCTAATGAAATACTTATAATGATTGACCAATCAATCATTAATTTTATTGACTGAGTGATTATTGACTGGTTGGTTGATTATGAGAATTTTATCTGGGCAATTCTAATGAATTTTGTCAAACTTTCAGATCAAACTTAGATTTTAAACAAAATTTTATAAGTTGTTATCCAGTCAATTTACAAAACAAAGCTAAGAGCTTGTTAACATAATATTATTTTGCTATTAGCACTACAAAATCTACCTCCATGTGTAAACGGTTGCAAGAGCAGTTGCTTTCATCATATGTTTGCAATAATTAATAATAAGGCTATACTTACTTACTTACTTACTTACTTACTTAATCTTACTTACTTACTTACTTAATTTATCATTAATACACAAATATAAACGATAAATCTCCTGAACAGTGACAGATAATAATTACTGAAGTCTTTCATTTAGATCAACCGTCTGGATGTGGGAAAGAGCCAGAGACAGCTAGATAGGTTCAATTCATTGTCGTAGACATTAATACATTAAAGCTGCAACGAGTGAATAGAAAGTCGACGACAAAAGAGCCAACGTTGTTTACTTTCTTCCCAGCTATGAGAACGAATAGAGCAGTCACGCTATTCTAATTCGCTCAATGCCATCACGCAAATGCCAGACCTCTCAGCAGAAGCTTCTTAAGCCCACAATACTTCATCACTGGATTACATTCCCTGTCACCATTTCTGTAGGTAATAATAATAATTTGTTTGTTTGTATTTGTTTGTTTGTATGTGCACTTGTTATAGCGCCCCTTCAAGCTCCCTACTCAGAGGCGCTCCCGACTGCAGAGCAAACACTGCATCGGAGTTTCATGAAGAAGCGCTGAGCAATTGCGAGTGAAGGACTTGCCCAAGGTCCCTATGCGGCGACTTGAGGTGGATTTGAACCTTGAACCTTCCGGCTTCAAAGTAATAATAATAATAACGGTAAAAAATAAAACAAAAATAATATTAATGATGACAATTTCTATGGCGCAATAACACAGCATAATGCCATTACAAGGGAGCCTTGACAAACATAAACACAATCAGTTGGAGATACTATGCCTCTGAGAAGAGATATGTCTTCAGTCTTGACTCGAAAGACTCAACTGAGGTGGATGTACGAATAGTATTGATCAGACTGTTCCCTCAGCAGGGGCCAGCAGTTACTATAATTATGAGACCCATGTGGGCATTAAAAAATTCCATGTGGATTCTAGCATGTGGTATACAAGTATGTCCAGAACTTCTCTGTTTACGCAAATTATTCAAACCCAGCATTCTGAAAAATCTAAATGAAAAATACTGACTACATGCAACTGTCTCCAGGGTCCTTTCTCCAAGGGTCCTTTCTCCAAGGGTCTTTTCTCCAAAGAAACACTGTAGACACTGAAATTGTAGGCATCTGGGCCAAGTTCAAAAGTGACAGTGATAGAGCTGGAGCAGGAATTACTGAACACAACGAAGTCTGTTATCCAGTATGCCGGACTGTTTCTGAACTCTGAAAGACAAACATTCATGAAATCATAGAACCATATAACATATTCACACTCAATCATTCATTCATTCATTCATTCATTCATTCACATTCATTCATTCATTTGTACATGCATTCATTCATTCGTTCATTCGTTCGTTCATTAATTCGTTCATTCATTCATTCATTTGTACGTTCATTCATTCATTTGTACGCTCATTCATTCATTCATTCATTTGTACGTTCATTCATTCAGTCATTCATTCAGTCATTCATTCAGTCATTCATTCATTCACTCATTCATTCAGTCATTCATTCAGTCATTCATTCGTTCATTCATTCGGTTATTCATTCGTTCATTCATTCAGTCAGTCATTCATTCTGTCATTCATTCTGTCAGTTAGTCAGTCATTCATTCAGTCATTCATTCAGTCATTCATTCAGTCAGTCATTCATTCAGTCAGTCATTCATTCATTCAGTCATTCAGTCAGTCATTCATTCAGTCATTCATTCATTCAGTCAGTCATTCATTCACTTCATTGTTGCTGCTTAACGACACTGTGTCATATCAATAATGAGCAGTAATACCCTCCTCCTTTCTCCAAACCTAGGACTGGCACTGCCAGAGTACGAGCACTGACAGGGGTATCATCCATTCATCCATATCCAAAATTTATACCTCACCCCTTTAAGGGTTATCAACTCTGATGCATATCTGAATCAACCCCCACCTTGGGTCAAAAGAAATCAGTCTTATTAAAATAGGCATTTAAAATGTAATGCAAGGGTGTTCGCATAAAATGCAATGCAAGGGTGTTCGCATAAAATGTAATGGCAAGGGTGTTGGCATAAAATGTAATGGCAAGGGTGTTGGCATAAAATATAATGGCAAGGGTGTTCTCATAAAATGTAATGGCAAGGGTGTTGCCGTGTTGGTATAAAATGTAATGGCAAGGGTATTCACATAAAATGTAATGGCAAGGGTGTTGGTATAAAATGTAATGGCAAGGACGTTCGCATAAAATGTAATGGCAAGGGTGTTGGTATAAAATGTAATGGCAAGGGTATTCACATAAAATGTAATGGTAAGGGTGTTGGCATAAAATGTAATGGCAAGGGTGTTCACATAAAATATAATGGCAAGGGTGTTGGTATAAAATGTAATTGTAAGGGTGTTCGCATAAAATATAATGGCAAGGGTGTTGGTATAAAATGTAATGGCTATCATAATCGAAATCTCCAAATTTCTAAAGCGCCACTCAGACACAAACCCAGACGCAGGGCACCAGCTTATTCACGAGCGTTGAGTCTAATCAGAAAGGTTGTCCAAAAAAGTGGCTATGGCTTAAGTCTACTATCATTGCAAATGTCCACATTTTCTTTAGTTATCTCATGTGCCTCGGCGTGCAACTCCACCACGCTGTAGTCGGGAGCACTTCTGAGTAGGGAGCTTGAAAGGGTGGTATAGCAAATGCGGTAAATAAATAAAACTAAATAAATTAATACAGGTGACAGAGATGACCTTAAAGCACAACAAAGCAGAACGTTTCCAAGGGATTGCCATGCTGGTCCATTCCATGTACTTTGGTCATCACTGATAACCGACTTGCCTTTATTTACAATTGCCTGCTCCAGTTACAGGTCTGCGGTAACTCATTTAGCTGACCGACTTACCATAAGTATGCAAATAAATGCTTACCTAGTTATTTACTCACTTGCTCACATATCTAAAAAAATCTCTTATAAGTGGAAAATGACATTTAAAATCATGAGACTGGTGCATATATGTTTGAATGTTTTCATTTTTTTACTGCTATCTTTACTTTTATCTGTTATGCGCATTTTGTTTCATTTAGGGGTGCTATAAATAAATGATAATAATTAAAAATAATAATATTCACGATAGAGTTCTACCGGAAGCTGATGATCGAATGCAAAGAAAGTTTTATATTCATCGGCTATGTTGATTGCTCCTGTCTTTGAATGTACAGTGTACACAATAACATTTATGTACAATGTTGATCATAACTCAGAATACAGGACTACTACTGCAACCGAGAATTAAAGTCGAAACTTAGGCAACTTGCTTTCTTACGTTGATTGGAAAGGGATTTATCACCAGAATGCTACATAGTTTACTTGTTTGACGATAATAGTTTAGTAATTATATTATATTTACTTGTGATTTTAATTTGCACGCTTTTTTACTTTACTTACCTATTTTTACTTTGATGTATTATAATGATGTTCTGTGTCCCATTGTGCGTTTGCAAGTGGAGTAATAAAGATAATACTTACTTACTTACTTACTTACTTACTTACTTACTTACTTACTTACTTACTTACTTTGCCTACAATGACCACATAATAAAAAATTAAAAAAAGGTCAGATACCTAATCTTAAGTACTGTACCTTTTAAGTACGTCACACAAGAGCTTCATGAGTGCCTTTTATCATTCTTTTATACACACAAGAAGGAAAAAACATGTACCTTTCTGTCTCTTCTTTATAACGAGTGTCCGACGCGGTACAGTGTACGGACTTCCATGCACCAAGGATGACTCCACATAGCTATGAACCCTCACGTTGTAGTTGTCCGGCTCAAGTGGCAAATAAAACTCAAACTAAAAAAAAATAAATAAACAATAAACCCTGAATATTGATAATATTATTGGCAAGCAAACAGAAGCACCTATACTATTGATACCAATATACAATATTGTGGGGCGCGGTGGTGTAGTGGTGGCGTCATTGCCTTGAAGTCGGAAGGTTCGAGGTTCGAATCCACCTCAAGTCGCCGCGTAAGGACCTTAGGCAAGTCCTTCACTCGCAATTGCTCAGCGCTTCGGTGTGAAACTCCGATACAGTGTCCGCGCTGTAGTCGGGAGCGCCTCTGATTAGAGAGCTTGAAGGGGCGCTATAGAAATGAAGAAACAAATAAAAAAACTAAAAAAACTATTTAACCCTTTACCAACCAGAGTGTAGTAAATGGTACGGGAAATCCTGTACCACCCGTCGGTAAAAGGCTTCAACAGCAGTTCAAATCAACTGTACGACAGGGCTTCTGTAATTCGCCCATCTATTCTACTCCTCATTTTGTCTCCCCTGCCCCCCCCAGGAGTGGAAGGCCGATTTTCTGTTTTGATTAATTAACTCATTATGGAGATTTATATAGCGCCCTTCAGTCTGGGCACAGTGTCCCTTATTGCCATTAAGTGGCAATTAATTCAGCCCTTTGTTTATGAGCATGACCAAAGTGGCAATTGTGAACGATGAGCTAATATAATTATGCATGATGTATGTAACATTGTAAGTGCTGTGTAACCAAATGTCTATTCTACGCCAGGTCTTGGTCTAGCAAGGTCCTTACTCGTAAATAATGTGGCACCTATTCAAATTGGCAGCGAAGGTCTGGCATTCCAATAAATTGCCTGAAAAAGAAGTCAAGGGTGCTCCAGACCACGGATGCTGGAGGTAAACGTGCCGTAAAAATGACATCGTTCATTCATTTATTCCGAGAATTAATATAGCGCCTGTTCAAGAGACCTACTCAGAGGCGCTCCTAGCCCAGCCACATCGAAAAAGTAAGATGATTTGAGCGACTTACAAAAAGCAGGCGAGTTTAGACTATGCATCAATCGCAAGGCTAAGAGGAGGCCATATTCCAGATTGTAGGATGCACAATCAAAAAGGCTCGGCACTGTCTGACAGAAGTGCGAGCTATCAGAAAAAATTCCCCTTGCCAAAGAGCTTAACGGGTTGCAAGGTCAGAGACGGGTCGACAAAGATGTGTGTGTGTGTGTGTGTGTGTGCGTGTGTGTGGGTGGGTGTGCTCATAAACTTAGGACCGTGGTTCTGAACATCAGTTCCCAACTATGTACACACACATCATATACCGGAAGCCCTCAATCAACCATTGTGTGTTTCAAGACTTGAATAAACTTACTAGATCGTACTTTTAAGTTTTATCAACCAATGCATGCACGCCTACGAATATTTACCTCAGGGTCATCTTTCGCATCCGTGCAAGGATTACTGAGCAAATAGCATTTGTTGGAGAGACCATCCAGAGTTTGAATATGCACCAGAAAACCAGTCAGAGAGTCCGAGCAATCTGTAAACATCAAAATCGCTTAAATCGTTTAAACATCGTTTATCATACGCTGTCTTGAAGGAAGTCTATAAACATGAGCATGACCAGCAATGAGATTACTATCTTTAGCTGATAGGATCAGATTTGCTAAAGCCTGCATTTCTTTTCAATATTATGACCACACATATATATATATATATATATATATATATATATATATATAATCCCAAACAGACAGAGTTAAAAAGACCGACAGATACAAAGATGAACAAACATATATATACACACACACACCCACCCACACACCCACACACACATACATATGCAAACACATGCATGCACATACACACGCACACACCCACATACACACGCACACATGCACGCACACAAATACACACGCACGCACACACACGCCCACACGAAAACACATGCACGCACGCATGCAGGCCCACACACCGAAACCAATTGAGAATTAGAGAAAAGGAAAGTAAGGAAGCTCAAGAGTCAAGACAAGTTTCAGCCAACGTGGAGGGAGGCAATTTTAGAAAATACCGAACTTGCAGCATACATAACAGTCACGGTGTTCCCAACATTGAAAGGCAACTCAAGTTTCCCTCATGAGGTAGTTGGAATTACCAACTGGTTATATGAGTCACAGATGTGATAAAGCCGAGGTTTAAAACTTCTCTAATGGTGGGCCAGCGGCAGTTTTTCCCTGCAAGTTGTGTGCCGAATAGGTGTGGCCAGGAAGGGAGGGGGGTTCAATGAGTCTCCAGAATTAAAAAAAACTGAATCTTAAATGGTGCATTTTTGTCATACAGACATGCAAATAAGGCTTCTAATATCTTAAATTTGGACTCCATTATGAGTGAGAAATATTTCAGTAGTCATTGGTTCAAGGTCCACAGACCAGATAACAGATAACATAATCGGCCAGCCAGAAACGACTTTGGCTAGATTTTTACGCCCTTGCTATAAGGCACTCACGGCAGGTGAGTATTTACCTCAGTATCATCATTCAGCAAGCATTTAGTAGCATGTATACAAATCTAAAGTTAAACAAGACAAAAAATTAAACAAAAAATCTATTTCCTCTAATAACCCCCTACAGTGTTTAATAAAAAAATCTATTCCCTTCTGACCTCCCCCTACAGTGCATTACCGCAAAATCAATTTTCTTAATGACCCCCCCTACAGTGCATTATCGCAAAAACTATTCCAGGAATGACTTCCTCACTGCATAAATTATTCCTCACTGCATAAATTAAATGGGCATGGTACAATCTTTCTTATTCCGCCGAGGTTGGGTCGGGAGCGTTTCTGATTAGATAGTCTTGAAGATGCGCTATATAAATGCTCTTAAAAACAAAAATAACTTTAAGCAATCGATGGTAGATCATCATGACCACTTTACAAAATCCAAGCAGGTTCCTGAGCTACATCAATCTCCTACCTGTTCGAATATTCAAATAGTTTTGATAACCTCGAGTCAACTTGCCTGGTAATTTCCAGCGCATGGTGGCCAGAGAACTCAAGTACTCTTCAGACCACTCCTTGTCCATTTCCACGAACACCTCCAGATTGTTGACAGGCGGCGAGAAGAGAGACAGTCTCTGCACCCTCTCGTCACACTCTGGAAACACGACAACCACCATACACTGAATCAGTTGAAGGTCATTGCTGGAACCTGGAATGGTCTTCGTGGTGTGCTCTGATAGGTGCCTAGAGGTCACACTACGGTATTGCTTTCAAACTTAAAAACTGGGAGCACTTCTGAGTATTTTACCTTGAAGGTGCTCGATATGAAAACTAATAAAAATAATTGTATAAACAAGGTGCACATGGTAGATCAAGTCAATCATTGACAGCCAACCTTCAGCTCATCAATGCCAGAAACATTGTATAAAATATAAGGTAACATGAGGTATGTATGCATGTATGTATGTATGTATGTATGTATGTATGTGTGTGTGTATGTATATATGTATTCATTCATTCATTCATTCATTCACTCATTCATTCATTCATTCATTCATTTATTCATTCATTCAGAGCATTTATATAGCGCCCCTTCAAGAAACTACTCAGAGGCGCTCCCAGCCAAACCACAAACAAAGAAAAAAGACTTGAGAGACTTGTAGAACCCAGCCGGATGGACCACAGGTAGAGAGCGAAGCGTAACCAGGAGGTCGTTCCACTTGTCATAGCGCCCCTTCAGGATATCTCCTCAGAAGTGCTCCCGACTACAGGGCGGACAATGTATCTGTGTTTCACGCCGAAGCACATGAGCAATTGAGTGAAGGACTTGCTCAAGGTCCCTACAAGGCGGTATGGTAGGGTAATTGCAGGCAGATGCTAGGTATAACAAATAAAGGTCATGTAAAGTTAGATGAATTATGTTACGGTAAGGAAAAGGTCAGATGAATTATGATCAGTTTAAGCAAAGGAAGGTAGATAAGATATTAGAAAAAGAGACAGATGCAATGTAAGGCATGTTAGGATAAGCTTAGGCATAGTAAGATGGTCATCAATCACACGCCTCAACTGCCATAGACAAAATAGTCATTCAGAGGAGCAGGACTTTAAGACCAGTAGCCCATGTGAATTAAAGTAGCCCAAGATTTAAAAATCTTCCTGTACTGTCTCAAAGATCCCATTGTTGAGGTTCAATCACGCCTAGCAAATGGTTAAGATAATGTAAGATAAAGTACAGCACAGCAAGTTCTTAATTAGACGCCTCAACTGCTAATAGACAAATAGACCTTCATTGACCCCCTTCCCTCACCCCACTCCCTTGTGAAACCAACAATCCATGAAGTCAGATCCCCGAGTGGTTCTTCTGAAAGGTCTCATCCTGTCTCTCAAGTATCTCACCCTTCTGAACAACCTTCAAACCCACTTGAAATACCCTCTCTCGAGTTATCAATTTTTGGCTACCTCCAACCAACTGCGTAGGCGTCTATTTGAGCTCAAGGGGTGGATTACCTGGACAGAACAACTTCAAGGTATCTACAATAGCGAAGGCCACAAGACATAAGACTATAGAGGGTTGTGGGCTTGCTGTATTATCTCCCAATTTTGTATTTTCAGAGGTTCACTCAACCTTCTATTCGGCAGTTAGCGTTGGTAAACTGAGTAGTATAGGAAGTGGTGGACGTCGACAGTTCAATAAGACTCCTGTAACAACTATAGAGATCAATGAACTGATCATCCATTTCATACTGATTGTAATCAAACTGCGCATTGTGTTGTGCCAGTTTTAAACCTAAACGAAGATTATTATTATCGAAGCATCGGCTTAAGTCCCGGAAGCAACATATTATCTCAAGCATTCAGTATATAATCTTGAACACGTTAGGGTCAAGTTTGTTAGACTTCCTGTTGCTATAGTGTACTATTTAAACTAAGAACACTTTTATTGCTCTAATACGCAAGGACAACCTATAAGCAACCAAAAATTGCTTGTAAACAAGCACTTTGAGAAGTTAACGTGCAGAGCTGTTAATTGCATGGGGGGGGGGATCGTCAAGTAAAAACTGTTTGAATGCTTTATTATCAACATAAAGATTCTAAAGCTTGAGAGACAGTAATGTAAAATGAAGTGTCCACTTCCGATGTGATCAGTAACCACTCTTTGGCCCTTCACTTCTTAAACCATAGGCAGGAAGGCAGGCAGGCATGCAGGCGGGCAGGCAGGCCGGCAGGTAGGTAGACAAGCAGATAGGGATACAGACAGTAAGATACTCCTCAATTATATGCAGACAGACAGACAGACAGACAGATACACAGACAGACACACAAACAGGCAGGAAGGAAAGCAGTCATTTTGTAGTATTTTCGTAACTTTGACTTACTCGTTAAGTTCACGTCACATGGTATGTGAAGAGATCTTGACTAAAAAAGAAAACATTCTCAGCAGAATTACCTAATCGCACAGATACGCACGCATGCACGCATGCACGCACACACGCACGCACGCACGCACGCACGCATGCATGCACTCACACAAAGGCTGACCAATGATAATCTGTGTCAACGTGTGACAATAAGCCATCTATATATTCTTGCTTTTCTCACAGGACAGTAAGTACATCATATAGCACACCACCACACAACCTGGAATTTTTCACTGATATACAATAGTGCATGTGTACGTGCACACGCATGTGTCTATGTGAATATATAATTGTGTGTGTGTGTGTGTGTGTGTGTGTGTGTGTGTGTGTGTGTGTGTGTGTGTGTGTGTGTGTGTGTGTGTGTGTGTGTGTGTGTGTGTGTGTGTGTGTGTGTGTGTGTGTGTGTGTGTGTGTGTGTGTGTGTGTGTGTGTGTGTGTGTGTGTGTGTGTGGGTGTTGTGTTTCCCGTTGATACAATGGTTTCGAAAGCTATGCACAGCTCAACGTCGTGATCTGCGTGTGAATTTCACACGGACGTGCTGTGCATTTAAGCCTTTGAATAGCTGTGCTGGGGAAGATCAGAATATGCCACCTGCTGCTTGCGTCTTGCGAGCTTCACAGATCTGCACCTCTAATATGCATTCCGTGTGACCCAGCATGTGTTAAAAATGCTTCAATAACACCAATACTACTACTACTACTAATACAATTACTACTACTACTACTACTACTACTACTACTACTACTACTACTACTACCACTACCACTACCACTACCACTACCACTACCACTTCCACTTCCACTACCACTACCACTACCACTACCACTACCACTACCACTACCACTACCACTACTACTACTACTACTAATAATAATAATAATAATAATAATAAATAAATAATAATAATAATTATAAAAGTAAAACTATTATTATTATTATTATCGAAATGCTACCCCTCTTCCAAATCGGACATAGGGTTAGCGAAAGAACCCGTGAAGGCCACAGCGTTAAAATAATAATAATTATAATATAATAATAATAAAAAAATGAAAATTAATGACTATGATGATGATTTTGACGATGATGATGATGATAAAACGACAGAAAAAATTAGCATTGAACCCAGTCAAATTTGGGTGTTAATCATTGCTCACATCTCATAACCGATTCAATTTCACAAGCCAACACTAACCTTACAATACTGATACGTATTTACATATTCACGTTTCAGTAGGAAAATAACTTCACAGGCTGAGAATTTATAAGCAAGAATTTATAACAGGTACACGAATGTAAATACATGAATCCATTTACCCATCCATCACCCAACCAACCAATCCATCCGTCCATCCATCTATTCACAGTATTTTTACAATACAACATCAAGTCTTCAAGTGTCCACTCAGAAAACTCTGCCACTTCCCCATACTAGGCCTATACTGTAGTGGCAGTTGTGGGTAGTGTCATTAAGCAGTAACTAAACAATAATAAATAAGTGCATAATATATATATATATATATATATATTATATAGTTATATACTCATCTGCTACCACCTTTGAGCGGAATGAGCAAGTATATATATATATGTATATATATATATATATATATATATATATATATATATATACTGGCTCATTCCGCTCAAACGTGCTAGCAGATGAGTCTAGGCAGGTAAAAGAGCAGCTTGTTAGAAGACACCACTTAGTCTACTTGTAGCCTAATTATGCACACATCTTAAATAACAAATGATGTGGTTTTTATTATATTATATAACATGTAAACTTGTCCAGGATCACTGCGTTAAATCTGCTTTTATTGTGAAAGATCATAGGTTCAAAGCCACAAAAACTAACAATTGCTGAACATTTTTAAAATAAAAAATGCGAAAAAGTACATTTAAAGCTCTTCACAAGTGGCCACGTCCACGTACTCGGCAATAAACCCAGTGGAAACCCCGAAATACTTTCCTGGCTACGCCCTTGGTGTAGAGTAATCGCTGCCATAGAAATCGAACATTACAATAGATACAATACACAGTATACTGAGATGTCGATTAATTATTGAATTAAGTGCCTAAAATTCAAGATTTATGGAACGAAACCTACCTGTACAGTAACATTGCACCAAGGTGAAGAATTCCTGCTTGGTGTAGAAGAACCAACAACAGCATGCAGCAGTACCAGCCACATGACTGGTCTGCTTACGAAGCATTCTGTAAATGATGACTTCATGCTTAAATTACATCCAATTTGAATCGATCTTTAATGAAACGTTCCACAATGGAATGTGAATTATTCTGTCTTCACGTAAATATCATCTGAAACAGGAACAGGATGAGAAAAATATGTCAAATTGATATCAAATCAATACAAAGTAAATCTATGTAAATATTATAATATCATAAATATCATATTAAATACGATGTTAATAAACAAATCAAATTTTAATTTCCTGCCTAGTTCATTAACTTCCACCTCAGGGTATCTTAGGATAGCCTGAGCCAGTCCCAAGATGGCCAGGATAAAGGAGGGGTTCCGCGGTGGGCTTGCAACCCACCTGGGTAAAAAACATGTGCAACCGAAACAGCGCAACAAATGGTAGATGCGTTGCCCAATGTGCAGACCTGCACAGGAAGGACTAAGTACTAACTAAGTAAACCTAGTTAATGAGTAAAGTTATTTGCCTGCCAGATTACTCATAATTTACCTACAATGCTATCCATGGCAAAAAGTTACCCATAAACAAAGTTAACTGTGGGCCAAGTTACCCATTAACAAAGTTAATCTGTGAGCCAAGTTACCCATCCATGGGTAAAACGTTACGCATGCACAAAGTTAACTATGAACCAAGTTACACATGAACAAAGTTAATTATGAACCAAGTTACATATGAACAAAGTTAACGATGAAAATTGGAAGTTACATATGAACAAACTTCAACAAAGTTAACTGCGAACCAAGCAACCCATGAGCAGTTTACTCATGAGCAACTAACTACGAGCAAAGTATTACCATTCTTCCAACAGAAACTTGATACTAACACTGAGAACATCCATATGGGACTTCATGCAATTGCATTCGTATTTCGATAATTTTGGTACAGCTACCTGCCATTTGACGGGCTACACAGCAATGCAGATGTTGCTGGTAATCTTACTAGCGAATTCGCATTTCCTTTTCTTTTCCGACATGGTTATGTTGCCTGATATTTGAAAAAGAATTCGATGTCCTATTTGCCATATCGGAATAGGATGTAAAAATGCTTTGACAATAATAATATAATTATTATTATAGGCAATTCAGACAATACAGTTTCTTCACTTTCGTTATTTAATGGATCAAAGAAATGATCACTCAAGGTCCGAGAACAAGACCAGGTCAAAGAGAAACTTGAGTTGATATCCAACGGCAAAACAAATAGAAAGAGCACTGAAAAGAAAGTGTGCCATGCCTTGGATCAACACTTGTAGGGTCGTAAGCAACACAGTCGTGCTCGAGCTAGCTGTGTTGATCCTGCAGCACTGTGCACTGTACGCTGGACAAATAATTACCAACAAGTTCACAGATATAGGGGCTTGCTTCACTCTTCATATGTTCAGCGCCATCGTGCGGTCAATTATTTAGTCATTCATTCAAGTATTTACATAGCACCTCTTCAAAGAAACTACCCAGAGGTGCCCCGACTTCAGCATGGCAAAAAAGAGCAGTTCTTAATTGCCAATAGAATGTGTCAGAGATATAGGGAACAGTCGGAGCTCAAGAGGGAGGCCATTCCATACCACCAGGCCATCAAACAGTGAAGGTAGGAGAGGATTGAAGGCCAACTGAGACCCAAACACAACCCAATAAGCACAGCAATTCAGCAACAGGATACCAGTTGAACCCTCCAACCACCAACTGTATTCATGTGGTTCCACAATCCACATGCACACACAGCCATCAGCAGAATAGACTGTTTTCTCAATTGTGGAATAGCCTCCCTGTGGCCTGCGCTCCCTTCCATAGGACTTGTCTAACTCGTTTTATAAACTACTCAAGACCATAGGCGCAACCACCCTATGGGACCCACAGGACGTGCCCCCCCAACTTTTGAGTGGTCCCCTAGCTTTATTATTATGGTCCCCCCAACTTTTAGGACATGATTCATTATGGTCCCCCAACTTTTAGGACGTGATTGCACCTATGCTCAAGACTTTCCTACTTGGTCGAGCCTGGATCAGGAGTGCCTCTGAATAGTAGTCTGGAAGGGGCACTATATCAATACCAGAGATGGATGGATGGATGGATGGATGGATAGATAGATAGATGGATAGATAGACAGACAGATAGATAGATAGATAGGTGTAGGGCTAAAAGAGTCTTTTTCATCATGATTTCATTTTACGTGCACCCTGGGACACACTGCATCGTCAGATATAGCCCTCAACTATCACGATCATCACACTGTAATAACGTATATTAACATTTATATAGCTCCTCCTCATCCAAGATTCATCAGTGGCGCGAATGGACATGATAATTATGACTCAACTTCACTACTAATCCGACGAACATCTGCTGGAGCTAAAGAATCCAATGATTTAATGGCACTGCTGCTACAGTACCGTAATGTAAAAAATATCAGTTGATGATGGCACCTAATGAATTTAAGGGGAACTCCAATTGATGCTGCTGCTGGTGGTGGTGGTGGTGGTGGTGGTGGTGGTGGTGGTGGTGGTGGTGGTGGTGGTGGTGGTGGTGGTGGTGGTGGTGGTTGTGACTGGTGTCGATGATGATGATGATGATGATGATGATGATGATGATGATGATGATGATGATGATGATGATGATGATGATGATGATGATGATGATGATGATGATAAAGATGATGACGATGATGATAAAGATGATCATGAAGAGGAGCAGAAGGGTGCTGTGGATGAGGTGAGTAGGAGAACAAGAAGAAAAACAAGAAGAACAAGAAGAAGGAAGAAGACACATGAATCTGTCAACCATGGGTTTGAAATATCAACTATCAATGTCAGCACCCTCAGTCTTGGCACATGAAGACCTTGTGTGTGGCACTGTGGCCAGTAATAATCCTCACTGCCTGATCCTCCCAGTGACAATATACTCATACATTGTACTCATGCATATAGTTAGTTATAAGGACAAAAGTGGAGCAGAGATCTCTAAACATCACTCCCGTGGTATGGATTTGAACCCTCAAAGTATTAGTCAACAGTCCAGAATGTAAACTCATAGATTACCACAGATCCCATTTTAGATTAATTGATCCGCAACAAATCTGCTTCATGAATATTCAAATTACGGACCTTACCACTTTAGCATTCGTAGTCAAAATAATTTATATCATCAGTTGGCTCGTGGGCGGAGTCCTGGACGAATAAAATCTTTTAAACAAGGTTACAAGGTGATCAACGACGGGTAGACCTACATGTATAAAGCATCAGCGTCATTTAAGAATCCAGTCTCCAGAAACAACTATAGGCTTACATGATTATCCAGCAAACATTCGCAACCGAATTCAACGCAGCCATGTTTGCCTGTGTCATAAAAATTAATAAACAAGTATTCGAACAAGCGAAATACACGTTTGGAATAAATGAATAAATAGATGGGGCGCTTCAATAATTTGATGCAAAGATTAGGCCTACGACATTGCTGTCAACTGAAAGCCGAACTTACTTGTTCACTTTATCCTCTCCTCTCGAATCGCCAACAACAAACTTATGATCCTCTGTCATATTTTTAATTTCTTCATTCGAACGAAGTCCATGTGAGATACGAAAATGATTAAATGGACAATCGTGAAAACAAATACAGCACAAAGAAATCCTGTCAAGCAAATCCTAAAATCCTACGCTGCTTAACATGCACTGGAGCCTAAAGATAAAACAAACGAGGAATTATCATATCTAAACACTTAGAAAGCCACGCGAGCGAATTTAATAAACCAGAGCAGACGCCTGTGAAGCGGCGTTCTATTTATAGACTTGATTGCTTTTTTGTGAACTTCGTTCGACCTCACCTGCCAGGTAGCGCTCAGTGTTGCCACTCTAAAATTTGAAAAAACCCAAATTGAAGGGTAAAAAAAACCAAGAAAACCCAAGCTCGTCCAAAAAAACCATTTCCCAAGTTCGGATCAAAAACCCAAGATCTTGTGAAATAACCCAAGGAGTGGCAACGCTGGTAGCGCTCTCTTCTTCGGAGAGAGAGAAAACGCCACAGGTGCCGCAATGCAGCGAACCTGGTGACAGTTAGGACATTATAAATTTTTATTGCCATTTTCTTTAATGAGGAAGGACGCTTCATTCTGCGAAAGTAAATATGCCTATGATGACAAGACGAATGAATTACTGCGCCAGGATTGCAAGTAGACTCGCGATGACTGTTTGCAAAAGATTTATAGCTATAATGTTTCCTACAAGTTTTTGGCAAAATTACTCATGACCATTTGTAATAATTAAAAATGGACTTCAAAGGGATCGCATTATTGTGCTGGTTTAAGTCCATTCATTAACTAAGAAATTTATATAGCGCCTTTTGCAGAAAACTACTCAGAGGCGTTTCTGACTCCAACATGCCCATAAGAACCGTTTAAGTTTGTGAGGAATGTTTGAGGCAGAGTTCCAGAGTGTAGACGTAACTCCAGAGGAAGACTGAATGTGTAACTGTGCATATCTAATTTCTTTAGCGCTATTCAGACGTTATATGTGATGTGTGGCTTGCTGCCACCCCTCTGCCTGTAAGTAATGAATGATTGAACGCAGTGTGCGAATGGTGAAAAAACAACTGGCGGGGGGTTGGGTTGGACAATGATCCACTTGGAATTGGGATGTGAAAAACAGACTTTACTATTCTCATCCTGATTGAATGTATGCAATGTTTGTTTCGTAAATTGTTTACTTTTACGGACCTCAATAGAGTTACACTTGACTTATGTAAAATTTGCTCCTTAATAGCTCAAAATTCAGTGATACTAATGAAAACGTTTAGATACAAATTAAGCGTATGGCTGACTTTGAACCTAGTAGGCTAGTTAGGCTCACCACGCTTAAATCACCAACAGTTTTGTGGCAAACAGTTGTATATGCTTCACTGTTCACTAATAATTAATCAAAACTCATTCACATTCACATTAATTGACATATGTACATACCTCATCATCGTCGTCATCATCATCAGCATCGCCAGTTCCTGAAGCCAGCCATTTGGTGGTGATGTTTAGATCATTGTTTAAATCAATAATCTTTAGTTGGCTAGGTGGTAAAGTCCAGTGTTGCTCTCAGAATAACATCAAGTCATGCATGTAAGGTCCTCATTTCTATTAGGCTCTTTCCTTTGAAAGTGAAACTTGCATGAAGTACGTATATAATTAGGGCGAAGGTGACCCAATGCACTCGAAACAAGCTACCTGTTCCAAAGACTCTCGGTAGCTGCCCAACGCGGGAACACCATCTGCTTATCTTCAACATTATCATGCCAGAATGCTTACATCATTATAATAGTAGTAATAATAATAATTATAACAATAATTTAAAATTACCGATAACGGCAATAACAATAGTAATAATAATAGTAGTAATAATAATAATTATTATATGCATGAAATGCTTGACAACTCAAAGCTGATAATCCCCGATGTACATATTAAAGCAGAAGTTTATTCACGCTACAGGACTTCACCACTTTATTACAATTACAATCGTCAACACTGACTTCAAAAACAAACAAGAAAAGAAATGCATTGAAGAAACAAACATTTCCGACTGCTATCTACCGAAAGTTTCAAAAATCTATCTTCTACTCAATAAAATTAAAACAGCTAGTCGGAAAATTGATCAGAGAGAGACAGAGACAGCTCCTGGATGACAAGGGACAACCAGAGATATGGCAGCAACTGGCATATCTAAGAGATAACGAGATAGCCACTGACTTTTACAAGATGACCATTGGTTGGCCGGAAATGTGATTAATCACGGTGGAGTGATGACCTTGAACACGACCTTCACTCACAGCTGCTCAGTGCCATCTAAATTCCGTCAGAACTTTTTTAACGTGCAGCTGTACACAAAATGTGCAGTTCTAAATGGATTTGTGGTTTTAGAAGCACTTCTGTACAGTTAAAACTAGCAAAAGAGGTCATTGTCCTAAGATTGGAAGTAATTTACCATAGAGGATGGGAAAGGAAAGAAGGGGTTGTGCAGTTCTAAAAATTCCTTAAAAACAGCCCTGAATTCCGTTGCATGGCAGTGTGCGCTTCAGAACTTTGGAAGGAGGACAATATCAAGGATACGGTTGTGTTATGTGGCAGGGCTTTTTTAAGTGTGCAGTTTTTTAAAAAATGTGCAAGAGTTCTAAATGGATTTGTGCAGTTTTAGAAGCAATTCTGTGCAGATAGAAATAGTAAAAAAGGTCGTTCTGATCCAATTGAGAATAACAGGCCAGGCCTATACCATGGACGAAGGGGAGGGAAAGAAAGAACAGGTTGTGCAGTTCTAAAAATTCCTTTAAAACAGCCCTGTTATATACCGGTAGTATTGTACCGAACTGACCAGCGGATCTTGCAACTGACCATTCAGTCCTTTTCCAGGTTAGAGAAAGATTTTCTCGATCGCAAACGATCAAAACATTCATCCGTTCCCTCACTCCCTGAGGATAGATAAAGACCAAACACAATTCTAACACACAAAGGCACTGAATAAAAAAGCATTAAGAGACTTCGAAACAACGTAGGTTCTGAATTTGAAAACAAAGTATGAATAAATTGAAAAAGATCATTCGACTCCTATAATCGTACAAAAACATCTTTGAACAGGATCGTAAAATGTTTCTTAGAATCAAGCCCAACAGACAAACATACTTCAAAATATCGTAACATCCAAATTTCGTAGTCCTGCGACTGGACTAGTTCTAGACATTCACCCCAGGATTTTCATCCTCTTGTATTTGCAAATTCATTTAAACTATTCTTGTAACTACCTTGGTTGATCCACTGACCAAAATTTCAAGCACGCAATGGCAATAATAATATTCATGATTTAATTATGTTGGTATTAATCAGACTTTCTAACGCATCAATCAAGAAATTTCAATAATTATGTTTTTGTCACTAAAAACACTAATTGCCCAATGCCTCATTTCAAGAAGTCATAAATGAATCTGCAAACTATAAACTGAAAGAAGTTACATATTTGAAGCAGGTCCATCCTACATAAATGCAGCATCAAGAAAAATGTACAGAAATGCCATACGACATGACTTCATGTAAAATGTTCTCTTGCAAATTAGCAGACTCAACAAGAGCTATACATATATAAACAACAGATGCTTACAAGCACATCCTCCCATGGGCATAATTTGGGGCCCATGTGGGTTCTATACGGGCCACAAATATGGAAATATGTATCCTATGTGGGGCACATGTGGTTGGAATACAGGCATGATTATTAGTATGAATACAGTGTATAGATCTCATCTTGGAAATTTCCTTGCTGGTAAAAAAAATGTACATGAATATAGCAATAATTAGATACAGGTTATTTTAGTCAGGTTTTAGGAATAAACCATGAATAATTAGATACAGGTTATTTTAGTCAGGTTTTAGGAATAAACCATGAATAATTAGATACAGGTTATTTTAGTCAGGTTTTAGGAATAAACCATGAATAATTAGATACAGGTTATTTTAGTCAGGTTTTAGGGATAAACCATGAATAATTAGATACAGGTTATTTTAGTCAGGTTTTAGGGATAAACCATGAATAATTAGATACAGGTTATTTTAGTCAGGTTTTAGGGATAAACCATGCCACGCACACATTCTTGGTATACACTACTTTCAGATGTGTGACCTTTTGCTCTTCTTGATTACAGTGGGCCCTTTGACAAGGTTCACAATGACATCCCAATTCTTCTCTGTGTCTTTTCAGCACATCTGCAGTGGCGGCGCTAGCAATTTCTGCAAGTCGCGTCAAGGTCATGGGGTTAAAAATTTAACGAAAAGAAAACATTAAAAATTTAAAAAAATTTGCAGTGCATAAGGCAGGTCATGAGTCAAATAGGCAGTATGCCAAATGATCTGCCACGACCTATGGTAGCTGGGAAGCTGCTTGACACGCTTTGCTCCTTCTTTTACATAACTGCACTACCTTTGGGTCCGCTTGTTCCAAATGAGTTGCCACACGTTCAGGGCAAGGATTTGTTCTTCGCACACCACAAAACATCTTGTAACCTGCTGATCTTGCATTTTGTCGTATTTCGAGAAACCATATCTCATCTGCTTGTTGTCAGTGAAAGCAATTACAGGTCATTTTCTGTTTGCTTTCACTCATTGATACACTTGTTGCTGTTCACATGTGCTGGTGAGTATTGGGATTGACTACTGTAACGCCACTATTATAAGCTCATTTTTGAGGCAAATATGGAAGCTAGAGTACATGCTGAGTCACAGTATTAGTAGTATTTGTATTGGCAGCAATTGTATTGGTGGCATTTCGAAATTGATCATACATGTATCGCATTCTATACACCAACCGCTGCTAATTTCTGACCCTATTGAATTGAAGGTGTTAAGTCTGGCTCTGGCTTCTCATGAAAGCACAGAGCTGAGCACTTAGATTTCGTTAGCTGCAGAAATCTTCGTTCTGCATCTTGAGGCAAACTTGTTGTTCCTTTGAGGAAAGATGCAAACTTGGGGCTTTCGAGCAGTACGACAATCTGCATGGAATGACTTTCTCTCTCGAATCTGCATGTTCTTATTACCAGACACACTGCACACGCCATTTACAAGCATTAGAACAGTGTTCTTCACCTTGGGGTTGGGCTGAGTAGATATCTGACTATTTAATCATGACTAGCAGAGAGCATCACATAGCCATAAATTAAATTTAAAGAAGACAATTCAGGAATCAAAATGATGACAAATGAGTCAATACTTTTAGCAAAATTTCCATGAAATTAACGTCTAATTCATCAATTTTCAAACTTCGATATATATTAATTTCCTAATTTAAAAAAACACATTAAAAATTCTTTTAGTAGCATATAAGAAATGTGCACAGGGTTTGGCCAGACAGGATCCTTTCCTCGACCAGAGCTTGACTAATCTCTCCAACAACAAAAGCAACATTTGTCTACATGATTAATAAGCTGTCTCCCTCAAGATCTGTACATATCACATGACAAATGCAGCCACATGAATACCGGTAAATGTTTAGGCCAGTGCTTAGCATATTAAGCTGCAAGTTGCATGTCAAAAGAGCCTTCAATGATTAAATGAGTAAAGATGTGCCAGCAGTGGCTTCATGTATTAATGTTTCAGTTCTTGTGGCTTGGCTTGACATTGAATAGGCAAGAACACCAAGCATGTCAAACTACTAGCTGGGATACCCGGCGTTGCTCGAGAAATTACGGTTTCTCGACACCCCCAGGTGAGAGGTGGGAGTGGGGTGGTCTTGGTGACCCACCCCACCCCACGAGGTGAAGGAGTTCTAGTGGCCCTTTGTCTAGCTTTCAGGTGAATAGGAGCAGCTAGAGATTTTGGTTATTCACCCATCCAGCCCAACCCAATATGTGGGAGCGAAAATCAGAAATTTCCTGGTCTACGCCATTTGTGGTCACAGTTTCTCACAAACTGACCTCAAACCTTCCAGCTAGACATAGGGCCACCAGGACCACCCTGCCCCATCAGTTTTGACCCAGAGGTTGAGGACATAAAACCAAAATTTCCCGAGCAACGCCAGATACCACAGCTAGTATAATATATATGTTATGTACCGGTATATGCATATATATTATATGTATGTATAAAACAAACAATTGTTCACAACAGTGACTGGAGCAATAAATATTTTGATCTTTTTGCTGCTGCGCATGAATGACTGCTCTGAGCCTCTTATCAATTCAAAACAGCTCAGCAGTCTCTCTCTCATAAAACATCGCATTAACCTGAAACCTGCAAAACACTTTAACAATGCTCTGCATAAATCTTCCCAATCATTTTAGCACAGTCTCATTCGCTAAAGGGTCAAATGCATGTGGATCAGCTAACATCCAAGATGTCAGAAAGTTACCAGTGCCTGAAAGTTACGTTTTTTTGATTCACAGTACAGTAAAACACAAGTGCGCACATATGAAGCCGACAGCATAACACGTCAAAAACAAGAAAGATTGCGGTGCGTTCCTGAAGTAAAAAAGAAGAATTCAAAGTCTGATGATAAACAAAACACATAATCTACGAAGAAATCTCCAGTTCCGTCGTCAGAAATGCCGTTCATTACCCATCAATCCATGAAATATGATTTGCAAGAATATTTACAGATTCTTCAGCTACCACACAACTTAGCACCCAAATATCTCTACGACACCACTCAAATATGTATAATATTTCAATGGAAAACTAAAGAATGTCAGCATTAAAATTATCTAGATTTGACCGTGTTCATGATTATCCAGCTGAAACAGCTGGCTAGTAATTCGAAATTGTTCAATCTGCTCAGGTAGTCAAAGACTCAAACTATATCAACAATTCACATTTAGGTTACACATATAAAATAACTGAAGTCATGGCAACTTTATAGCAAAGTATATTAATAATTCAAACGAGTTATAAATTTCAATCTTGATTCTGACACCACTGCTCAAACTGTTAGTATAACACTTGGTAAATCTGAATATTTTCAAGCATGATAAGTTTAAATCAAGTGAAAACTTCTGCAATATTTAACCAAAATGGAGTCCTATTTACTGAATGACAAATGCCTGTTCTTATTTGAGAGAGAGAAGTAAAAAGCATACAAAATTACCAAACATTAACAGATTTTCTCACAAAGTGCTTGTTAAAGTATAAATTTATTTGACAATGCATGGCATACTCGGGAGTTGGTATTGTGCCAAATGTAAGATCGTCTGTAGAATACCCATGAACCAGAGATCCAGACAAAAAAAGCACGCTGATTTACAAATGCTACAAAAAGAAATCTGTGCCAGATGCAGCTATACATAAAACGTGTGACAGCAGACGAAAGTTTCTCGGCAGCAACTTCTCATTGTTTGCCATGTTTAATCAGCTGTGCAACAGGCAAGAAATGTGGCCTAGTCATTGTTGGCTGGGAAAACCCAACATAGCATCAACCCAGCATCAGCAGCAAGCAACCGACTGGACACATAATAAATCTGGCACATTGTACGGCAAGTCCGAAATGTCTGATAGTTTGAGACACAGTTGTTGAAAAACCCGCTGCTCACAGATGTGGACTGTCATGGTCCATGCTCAAGAGTTGGCAAGGGTTCTGTGCCTCTGATTTCAGTAATGTTCCCTGAATAAAATGTCAGTGAAGACATTCAGGTTTAAACACACAGAGGCTTGTGTCAATTCGGACTGCAAATGCAACTCCCACCATCTAGGATCATGCAGTGTCAATGTTCAGACTATTTTCCCGTCCGTTTTTCTCAACTTGAAACACGTCTCACAATGTAGTCCTGCGCTGCGTTTCATCAACATTCTCATTTAAGACATCCCCATTTGAAATTCTCCTTTTACAGAAAAATTCACGTCTTTCTCTTTTCCATTTTCATCTGCTTATCAACTGCTTTGTAAGCAACAAATCCTTTTTCTGCACAAACCTTTAGCTTTAAACTCTTTACGAGTTTTACCCCTTTCCTCGAAATGCATGTTTACCGATATGCCTATCCATCATCAAAGTGAAGCCTTCCATCTTATTCATCCTGGCAGAGTTACTACACACGCAAAATATCTTTTCTCTGCAGAATTCTACGCATTAAATAAACATCACAGTTTGTGCCATAAATTAGCGAAACATGATAAATTATAAGAAGAATAGAAATTTTTTTGATAGATTTGTGCATCATTGAACCTTAACTAAGCTAGCAACTCCCAAGCGAGTATGAACAATGACGTAGCACAAACACTTCGGCAATCGTACAGGAAAAGGTCTTACGCGTGCTACACACAAATGATAGATAACTCTGCAGCAAAAAACATTGTGTGGTGCAACAGACTGACAACCACTTTAAACACTCAGAGACAACACAGGCAATATGCAACACGTTGCCAGTTACATTAACAACAAAGACACACTTCACCTCTTCCGAAATTTAACCTACGAGTGTCTCCTGATGAATGACAGGCAACAATTGACACCAAAAGACGTGCATCGTAGCAATTTTCATAGACGTGCAGAAACGTTTCTGCTTGCAGAGTTATATGCATACTTGACAAAGGGCCGTACAATACGCAGCACGTGTATCAACAATGCAGAGAAGCAATCCTTTGTCCTATGGTTGGGATATATCTCCCAACTCGGTGGCATGCTGTGCTCCAAACTGCACAGTCTGTTGGCTTCCTACGCGAGAAAGTCTTCTGAAAGAAAACATTTAAGCATTTATTAGTACAATTTAAATGTTATAACATGTTTTATTACAAAACAAATTCTGACAGAACACATTCTGTAACATCGATACACAATCAGCGTGCTCTTTGTCCCATTCGCACAAACTTCAACCATGCAGAATCGAGTCTTTTCTGTGCTGGGCAAAGTGGTCTGGAATTAGATACCAAAGCAGCTGCGTCTACTTCCTGTAGCTCTTACTGAATCATTTCTTATATTCAACTCAAATTTCATTAGTATGAGGAGATGCGATACTGTCAACAGTGGTTCCTTCCCTTCACTTCATCTGGTTAGTAAAGAATTCATTCATTCATTCATTTCAAGAATTTATATAGCAACTCTTCAAGACACCTACTCAGAGGCGATCCCAACCAGGCCACAGCTAAAAAAAAGCAGGATTTGAGCGACTTACAAAGAGTGAATAAAAAAAATACACTTGTTCATACTTTTTACTGTTATTGCACGTTCAACTCTGGTTACACAAACATGAATGACTAGGCACAGTACAATGCAATTAGGAGCCAGCAAAAGCTAGTAGTTTATATCATCCTGACTCCTCTTCCCACTTAATAATCATACTTACAAATATGGCAGAGACCCTGTATTGTATGGTAAAGCTCAAGTCAGCGCAATACCAAGATGCCAAGATGCTAACTTCCTCGGTCTTGATTATGTTAGGCTTTCTCCACAGATACAAACTCTAACACAATGCATCAGACATAATTCTAAACTCACTTATGTCTTTTGGCCAGAAGATGTCACCAGCTCAGTGCGATACATGACGGTCGGTGTCAGTGTGCTGGATGCGTATCCATTGGCAACCGAATGCTGCGAAACTTGATTGTTCATGTCGACGACAACGGTTCCTCGTCTGTCGATGAGACTGCATCACACAAACGTGGAACCAGTGCTCAAATAAATTTAAATAATAATCATCAGAAAAGAATTGACTATCTGCACGATATAAACATGAACCAAGCAGCCTCAAAACTGTCCGTTTTCAGCTGGGGGTCGGGCTGGGAGTACTCCCGAGTAGTAACCTTGAAATGGCGTTATATAAATCTTCGCGGTGACTGAAGCAATTCCATTTGCATGACGACAATGTTTCACTACGCAGTGCTGAAGGAAGAATTTTCCATCAGCAACATTTCTGTTAATGCCAAATTTAAGAAAATGTGTCACCCATCTTAGCAGGCTACAAAGCCACGATATCAACGTCCAATATTAAGAAAATATTAAAGTAGCAAACAATCAATTATCAATCAATCAATCAATTATCAATCAATCAATGAATTATTAAGTGCTTTCCACAGTTTGAACAGCTTGTTCGGCAGGCCAAACCTTGTATGACAGCATGGAGACTCTGGAAACACGACAGGAGTGAGAAAATAATTTATGGAAAGTCCAAACACTGAACTCATGTCTACGACATTAATACTCATTCTTAGCCACCAGCTCAGTTGGGGCCTTAGAGGTAAAGGAAATGCAGTCCTGCTTTGGAATATGTATGACTTCTATTATTTAAATAAGTATTTGCACAGTATTTTGTGCGCAAATAGAGTGGCGTGACCTAACGACAAGGAAACAAAGTACATACAAAACAACCGCATGCATTATCGCCCACCTTTCAAAGGTCAGAAGTGCATATGCATAACTATACAACAGAACAAAGATCGTGCTGATCAATTGTGCGTGAAGACTTGATTATTAAATATTAATTTATTATTAGGTTCTTACCACGTGACAGCCTGAGTGGAGGATCTAAACCTGTATACGCCAGTGCTCTACCCATTCGGCTACCATCTGCCACAGAACCTATCTAGCAACAGTCTTAGATGAAACCGTTACTTCAGTCAAAAGTAGACTGTTGAACTAACATATGGTATAAGAAGAAACATGTCATGAAATAATAATAATAATAATCTTCATTTAATTTAAAACTGACACAACGCAGTATGATTACAATTCAACGTATGAACAGAAGATCACAAGTTATAAGAGTAGTCGAATTTGACTGTTTGTTTGTATGTGCACTTGTTATAGCGCCCCTTCAAGCACTCTACTCAGAGGCACTCCCAACTGCAGAGCGGACACTGCATCGAAGTATCAGGCTGAAGCGCTGAGCAATTGCGAGTGAAGGACTTGCCCAAGGTCCCTACATGGCGACTTGAAGTGGATTCGAACCTCGAACCTTCTGGCTTCAAGGCAACGACGCCACCACTGCACCACCGCGCCCCACAAGATCCAGACTGTTGTCAGCCATAAAGACGCCTACAACGTCCCACGGCTCAGTTAACCAACGCCATCTGCCAAATGGAAGGTTGAGTGGACCTTTGGGAGAATAGCGGGAAGCAATTCCGCATCCGTGCCAGTGTGTTTACGATTACCCTAGACCCCTCTTCCCAAAATGAGACAGTCTGTTGACCTTGGGGTCGCTGGACCACAGATGACCTCACAGTAGTTGCTGCATAGCGATCCACGGCTGAACGGATTCTTCTGATCTGACTTCGAGTATGCATTTTTAATCTGCAAGATAAACAGAAACACAAACACTATGTTCAAACATGCATTTGTTTGTTTGTTTGTTTGTATGCACACTTGTTATAGCGCCTCTTCCAGCCCACAACCGCTACTCACAGGCGCTCCCGACTACAGCACGGACACTGCATCGGAGTTTCACGCCGAAGCGCTGAGCAATTGCAAGTGAAAGACTTGCCCAAGGTCCCTACGCGGCAACTTGAGGTGGATTCGAACTTTCCGGCTTCAAGGCAACGACGCCACCACTACATCACCGCGCTCCACAATGACCCGCTAAACCAGTGGTTCCCAACCCTAAAACAATGGTCCGCGGCCTCTCAAAGAATTTACAAAAATATGGGCAAAAATTGACAATTTTGACAGAATGTAATACATAATTATTTTCTATTAAAAATTATTCCATTTGGATGTTCATAAATAACCAAACAATCGATTTTGATTCAATTTCAACAATTTTATATGGTTCTAGTAAATCATTAGTCAGATTAAGCATAAAATAAACAATTAAATTTTAAAATAAATTTTAACCTTGTGGCCCCTCAAGTCCTCCAACTAAGAAAAAGTCGCCCTAAGGTAAAAAAAAGATTTGGAAATGGGAAAGTTCTGATTACTTTTTTTGTCTTACAATAGCAGGCACAACTAATATATGTATAGAAGCATGTATGCATGCATGTAATTAGTAATTTTTATAGCACCGATGCTCACAGTCACGGTCATTCAGCAGCGCTCCCAGTGACATGGCCTTGCGGGGGTACGCCAACATTCGATTTTTTTACTTGGGGTACAATAAAAATAAAGCTTGTGAACCCCTGGTCTACGCAATCATGAAAATTCGATAAAATGTATACGCACGTCTTCGTTCGTAGTCAGATTACAAGCTGCGAGGAAAGTGTGAAATCCAGCCAGTCCAATAACAGACCAGAGAGAAAAGAAGGCTATCACTGCTTCCACAATAGTAAAAGGTTGTCAAGGAAACCAGTCAGAATGATCAGCCTCTCTCTAGAATACAATGTACTTGAGGTCCTGGCCACCTGAGCTCAACATGAGTTAAAAATTTAGCAGACAGAGATGCAGATAACAGACAGGCAGACTAACATACAGAGAGGCAGACAGACAAACAGAGAGGCAGATAAACAGAGAGGCAGACAGACAAACAGAGAGGCTGACAAACAGAGATGCAGATAAACAGAGAGGCAGAAAGACAAACAGAGAGGCAAACAGACAAACTGAGAGGCAGAGAGACAAAAGAGAGGCAAACAGACAGATAGGCAGACAGACACATAGACAGAGAGGCAGACAGACAAACAGAGAGGCAGACAGACAGATAGGCAGACAAAAACAAACAGAGAGGAGGCAGACAGACAAACAGAGAGGCAGACAAACAAACAGAGGGGCAGACAAACAGAGAGGCAGACAGACAAACAGAGAGACAGGCAGACAAACAGAGAGGCAGACATACAAATAGAGAGGCAGGCAGACAAACAGAGAGGCAAACAGACAAACAGAGAGGCAGACACACAAACAGAAAAACAGAGAGGCAGGAAGCCAGCCAGACAGAGAGGCAGACAAACAGAGAGACAAATAGACAAACAGAGAGACAAATAGACAAACAGAGAGGCAGACAAACAAACAGAGAGACAGACAGACAGATAGGCATAAAACAAACAGAGAAGCAGAGAGACAAATAGAGAGGCAGACAAATAGAGAGACAGACAGACACAGAGGCAGACAGACAAACAGAGAGGCACACAGACAAACAGAGAGGCACACAGACAAACAGAGAGACAGGCAAGCCACAAATAAGATAAGGGGCCTTAAGGGCATTTAATAAAACATCGGCTCAAATGCTTGTAACTGACTAAATTTGACTACAAATAATTAGCAGCCAAAAAACAAAAACAAAAATTCTGCAGGTTCCTACTCGTAAACGCTGGTAATTTTTACCGCACAACAAAAGTGGTTTGACATAACTACGCAATTGACCATAATTTAAGAGTCGCAAAGGATATCTTCCAGGAGACTTCTGTAGCGCACTTACAAAGCCATTCTCAAGAGAAACTAGAAAAAAGCATAACATCCATAATATACAAGAAATCAGTATGAACCAAAGAAGCATCACACCATTATTATCATTTCTATTATTATTATAGTAATTTTTTTAAGTTTTACTTTTCGATTTAGTTTTCACAGATCAAATTCAGTTTCCTTAGGGCAGCCGGACTATGGTCCCGGGCAATCCAAAGATTTATAGAAGTGATCATTAAGTACAAAAAGAGCCCTACAAAAGCAACACCGTAAACAGGCAGTAGCTTTGTAGGACTCTGTTTGTACTTAATGATCAGTTGCATGATCTGTATTAAAAGTTGATATGAGTTCAAGTATAATAAACATTACATTCAATTTCAACTTTCAAGCATAATAAACATTTAATTCAATTTCAAGTACAATAAACATACTTTCAAGAGCACACTAAACTACTCCCATCATCGTTTCTACCGGCAATAAAAATGACTTTACATCTATAGGGATTCGCCAAACGCTAAACAGAAGAAGATACTGAATTTTTCGCTACACACATCAAGCATTGTGCTAACTCTTTACCGACCAAAGTGTGGAAAAAGGGAAATCCTATACCCTCGGTCGACACAAAAGGGTCAAGAGACGAACGAGGGACTCACTTAGCACGAGGGTCGTAACTGAGAAGCCGCAGACGAAGATGCAGTGCAGAGAGATGGAGATGAGGAAGAGATAGAAGTAGCGATAGTTTCGCTTTCCGATGCAGTTTCCCACCCACGGACAGTGATGATCAAATCGCTCTACAACAATGAAAAGATCAAACAAACGTTCAAACAGAAGATCAAACATCTACAGTGTGCAAACTCAGTACATGATAAACAGACACAGATTTCTGTACTCCGCACAAAAATCTGCTTCGGAGAAAGTCCATAAATGACGTCATGCAGTGTAAAACAAACTTTGATCTCCCCTCCTACCCCTCTTCACACGTCCATACAAACTTCAAGTGATGTCTAGTAAAGGACGTCACTTATGGTTATGTTTTTTAAGTCATCGGGCCAAAATCTAAATCTCGTCCATTTGTCGTCGGAAAAACCTGACGACCTTTTTTAGTCATCTGGCCAAAATGCATCTTAAGCAGCCGTGTGTCCACTGATTTACTAGCGAGTACGGTGTACCCTCCTCTTTACCCGTGTACACCCTACTTTTCGGGAGTTGAGTATACGATGCCGTTTTTCCCCGGAGGTAAGTGTACGCTGTATACCTGCGTATACCCTCATGTACAGCCCTGTTTACAGTGCAAACTCATTGCATGGTATCTTTTTCCTTCAGGATCGAATTAATCCGTCTTTAGTTGGGTGGGGGGGGTCAGCCACTCGTATCCTTCTCTTCTCCTTGTCTCTCTGTCTCCAGCGTCTTCCTTCTTCGCTTTGACCAGCTTAAGGTCTTGTTGTATCGTCTTTTCTTCTGTCGTCCCCAGCTGCGACGACCATAATTATAACGGTGCCTCCGGTCCTCCACTTGCACTCGTGATTCTTTTCACACAAAGTCAATTGAACCTCTTTTCTCAATACATGTCCATACCACCTCAGCCATCCAAACAAAAATCTGCCTACAGTGTATGGCTGTGCCATGCTTTCGGATGTTACCTAATGAACATGCTAGATGCATTGATACATGACACTGCTCGTACTTTGGCAGTGCCAATCCCAAGCCTCTCCAAAGAAGGAGGGGGATGCTAATTATCTGTGTTATGACATAGTGTCGTTAAACAGTTGCTAAACAAACACTTGATACACTTGAGGAAGTTGCTTTGATTAACACGGTAAATATTTAAAGATTCAACATACAGTCTGTACATAGTTTGTATATATATATATATATATATATATATATATATATATATATTCATTCAAGTATTTATATAGCGCCTCTTCCAGGAAACTACTTAGAGAGCATATATATATATATATATATATATATATATATATATATATGCTGTAGGCCTACCTCATTGCTATTGTTATCAACAGCCTGTATTAGGGGTACTTAGAACTGAACACTGGGCAGCAATCACTGCTGCAGGTGGATATTAAATCCTGTGCAGAGATAGTAAGTAAGTACAGTTCCAAAGCAGGTAAACTTAATATATAGCTGCCAATGTCTTCACTCTCGATTCCTAGTTGCGCTTCAACTGAGAAACGCCTAAATTATGGAAGTCGTCACCTTGTTTGACACGACCAGACGAGACAACACCAGGAGAGGAGTCAATGTGACAAAGCTGTGTGTGCCAACACTGTCGAAAGCAGACATTTAATGTCTTGTCCTGGAAATGTCTGGAAGCGGCAGATGCTAATGTAGCGAGAAACATAAATTGTCTGGTATTTGTTAATTTCACTCTGCCCACAACCAAATAGATCTGTGGCATTGGAAAAAAGTCCTGTAGCCTGTTACAGTGTACATGGTTAAGTACCTTACATATGAGAGCTTCTTCTTTCTTCTTCTTTATGTTTTCTGATCTCAGGCAGGTTCGTATGTCCAACGACGCCATTTCTCTCTTTTCTTTGCTTCTCTTTTCAGTCCACTGTATCCCTCCTCTGTGAGCATCCAGTCCACCAGCATTGTTCTTGGTCTGCCTCGCATCGTTTTCTTCTCCATTCTTTCCTCAATGATGTCTCTTAGTAAGGTGTCGCTCTTTAAGATGTGTCCTATCCATTTCTTCTGCCGCCCACGTATAGTGCCCAACTGCCCATCAGTGACCTCTTTTTCTTCCACCAAATGTAAGATTTCCTCATTCGTTCTTCGCTCCCCCTAGCTGATTCTCTTTATTGTCGTTTTATGTCTTCTTGCCGCATTGTCCACGTCTCCGAGCCATACAGGACAACACTTCACCAGTCTCCTCTTCAGCTTCATGCTTAGACTGCCTCTGAGTAGCTCCCCCCTTTTGTAGAATGCATCTTTTCCCATAGCTATTCTTCTTTTTATTTCCACATGGCACCTTGCATCCTCTGTAACCACACTTCCCAGACAGCAGAACTTCTTCACCTGTTCTATTTCCTACCCATTTAATGTGATGTTTACTGCTTCTTCGTCTCCTCTCTTACTTATCTACACCACAATAAGAGAGCATATATGAACTATTGTCTGAGATATCCAGAACAACCACCATACACAGCCAGTATCCTAGAATGACCCTCTTAAGCGGTCTATTAACATGCAGCTGCGATGGCGTTTTTGGACTGACCCTGCAGCAGTGGTGTAGACAAGGGAGGGGTGTTTCGGGGGTTAAACCCCCCCATCGGCCCAGGAAAAAGTTTTTTTAAAGGTTATTTATCCACTTAAATGAGAAAAAACAAAACAATTGCTTGTAGAAACAATTGTTTTTCTTACTTTATTCCCTTTGTTACTTTATTCCCTTTTATTTACTGCAATACTGCTGGGTTGGTGTCAGAAATGGCATCCGGCCAGACAAAAAAAAACGCATCATAAATTCCTGGCTACGTCACTACCCTGCAATAAGATTCCGAATCACACACGAAGCAACGTAGTTTCAAAGTTGAAAAATTTCAGCAGAATTAAAATCCATAAATTCTAAAGAAATATATTCTGTTCAGGTTTAATCAGATCCTCAAATGACAACTCATAATAGAATTACGTACATCAACTGAATCGTGCACCAAAACTTCAAAATTCCCAATTAAATCACATCTGTGATTAGTGGGGCGCGGTGGAGTAGTGGGTATGTTTGTTGCCTTGTAGCCAGAGGGTTGCAGGTTCGAATCCACCTCAAGCCACCTCGTAGGGGCCTTGGGCAGGTCCTTCACTCGCAAATGCTCATGCACTTTGGTGCAAAACAAAGTCGCAGTGTCCACACAGAAGTCGGGAGCGCCTCTGAGCAGAGAAAGCTATAGCAAACCCGAATTCTAAAATAAATAAACCAGTTAATAACAAAGAACGTTTCAACGGAGAGAGCTCAATCCGAACTGCATTATAAGGAGGTTTGAACCCGTACACTTTGCATTACAGGTCAAGCACTCTAACCAGTCGGCCGTATAACACCAATCCTATGAAAGGAGACGGAGAGAGACATGGTCACATGGATGCAAAATTTAATTTACTTTCATAACACCACTTCACTACAACACAGCACATCAACCGACAGCTTTATGACAACACTTTTTCCTTGTAAATGAATATTGCACACGTGCCAGTACCAACCGCCACCTTGTCTTCCTTCTCAATACAAGAATATGAGAAATAATTAGCGTATATATATATAAATTATATATATATATATATGCAAATATATACTGGCCTAGTTAGCTACACCGGTAAGTGCGAGCTGCATTCGTCTGTTGGTTGCAACGGACTGCGGTTCAAACCCCGGGCTGGGAGTTGACATTCAGAGATTTAGATATCTCGGGCTAGCACGTGTGGGACGCAGGGGCGCAAGCTCCTGCGGAGCGACCTTGGGCAAGTTGCTTACCCATCATTGTCTGTGAGGAAGGCAACGGGAAACCACCTCACTCATCTCATCCCCAGGGGTGTAAAAGCCAATGAACCTGCCTTCGGGCAGAGCACCATCATCATCATCATCATCATGCAAATATATATATATTATATACACATATGCATTTTTAAACATATAACATACACATAATATATATGCTCATCATAGGATATATACCGATATTCATATGGAAGCAGGGTTGTGAAAAAATTGCTGGGTCTCTTTGGGCCAAAGGGTGCTAAATACCAGTGTTTATTCAAGCGCTAACAAATGAATGCCGGGTCTGAGACCCGGACAGACCCGGCTCACTTTCAGCCCTGTATGGAAGTGCAAGTCAGTAAATATTCCCGAGCGAGAGTTTGGATCTGAGCAAGAACTGATAACAGATCGGTGGAAAAGGATCATGACAACATTGAGTCTGACTCACAACAACGTTGATGCCATGCAATGTGATAAATGGATAAATGGAGGATAATCATTTCCTGGAACATTGTCCAATGCAGAAAGCAGGTCCAAGAACACCTGGAAAATGGATATCAAGCATCATGTTGATGCTACTAGGATCGCTAATAATAGCCTCTCTAATTTACAGCATGTCTGTGATAACAAAACCTCATGGCTAAAAATAGCAATATTTATTCAAACATTTATTGAACATTTAATTTATTCAATACCAGCATGAAATAAAACATTCCGCAATCATCTCTGTTTACAATTATATAACAAAGTTATCCTACGTACAGATTGTCATGCGAACAGAATGAAGCTTGTAAAATAAATTCAGAATGAAAGAATAAACTGAAAACTGATTATGCATCACATGCATGCCTTATTGACTAAATGTCCTTTAAAGTTTCATTTCTCAATTGCAGTGTAGATGCTCAAGGCTAACGTTTTAATTATAACATCAACTTTTTGAGTTGAGTTGAGTCATGCAATGGACCAATGCTCAACAGCTGGAAGCCAAAATAAAACAAGTAGCTAGCAGGCTGAAGTGTTTGGATATTCACAAATTACATTACTTTCCATATAGATCTTTGTAAATGCTTGTTACTGTTTAACGACCCTGCCATATATCAAGGATGATTACGGTAATGTCGCCCTCCCCCTTTATCTAGGGTTGGGACTAGCACTATCTTTGTCAATAAATGTTGCCTCTATTTTATTGCTGTTTTATGTTGTTGTCAGAACTGCCTAGAGTTAACTGAGTAGGACAAGCTTTACAGATCAGGTATCAAAACAATCTGTTTAATTGCTAAATTTTTTTATATCAAAGGCCTGTGAATTCTGCAAGTTGCTTTCAACAACTGAGTTTAACCGCTAGCAAGTCTCTCCCACATCTGGCAGTACATCAAGCAGGCTTGTTAAGTCCCTGTACATGTTATATATGTTTAGTGTTTCTATAAGTGAAACTGAGCATCAGACCAAAATTGAAAAATCAAAGTGTTCATCAAAACAGGTAATCAGCATTAAATGCTCCAAAACAAAATATCAAACATAAATATAAATAAATAAACATTTTCCATCTGTGACAGACAATGTGGTTCAAAATGTGGATATAACTTGGAGGAAAGTTAGGCACTATATTAAATGATGAAAAAATGAATGGTGAGTTTAAACTAAAGAAAAAATCATGTCATTGTTGGTCACAGAGTCATGTCTCTTACATGTTGAGCATTGCAGGATGAAAACATTTTTGCTGGAATGGCAAGGGGTAAGAAGGAGGATGCTAGCAATAATAGACAAGGGAATGGGTGCAGTAGTGGGAAGGGCAGAAAGGGTAAAAAGGCAATGTTAGCGAATGAACAGAAAACAAGAACTGATGGTCTAGATCAGTAAACAACTCAGTGCAATCAAAGACAAAGCGAAAACAACAACAATAATAATAATAATAATAATAATAATAATAACAACAACAATAATAATAATCCTCGTTTATTTTTCAAACTGACACAATGCAGTACGATCACAATCCGTAATTAATGAATGATCACAAGCTATTACAGGATTCAAATTTAACTGTTGGCAGCCATGCAAGGCGCCATTCTACCACTTAGTTTACCCAGATGCTAACTGCCAAATGGAAGGCTGAGAGGACCTTTTTTGGAATGATGTGGGAAGAGATCCCACCCACATCCTGCACTCTCCGTGCCAGAGTATCTACCATTATCCTAAACCCATCCCCAGAGAGCAGTGTATGTTGCATCGGAAACACGTCTCCTGATACCAATGCCGGTTCCTATTCGCGAGCAAAGAGAGACTGTAAATTCCGGTTATCACAGCAAGAGATCAACGCAATGACAATGCCTCCGACGACGTCCCTAAAGCTGGACTAAAAAGCCATTAGGCTCTAGAGTCTAGCTCTGTATATAGTCTGTATTCATTCATTTGCTCGTTCATTACAGAATTTATATAGCACTTCTTCAGTGGAACTACTAAGAAGCGCTCCCGACTCTAGCACAGCAAAAAGTTTAATAAAAAAAGATTCGGTAAGAGTTCCTAGGAAGCAGATCAAAGCTCGAGGGTACGCGTACCCTAAAATAGAATACGTTAAAATACGTACGTACCTTTCAAAAAATACAATACGCGTATGGTACGTACGGTACCATACATGTGCACGAAAAAAATGTATGGCTTAGGCCTACTCGGCGACCCATAGCCAATGGCGCGCTAGGGGGTGTATGGGGGCTAAGCCCTCCTATAAAAGGCTAAGCCCCCCTAAAAAAGGCCATCCCGGTTTTTTACATGCAAAACTGAAATATTTGCACGATTTTCGACCGGATGACCAAAAAAGGTCGTCATAAATTTTGGCGGATGAAAATGGAAAAATTTCCATGAGATATCGGCCGGATGACTTTTAAAAAGGTCGTGAAAAATTTTGGCGAATAAAAATGGAAAATTTCCTCCGGAAGACTTTAGCGCCCCAGCTCAAATCCTGGCGGCGCCACTGCCCATAGCCTACATGTACGTTACAGTACGTATACATGCAGCCAACAGTATGCGTCATTTAAATCGGTATTTGCGGTAGCGTAACAGTAAATTTAATTCGATAAATTCTTCTGTAATAATTAGGCTAATTGGATGCAACTGGTTAACCTTTTCCTTGGAGTTGGACTTTTAAGCGCTACAGCAGAACTGAGATGACTAACTGACATTAATTAGTACATTAAGTGCAATGTATGCTGGATAAACATAGACGTAGGCCTACAATAGTACAATATAGCATTGCAACAATTCACTACGCTGTGCACTTGGCTGTGATTGTTTGCTTAAGTTAAATCGAACATTCTTGTAATGAGCAATGACGAGGCTAACGTATTTTATTATCGTTTACGTACCCTAAAATAGGGTACGTTAAAATACGTACGTACCTTTCACAAAATAGAATACGTATGGTACGTACCCTCGAGCTTTGAAGCAGATGTAGCTCCTGTGGGAGCCCATTTCAGACAACTGGGTCCACCACAGAAAAGGCTCTATTCTGCATAGCCACTGTTCATGCGAATGGGACCAAGGGCACTCCCTTCAATTTCCATTCTGTATATATATATACTAACCCACACAGTACCCCACCCCCCACCCGACAAAGGAAGACACTCTAAATTCTGGTTATCACTGCAAGAGATCAACAGCAAAGACAAATTTGCCTCTGTCCCTAAAGCTGGACTAAAAAGTCATTATAGGCTACAGTCTGGTTCTGTATACAATACTATACATGAATATTCTATACAATTAGTGATGTAGCTTTTCCGGAAAAGTATTTTGACGGAAAGTTTCCGGAAAGTTTCCGGAAAGTTTCCGGAAACTTTCCGAAGAACCAGAAAATACATTAAACTCAGAAAATATAAGAATTTCACTCTCAGAAATTTTTCTTATAGTTTAAACTCCTTTTATTTACAGTACTTCTGTCGATGCAAACAATGTTGAACTTAAAAATAATTAATATGAGCAATAAACACTATTCATTAGCATTTCAGACTAGAGTAACCTATAGAAAACTAGTTGCTTGCATGTCTGCAGTCATCTCTGTTGCAGGAAATGTGTAAAAAACTGATATAAACATGAAGTAATACAGCATCAATTTCTGTTTCTGTCTTATATTTTCATAACTCACAAATATGAAGGTGACTGAACGATAAAAAACCATTTTCTCTAAATTTACAGCAAAGTTTAATTGCATTTAATTCCTAAATGTACCGGTATTTTTGGGCTGTGTGAACAATTATCACTAACACTAGCAGTGCCATCTATTGAATAAACTATTACTTATAACCACCTAAGACTGCTTATAGTGATGGATGTATTTAGTAGCATTATATTGAAAGAAAATTGCAGACTCCTTAGAATTGAGTATGTATTTAATAATATTTCATTGGCGGAAAAATACGTCTGAAAGTTTCCGGAAAAATATGAAACTTTCTGGACAATTTTTTCACCTCACAACACTAACTTATGATAGTGATTGATGTATTTAGTAACATTATATTGAAAGAAAATTTCGGACTCATTAGAATTGAGCAAAGCTCGAGGGTACGTACCGTACGTATTCTATTTTGTGAAAGGTACGTACGTATTTTAACGTACCCTATTTTAGGGTACGTAAACAATAATAAAATACGTTAGCCTCGTCATTGCTCATTATAAGAATGTTCGATTTAATTTTAGCAAACAATCACAACGTATACACTATACAAGTATACAGCGTAGTGAATTGCTGCAATGCTAACCTATATTGTAGGTCTGTGTTTATCCAGCATACAGTGCACTTAATGCACTAATTAATGTCAGTTAGTCGGCTCAGTTCTGCAGCAGCGCTTAAAAGTCCAACTCTAAGGAAAAGGTTAACCAGTTGCATCCAATTAGCCTAATTATTACAGAAGAATTTATCGAATTAAATTTACTGCTACGCTACCGGAAATACCGATTTAAATAACGCATACTGTTGACTGCATGTAGGCTATACGTACTGTAACGTACATGTACATGTAGGCTATGGGCAGTTGGCGGGGCCAGGATTTGAGCTTTGGGGGGGAGGGGCTGAAGCCTTCCGAAGGAAATTTTCCATTTTCATTCGCCAAAATTTCTGACGACCTTTTTTTAAAGTCATCCGGCCGAAATCTCATGGAAATTTTTCCATTTTCATCCGGCAAAATTTTTGAGGACTTTTTTTGGCCATCCGTTCGAAAATCGTGCAAATATCTCAGTTTTGCATGTAAAAAAAACGGGATGGACTTTTTAGGGGGGTTTAGCCTTTTATAGGAGGGCTTAGCCACCACCCCCCCCTACACCCACTGGCTATGGGTCGCCGAGTAAGCCATAAACAATTTTTTTGCACATGTATGGTACCGTACGTACCATACGCGTATTCTATTTTTTGAAAGGTACGTACGTATTTTAACGTATTCTATTTTAGGGTACGCGTACCCTCGAGCTTTGGAATTGAGTATGTATTTAATAATATTTTATTGGTCGAAAAATATGTTGGAAAGTTTCCGCAAAGATTCGTCGGAAAGTTTCCGAAACTTTCCGGAAAGATATGAAACTTTCCGAGGAAAGTTTCCGCCTCACAACACTATATACAATACTATACATGTATATACTATACAATATTATACATGTACATTGTATATACTAACCCACGCAGTTATCACAAACGCTGCAGTGCGATGCCCTTGGCGGCCGGAAGATCTTGCAGGTGGGACAGTACTTCAGCTTCATCATCACACCGTTGATCGTCAGCTCGCGCATGCGCGGTGGCTGGTACATGTCACGACCACCCGCAGCATTAGGCATGTCTACAACGAAACAGAAACCATCAATAGCACATTTGCTTACATGTGCATTAGGTGAAACTGACCGTATCGGAAATAATTCGGTTTTGACTCGTCAGGATGGGCGCTGTTACCTGGCACAAGGAAACCAAATCACAATTCAGGATGTGAATGATATTTTAAGTGGAACATTCAACAGGAAATATGGCAGCTGAGCAAGAAAGTACCGGTATAGTCACTTATTTCATTTATCATTAAACATGGAAATATTGTATTGTATAAAAACATTTATAAAGCGCCTCTACTATGGTGAACCGTTCAGAGGCGCTCCCAATGTGCATGGCCACGAAAGAAGAAATAGGCTTTGAGAAAAGAAAATGAGGAGGAGGGATTACCAGTCAGAAGTTGAGATCGAGTAGAAGGAGAGGAGAAGGGCCAATTGATGTAAAGGAACGGGACTGAGCCATAGCCGTTCTAGTAGGAGGTAGACCTACTGGAAGATCAAATCTGTTTAAAGAGCGGAGTGGACGATGCAAGGAGTCTGAAACTGGCCGGTGAATTTCATTGGCTAGATATTTTGGGGCAAGAGGAAAATAGTGCTCAGTCATTTATTTATTTATTGCACGAAAGAAAGAAAACAGAACATAGGTACAGGTGATAGCCGACACAGACCAATCGCTGCACAACAGAAAGTCTAGAAAAGGCCAGAAGTCTATATCAACCAGGCCCATAATACACGTTAACATATCAGTTGACGTTACAATGTCACACATTTCTACACAAAGTTGTGCTGTTCAAACCAAAGAGATGTTATAACTGACTTCAGAGTACAAATTTTCAAAGAGCATTTTTATTCGCTTATTAGTGCTCAGCAGAGTTGAATCCTATGAAGGCTGACTGTCTGAAGATACAATGCATTGTTATACCACGGAGGTTCATCAACAAACATGACAAAACAGGAAACCCTGGTCCACAGCTAAGCTGAAGATAAGTTATCAGCATTCCTCCAGAATTCAAAGTCTTCACCCTGCACACATCCGTGCATCATCTTCACATTGTAAGATGGTAGATTCTTAACATTGCAAAAGGATGGGTCTGTTGATAAGACATTGTCAGGCACAGTGAAGATTAGTATTTAGCAACCACAGGTTTCTAGTAGGTCACATTTAATTGATCTCCAAATTTCAGTAGTTGTGCCTAATCGTGGACTCAGAAATGTATTGAGACCTCCAAGGCCTAATGCCTGGCCACTTGGTGTCCACTCACCCCTCCCCTTTATTTAATGACCTGTACAGAGTATCAAAACAAAAAGGTGTTATCATAAGTGTATCAAATATCAAGGTTCAATAGCTATGGCTGTGTTTTTGCCTTTGGCCAAAAGACCTCTCACCTCATTCATGGCTACAGTTATGAGGAATTCCTATTCCTCTGTGTAAACAAGTGTGTCACACCTTCACATTGTTTACATTTGCCTTTCACTCAGCATCTCTGCATTAATTGCGAACACAAGTGATATATAGCCGCCATGGTTATTGGACACATGGACAGCTGTCATACCATGCTTCAGTAGCCCCAGCCAAACAAAACCTTCAAACCATGACCTCTGAGGAGTATGGTCACAAAAATGTATGGTCACAAAAATGCGTCAAACTTGAATGATTACTTCGCTTTGCATGTTAGAAAACTTGTTGCAGTCACTTGATTTAAACTTGGTTTGTGGGTCACGGTGGTGTAGCGGTGGGTTCGGTGCCTTGGAACCAGAGGTTCCAGGTTTGAATCCACCTCAAGCCACAGCGTAGGGACCTTGAGCAAGTCCTTCACTCGCAATTGCTCCTGCGCTTCAACGTGAAACTCCGATGCAGCATCTGCACTGTAGTCAGGAGCGCCTCTGAATAGAAAGCTTGAAGGGGCACAAAAGCAAATGCAAGAAATAAACTAGAAGCTCACAAGACAATGGCACTTGGAAGTCTAAAAAGAAATCAAGAACCATATTGGGATGGCACAGTGGCCAATTGGTTAGAGCACTTAGCCTTGAACACGAAGAACAATATCAAGCATAGTGTTGTATTGCATTGTGAAATGAGGTCGTGCTATAATGATGCCACTTTCTATGGCATTGATTTCATTATACATGCTGTGCTGCATTGTAACAAGACTCTGGAACATAGTCATCTATATCAGGTAAAGAGCTAATTTGACAGCAAGACACAGATAAATTTGACAACGTTATATTTCACCAAGAACAATGCTACTGGACTGGATGATGACAAAGGACGGTTACAGAGGGCTAAATAGATGCACAGAACAGATAATATTATATGCGTGGCATCATTGGACATATGAACCTACCTGACGGCAGAGAACTAAAGAAGAAGAAGATATTTTGCAGAGTCCTGAAACTGCCGGTATTCAATATTCATTCAAGCTCTTATGCATCTGTTATATTCAGCAACTTTTATGGACCTAGTCTACTTCCCAAAAAGGACCAATTTTAAAAGGCAAATGATCAAGGCTGAGTCATAGCAACTAGCTATTAGCTATGAGAACTAGACTTACATGACACACCTTAGAGCCGCTGCTGCTGCAGAAGCAATCCTCAGACATCCTCTCCGGCATGCAAGTGCTTTTGTTTTATTTATTTATTCAGAATCAATTCTCCTAAGCAGAAAAGTTTTTTAAGCCAGAGAACGCCAAAAGGTTTTTTCTAGACAACAGCACTTTGTTGTACACTCCATGATCACACGACTGCTAAATATTTATATTGACAAATAAGACGAATTTACATCAAGTCGTCATTTAAGAATAAAATTCTTTCCAACAGTTGTGGTCACTTCTGAGGTCAAAAAGGCAAAATAAAGCAATTCAAAGGCTTGCTACAGCATAAGCAGCTACATACAGTCCAGCTAGACTTGTAAATATCAATCATTTGTCATTCTATTTTCATTTCATGATACACCAGGCGGCCTCTCTGGATCCCCTTGTTGTATCCCTACATTGGTATGTATTGCAGGCTGTCTGTTCTGTTAGTAATTAAGATTGATGTCTTCTGTCATAATTTGCGATCTTGTGAATTGTTTCAATTGCATAAATGCTTCTGTTCCCTGCTTCTGTAACCGGTTGCAGTCAGTCAACCGGATTGTTTCAATAAAGAAATTATTGTTATTATTATTATTATTATTTAATTTTTTTTTTTAAATTTGCCCCCGAGGTAAACATGATCCCTCGGGGACTTCAACACTCTCGATAAAAGCAGATCTATCATTATCATTATCATTATTATTATTATTATTATTATTATTATTATTATTATTATTATTATTATTATATTATTTTAAAAAAATTATATTATTATTATTATTATTATTGCTGTTCACTGTATAATTGCCATATGCCGATAGTTTGAACTGGAAATAATAAACAAATCAAATAACTTAAACTTTCAATTAAGAAAACAGACAGTAGACATTGAAAGGCTCAATTCCAAATAAATTACCCCCCTTAAGCAGCACAGCCACAGTAGTGTCACTCGTTACCAGACAATGCACTAGACACCATGCCTGTTCACTACTTCTCATGCCATCACCATCCTAGCACAGTCTAACATCTCTACTCTGGCTTCCCATCCAAGCGAATAGCCAGCCCTGACTGAGACTTATGCTCTGCAGTGTGTCTAATTCATCAAACTCCTAAATTTGGTCATGTCTCCAGAGCTCTATAAGCTAGAGACATTACACTGGCTTCCTACCCGGCAGCGCATAGGGTCATTGTTCTGGTTTGGCAACGTCAGCTGGCTGTCGCCACAGACTACAGATCTGCGAGAGCTCTATTTCTCCTTGGGGATCCAATACACAGAAGGGGTGTTATTTGTTCCATTTGCACCAACTGCAGTTGCGCAGAATCGAGTTGCCGCAGTGTTAGGCCCAGTGGTCTGGAATGGGCTCCCTCAGGAACTGTCCCTGCCTCCTGGGACTCTCACTGAAGCACTTTTTATTCAACGCAAAACTTGCTTTTTTGTTAGAGCTGGAAGTGGCTCCGAGTGGTCCCCTCGAAGATGATGACGATGCATTCGTTTTGTTGAGCTCTTGCTAACATTTTGCAAGAAGTTACAATGAATGAAATGATTAAAGAACATTATGAAATGATTAAAGAACATCATGAAATGATTAAAGAACATTATGAAATGATTAAAGAACATCATGAAATGATTAAAGAACATCATGAAATGATTAAAGAACATTGTGAAACGATTAAAGAACATTATGAAACGATTAAAGAACTTTATGAAACGATCAAAAACATAATGAAATGATTAAAGAACACTATGAAATGATTAAAGAACATTATGAAATGATTAAAGAACATTATAAAATGATTAAAGAACATCATGAAATGATTAAAGAACATTATGAAATGATTAAAGAACATCATGCAATAATTAAAGAACATTATGAAATGATTAAAGAACATTATGAAATGATCAAAGAACATTACGAAATGAATAAACAACATTATGAAATGATTAAAGAAAATTATAAAAATCCAATCCAATTGTCGGTGCAAGTCAGATAGAGGAGCCATGGCCGCATGTCTTTAAAAAGTGCTACAGAAATTCATGAATGAATGTACAGTAGTGATGTAGCTTTTCCGGAAAAGTATTTTGCCGGAAAGTTTCCGGAAACTTTCTGGAAAGTTTCCGAAAAACCGGAAAATACATTAAACTCAGAAAATATAAGAATTTCACTCTCAGAAATTTTTCTTATAGTTTAAACTCCTTTTATTTACAGTACTTCTGTCGATGCAAACAATGTTGAACTTAAAAATAATTAATATGAACACTAAACACTTCATTAGCATTTCAGACTAGAGTAGCCTATAGATAGAAAACTAGTTGCTTGCATGTCTGCAGTCATCTCTATTGCAGGAAATGTGTAAAAAAAACTGATATAAACATGAAGTAATACAGCATCAATTTCCGTTTCTGTCTTATATTTTCATAACTCACAAATATGAAGGTGACTGAATGATAAAAAATATTTTCTCTAAATTTACATCAAAGTTTAATTGCATTTAATTCCTAAATGTACCGGTATTTTTGGGCTGTGTGAACAATTATCACTAACACTAGCAGTGCCATCTATTGAATAAACTATTACTTATAACCACCTAAGACTGCTTATAGTGATGGATGTATTTAGTAGCATTATATTGAAAGAAAATTTCGGACTCCTTAGAATTGAGTATGTATTTAATAATATTTCATTGGCGGAAAAATACATCGGAAAGTTTCCGGAAAAATATGAAACTTTCTGGACAATTTTTCCACCTCCCAACCCTAACTTCTGATAGTGATTGATGTATTTAGTAACATTATATTGAAAGAAAATTTCGGACTCCTTAGAATTGAGTATGTATTTAATAATATTTCATTGGCGGAAAAATACATCGGAAAGTTTCCGGAAAAATATGAAACTTTCAGGACAATTTTTCCACCTCACAACACTAACTTTTGATAGTGATTGATGTATTTAGTAACATTATATTGAAAGAAAATTCGGACTCATTAGAATTGAGTATGTATTTAATAATATTTTATTGGTCGAAAAATATGTCGGAAAGTTTCCGGAAAGATTCGTCGGAAAGTTTCCGAAACTTTCCGGAAAGATATGAAACTTTCCGAGGAAAGTTTCCGCCTCACAACACTAATGTACAGTGTGAATTCTGATATAACACAGTCAAGACATGGATTACAAATGTTATTCTGGTACGGTACAAAGACGTCGTAGCGATCTGGTCTTGTCATAAGCTGCTTCTACATGTGGCTTTGCCAGTACTTATGGCTCCTAACTACACAGTGGTGTAGTGGGGCGGGGACGCGGGGGGACGCCGTCCCCCCACTTTTTTGGAAAATTCTTGCAAGATTGCACTTTTTGATACAGTTTCTACTTCAATTTTCCAGGCGTCCCCCCACTTCAATTTCCAGGCGTCCCCCCACTTCATTTTTTAGGACTACACCACTGTAACTACAACACAACTTTGAAGTGGATTTCTGGTGTGCTATAAGTCTCAATGCAATATACTGATGCCATAAAAACAGAGCATTTTTGTCTACTATTATAACCCAGAAGTATCATAGCCATAATCATAACAGTACATCAGTGTACACACTGTACATTTATGTATTGTAGAGCCTCTTCACAAAAGCTTGTCAGCGTGCTCCTGACCAGACAACACAAGTCCACACTCCACAACAAAAGAATTGCAGACTTTGGACATTTATATAGCACCACTCAAAGAGCAAAATTCAACTCAGTGGTGCCTGCTGAAGGCACAATTGAAGCTAAAAAATGGCCTTCAATCACCGGCAAAACACAGGCTAAAAGTTCAGTTATATATCCTGAACCAAACATGCGCAATCACATTTCAATCAAGAAATCAATCACAAGAATTCTGTGAGTATGCATAATCGCTACTCTGCAAAAGCCGAAGGTACTCGGTCAAGAATCTCTGGAGAAATCGTGGAGACTAGCGGCTGAAGACATACTATCACATGCAGGACAATGCTCGAGTGCTACGGTCCAAACAAAGAAACATAAATTTATAGAAGGCACTAAAAGCCACAAGCAGAAACCAGGAGCCGAACTGAGCCGAAGATCGCGTAAACTAAAGAGGGACACACTTTCCGGGTCTTTCCAAGGCTCTGAAAGGCACTTGAATGAGGGCCATTGAGATATATGGAACAGGGAAACAAAGCCTGTTTTGTACAAGGCTTTGTCTGGTAAAAACAATAGCTCAAACTGAACAATAATAGTCGAACTGAAGATGCAGTCCTATGAATTCAATTGTAAACATATCTCTCACAATAAAAAATGAAAATGATGATAATAATAATAAATAATAATAATAATCTTCGTTTATTTTTCAAACTGACCCAATGTAGTATGATTACAATCTGTAACGAAAGGACAATCACTTGTAAGTTATAGTAATACTACTCTTCCAAAGGTTCATTCAACCTTCCATGCAGCAGATAGCGTTGGTAAACTGAGTATTAGAACGTGATGGACGCCTTGTATGGCCGCCAGACAGTTGAACACAACTCCTGTAATAGCTTGTGATCATCCATTCATACTTAATCATATACTGTGTTGTGTAGTTTGAAATCAAACGAAGATTAATTATTATTATTATTAATTACCAGCATGCAAGGTCGATAAATCAGAATCTGAAGTGCAAGACAAGTGCATACAAAACAAGTCCACGGTCACCATACACAAGTCCACTCTTAAGTGTCAATCTGCATAAGTTGGATTACATATCCAGTACATGTACCGATAATGGTAATTGCGAAATTTTATTGTGCAAATCAAGAGAGAGAGACCTATCAGAGGCGCTCCTGATTAACAAAAGAACTGCATGATCAAAGAAAATAGTCTTCAAGTAGAAGCTCTAGGTGTTTGCACTCATGCTCACACCAATGTGAGCACGCACATGTATTCCAAGTTGTTGCTCAACAAATTAACCATTTGGATATATTGTAATATGTAAATCCTTATTTATACAGAGCCTCCTAAGACAATGCATCAGACATACTCCCAAACCAAAAAACCACGCTTGAACAGCATGGTCTCCAACCACTTGCGAAATACAGGTACAGACAGTAGAAGCTCATGCAGATATCAAGGAAACCTGTTCCAAAGAGATGGGTCAACATGGCAAAGATTCCAAGTTGCATCAATTGTTGAAGTGTACAGGCGATGGCGGCAAAACCAGATCATCCAGCGTAGGGTTGTAAACATTGGATATTTTGGCAAACTGGATTTCAGCAGTAGAAATCCAATTTTAATCTGCTTATCGGATCATTTAATTGGCCTTATAGTAAAATCTGCTAATTCCTAGCTGGCGGTGGAAACAAAGACCACAGCAAAATGTACCTTACTGAAGCACGAACACAGGTTTTACCAAGACCAAAACTTAAGAACAGGACTACATTTCCATAGCAACAGTGCTCAGCTAGGAACAGAACAAATTTCCACACCAACAGTTCAAGAACAGGTCTATATTTCCAAATTTCCATTGGACATAAAATGAAAGAAATCACCTCCTATATAGTAAACAACAGTCCTGAGAAAAATACTTAAAAAACAACAAAAGTAGGTGTTTAGAACCATCTGTGTGGGCAGAACATGACTATAATATGACTGCAGTACTTATTTATTCAGTACTTCTTCTCTTCTCTCTCTACACGTATCTCTCTTTTGCTGTGTCCATCTCTGTCACTTCATTATAAAGCATAACAAAGTGAGAGCCAGTCGGCAATAGCTAGAAACTAAAACTGATCCACTACAACATGAATAGACTCCAAGTAACGCAACAGCTGAAAATTCAGACTACCCGCACAAGTATAATAGAAATATGACCATCATGAGGCTCAAAGGAAGATTCATCTTGAGGCCCGAGATGGCTCATCTTGAGGCTTACGGGACGAGCCATCTTGAGGTCCAAGAGATGGCTCATTAAGGCTTACGGGAAGAGCCATCTTGAGGCCCTGGAGATGGCTCATTGAGGTTTATGGGAAGAGCCATCTTGAGGTCCAAGGGATGGCTGATCTGGAGCTTCAAGGGAAGACTCATTTTGAGGCTCAAGGAATGGCTCATCTTGAGGCTCATGGAAAAACCCATGTCGAGGTTCATGGGAAGACTCATGTTGAGTATACCCCGCAGTCGATCGAGTCATGTGCTATGATCAACTTGGCTCAAACTACGATTGACTTCGTCAACCTCTTGGTGACTCGATCGACTTGGCTCAGTCGACGATCGACTCAATCGACTTTGCCCTCCTGACCGAAATCGCAGATGACAGCTGCATTCTTATATCACAGTACTAAATAATTCATGAACTTCAAAGAGTACAAATGCTTCATTGCATCTGCTTATATTATAAGTATTTTTTCACGAATCCCATGTGACACTAACTGCTCTCACATCCCGACTATACGGAAGGTAAAAATGAATGTACTTCTGCTTTTGAAAAGAGATAGGGTGACTATGTCAAATATGAATCGGTGCAACAGTTGCAGGCCCTTAAATACTTGCTGTATATAGGCATCAGGTGGAATTTTTTTTTGCTGCATGTCAGAGTGAGAAGTTGACATATTAGGTCCTGTTCTAATGTACACAACATTGAATCTTTACAGATTGTCGGTACCGACTAAAGAGCTGATGTATTCGAAAACTAGGGCATCCCAAACGCATCTTAATTGCTCCATTTTTCCCGCAAAAATTGAGAAAAAGTATCTCTGTATTAAAAAAATTTCACTAAAGCTAAACCGCCGGTGGCCAACAAGGCCCAACAGGTTAATTATTTGCAGGTGTGGACCAACACGGGGGTACATCGTCACATCGTGTCGATCGTCTGTGACTCAGCGGCAAAAAAATTGTAAGTCAAATATTTATAATTCGAATCAAATTGAGAAAACAACGATTGATTCGACTTGGCAAAAATAAAGATCGACTCGTAAGTTAATCAAGTCGATAATTCTTCGACCGACTCAACTTGGCCGAGTTATGATCGACTGGATCGACTGCGGGGCACAATGTTGAGGCTCAAGGGATGGCTGGAATGAGCTCACCCAGGAGCTCATCTTGGGGCTCAACGGATGGCTCATTCTGAGGCTCAACGGATGGCTCATTCTGAGGCTCAACGGATGGCTCATTCTGAGGCTCAACGGATGGCTCATTCTGAGGCTCAACGGATGGCTCATTCTGAGGCTCAACGGATGGCTCATTCTGAGGCTCAACGGATGGCTCATTCTGAGGTTCAACGGATGGCTCATTTTGAGGCTCAATGGATGGCTCATTCTGAGGTTCAACGGATGGCTCATTTTGAGTCTCAAGGGATGGCTCATTTTGAGGCTCAAGGGATGGCTCAATTTGATGCTCAACACATAGCTCATCTCTCATACTCATGCAACTTATACCACAGTAAAAATCAAGCAGAACTTCAAAGCTCAATCTACCTATCTGCTTTTCGAGGTCGGCCGCTTCCTGAGGAGTTGCCCGTGGAATAATGCCAGGATCAGTCCAACTTGTGTGCAGCAACGATGACATGACGAAGATGAAGAGGACAATACCAGCCACTGGAATTGCTGGGCTCAACTTTGTTGCCAAGTATGGACAGCTGCAACAACAAAAAACGCAACTATTAAGCCTACAGCATAAACTGAAAATATGATAATGCAATAACAATCTTCATCTAATTTCAAACTGAAACACTGTTACCGTTACCCTAAATTCTTTCCCCAACACAGCAACAAATGAACACAGTACAAAACAATAACAGGAAAAAACAATAAAAAAGGCAACGTAATCATTATCGTAAAATGAGCAAAAATATATGGTGCCACTCCAAGAGAGACGAACTGGCATGACATTTTTTTATTTAAAGATTACAAAGCAGGGCTTAAAGTGTGGCTGGACGGTCATGGACGGCGTCCATGCACTTATTTTAAAATATAAACACCGTCCTGCCATTTATTGGCCAGCACAGCCTGAAAAGGTAAGAGCGCCAGGCACTTCTTTTGGAAAGGCAAGGGGCGTCCAGGCACTTATTTTCCCACACTTTGAGTGCTGTTCCAAAGTATACACAAGGTTGAAGGAAATTAATATTAAAGAGGGAAACTGCAACAACAACAACAACAAATTCACAACACTAAAGTCACCATGGAATGATGCATTCGCATACACTTGCAAACTGTCTTTGTTGAAATGACAGCAAGGGACGTGACAAAAATCCAACGTAAAAGTTGTTGGCCAACACAGGAAACCAGCAGAATGATTCATTGAAGAAAAGAGGTGCAATAAGTTCTGCAAAAAAGTCTGCATCATCTGACTCATACACAATATCCTGGTGGAGGCGATTCAAGATGTGTTAGCATTAGCAATGGCTGAGAGTAGGCCCAAGGCAAATCGTGTGCGCGAGGCACTTTTGTAATGCAGTAGCATTCACTGAAAAGAAGCAACAGACTCAGACTTAAAGTCTGCAAGACCCCTACCCACCGACAATCAACACTCGTTCTAAATTCACATAAAACATCGATGGAATCACTACGAGTACCATGTGCTTAGAGCATAGTACTCAATCTGCGGTGCAAAAAACCAGTAGGCCAATCTTGGGTGCATTCAAATCATCTACAACAGTCAGAGCTCTCGTACTTTTCAGAATGCTCCAAGTCTCCAAGCAAAATACACATGGCGAGCACATTCCTGAGCACTGCTCTAAGCGTGCATGGAGTACTCTGGCAATTAAAACTGACTCTTCACAGGGGCGGATCCAGGTGGGGCCAATCCGGCCATGGCCCCCATTTAAAAAGTGCATGGGACATGGCCTCCCATTTGGTTTCAATAAGCCGTTAAATCAATACAGCGGGAGAGAAAAGCAGTCCTGATACTAGAGAGGCCATTACTCACCAACCAGGACAGGATGACTGATGACTAAAAGAAGGTCATCAACTATTTTGGCAGCAAAAACGGCATATTTTTCTTGGAAGCTGAACAAATGACTTTTTGGCAACCAAGACGAAATTTTTCCTCTGTCCGAAAATATTTGCCCCCCCCTCGAAAAATTCTGTATCCGCCCTCGCCTCTTCATAAACGTTTTCTTATCTTACAACAAATAATCGTGAATGAACAGGATACATGTAGTTTTCAACATCTGATAGCAAACAGGCAAATAAAGATAATGCTTGTGATGCAGATTAGCTCTAAGACCGAGTACGAAACTCAATTCGCTTGACCCAGAATCATTTGGCAGATGCCCAATAAGCTGCATTATACATTCATGTCGGCCACTTTCAATGAGCCAAATATATAGTAGGTGACCTATTCCAGAACTGCCAAAAAAATGCTGAACGGGAAAAGCCAGAGGAACAACGATGATGTCAAATGTTGCAAAGACAAGAGCTCTGTGGCGAAGTATGGATGACAAACTAACATGTAATGTAATTGCAGTAGTTTGTAAAACACACTACATGCATGCCCAGTATGCACAACTTATGCATTGTGGCATAAACAGATTTTTAGTCATAAGTTTAATAATGATTCACAGCTTAATAAGTTGGTTCATGTAATGAATGAATGTCCTATATACATTTATTCCTGCGAACTTTTACACCTATGATGTTTTCAGGGTCCTTTCTAGAACAACTGAAATCAAGAACTTGTATACAGTACAGACTACCGGTACTTAAATTCACATAACATCTTCATTTGTCGACAAGCAGGGTTCAGCATTTAGGAAACTCTTCATCGCTATCATGACCACTTCACGATTTGCCAAATTCTCACAACAGCACAGAGGAGGCACTTCATGAAACCATCTTTGAGTCGTAAACACATTGCTATATTAAAACAACTCAGTTGTAGTTAAGAATAGATTGCTATCTTCAATTCTTAGGCCCAAAACCGGACAAGTACGGGCTTTCCGTATAGATGTACTCAGTTGTACTGCTATTGAGATCACTGAGCCCTCACCTTTGACCACAATTGCATAAACAGTATGACTCATTTTTGTGTCGATATGTGAAACCAAAGCATGCATCAAATGTACTACTGGTTGGGTAAAGTCATTGCACTACATGCAACACAAACTAGCAACAACTTTCAAAAAAGGTAACAGTAATGGTTTTACTCATTAAAACATGAACCAGTTTATTAAGCTGTGAATTCCTAACTAAACAATCTGCTTACTCCAGAAAATTGTTATGCTTCTTCACACACATTTAAGAAATTTGGTCACTGAATTGATGACCAGAGTAATACTGTTTGAATGGTCACCTGGCATCAGGGGGGGTGGTGGCTGATAGCCCAAGTACACAGCAGGAAAGATATTACATTGCAAACACATCAAGAATAATACACCACAGAGGGTAAACTTTATACAAGCAGACAAACATTATCACATTCTAAAGAACAGTGCAGAAAAATATCGTAGTCCCAATCAAAAGTATAAATTTGCAAAGCATCTCTTTATGAGAGCGCTCTTCAGAAAAGCTCCATAAGGTTTTTAATAATACAAACCTTATTTTAAAAAATGCAATACAGAAATAGGCTATCCTTTGAATGATGACCAGGGCTTAAAGTGTGACTTGATGATCATGGACGGCAACCAGACACTTATGTAAAATCTTAACAAAATCCTGCTACTTATCAGGCCAGCACACCTTGGAAAGGTAAGGGCATCCAGGCACTTCTTCTGCTACACTTTAAGCGGTAAACACGCACACTGGATGCCCGTACTCCAAACAATATGGCTGCCAACGAATGCAATATAATTAGAGCGCTGCGACCTATCCTATCGACGGCATCGCAACATGCAAAGCGCTCAGCAGAATGACTGCACTAACCCTAAAACTAACCCTAACCGACCCTCACGACGCCTAACCTGAGCCCTAACCGACCCTTACGCGATAAATAGTCGCTGCGCTCTAATTATATTACATTCGTTGGCAGCCATATTGTTTGGAGTACGGGCATCCAGTGTGCGTATTTACCCTTTAAGCACTGACCAACACCAGTCCCATTAATAACACACAATAATGTGGAATACACTTACTCTGAGCCAAAAAATAGACCAGTGACGACAATGATGAGGAAACATGTTACATAGAAAATAATTGGCTGGTGTCCGGTGATGATGACCCCGTTGCAGCAGAACTTATTCTTTCCAGGGAAGACTTCCCACTTCTTCACCGTACGCGTTACCTCCATTACCGACATGTGCTCTGCTCCAGACGAATTCCTTATCTTTGAATCAGCAGAACTCAGTCTAGAACTCCGTGGCGTCTCAGAGGTAAAATGATGACTCAGAGACAATTAAATGCCAACCATATAGGCGGTGAATGGATAACCATGAACGACCAAGCAAAATAAAGAATCTTTTTGCGAACTATGAACTGAGGTCAGTTTCTGCTTTACGTTCAGTGTCAAACTTAACGACTATAATAAAGTCACAGACGGCTCGAGAGCTAATCCGCTGAAACATACTCTTGCCTAGCAACAAAAGTCATCTTAATTCAGCATGTATGATTAGCATCTTTAATCCATGAGAATGTCGGAGAGAGAGAGCAATGGGACATGACAGTCTGTGCCCGTCCTTCTACAGCCTTACAACGACTCCGCCTAAATACCGTCTAATCCATATTTCCACCTAAACACCGAAATCAGATTTCACTGTTTTCGCGGTCTGAATGGTGAAATTAAAAAGAAGCGATTTATAAAATCCACAACTAGCAAATTTTGGTCAGTTTTCGCCAAGTTGTCAACAGCAGCATAAACATTTGCTTATCCATCGGTGATGTAGCATAGGTAAATTACATTAGGTATGGTTGCATGGAAATGGTAAGTGCTTTGTACAAAGAAAGCCTCTACTAAAATTAAAACTCTATAGATAATCTTAATGCTAATGCTACAGTTAATGCTAATATATCAATCAAATACTTTAGCTGATTCTAATCAACAAAAACGACGACGCTACATTGCCTTATTCTACTCTGTGCAACTATCTCATTACATTTCTCGAAATCACTATGCGCATGCGTCAAAGGCTGGTTCCCTAGTTTGCGAGATTTAAACTCGAGACGTCCGAGAAATAAATTCAGACAGCTCTTAGAAATTGCGTCGATATTAGAAGTAATTCGATATAATTTTTTACCTTATTATCTTGAAGGCTATAGAAAATGGGTTAGAAAAAAACTTTATAATATTACCCAATTATACTGAAGGTCTAAGAGTAAGAGGCTTGTTTAGAGCACCGTGAACTTAGTAAAGACCAGCGAACACGCCGAACAGATGCTAGCTGCTAGCATCTAAGTTTATTGGTTCAACGTTTCAGGTTAACGTAACGAAAGGTAATAAATAAGATTATGACAATTTTTGTGCTTGATTTCAAGAACTTGCGAAGAAATTAACCATGATCAAATGTTGTGTTTCCCTATAATAATCTTCGTTTAATTTAGGAAAAGATACAAATCCAGATGACACCCACACCGCACCCAGTTACACGTCAAAGCGCATTAAAAATCAACAACGGCAAACATTGTGAACATATCAATGTCTGTCCAGTGCCGGTGCTAGGGTACCTGAGGCCCCCAAAAAACTTGAGGCCCCCTAAACCTTAAGCTGTCATTTAAACAATTATCATAATTTAAGCAAAGATAGGCTATTAGAGTCTTTATAGAGTCTAAAGACTCTAATATCTTTGATTTAAGTGCTGAAAGACATGATTTAATACTTCAATAAATGTTCCCTCCCAATATAGTTTAAATTTTTGAAATTTCCACACTGTAAAGGTAGAATTTTAGGCTGTCATCATAACAAAATTGCTTTTTTTCATTGCTGTTATTCATGGTTTGCCTTCCAATTGTTATAATTTTTGGAATTTGTACACTGTAGCTGTTGCATTTAAAGCTGTCATCCCCAAAAATTGTTCATAATTTCCGTGCTCAGAGACATGTTTTAAGACTTCAATAAATTTCCTCTCTTCATTGTTTAATTTTCGATTTGCACACTGTAGCCTAATCATCATATTTTGAGCTGTCATCTTAACAGAATTTATCATTATGGAAAGACAATGGATAACACAAGAAATTTATGATACTTATGTGTGTATATTCGTTTAATAAAAATTCGATCTGACAAACCGCAGAAAGATTACAGATACAGGTTATGCGAAATACGGCCCGGTTCGCACGACACGCAGGTCGGCTACATAGCGGGTTCGGTAGCTAACACTAAAAAAAGAAAAAAAAAGATCTGGCAGCCAACAGCGGCGCCCATCCCTGCTCTAGTCTCCGATGTTACTGTCACTACAACGGACAGAGTCATCTGTGGGTTAACGCCACTCGAGGAGGAACGGTCCACCAGCGACGAACTCAGACGCGAACACGCCGAACAGTTCAGCCGACAGTTTCTCGTTCAATGCAGATGGTAGAGCGGCATTTGGAGTCCCTCATCCGTCGAGAGGCATCGGGAACAGAGGACTGCGACTGGCGGTGCTATACAACTCGCGAAGCACCACTTCGGCACGGTCCCCAGTGGATGACATGATGCTGCGTCCAGCCTTCACAAGTCCTGTTCGTGTATTATGCAGGCACTCATTCGCAAGATGGCCCAGTTGATGGTGTTGTAAATAACCTCGCACCCCTTGCACTAAAAAAAGAGTGAACCCGTCCAATGGCGGACGTAGATGGTGATGGTCCTCGCCAACAACTTACGACGTGAGTTGCCGTGCAGACATTCACAAATCGGAGTTGGTGAAGTCATAGGTGCACTCCCGACGTCAGTAGAAATCCAAATGTCGGGCAATGTTCGAGTGACAATTGCCACAGACACAATAATCCATCGTAGTGACAAGAGACTTAAATCGTGCGGCCAAAATGGCCGACGACCATAGAGCTGATGCGAGCACAGACTAGAAAGTATAAGGGGCGTCCAGGCACTTCTTTTGGAGAGGAAAGGGGCGTTCAGGCACTTATGAAATGTTTCTGAAATATTGGGATATTATAAGGACTCCGTCCCCCAGTGTGAGAATTGTGGAAAAATAACTGGGGGGGTTGGACCATTATCCACTTGGAATTGGGGTGTAAAAAACATACTTTAACATGGGGCTCTAAGAAGGACTGGGGGGGTCGAAACCCCCCAACCCCCCGGCAATTCTCACCCTGCCGTCCCCATCACAAACTGTGGGGTCCTTGCCTCTGTCCCCTCTAAGCCTCAGCCCTTGGTTGAAAAACAATTGCTGTATTGGTTTGCGTAATATTATTTTGCATTTTTGTGTAAATATATAATTCAGTGCGTAGTTTCAGGAATGAACAGTCATGAAAGGCATAATTAATTGCCAGCTAAATTTAGCCAGAGGGCAGGGCTTAAAGTGTGCCTGGACGGTCATGGACGGCGTCCATGCACTTATTTTAAAATCTGAACGCCGTCCAGCCACTTTTCGGCGAGCACAGACTAGAAAGTATAAGGGGCGTCCAGGCACTTCTTTTGGAGAGGAAAGGGGCGTTCAGGCACTTATTTTTCCACAATTTAGGCACTGTCAGAGGGCATGCAGTCTGTGTGTTCCAAGCATTCTCAGTGCATAGAGTGATCTAGAACACCCCATCAGCAGTTCAGAAACATGTTCTGTAGCTCTAAGATTGTCTTGGATGGTAACGCCCAGGTCAGGATTCACATTGATGTGACCCTGTCAACGTTGTTTATCCGATCAGGTGATGACTTAATTTTCCCCTCTTATGCATAAATATCAACAGGCTCCCATGCGCCTTCATCATCATTGAATAACCAGCCAAGACAGGCCTACATTTTTACTTTGGCTTTGACTTGATACCAGTAGCCTAACTGTTCACCCTACCAAACAATAATCTGGTACATCCACCATAATAATAATTAGCATTTTTGACCTTAAAATGAGTATATATATATATGCCGTGGGGCGCGGTGGTGTAGTGGTGGCGTCGTTGCCTTGAAGCCGGAAGGTTCGAGGTTCGAATCCACCTCGCCGCGTAAGGACCTTGGGCAAGTTCTTCACTCGCAATTGCTCAGCGCTTCGGCGTGAAACTCCAATGCAGTGTCCGCTCTGCATTGGGAGCGCCTCTGAGTAGAGAGAGCTTGAAGGGGCGCTATAACAAGTGCACATACATACATACATACATATATATATATATATATATATATATATATATATATATATATATATATATATATATGTAACGTTCCCCCCTTTTTAATCGTGGGCCGCCTGGTCTGGCACCACCGGGAGGGATCCCCAAATGTCCGTCCTCCAACCCTCCCCAGTCTGCCATTCCATCGCCCGTCCTAAAAAGGGGTTGGCCCCTATTGAACGTTGTTGTCGTCCCCGAGAGGGCCAACTGGGGCGCTACCCCCAGTTGTTTGGGTACCCCCTCGGTTCTGACCATCGAGGCCCTCTCCTCACTCCTCTCCCTACTCCTTTCCCTTACGATAGCGGAGTAACCGGCCTGGGTGGGAAACCCCAGCCTATCCAGTTGTGCATAGTCGGGCCTAGTCTTATTCATCAGTCTGGCACTTCTCCGACTATCTGGCATAGCCTCTGTACTGGTTCCCTTCCCTTCTTCCTCTCGAGGTGTCGGCCGAGCCTTTGGCGCGGAATCGCATTGCTCTTCGATAGTTTTCTCTTCACTACCTGGGTTCGTCCTAATCTCCTCCTCTTCCTCCGTTCTCGCAATTCTCACTTCCTGGTCCCTTGTTTCCTCTTCCTGCCGGATTTCTCTCCTGTCCTCTTCTCCGTCCTGCCAACCCGTACGTCTATTGTCCCTCATTAATGTCCATGTCGCGCTCCTTCCTCTCTCTTCATCTGGGTCTGCAAATACTAGGTCTGTCTCGTAGGGCATCTCCGTGAATCGTTCCTCTAACCGTCTTTGTCGGTCGGACAATCCATGTAGTCCGTCGTCCACTCCTCGTATTCGATCATCCATTCTTCTAACCCGATCGTCAATCTGACGTTGACCTTCATCCATTCTTCTAACCCGATCGTCAATCTGACGTTGACCTTCATCCATTCTTCTAACCCGATCGTCAATCTGACGTTGACCTTCATCCATTCTTCTCACCCGATCGTCAATCTGTTGCTGTCTGTCGTGGACACTAGAAAGCGTTCGGTTTATATTGGATAACATGGCCATCAGTCCGGAATCTTGGCCTAAAGATCGTTGTCCGTCCCTTTCCTCTCGTCCAGTTTCACTCTCATTCTCATCCCCGTCATTACTTACAGAAAGCCGAGACATTTTAGTCCAATAGCCGTAGCTATGTCTTTATTACAGTCAATTAATACAATCAAGACACAAGATAGCGCAATATAATCAAAGAAACTAATTATAGCATTCACTCTTTCACTCTGCCTAGCCTAGCGCACAGCAACAATAATACGGGTTAATTTCAGACCTGGGTTTTTCCCACTATCAACAACAATAATAATGAGACCTGCCTGTCAGATCGCTCGTGTCAGTCCTTCCTTCATTCAATATGTTCTCACAGAATTCCGTCTTTAGCGTCTCCTCCTTCCTTCCATGAACTCGCAGAATCACCATCAGTAATAGTCTCCAATTTCTCGGCAACGTCCTTCGATTCCTGCCGTCTATTCCTAGTATAACGATCGCTTCACTTCTCGTCGTTCCCCGCTGTTCTCCTCGTAGTTGAATCCTATCGTGTCGCAGACTTATCTATTAACTCGTCACTTGTTATCGAATCTAGACAATCGTCCTTAGATACGGGCCTTTATCCTCTCTTCTCTGCATCGTCCTCGCACACAGCGAACTAGCACAGTAACTCTCAAACTCGCAATTCGCACGACAAACTGGCGACTGGAAGACAACAACTGGCCTCTGGAGGACGACGAACTGGCCCATAGCAACAAGCATCGCTCTCTTTTATGCACTTCCCCTCAGCTCTGTCTATTTCATGGTGTATCTCTCGTTGTCTGCCTGCGTCCTACTAATGTCCGTGCGCGTGTCTCTGTGCATATGCCACGCCATCGACGTGTAAAGACGCCGAGGCCTCAAATGCAGGTCCTAGTTCTCTGTTCGTCATCGGTCTATTAAATCAGGTCTGAGTCCTCCACTTGCAGCTGGGCCTACTTAAACAGGGCGCAGTTCTATCACATATTACTCACACTCATACATACATATACTCTCATAACCATACATATTCATTCATGGCAATACACGCAGTTAACTTATAATCGATGTCACATGGCGCTGTATAAATGGAGCCCTACTTCCTTACAATACCCCCGCCCATCTAATTCCGAAGCATGAGGAACGATTATATTGACTGCGTGTACACAATAGTTAGGCCTATTTTAACCATTCATCAACCAGTCATACCTTAAGCAGTAAAATGCAATCACCACAATATAAATCTAGCACATAGCAATATAACATTTCAATGTCTTCTGCAAGTATGCAGTCACTAATCGCCTCATAATATGCTCAGTAGTTCCATAAGCCTTAATTATCCGATAATAATCATCAATAGCACTCTCATTACTAATTTAAAAACAAAATCTTTCCTCGATCATTATGCACGTCCACAGTTAAAGACAGTTCAATAGCATTACTCTACTAATAGTCTCTATGCATTCTAATTAAGCATCATCCTGTAATACATTTTTATATAGCGCAACATTAAGTCTACTGATAACGACTAGGTTTCTTTATAAAGCGTTTTGGTCGTGCTTCACGTCCGTTGACCTCCTCCTCGCTTGGCGTCAATAATAAAGCAGAAAAACATAGTTCCAGAGTTCCACCCGGTAGTCGATAAAACCTCGGAAGACGAAGTCGCAGGTGCAGGTTTGAGGGACGTCTTCAACGTGCGAACAAAACGTCCCACGCCCAGTTGGCGCGCCACAGGAAATATAAAGTGAAAACAATCACCTCTACAGCCCAGGAGTCCCTGGCTGCCTCCCGTATGACGTCTCCAATATTCTCCAAGAATTCGGATTCGGTGGCCGGAAGACTCTGCTGTGCGAACCGCAAGATCACCTGGACAGCCAGGCACCAATGGTCATAGTTCCATTCCATGGGTTGACCGTACCTCCGGGGTGCTCCTGAACGTCGTGGGGTCCCTTCCTGACGAGTCGTTGTCACTACGCCCAACCGTTGGCTCCAAGTCCTCAGAACCTCCAGCGTGTTTGGCATCTGCGTCAGGGTGTGAACGGCGAGCATCATAACAGGAATGACCTCACCCTCTATGCCGAGATGTGGAACGCTCTGATCCAGCCGGTAAAGATCTTGGTGGCACAGACTCGCCGTTCCCTTCTCTAGCATTTTCTCCAGGATCAGGTAGAGAAGTCCTGTGGAGTGACTTCGCCACGACGGAAGGTTGGTCGGTCGTCTCCCTCTCCCCGCTCCTCCTGCCGTACCGGTCCAGGGTCCGTGATTAGTTGACGCTCCCGGGCTCGTCGTCGCCGCCGAAATGGTGGAGAAGGATCGGTCCTTCTCTTCTTCCTTGACGTTGTCCGGGGTGCTGGTCGCTGCCGCCAGTCCCTCCAAAAATTGATCGAGGAACGTTCCGACTGAGTCCTCTGCAGCACTTTCCAACATCTCCCCTATCATCGCCCTCTCTTCGTTATCAGACATTTTCGCAGTCCGTTTTGATTCAATTCTTTTTCCGATCCGTCGTCTTCACTCGACTACTGAATTGAACTGTCCCGACCAGACGCTCCTTTCGTATTAATAGTCCCCTGTCTTCTTTGTCTTTTTAGGCGGCACCCCTGCCTCTCCCCTACGCCGTACGCACACCATTCATTCCTTTTAGTGGACCTAAACATCACTCCTCCTCTCGATTTCAACTCATAGGTGTAATATCATAGATCACTGTCATTTTTTTCTTCACCCCTCCAGCTCCTACAGCGACAGTCGGCGGTTGCTGCAGCAGACTTCCCATCTCGGGTTTCTCCAGCTGTCTATTCCCCCCCCTGCATCTTATCGGTGGTCGGCCTGTAAGTGGCCTAATTTGCTCGTCACCCCCATCATTGTTTCGTTTTAATGCAGTCCAATTTCTGTACTTACACCTATTTCCGCTCTTCCCACTATCTACTAGCGCTATTAATAATAATTCTACTGTCTTCTAAGAACTACAATCCGTACAGCCTTATCACTTTCTTTCCTCGGTTGATGGCGGTACAGTACCTTTATTCCTTTTCTTCTTCCTCCACGTCTTTGCTGTAGGCTTTTTACTCTTCGTCCCCAATAATCCACTGTACATCTCCCCTTGTTGTACACTGCAATTTTTCTCCTTTCGTCTGACGTCCTGTCTTCTCCGATTCAACTGCATTTTTCCCCTTCGCACATGGAAGCAACGTTCTATTCCAACCGCTCCAGCTTCCTGTTCCCATAACACTGCTGCGTCTATCTCCATGTCGTTGAATGGTGAAACGACCACATCTTCTTCTTCCGTCACCATTCCACAACGAGGCTCTTCGTTGAGGAAATATAAATCGGCCCTTTGTCCCATGATATTGACCCATTTCTGTCGTAGATCCCAAATGAGGTGATTGTCCACCATCCATTTGTATCCCAGTAAGATCTCGTCCACCTCCGGAGTGACTAGGGCGTCCACGAAGAACGTCCTCCCGACCATCTGCAGTCTCAGTCTTGTCCTCCCAATTATGGTTATTGACGAGTTGTTGGCGGCACAAATCGTATGTTGAGAAGGTCTGATGCTCGCGTCTCTCACTAGTCTTGCGGGGACCAGAGAAACGTTTGAGCCGGTGTCGAGCAAAACATCCTGTTCATGGCCGTTAAGCCACATTTTCAAATACGGACTGGACGAACTGAGTAAATGTCTGACATGGTGCGTTGGCGGTTCTTGTTCTTCTCTCCGTTGGTCGTTAGTCCCGTTTCTCATTTCGTTTCTCTCATCCTGCATCCTAATTTGACAAAAACGGATCAAATGTCGCCCCCGACAGTAATAACAACGACGTGTATCAGGTCGACCCTCTTGCCTGTTATAATATCTCTGTTGTTGTGCTCTTCCTTGTTGATAATCGTTGTAGCGTGGCGCGGAGTATGTATTATTATTATTATACGGAGGTCGTATAGCTCTGACGTCACTCCGTCTCTGGTTCCCGTTTCCAAAATTCCCTCGCCGATTTCCATTCCAGTTGTTGTTATAGCGCCTCTCCGCTTCTCTATCATAATATTCCTCAGGTTCTGCGGTTGTTCGTACACGGTCGTTTCCTCTGTTCGTCCAATTCCCGTTTCTTTCTGCTTGTTTATAGCTATGCAGTCTTAAAGATACTTTCAACGCTTCTGTCAATGTCTGCGGCTCTTTTTCTTGCGTCTTCATACTAATTTCCCGGTCCTGTATGGCGTCTAAATAACTTTTTATAGCTATTGTCTCGCTATGAATTGATGCTCTTCCCGGATAAGCTAGCGTCATTAGTCGACTGATCTCTCCTGCTAGTTGACTCAAATCTTCGTTTGGCTTTTGTCTTTTCGTATTCAACTGGACTCTATACATCGCTTGCTGCTGTTCAGTGCCAAATCTCGCTTTCAATCTTTTCACTAGTTCTTCTGCCGACTCCAATTCTTCTATTTCCTCATCGGGGATTATATGGGCCGCTTCCTCCACCAGAGCGCACGTCAAATGATTTAGGCTATCCATTGCCGTCCATCTATTCTGTCGTCTACACACATTAAATTTCCGCAAAAACGTAGCCAAATCCGTTTTCCCGTTATAGCATCCTAACTTAATCTGACTATTCTTGCTTATTGCGCTGCTGTTCGAATCTTCTCCTCCCGATCTCGCAATAGTCGGTCGACTCATTTGGTCGTTGATCTCGTTTGCCATAGTCTGTGTTGCGATGGATGTTTTTGGCGTGGCAGCGTACGTTTGAGACACTGATTTGTATTGCTGTGCTGCCGTATGGTTCAGTCTCGGTTGTGCTGTAGTCGATTGTTCATAGCTCGTCGACCCCATTGTTATTGTTCTCCTTGGCAACCCTTCTACTGCTGTTTCATTAGTCATCATGTGCCCAGAGTACATATGCGTTTGCGGTGGCAACAGATTCTCGTATCGCCCTCTTGCGAGTATTTTTGAAGCACTCACGTATCCGCTTCTCGGATCCCCCAAAATAGATTCGTAATTTTGGTTTAGTTGCCTGTGGCTAGATTTCGGCCCAACATCATCAAAAACAACACCATCTTCATACTCATCATGCACACGTTCATCAAATCTTAATTGTCGGTTGTCGTTTCCTCTGTTCGTCGCACTTTCTGTCCATCTCTTTTCATTACAGTCAAATATCCTCATTCGTTCTTCTTCTTCGTCATAGCCAGTTCTCTGTCTGTCTTTATTCCTAATTCCTTCTTCTCTTCTAACTAATATTCCACCTCTATTCTCTTCTTCATTTTGTCCTCCTATTCTATGTCCAAAATTTCTCATCTCATCCATATTTTCATTTCCAAATCTATCTACATCTTCGTCTCTCTGTCTTACATGAGTCCCACCAGCCTCTTCATCATTGTAACGCTCTGTTCTCACTCTCACATCACCACCCTCGTCGCCATTGTAACGTTCCCCCCTTTTTAATCGTGGGCCGCCTGGTCTGGCACCACCGGGAGGGATCCCCAAATGTCCGTCCTCCAACCCTCCCCAGTCTGCCATTCCATCGTCCGTCCTAAAAAGGGGTTGGCCCCTATTGAACGTTGTTGTCGTCCCCGAGAGGGCCAACTGGGGCGCTACCCCCAGTTGTTTGGGTACCCCCTCGGTTCTGACCATCGAGGCCCTCTCCTCACTCCTCTCCCTACTCCTTTCCCTTACGATAGCGGAGTAACCGGCCTGGGTGGGAAACCCCAGCCTATCCAGTTGTGCATAGTCGGGCCTAGTCTTATTCATCAGTCTGGCACTTCTCCGACTATCTGGCATAGCCTCTGTACTGGTTCCCTTCCCTTCTTCCTCTCGAGGTGTCGGCCGAGCCTTTGGCGCGGAATCGCATTGCTCTTCGATAGTTTTCTCTTCACTACCTGGGTTCGTCCTAATCTCCTCCTCTTCCTCCGTTCTCGCAATTCTCACTTCCTGGTCCCTTGTTTCCTCTTCCTGCCGGATTTCTCTCCTGTCCTCTTCTCCGTCCTGCCAACCCGTACGTCTATTGTCCCTCATTAATGTCCATGTCGCGCTCCTTCCTCTCTCTTCATCTGGGTCTGCAAATACTAGGTCTGTCTCGTAGGGCATCTCCGTGAATCGTTCCTCTAACCGTCTTTGTCGGTCGGACAATCCATGTAGTCCGTCGTCCACTCCTCGTATTCGATCATCCATTCTTCTAACCCGATCGTCAATCTGACGTTGACCTTCATCCATTCTTCTAACCCGATCGTCAATCTGACGTTGACCTTCATCCATTCTTCTAACCCGATCGTCAATCTGACGTTGACCTTCATCCATTCTTCTCACCCGATCGTCAATCTGTTGCTGTCTGTCGTGGACACTAGAAAGCGTTCGGTTTATATTGGATAACATGGCCATCAGTCCGGAATCTTGGCCTAAAGATCGTTGTCCGTCCCTTTCCTCTCGTCCAGTTTCACTCTCATTCTCATCCCCGTCATTACTTACAGAAAGCCGAGACATTTTAGTCCAATAGCCGTAGCTATGTCTTTATTACAGTCAATTAATACAATCAAGACACAAGATAGCGCAATATAATCAAAGAAACTAATTATAGCATTCACTCTTTCACTCTGCCTAGCCTAGCGCACAGCAACAATAATACGGGTTAATTTCAGACCTGGGTTTTTCCCACTATCAACAACAATAATAATGAGACCTGCCTGTCAGATCGCTCGTGTCAGTCCTTCCTTCATTCAATATGTTCTCACAGAATTCCGTCTTTAGCGTCTCCTCCTTCCTTCCATGAACTCGCAGAATCACCATCAGTAATAGTCTCCAATTTCTCGGCAACGTCCTTCGATTCCTGCCGTCTATTCCTAGTATAACGATCGCTTCACTTCTCGTCGTTCCCCGCTGTTCTCCTCGTAGTTGAATCCTATCGTGTCGCAGACTTATCTATTAACTCGTCACTTGTTATCGAATCTAGACAATCGTCCTTAGATACGGGCCTTTATCCTCTCTTCTCTGCATCGTCCTCGCACACAGCGAACTAGCACAGTAACTCTCAAACTCGCAATTCGCACGACAAACTGGCGACTGGAAGACAACAACTGGCCTCTGGAGGACGACGAACTGGCCCATAGCAACAAGCATCGCTCTCTTTTATGCACTTCCCCTCAGCTCTGTCTATTTCATGGTGTATCTCTCGTTGTCTGCCTGCGTCCTACTAATGTCCGTGCGCGTGTCTCTGTGCATATGCCACGCCATCGACGTGTAAAGACGCCGAGGCCTCAAATGCAGGTCCTAGTTCTCTGTTCGTCATCGGTCTATTAAATCAGGTCTGAGTCCTCCACTTGCAGCTGGGCCTACTTAAACAGGGCGCAGTTCTATCACATATTACTCACACTCATACATACATATACTCTCATAACCATACATATTCATTCATGGCAATACACGCAGTTAACTTATAATCGATGTCACATGGCGCTGTATAAATGGAGCCCTACTTCCTTACATATATATATATATATATAGGTATTTTAACATTTTAACTACAAGATTGTATGGTATTTAAAAGGTGACTGGGAGACCACTGCACGTCGTTGAAGGGTTAAAATAAATATTACCTGATATTACGAATTCAGCATTGCTATCACAGTATAGATAACACATTCTGACTGCAGCAGAGGCTAGGAGTCGACGTACTGTTTGTTATTTATACTGTGGTGCTATAACGAATTATAATTATTGGCAGTATTGTCTTCAAGGGTTTAAAAGAAGGCTATACGCCGCTATAGGCACAAATCCTGAGCTGGGCCAATGCGTAACCTCACGTGTTATAACAATAAATTTTATAACTGCGTTTGTTGTGTCAGTGGAGTCAGCCAGCTGTCACGATTTTAAGAGGAATCAATCAATACTCGTTTATTAGGAAGCTATCTAGGGAGAATGGACTATCAAGTATTCCAAATGAATCTGCAGTGATTCTTGCACAGACGTCTGAATCACTTGAAACACGTACTTGACTCATGGGCGGAGTTTGTTTTCCGTTTTTTTTTTTGGGGGGGGGGGCAAAAACTTGGTCCAGAAGGCACGGTGCAAATTTTTTTGGGGGGCCGGAAAAAGTTGATGACTTTTTTTAGTCGTCAAGTTACAAATCTCATGAAACTTGCTATGTATTTCCCGGCCGAAAAAGTTGATGACCTTTTTTATAGTCATAAGTTGGAAGTCCTTTGGGGGGTAAGCCCGAAAAAATAGACCATTCACACGGTAAAAACATGACTGGGCTTCTTAGGAGGTCTCCAGCCCCCCCCAGCCCCTGATAAACTCCGCCCATGACTTGACTTATGTTACGTCTGCTTGCAGGGAAAATCTGTGGTTTTTCTGAAGCAGAATGCTCAAGCCTAGTGAAGTCTATCATGCGTGACAATTGGCATACAATGCGTGGCAAAACCTGATATTACGAATTTAGCAGTGCTATCATATCACAGGAGAGGAGCCAAGGAGTAAACTTTGTGTTGGACTGTAGTTTCTGCTTTGCATATGAATGCCTGCTTCTACGTGCAATATGCCATGTCAGACCTGCCTATGAAGGGCAACTTGGCCACCACGCACTGCTAAAATTACCCATCAGCTGCTGCGGTAGGCGCACAAGGTTTATAAAAAATTAAACTTCCTGATTGAAAATTATCAGTTTAGAACAGCACGCATGCTCTGTGGGCCTGATGGTTTTGCATGTGTATATCGCAACATTTAAACATTCCGGTGGCTGTCTGCGAAGAACTGTCTGCAAAGGAGCAGCTTAAGCTGAGGAACTTTTAACGCAGCTTGGGACTTTATTTCCAATTCAGAGAATGGCTTCCCCACTTTTTCGGAGGTTTCTCTTTTACTGCTGTTTTCTGCAGGTAAGAATAGTTGAGGCACCATAATTTCAGCGCATGTTCGGCATTCAGTAATAAAGTTTACTTCTGTAATAAGTTCAAATGGTTAACAATAAGTTTTTTTTGTAGGCATATATGTGTGTGTGGGGGGGAGTGGGTGGTAATGTGTGTTGGGGGTGTACCCGGTGTAGTACAGGTAAAGTAGCTCTGAAAAAATGAAAAAATGCTGGAGGAGTTTAATGTTGCCACAAAGGTCACTCAATGGAGAACATAATTGTTGGAATATTGTTCTGGATGCCATGTTTATAGGAAGTTAATAAACATGTACATGACTATGGCAAAATGATTTAACAATTACTGCTTTTGAAAGCATGTATGTATGTGCACTTGTTATAGCGCCCCTTCAGGTTACTATTCAGAAGCACTCCCGACTACAGCACGGAAAGTGGAGTGTTATCATTTTTACTTCATGCAGCACTCGACCATTATCCAAGAGATCAGTTCATCAAAACTCAGCGAAACCCTGTGGGGTATGACTGATAATCCAAGTCTTCCAAGCACATGTAATGTAACCCTAGTCCTAGAGCCTGGAATGGGCTCCCTGTTGCACTCCCCATTGTGCCTAGAGGTCACACCACTAAATGTATGTTTCTTTCTCATTGAAAAACTGCCTTATTTAGCCGTTGTTGAACTGGGAGCACTTCTGAGTAGTTTACCTTGATGGTGCGCTATATAAAAAGTCAATAATAATAATAATGTCTCAAATCCAGTTTCCTTTTTCTGGATCTTTTACACTGGGAGCACCTCTGTTTGGTGTTCACTATGAGAGGTGCATTTTAAATTTATATATACAATACAACACCAAATGCAAAATTTAAAATTTCTAGATATGTCTTAAGCTAAGAACTGAATGGCTCAAGCAACTAAGCAGAATGATCAGACTAGCACTAATAAGGAGTAATAAGGAGATAATTCCAAATATTCAAGTCTAGTAACTGAAAATGGCTGTTCAACAAGTGGTGTTCCAGTTTCAGGTAGGCCTAGGCCTATGACCAAAGAAACGGAATCGGATGACTCTGTGAAGTGAACATTGATGAGAAAGAGGAATAAGAACTGATTTGAAATGTATTTGAAATGTTAAATACTGTGGATAGCCAGAGTTCAGTGTTCTGTAAATTATCATGATCCCAGGTTTGAAACGGATCTTCGGCTGAACAGGAAGTTAATGCAATTATTTAAGAGCAATGGTTTCATGATTTTATCTTGATGTACTGCTTTTAACTCCAGACAAAGAGTTCTGAACCCTGGAACAATTGCAAATTTGATTGAGAGTATGATGCAAGTTAGAGTAGTAGATATGACTTATATAATATGTATCATGTATGCATATATATGTTTGGTATTGTGTACCGATATTTGAAAACATATTTTGCCACGACTTTCATACGCCTTGAAGCGCAACAACCTAGGTTTTCAAATCTTGCCAAGCACACAGCTCCATATAGCCTACATATCCCAAGCCTGTGCATGCGCACATGCAACTTACAAGGTTATTTGTTGACATGTTTACCGCTTAGTGTGTCACCAGTAGACACCTTGTGTATTACACACCACCATTGTAGGGGATGTTAAGTAATACTAAGTTGTGCGGTATAGTGGTGTAGTGGGTATGTTCTTTGCCTTGCAGCCGGAGGGTTGCAGCTTCGAATCCACCTCAAGCCGCCATGTAGGGTCCTTGGGCAAGTCCTTCACTCGTAATTGCTGAGCGCTTCGGCGTGTAACTCAGTTGCTGTAGGCGGAAGTAGAAATCTTGAAGGGGCGCTATAACAAGTGCACATACATACACACATACAAACATACATAAAAATTATACCCTGTTAAAATCAGTTTATTTTCTGTATCTGGGATAATTTTCTGATCTGTTTCACTGACCATGTTATGTCAGATTTGATTGCAATGAAGCCTATAAACGAGGCCATGATATAATAATGCCTTACACTGGAGCTGGTCTCCTACTTAGAACAAAATCCTCAATATTCTATCCACATATCTTAAAGGTTGCTCTCTTTAACCATTATTAGGCTGGGTGCACCTCTGGGCAGGCATCTTGAAGGGCACTATAGAAAATTTTAATTGATTGATAGGCTACATCTGCCACCAGGTCGCATCTGCGTGCGACCTGGTGGCAGACCGGTAACGCGTCCGCTTGCGGAGCGGGAGGTTGCGGGTTCGACTCCGGGTAACGACCTTGGGCAAGTTGTTCACGCACACGTGCCTCTGTCACCAAGCAGTATAATTTGGTACCGGCGTAAGCTGGGAAGTAAACAGCAAGTCCTGCGACACACTGGCCTCGTGTCCAGGACCTTGGGATTCGTCCATTGCTGGCTCAGGGCCGTGGAAAAGGAGATGAGCGCCTCCCTATGTTCCTCATGGAACGGGATAGGACTTTACTTTTTTTTTTACTACATATGAATATGTTATATGTAGAATACATGTGATACTTTGGTGTAATGATACTTGAAACCAGAGTTTTGCAGGTTCATATCCATATATCAATGGTCATCTGTAACAATAGCAATCATTCACCTTGACTTGAGTAAGTAAGTAAGTAAATACATTATTTGCATCTGACAAGTACAAACGCATTACATTGCTACTCAGATAACACTGTAACTCAGCACAACAGCAAAACCTCAAATCTTTCACCATGATATACTGTACACACCACCAAGAAATTACAAAGACCCTTTCAGAAACAGTGTATATAGTACAAATATATATATATATATATATATATTTTATATACATGCATACATTGCATAGCATAATTATATGCATACATTTACATAGGCCTACATAAATAAATACTGTATTTACCATTCTATACCATCCAGGAGTTAAAGCTTAGTCATTCAAAATTATGGTATTCTATGGGCATTGAAGTGGTTAGGAATGCAAAGGTTGCCTTAGCCAACAGTTAATAGTGGAGGGATATTGTTAGCAGAGTCAACAATGGGACTCGTTGGCATTGTACACGGTTGACTAAAATTCACTACATGTAGGTAGTAAACAGTGGCTGGACCAGGAAGCATAGTCATTACAGAAATATACCAACTTTCTTGCTCGTCCCACGTCTGATCACCTTCACTTATAACCACTTACTGTTCGTATTCAGCTTAAGTTTCTTAACGTTCGTACAAGGTCGTAGCCAGGATTTTATTGGGGGGTGTGGGGGTGTTTCTTCAGTTTCGCGTCCGAAAAAACTGCTGACTTTTTTTAGTCATCCGGCCGAAATCTTCACAAAATGTCACCAATTAATTATATTTTTTTCCATTTTCCATTTCGGGGGGTGTTCAAACACCCAAAATGCCCCTAGCTACGGCCTTGCATTCGTACAATTATTTTCCAGACCAGCACAACATGGCAATTTGGAATTACTTTTGAAAGCAATTCGTTATTCTATGCTTTACATCGAAAGAGCTCAGACCAGCAAGTTGTGGCTTATTCAAGTTAATTTGAAGCTGCATGCTAATAATTCTCTGGCTATTCGTATTCTCCTCATTGTTATTTCTGTTATCACTCAGTTATAGGCATAGGATGTTCGGAAGTTCTGTCAGCTGTAGAACAGTGAACAAGTTGAGCAAGTTTTTGTCGTGCTGGGGTAGGAGCACTTCTGAGTAGTCGCCTTGAAGGCATGCGCCTCTTCAAGGTGACTACTCAGAAGTAGCCTACTCCTGACCCTTGCACGGCTAAAACTTGCTATATGAACCGCAAACCATTGAATGTCTTAAACCATGTGAGGTTCTTTAAGGAGATGAGAGTGCATTCTAGTGACTGGGAGGCCAATGCAGCTCATCAATGAAGCATTAGTTCTTTGCAGGTAGCCAGAAATAATTATGCAAATTATTGTAATAAATTATGTTATGATTGGTTACATTTTAAGAGGTTTTAAAGTTGGTCTAAGTTACGTATAAGTACTGCTAATTATTGTGTCCCTTACTGTTTAGGTTATCTTTACATTGACTTCAAGCACCACAGCGCCTAGTGATGAGCCTACTGTTAGCAGTTCAGAAGAGAGTGTCACGTCAACAACTACAACAATGGCTATTCCAACTTCAACTACAACAACGACAACTACTACTACACCTACAACTACACCAACAACTACACCTACAACAACAACAACTACGACTACAACTACACCTACAACTACAACAGGTCGGTGTTTTCAGACTTACATTTTATAACCATCAATGGGCACATGTGGCATTGTGGCTATATAATATATATATATATATATATATATATATATATATATTGATGCACCTATGTGTGTATATATTTTCTGTTGTTGCCTTTTTTGTTAGCATCTCGGTGCATTTCTCTATTTATGCATTCATTCATGTATTGTATATATGATACACTGTGCATAACTTCATGCATACATGTAGTTACATGCATATTGTGTACTTTGTAGGCATGCATGCTTAAGGATACAGGATAGTAGCACTTGTTTGGCGGTCCTTAATTGGTAGCGCTCCTTCCTACTTATCTGATCTCTGTCGCCCTGTCTCTGTTGTAGCCTCCCGTAGAACTTTGCGCTCTTTGGCCAATGGGGAGCTGCTGGTCCCTCGAAGCCGCTTTGCTACCAGACAGCGTCGAGCCTTCTCGGTTGTTGGCCCGTCCACATGGAATGGGCTCCCGCTTGCACTACGCTTACTACCTCGGAATAATTTGCCTGCTTTCTACAAGTTGCCCAAACCTATCTTTTTAGCTGTGGCTGGACTGGGAGCGCCTCTGAGTAGGCTTCTTGAAGGGGCGCTATATAAGTTTTCGGAATGAATGAATGAATGAATGCTTGAAAATAAATGAATGAGGAAAAATGATAATTGTTATTTAATATGAGGGATTCGAATGTATGGTATAGTTTTCGGATGCTTGTTCGTCTTGGACTGCCACCCTAGAGGTGGGGTTGGTTGGTTGAGTCCTTGTCAGGGCATACAGCTAATTTCTGCTCACTTGCATCCCGTAGCAGTTTCTCCTGCATGAATGAATCTGTAAATGAGCACACTGGCCGTACACTAACCCATGCATGAAGTAAGAAAGAGAAATGTCTTCCTGCCCTTTTATGTCAAGGCTAAGGTGTTTTTAAGATCTCTGAAAGTCTTTCCATGACTGCTTCTTGTATTTTGCTTGAGTAGGTAATTAAGTAAGTAAGTAAGTAAGTAATCAAGTAAGTAAGTAGGTAAGTAAGTAAGTAAGTAAGTAGCCTTTATTTTCATCTGGCAAGTACACATGCATTACTAAACGATTTCTTTGTGTTTCTTTCATCTCAGTGATAGTGCAGATTTATAGTTGACTTGTGAATGGACGAATTAATTCTTCATTCATTTCATACATTTATATAGCGCTTCTTCAAGACTATCTACTCAGAAGCGCTCCCGACCCAACCACGGCTAAAGAGAACAGTCTAAAGAGCAGAGTAGAACGTAGTCTCAAAGGCTCTAGGCATCAGACGTAGTTCCACAGGAAGCCCATTCCAGGTTGCAGGGCCAACGACAGAAAAGGCACGGCGCTGCCTAATAGAAGTGCGTGACCGGGGAACAAGAAGCTCAGCCTGTTTAGAAGAGCGGAGAGAGCCACGGCGCTGAACGTTTAGGGTGGAGCAACAGAGCTCCTGCAAGTAAACAGGGGCCACACCCGCGAGACAGCGCCAAACCAAGGAAGATATCCGGTAAGTGACCCGTTGTGAGAAAGGGAGCCAATGCAAGACATCCCGCATATAGTCAGTGACATGGCCGAATCTCGGGATGCGACCAACAAGGCGTGCCGCTGAGCGCAAAACCCGATCCAAAGAAAGACCCAACCCGAGTCACCGGAAGACCGACATAGAGGGCGCTGCAGTAGTCCAGACGAGAGACGACATTATTACATTGCGTGATATGACAATAAATTGCCTGTTTGAAGTTTTACCCGGGATGTAGTAGTTTCATTCTATCCTCCACTTCTTGGCCTTGTACCAAAACAGCCATGTTTGTTGTGCCCACAGTGGACTTACACTGACCACAGGATCGGCTGCTGAATTGGTAGTCAAAATAATAACATGCATTTAAAAATAATATCTATATTTTGTTGATTTTCTAGAAGCTCAACCTGATATGCCAACAGGTTTGAATTACAGTGCACAGACAACTTCAATTAGCGTAACATGGACTCCAAATCCAAATGTAGGTATTGCAAATCGAAAAATTACGCTAGGTCTAGATTGTAGGTTGGCTTGTTAGTTTTCTGTAGAAATGAAAGAAAGAAAATATTATATTTGGAGTGCAAAATGCAAATAACGTGCATACTTATTGCTCTTATTGCTCTATGCGTTTCTGAGAGGCACTATGCAGCATCTAAAACAATCTGTTAAGAATTTTGCCTGAACAATTAGAAAATCTCCAGCATGCTCTGGACAACAACTCCTTTAAAATGATGCAATGCTCTTGAATAATTAATTTGATGCCTGTACTTAGCTTTTAAGTATTGCTTTATAGATATTGAGATTATGAAGAAGTAAATATTTATTACTGAGCTCTTGTAATCAAACTGTGCAATCCGACCAGTAGTATGTTAATTGCCAGGGTCGTAGCCAGTAAAAGATGTTGGGGTTCCATTTGGGGAGTTTTCCAATGGACATTGTTGCAAAATACACAGAATTATTAAAATAATTTAGGAAATTGTGTTTACTAGTGTACCTTAAAACTATCACTTTTTTTATTTTCTTAGGTAAGTAAAATCTGATGCATTGTGATGTTTCCTAAAGGCTGTTGCTAGTTATTGACCATCGTCTTGTCGCAGTCCTCAATGGTAATTAGGCCTCTGCTCAGCGGGATTTGCTCTTTTTGGTGCACCTATTGCTCCCACAGTGTTGCTTTGACAAATCTTTATGAGGATTTACTTACTCCCGATTATGTTTATACCTACTTAAGTACGTATTTATAATTGAATTGTGATCAATAAAGAAGTCTAAAGTAAAAACAAATTATTCATTTCAGGGGTGTGTTTGGACCTGTAAATTCTCCCAAATATGCCAATGTTAATTGTAGATTAGTAAATTGATACATATCCTCGATAGCTTTTGTATGTCTTCTGCTGTAGTATGTCTACAATGTGGCTTGTCAAAGTTCACCAGGTGGAGTCTCTGTCGATGTGGCTAACTGCCAAAACAGCAATGTTCAACCCTGCGTCATTGGAGGATTGTCTCCAGGCAGTTCTTATAACGTAACAGTGACTTCCAAATTGTCTGTCAACTCACGATCCTCTTCTCCCTCTAACATAACTGCAACTACAAGTAAGTTGCTTATGAGATTTACCTTAAGATACCTTGAAACCACATGTATGAAAGAGTCCAATCCAGCAGCTCCGCTGTGCAAGAAAAGTATACTTTAAAAAACGCCATTTCTAATTTGACAGTTTCTTAGCTATACACATATATTCAAATGATACTGTTACTTATAATAAAGTATGTGAAAAGTGAAAGCAATAGGTCAGGATCACTGCGATGGCAGGCATGTTACAGAAGAACTGCATATCCCCGTTGGCTGAAGAGCACAAAGATTACTGACACAACTGATTCAAGAATGGAAGGCTTTATGGTTCATGCTGGGTGGTTCCAGAAGTGTCTTTCTCTCTCAATCTGAAAAGCCAGTGACACTTTCCCAAGGTCAATGACACAATCTCCAAGACCAATCACTAGGCTACTGACACAGCCTATTATTATTATTATTTTTTTGCCCCGAGGTATTTAGGATCCCTCAGGGACTTCATTAATTGCTAACTATTGATTAAAAACTAGTCCGGAATTGTCAGGCCTCGTCTTCAGGGTTTGAAGAGAAAGTTCCTTTAAAAGCGACCAAGTTATAGCGCTGAATGTTGACAGACAGGCGCTGGAAAAGAAAAGTTGCTTCGCGTCTGTCACCAGTTATTATTATTATTATTATTATTATTATTATTATTATTATTACTACAACTATTATTGTTGTTATTATACTTATTATTGTTTTTATTTATTATTATTATCACCATCCTTCTCCTCATCTTTATCACTATAATCATTATCTTTTTCATTGCTGTTATTGTTACAAGAGACATTCACAATGACATTCGCCAATGACATTCAACAATTGATGACATTTGCCAATTTAGATTTCCCAAGGCCAAGAGTAGTTTAGAAGAAACTACTTTCTCCAAGGTCAATGATGCTTTCAACAGTTCAACTATAACTCACCGTCGCTCCTGAAAAATGCTACACATTCAAAAGTGTTGCTGCTATCTTGACGTATTAGGTTTCCTGAAAATGTGCCAGCTCTTTCTATTGTTGCTTCATCTCCAGACTTTAAATCAGTGGTGCACAACCTCTTTAAGCCAAGGGCCACAAATCGATTTCTTAAACCCTTCGGGGGCCAAACAAGTGTGACAGCTCAGACTATGTAATTGTAAGATGAATGCACGTCAAATTTATTAAGATGACGTGCGCAGTAAATCACAAGTAAAAGTAAATGTTAAGAGATTAATATAGAAAGGGGACTTATAGCACTTCTATGTTGCCACAAAATAATAGTTTTTCAGTGACCACATGCAGTGCGCATGTCAGTGTGATGGTTGCGGCTGCATGTCTACAACTAGCCTAGAGATGTCAGGTTGAATGTTTGTAGTTGACAGACGCAGAATTTCTTCAAGATGGTCGTCAGATAGTTGATTCCGTGTGCTGCTTTTGTTCAGCTTCATCCGTGAAAATCTCTGTTCACAGCGATAGGTGCTTCCAAATATGCTTGTGTGAACAAGAGCATTGTCCTTCAGATTAACAAATGTCGCTGAAAGAGACTTGTAAAAGTCAAGCAAAGTTTTGTCTCTGTAAGCAGCATGCATTGCATCAGATGACTAGAGATCAATAAGTTCCAACTGTTATGAAAAAGGTATAATTATTAATCACACAGCCAATACAATGGAAAGATACAGCAGAAGACAGAAAAGATGGCTGCGACAGTTGTGTGCTTCTGCCTGAAATTAGAAGTGTGCGCCACTGTAGACTTAATGTTAATATCGGCTCTTAAATAGTTGCCTTTCCTGTTGGTCATCGCGGGCCACACGACAACTCGTCGCGGGTCGGACGTTGTGCACCACTGCTTTAAATAGCACAAATTTGATGGGAGCTGATCAGACTCTATTCTGTGTGAAGTTATGTAGGGTATGAAATTTTGATTTCTCTTATTGGTGTCATTTCCTCCCAGTTTAGACGCTCCTAGGTTGTTTTGAATCACTCTTGATAAGAGTTTGTGATTCTAATTCATAGTATTACATGTTCCACAGGGCCATTCTTAGATTCCTGCAATGCTCAAACCATGAATGAAAACTCCATGAATTTGTCCTGGACAAAAGCAAAATCAACTTTAGATCCAACCTATTCCTATCAGTTTGTCGACCCTTCGTTGGTAAATGATACTACTTCATTGTCAGTGTCAATTCAAGGACTTACACCTGGACAAAATTACAACTTTATCGTTCGGGCAAAAGTTACAGATTCAACTGGAGCTTCTTCAACTAGTGGAAATGTGACTTGCAATGGAACAACAAGTATTTATTTTCTCTGAATTCTTTGTTTTCAATTAAATTTTTTACAGCCCTTCTTACAACTGCTAATGCTGATAAATAAGCCGGTCTCTCTGACGTGGCTTTTGCAGGCACTTAGAAACTTTAGAAGATTTACACTATTTTGTGGAAACCCACATTTGTATGTATTTTGTGTTTAAATTAGCTTTAGAATTATGTAAAGACGTAACGGTCAATTGTTAAAAAATGCTTACACTCTTTGGAAATGATCAAGACAAAGGAACTGCATGATTGCATCTGTTAGCTCTATCAAATTCTTTGATGTGGCTTAGCTGTTGACTTGAGATTCATGCACCATGTCCTTATGCACATCATGAACTGCTGTATCAGATTATTCATACTGACTTCTAAAAGAATTTGAATTTTTATTATTATATTTGAAGGTGTACTAATTGGTGTCATGGCGTTGTGTTAACTGCAGTGTATAAGACATTTGCTTTGATTGTATTGGATTGATGAGTAGATTGAACACTTTATTCACTGACACTGGAGACTGGTTAAGAGGATAGCCTACAAAAACAGACTAGACGCCACTTTTGCATATTTTGAATTTTAGTGCAGAAGTTGTGCATAATAGCTTTGTTTGTATCTGTATTTCAGATCTCGATGTTACAACCATAACTGTTTCAAATGTGACTGAAACTTCAGTTGAAGTCAACTCTTCAATGGGCTCCACGATTGCGACTGCTAATAGAACTTTATTTTATTCCAACGGTACAATGTATAGCCAGCAATTGATGTCAAGTTCAAGATATGTATTGACTGGTTTAAAGCCCGGATGCAACTATACGATTTATTTAGTTGTTCAAAGCTATGACAAAAGCAAAACTTCAAATTATGTGACCATAATCACTGGTAAGTATCTTTCTCATAATTACATTGACTACTAAGCTAAATATAATTATGTGGTAGAAACATTTTATTCTTTGGCACTATCAAATTATTGCTAAAACTGTCCTTGTGGTGTCATATACGTGTTAAGGCGCCATTTAAATTGTTATTATTTTTTTATTTTTCATGTCATTGCTGGAACAGATCATCAGAAATTAATGGCACCAGGAAATTGTAATCGACCGTATAAATACTTGTTTTCACTTTTATCAAATCAATTTTTTATCATAAGTTCCTTTTGTTAAGCGGAACTTTTATTCAAAAAGTTCATATATTCTGGAATGTTTTAAAATGATTATGCTATGTAGGAACCAAAGTTTTAAAATGCAGCCACTCCTTCTTCCATTACAAAATAGCTTAAAAATCAATTTATCTGCTGATGGTTTTTGTGTCATATGGCAGAAGCATTAGAGAGAGCATGCTTATCTTTTTCAGGTACTGTAGAAGAATTTGGAATTCTGTTACTTTACACTACTATATCAGTATTACCCTATTTTTCTAAATATTTTGAAAAAATAATGCATCTGAGACTAACAAATTACCTAGCATCAAAAAGGACGCTAGCAGCCAATATGGTTTCAGAACAGATCACTCCACATTCCTGGCGCTATTAGAAATGCATGAAAAAATCACAGAGGCTGTTTGTTGCTAATAAGTCATTCTTGATCGGTATATGTTTTGACTTATCCAAAGCCTTTGGCACTGTCGATCATAAAATTCTTATTAATAAACTTGAGCACTATGGTGTCAGAGGGATTGGACTTGCATGGTTCTGTGACTATCTTCGTAACAGTTCTAAAGCAATATGTTTCGTATCGCAATCATTAATCATCTCTCGGAGCAATTAAGTATCAGATGTGTAGTGCCACAAGGGTCGAGATTGGATCCACTGCTATTTCTGATATATATATAAATGTCATTTCAAATTCTTCATCAAGCTTTCGTTTCATAATTTTTGCAGATGACACCAATGCATTTTTATCTGATAAATCTCTTGAATCGTTGTATGCGAGGGCAAGAAAGGAATTAAATTGTCTTTATGAATGGTTTAAGGCCAATAAATTATCCTTAAACTTATCAAAAACTAATTACATTATATTTCATTCAAAAAGTAAAATCCTCCCGATCCTTGATACTGGTAAAAAAAAATGATAGCAGGGAAATTGCCCAAGTCACTACTACAAAATTTCTAGGTGTTTATGTTGATGAACACTTGACTTTCAATTAGTAGTAGTAGTAGACAATTACCATGTTTCAATAATAGCCAAAAAGTTGCAAAAAATTCTACCGGATTCGACATGTACAGTGTAGTCTACTACAAAGACCTACCCTGATTAATCTGTATAATACTTTCATTCTTCCTTACTTCTCCGATTGCAATATTATATGGGCCACAAACCATCACTCACACTTGACTAGACTAACTCTACTACAGAAGCGTATTGTTCGGATGATTTGTGGTTTTAAATATAATGAAAGTACCCCTACATACTTCAAGAAACTTAGAATATTATTGTCATTGTCAAAAATAAATGAGTTGCATATTGGGACATTTATGTACAGATTTAAACATAGACTATTACCAGAATCATTTGCTAAAGTTCTACTTCCACTGCAAATTCTGCAATATGGATGTTCATTGTTGCTACACCAGATCCTGTGTAATAAGCACCATAAAGATTTTGCACGTACTAAAACTAGACAGTTTCGTATCTCGTAGCCTATACCGTGAACCTTGTGTGTGTGGAATTCTTTACCTGTTCCTTTGACTAATGTGCCTTCTGTAGGAATATTTCAAAAATAATATAAACAGTATCTAATTGAGTTGGAATGAAGAAATTATGACAGATGTTGAAATAAACCTTTGAAGATATTTGTTGAGGGACCCGGTAGAGTAATGGATAACACACTGGCGTAGAGTGCGAGAGGTAACGAGTTCGAGCCCCGTTGGGCGGATTTGCTTTGTAGGCTGCTATTAGGGCTGATTATTGCAGGCTGTCTGCTCAGTTAGTGTAGTTAAGATTAGTGTATTCATTCGTGTTAAATGTTTAAACTGCATAATTGTACACTGTAACCGGTAGCGGTCTGTCAACTGGATTGTTGAATAAAGTGAATATTATTATTGTTTTGGTTGCTGCCTGTTCTTCTTTGCTGCCTACTTAAATTTAGTGAAATTTCAAACTGGGCTCCCTGGCAGCGGACCATTGTTGCTTCTTTAGGGATGACACTTTGATACTGAGAGTAAGCTTGCGGGTAGACAGTCTAGACACTGTTTTTTAATATATTGAACTGCTCGAATCTGTTGATGCTGTGATGCCTTGTTGTTGCTGGTGTCAATAAACGTCTTGAATTGAATGGATACTTCTCAACTCTTTAAATTTTATCAAGAGTTGCTGTATGCTATGGGCCTATGGCTGAATATATGTAAGAATCACTCTGAATCACTGATAGTTATTACTGTCTGATAATATGTGTTGTTATTCAATATTCAGTGCCTGCTCTGCCTGACAACAGCTGTAGCCTACCTGAGATAACAAGTAACAGTATGAAGTTGACATGGAGTCCAGCTCTAGCTTCAGTTCCTGTCTTCTACACAGTCATGTATGACACAAAACCATTGACCAACCTAACAGCGCCTCAAGCTTCTATTATCAATCTTACACCAGGAACAATGTATGTGTTTGAAGTTTGGGCAACAGTATCAGATAGCATTTCAACTCGGAGCAGAAGCATTCACTGTTCAGGCTCAACAGGTATAATTTCAGATTAATTTTAAGTAAACTTCCAGCTGTATCTAGTTAACTCATCGTGCTGATATGAAAATGGATATAGTGCTGAGAGATATTTGCTTCTGAAATCATGTTAATGGCATCGCATTCAAAACCGCTCTATTGTCTCTAATATATGTAATAATGTAAATAACATGAAATGGATGTATTTGGATTTAATAGGGTGTGTATGTATTTGCTATAGAACCGTACTGTTCTCTTACAAGAGTACTAGCCATGCTGTTGATGAAAGCTTTAAAATCAAAAATCAATATTTTAATTTCTGAATTAGACTCAGACTTGAGTGTACGTCAATTTATGCCTTTTTCTTGACCTAACGGTTTACTAGTCACTAGATTTTATTAGATTGCATTGATGAGGTGATTAAACATTTTATTCTCTGGGAAATCATCTAAGGCCAACTGCTATCTCTAGTAAATACAGTAAGGAGTTTGGAGATCCTTGTACATAGTCTTTAAAGCTATGCTGGTATTGAGATTGGGTATGAGGAGACACAATAATTTTAAACGCCAAGTTTTCATGTTTTGACTTGTGTGAATAGTTGTGCATAAAAGTTTGTTTGTATCTTTATTTCAGAGCTCGATGTTACAACCATAACTGTTTTAAATGTGACTGAAACGTCAGTTGAAGTCAACTCTTCAATTGGCTCCACGATTGCAACTGCTAATAGAACCTTATTTTATTCCAACGGTACAATCTATAGCCAGCAATTGATGTCAAGTTCAAGATATGTATTGACTGGTTTAAAGCCCGGATGCAACTATACGATTTATTTAGTTGTTCAAAGCTATGACAAAAACAAAACTTCAAATTACGTGACCATAATCACTGGTAAGTATCTTTCTCATAATCACATCGACTTCTAAGCTAGGTATAATGATATGGAAGAAACATTTTATTCTTGGCAATCAATATCAATATTCTCAGCTGTTATGGTGGTCTTTTATCATGACATTGCGGGAACAACCTATCAGAAAATAAAAGTACCAGGATATTGTGTAAGCAGTTTCACTTTTATCAATTCTCTGGATTTTTTCATCATGACATAAGTTTTTTTTGTTTAGTGTCGACTTTTCATTCATTCATTCATTCATTCTGAGAATTTATATAGCGCCTCTTCAAGATTACTACTAAGAGGCACTCTCTGCACTAACTAGCCGATGTGATGTTAAGAGTCATAGCGAGCGAAAAATAACAACTAGTTGCAAAACAAAACACAGTAGGCTGAGTCACCAGTGGCGAGCCCTCGCAAACACGTAGTGATAACCATCGGATTCCCGTAGACAGCTGGTAGATGGCGTGGTTGATCAGTCTCTGGCATGTGGTGGATGACGCCCGTCCGGCTAATCGTCGAAGCTCAAGCAAGGATGCGTGTAAGAGGAGACATTCGTCGCTTGTCGGTCGGTAGGCCTAGTTGGAAGTGCCGCCGGTGACAAGAGTCGAGGCCACTCCACTGACCCGCCGTCAGTGAGCCGTCCTCCGGCGAGATGTAAACACCGGTTAGCAGCGGCGTAGGCCTACACACACGGCGTATGGTACGACTCGGCTGTGCTGCATGTGCATCATAGGGACTTTTATTCGGGAGTGTCAATAATTATGAATTGTTATTATAAGATTATGTTAGGTAGGGGCAAAGATTTAAAATTCAATCATTTCTGTCTCCATTGCAAAATCGGCTGAAATCAATATATGTAATGATGCTGTTGTGCCATCAGGCAAACGCACTAGAAAGAGCATGCTTGTCTTCTCCAAGTACCGGTACTGAAGAACAATCTGAAATTCTGTTACGGTACTTTACAATATTTCACTGTTGCTAAAAATTCTATTTTAGGAGCTGTGTATGGTATGGCTGAATTGATGTGGGAATGACTTTGATAGTTATTAGTGTCTGATAATATGTGTTGTTATTCAATATTCAGTGCCTGCTCTGCCTGACAACAGCTGTAGCCTACCTGAGATAACAATTAACAGTATGAAGTTAACATGGAGTCCAGCTCTAGCTTCAGTTCCTGTCTTTTACACAGTCCAGTATGACACAAAACAATTGACCAACCTAACAGCGCCTCAAGCTTCTATTATCAATCTTACACCAGGAACAATGTATGTGTTTGAAGTTTGGGCAACAGTATCAGATAGCATTTCAACTCGGAGCAGAAGCATTCTGTGTTCAAGCTCAACAGGTATAAATATAGTGAAACCAAACTCTGAGATTTTGGTAAACTTCAGCCGTATATAGTTAACTCATTTTGCTGATATAAAAATAGATATAGTGCTGAGAGATATTTGCTGCTGACAGTATGTTATTGGCATAGCATTAAGACTATGTGAGACTTATGAGGACACTGGTGTGGTCGGTGTCATTGTACGGTTGCGAAACCTGGACTTTGAGGGCAGAGGACAAAAGAAGAATATCAGCTTTCGAGATGACGATATATAGGAAGATGCTGTGAGTCAGCTGGAGGGAGCACAGAACAAACGAGTCTATACTGGAGGAGCTGAAGCCGCTGTCACGAAAATAATAGAGTATCCCTCGTATTAATCGTATCCCCCCCAAATGAAGAAAAGTCGAAAAAGCCACTTCCACGTGTATTTATTTTTGCAAATTAATTTTCATCTGCTTTGTTTTGAACAATGACACTAACAGGTATGTTTATCCCTACTGGATAAATTTTTTGCTTTGGTTTTAGAGCACTTAGAACTTTTAAAACACTTAATAACACTCAGAGTCACTTAATAAATTCGAGTTGGATTTCTGAACATGCTTAGGATACTTAAAACAATTAGAGTCACTTTAAAGTTTGATTAGAGTCAATTACACGCATTTTTCAAAAAATGGGATAGAATAGTTTATCCCCTTGGATAGTCTAGACCAGTTAATTCCATCCGGGGGGATAGATTAATTCATCCTCCCGGATAGCTTTCAGGGGGATACTCTATTTCGTGACACCGGAACAGCGTTTGTTGGAGATGGTGAAGAGAAGGAAGTTGAACTACTTTGGAACATGATCAGAGCGGACAATCTACCGGCCTTCATATGTCAGGGTTATGTGGATGGAAAAAGAGCCCGAGAAAGACCGAGGAGACGCTGGATGAACGATGTTGAGGAGTGCATTGGGATGTCGATGGCGGATTGCGTAAGGCGTGCAAGGGACAAAGAGGGATAGAGGAAACTGACGTCGTTGGCTCTGGTCTCCGATCCGCAGTAATGAGGATGGTCAAGATGATGATGATGATGATGATGATGATGATGATTGATGATGATGATGATGATGATGATGATGATGATGATGATGATGATGATGATGATGATGATGATGATGATGATGATGATGATGATGATGATGATGATGATGATGATGATGATGATGATGATGATGATATACATATAGGATGGATGTGTATGTATTTAATTCGGTGTGCATGCATTTGCTATGGAATTTTTTTATTTGCTCACAGGAGCACTAACCTATGGATTGGTAAAGGCTCTAATACCGAAAAGTAGGAATATAGGGATTTTTTATCGTAAGAGTAGGTCTACATCAATTGATGCATTGTTCTTGAGATAACTGTTGCTTATTAGTCACTATAGCTGTTTTTTCTGGCAGACTTTACACTTAGCATACTGCTGATAATGATGCTGTCACAGCGCTTGCTTTGCGTGAACTGCAAACGCTAAATAAATAATAAATAATTAGTCACTAGGTTTTATTAGACTAGATTGATGAGGAGATTAAACATTTTATTCTCTGGGAAATCATATGAGGTCAACTGCTATATTTAGTAAATACAGTGAGGAGTTTGGAGATCCTTGCTTGCATGCATATTGTCTTTAAAGCTATGCTGGTATTGAGATTGGGTATGAGGAGACACAATAACTTTAAACGCCAAGTTTTCATGTTTTGACTTGTGTCAAGAGTTGTGCATAAAAGTTTTGTTTGTATCTGTATTTCAGATCTCGATGTTACAAACATAACTGTTTCAAATGTGACTGAAACGTCAGCTGAAGTCAGCTATTCAATTGGCTCCACGATTGCAACTGCTAATAGAACCTTAGTTTATTCCAATGGTACAATGTATAGCCAGCAATTGATGTCAAGTTCAAGATATGTATTGACTGGTTTAAAGCCCGGATGCAACTATACGATTTATTTAGTTGTTCAAAGCTATGACAAAAACAAAACTTCAAATTACGTGACCATAATCACTGGTAAGTATCTTTCTCATAATTACATTGACTACTAAGCTAAATATAATTATGTGGAAGAAACATTTTATTCTCTGGCACTATCAAATTATTGCTAAAGCTGTCCTTGTGGTGTCTTATAGGTGTTACGGCGCCATATGAATTGTTATCATTTTTTTATACTTTTATTATCATCATGTCATTGCTGAAACAGGCTATCAGAAATTAAAAGTACTGATGGTGTAAAGCAAATTTGTTTTACCTTTATAAATTTTTTCGTCATGAGATTAATTTCTTTTTGTTTACTGGGGCTTTTATTTGGGAATGTCAGTAAATCTACATTGGTATTAGAAGATGACCAAGATTTTAAATTAAACCATCTCTTCCTCGATTGCAGAATCGGTTAAAACCTCGATTTATGCGCTGATGGTTTTGTGTTATCAGGCAGAAACATTAGAGAGAGCATGCTAATCTTCTGCAAAGCACTGTAGAACAATAGTTTAGAATACTTCACTGCTCTTTAAATTTTTTTATCAAGAGTTGCTGTATGCTACATGGCTGAATTGATGTAGGAATCACTCTGATAGTTATTACCGTCTGATAATAATTATGTGTTGTTATTCAGTGCCTACTCTGCCTGACAACAGCTGTAGCCTGCCTGAGATAACAAGTAACAGTATGAAGTTGACATGGAGTCCAGCTCTAGCTTCAGTTCCTGTCTTCTACACAGTCATGTATGACACAAAACCATTGACCAACCTAACAGCGCCTCAAGCTTCTATTATCAATCTTACATCAGGAGCAATGTACTTGTTTGAAGTTTGGGCAACAGTATCAAAAAGCAGTTTCACTCAAAGCAGAAGAATACACTGTTCAGGCTCAACTGGTAGGAATTGTTGGAAAAACAGATATTGCGATTTATGGGAACTATTTATTAAACTTTCTTTTCTCTGAGTTTAAGACAAATACAATTCTGATATGTGTTAACTGCTAACATTATGTTGCCAGCATGAATTTAAAGAACACAGTGCTACCTGAAACTTCGGTCATGCGCTACATTGCCCATAGTGATATGCATGTGACACACTGTCACATTTCAATTGGATCCCATCGTGTCTTCTCGTGCATAGACCGATCCTTGAAATATCTGCCACTACTCTTCACCTAGCCTACATTGCTGGCTTTGGTTCTGTGCAGCATACGTTTGCTGGATGTCTTGAAATGCTCTTGTTCAGATCTGTTATATAATGCCTTTATGTTTTACTGAAATGTATTAGGCTACATTATGTGTTTTTTGCACATACATACATATATTCGGCATGTATGTATTGTATTGTACTGTATTTAAGCTTTTATGAAGCACCTCCAGTTGGGTGAATGGTCCAGTGCTGGCAGTGCGCAAGGCCTCGCGAGAAGAAGCAGGTGTTGAGAAGAGACAAGGCAGACAGAAGTGTCGAGCAAACAGAAGGAGAAAGAGCACTTTCCAAAGAGACGGACCAATTGAGGCAAATGATCGAGACTGAACCATAGCAGTAACTGTTCTAGAGCGAGGAACCAAGCGGTCAAGTCTGTTGGATGAACAAAGTGGACGATTGGAGAAGCTGAGTGAGGCCGAATTATAACGTCAGCCCGATATTTTGGGTAAGACCCCACTGAGCCTTGAGGATCAGAGTGAGGATCTTAGATTGTAAGCGAGCACGGAGAAGAAGTCAATGAAGTTCCTCAACTATAGTAGTAGAGATGCGAGAACACTTTGGAAGGTGGCATGGGCGTAACTTTCCCCGTAAAAGTGGTGGTGACTATTCCTTGGCACACAACTTTTTAGCGCAATTGTTTCCTCGGCTTCCTGTTCCCCGCGGTTCTCAGACTTCATTTTTATTGCCCCCACCTCGTGTATTAGAGTCGTATTAAGGAGCAAAATTTAAAATATATGTATAGTTTTAATCATGTAATCATGTTAACAAAAGCAAAATTGGTCTATAACCCCTGTAAGAAAGAGCGAACCTTTAGCATTGTGGTGTTGTGGACTTGTTTTTACTGGCGCATATTTAAAATATCTGGTTTAATATTTGTCAAATTCAAACGTAAATTTAGGCCATATTTGTCTTTGACAGGAAAAAGAGTTTTATAACCAGTTCACACAGATATGACATGCAGCAGTCACATGCTGAAAGGAATCAAAAATTTTTAAGCTCGACCAGAAATTAATTGTTAGGCCAATATTATTCAGCTCCCCCTATTTTGAGCTCTGGACTATAGGCCTACGCTGAGAATTTCTGACTCACATTTAAACACTATTTGTTTCAAAAATTATAATTATATGCCTAAACAAAAATTTCTTGCGTGTGCTAGGCCTATATAGGCCTACTATGTGAGTCTAATTATACGCTATGTTGTGAAAGAAATAAAATAATGATGATGCTGTTATATGTTGCAACCTTAAAAATCGTTGCTAATCAAAGAAAGATGGACACAAAGTCCATAAACACAAAAATTTATATTTCTGGAATTTTTTCGCCTAGACCTATATCCCTAATCGTCGCCTGGCGTAGGCCTACCCCATGTGCACAGTTTGAGAACCCCTGCGCTTACCCTTCCCAAGATACAAATTTAGTATGAACTCTGGTGAAAACTCTCTCACTCCCTTCTCCATTCTCACTCTTTACCCGTTTGTCTCTCTCGCTGGTGAACTCCACGATCTTTCCACTCACGGATAACTAAATCAATTTTTAAAAACAGCTCTTTCACAAAATTTAATCCATATTCCTCCTCTTCTATTCTTGCTGACCCTTCCTGAAGTCTGAGCCAGCATTGGGGTGGGGGGGGAGGTAAAGGTTCGGAGGTCCCTTCAATGCTATTTTGATAATAACAATGTTTCCAGAAGGTTTTGTGAGGCTGTTGGAAACTTGGCATGCCATGCACTGCCTCGGAGCCATAACGATTTGTGGGAGAGAATTGCTTCACGTTTCCTCCCCAAATTTAAAGTGGTAGGGAATTCCTTCCCTCCTTACGATTTAACTTTGCAGGGCTTAAAGTGTGCCTGGACGGTCATGGACGGCGTCCATGCACTTGTTTTAAAATCTGAACGCCGTCCAGCCACTTATTGGCAAGCACAGACTAGAAAGGTAAGGGGCGTCCAGGCACTTCTTTTAGAGAGGCAAGGGGCGTCCAGGCACTTATTTTTCCACACTTTTGGCACTGGATTTAAGCCATGACTGTGGACAATGAACACGCTGTGGAGTGTGGACAGTGGAGGTCTCTAGGCTATCAGCATTGCAATTGGCGCTATTGCGATGTTAATCATGAATAGCCTTTATTATGTTAGACAGCCAAATGCTTTCATGTTTCTAAAAAAATATTTCCTTGTCGGACCAAAAAGTGGTGGTGACTGTCACCACCACTTTAAAAAGTGGTGGTGACAGGACACCACCGTCACAATAGAACGTTACGCCTATGGAAGGTGGGCAATCAGTCTAGCAGCTGAATTGAGCACGGACTGAATCGATGATAGACGAACTTTAGAAAGATCAATGAGAAGAGAGTTGCAGTAGTCAGTGCAAACACATGTAAAAGCATGAATTAAGGTAGTGAAGATGGAGGAGAACAGCTAATGACTCTGAGTCGTCTTAAATGAAAATAAGAGGAGTATGTGACATTGGAAATATTCTCAGTAAGGCTAAGTGAGTTATCAGGTACACACCCAGATCCTGCACACATGATGAGAAGGAAAACAGTGGAGATTTTCAGAGGGCAGAACTAGGACAAGCTTCTAGAGCTTTTGGGAAGGGTACCGAACCAGAAAAATGGAGTCTTTGAGGGCAAGAGGCGATTAGAGGATATCCAGGAGGGGAGATGATTTAGTAAGAGATTTAATAAACCCAACTCAAAGCAACCGGGATGATGGTGAGTCACAATGGAAAAATACCTGGATACCATCAGCAAAGAGATGCCAGCAGCACCACAGATCGGGAAAAGAGAGATGATGTAAACCGTGTAAAGAATAAATATTTACTCTAGCTGCTCCTTCCTCACCAAAGCCTGCATGTGCTAGCTTTTTATGGTTTTAATGATTATTGATTAACGGGTATTATGTAAGTGCAAAGTATTGTAGAGTAGGCTAGTTGAAGAAGAAATTTAACGTGCCGTGGCTTTTCTGATACTGAACCACTCTAATGCCTAGTACAGTGCTCCAAAAGTGACTGATAAGTTTATCTCATAATTACATGTTGCCAATTTGGAGTCCCTATACTTTAGGATAAAATTATGTTTAAAAGTACATCTATGTGAGTTATTACTGTTAAAGGTGAACAGCAGTTGAGTCAATAAAAAATGACTAATCTTTAACATTGGCTTTCTCCTGGGTTTCACGTCAGTCTATAGACCGTATATCTATGAAGTTTTAAAGCTGCATGTATGTATTGTTTTAGTACCAGGAATTCCCAGCGATATCTCTGTCTCAAATATTACTGTCTCATCGATGGAGATTGATTGGTCGACAAGTGGCACAACTGTGATCAATGCCACAACCGTCAATTACACCTGTGGAAACAATGGCAATCGTAGCCAGAATGCTATAGGTGTAAATTGGACGGTGTTAAGCGATCTTACACCAGGTTGCAACGTTTCCTTCTGCATTGCGATTCACAGCTATGACAAGATGGCATCTGCATGCGAATGGGATCTCACACGTAAGACTTTCGGTCATATTCTTTTGTCAAGCATTATGACAATAATTATTATTTAAATATTATTATTATCATTATTAGGCCTATTATTTATTATTATTGCTATTTCATTATTATTATTTTTGGATCGATGGATCCAGATTTGACGAGGGCTTATGACAACAGAGGCCGAAAAAATTTGTTTGTCACAATACAGCTCTTGCTTCACTTTTTGTTGTTGCTTAACATATTTTTTTACCCAAAATATTTATGATCTCTCAGATGTTCCAACCTACCATTTGCATTCAGCTAAACATTTACCCATACATTTTCATCATATATTTTTAAAAAATTTTATTTCAAAACTTTATATAACGCCTCTTCAAGGTAGGCTACTCAGAAGTGCTCCCGGCGATATAAAACAGTTTTTAGGTTCTTAAGGAACAGAGTGGAGTGACCCCTGGGAATTAAGCACAGTGTAACAGGGAGACCATTCCAAGTTGTAGGACCAGCAACAGAGAATGAACGACGCTGTCGGATAGCAGTCCTACTAGGCCTATACTAATTTGATGTCAGAATTAACTAATTTTTATTATCTTATGATACTTCGAGCTGCCACAAGGGCATGCTGGATCGGATTTGTGAATTTCTTGCATGACCCATTCTTTTTTGTAATTGTTTGAATTTTTAATTTTGTAGCTTTACCACTGATTCTTTTATCACTGTGAATTTCCTTGCGACTATTTAATAAATTTGACATTCGTGTTTGTTACCCAGCCAATTTCTTTTGAATACGTAATTCAGATACATGTTCACTTATGATAAATAGCTTTAGAGGCTACACAAAGACTTATTTTAGAGGCATCATTTTTTGGTTTAATCAAGCGCAAATGAATATGGCAATGAGATAACTTGCTTTTTAAAAGTAAATGGTGAAAACACAGATAATTGCAAGAATATATGTTTTGTCTCTAATGACCCTGGTCTTTACAGGCAGCTGCTGTATCAACTGCATCCAATGTTTTCATTGTTTTGAGAACATAGCATATCAGTATACAGTAGGTCCACATTTGAGTGCACAATACAGGAACAGCTAACTAGATTTTTTGTGATAACTTGATATAATAACTTTTAAAGTAGTTTTACCTTTTCGTTTTGATTGGTAATAACGTGTATGACTTCATTTCTGTTATGAGTTAACAATTTCTTGTCAAATGTTGTTTCACGTTTACAGAATTTGTTGCTGTTTCGACGATGTTTGAGTGAGTATGATGCATTAGTTGTATTTACAGGATTAGGTAAAGATTTGACCTGTCTAAATTGTTCCTTTTTTCTTTATTTAGATCCTGTTGTGCCAACAATTACTAAAATAGATGAATCTACAAACAGTTCTTTTCGAGTCACATGGGAGTTTGACTTGATTAACTCTGTTAGCAACATCTCGTTCATTTATTGTGATGTCACAAGACAGTTGGAGTGTATAAGGTTTCAGATTCCTGATAATTCTACACCTTTGAAATTGTTGACAAATTTATCTTCAGCCACAAATTATAGTCTCATACTTGAGGTGGAGAGTTTTGGGAACATCACAAAGTCATCACCTGCATGGGCTATTACAAGTAAGACTTACAAGTACCGTACTCAGACGAGTTTATGTTACAAATTACCGTAGAGCATTCATTAGTTGCTGTATAAGGTCGGGTTAGCTCAGTTGTTAGCACTGTTTGCACTCTGACAGTGCCAGTCCCAAGCCTGGTTAAAGGAGGAGGGTGACGCTAATGATCTTTGTTATTATGCCGTGTTGTTAAACTGAAACTACCACTGTTAGCACAGTATTGTATGGTATTGTATCTGACCATTTATAAAGTGCTTCTCGCAGCAAGAGCCTTTCAGAAGCGCTCCCAGTGCGTTCAACCCCCGAGAAAACAGGCAAGTTTTTAGACGAGAGAAAGACGAGGAAAGACTACCAGAAAGGATGGCATGAGGGAGGGACATGATAACAGTGACATGCAGTATTAGATGCTTGTTTAATTATATCAATTATGCTCTGCTGAGGGCTGATGCTTCATGTTTTACTAGAATCCAACTTTATGATATTAAGCCTTTTTGGAACGAACATCTTGATGACCTTTACAAATGGATCATTTGAGTTCTGTTGATAGTGTAGAGCATTCTTTCTTGTTTCGGTTATATATTTCAAAACTATTTGAATCCAATATGCGAGGGATATGTACAGAATGTTTAGAGTCCAATGAGATTCAATATCGGTTTAAACAAGCAGTGGGGTGTGCTGATACAATCGTAATTTGCCATGTGCTTCATGACTGCTTTTTAAAGTTGATTCTAGGGGCTGTACTGTGCTCACAGCAGCTCTGGATGTCAGTAAGGCTTTTGACATTATCAATCATTGCAAACTATTACATTCTATGATATAAATTGTGGGGCACAGTGGTGTAGTGGGTATGTTGGTTGCCTTGCAGCCGGAGGGTTGCAGGTCCGAACCCACCTCAGGCTGCTGCATAGGGACCTTAAGAAGTCCCTCACTCACAATCGCTTGAGCGCTTCAGTATGAAACTCTGATGCAGTGTTCGTGTTGTAGTCGGGAGAGCCTCTGTGTGGCGAGCTTGAAGGGGCGCTATAGAAATGGAGAAATAAAATAAATAAAAGTGAAAAATAAGTGATTGAATATGTTATTGTAGAACCGAGCTTGACTGGCGTTTGTTCAGTGAACTTTCGAAATGCATCAAATATGCTTTTGTCATGGCCAGTACCAAACATAAGTGTTCCTCTCACATACACAGTCAGTTATCCCAACATCACGTTGAGTTCCAGCTCTTCACCTGCACCAAATATATCATTTGACATGTCTGAAATGACTTATCTGGTCCAGAGTCTTTTAGCTGGAGCTACATACAGATTTTGGGTGCTTGCATCTATAACTGGAGCCACAAATTCGATTGAAGGATCGACTAAACTTGCAAGCGAAGAAATTACATGTATTGATACAACTGGTAAGCTTTTCTCATCAGTTGTTTCCATTGGTTATTACAAAACAATGCCAAAATATCGTGTGCCATTTTGCCCTTGGTTTTGAATATAACGAAAAATATTAATCAAATTTTGATCATTTAATTATAAAAATCCAGTAACAGACTTTTAGCTTCCTAAACTCTGTAGTGGGTCTCTCCACAAAGATGGGGGAGGGGAGTTTAATTTCTGGCAAATATAGGGAAAAAATTCTCTAGATATTTGATGGAACAAATTTTATTTCTAGAAAGTAGTTAAATATGAAATATTAAGAAATAAAAATTCTTATGTTTAAGTGTGCCATTTGCGTTTTGATAACAAAATTACTTGCGCAATTTCATTCTTTCATTCTATGGACTTATATAGCGACCTGCAACAAATCTCCTCAGGAGCACTCCCAAACATGGCAAAAAAAGACTTGAGAGATTTATGAAAAAAGTTTGATTAGTCATATCTATGTAATAAATGCCGCTTTGATGGGAGGTCATTCCAGATGAACGGCCCTACATCTGAGAAAGCTGAGCATTACCTGGCAGCTAAATGAGCCATGCAACATGGGTAATATTCAAGCTGTATATTTTGGTGTCAAGAAGTTCTATTCAATAAAATTGGCCATTATCATTATTTGAGCCATGGATGTGTCCATGTTATGACTATTCAATTGGCTTGTTTTGTTTTGTATTATGTATTATGGGCGATTTTGTTACATGCAATGTTCTGAATATTGATCTTGAATATAAAAAAAAACTTTCTCTATCAGTCTGTCAAATATAATGCTATTTCTTGCTTTATTCTTAATTCAGATTCATATCAACCAAGAAATCTGACATACACTACAACCAATGTTCTAAACATTTATTGATCTTGAATTAAACAGAATACTTTTCTATCAGTCTGTCATATATGATATGGGTCCGGAGCGCTCCTGAGGAGTAACCATGATGGGCGCTTTATAAATCCTCATATGAATGAATGGATTCTGTTATTTCATGCTTTATTTTTAATTCAGATCCGTATCAACCGAGAAATCTGACAAATACTACAACCTATAACAGTGTTACGATAACCATTGGCCGTCCATCGAATACAGTTGGTGTCGACCAGTACATTGCCAACATAACCGGTTCTCAAGGGGAGCTTCACTCATCCCAGATAGTCAATGCAACTGAAGCAGACCAACAAGTTACATTTACGAGTTTGGCCGCTGCTTCAGAGTACAAAATTGAAGTCACTTCTGTAGTCTACGGTGAATGTAGTCAGCCTGTCAGATTCAGATGTAGGTATGAAAGCAAGGATCCGGCTACGATAACCATCAACACGGATAAAGGTTTGTGAAAGCAATACGTTACTTATCTGTAAGAATTTATTTGTGGTGTCTTCAACAAGTTCAACGCCAGGTAGGGCAAGTTGATCCAATGGTAGGCAGGCTAAGGACATATCATTTTTATTGCAAGGACAATGTCTGTAGTCTGTAGGCCTATAAGTCATCTTATTCTTGCACATTAGCCTCACAATCTCTCAACGGCGCGGTTTTGATCGTCGACATTATACCCGCAGGTGATGGATCGAGTCGATCGTAACTCGGGCAAGTCGAGTCGATCGAAAAATCGTTGACTATATCGACTTGCAAGTCGAGTCGATCGAAAAATCGTTGACTGTATCGACTTGCAAGTCGAGTCGATCGAACCAAGTCGATAGAGCCGTCGAGATGTCGACGAAGTCGATGGAGTCGATCATCGGCCAGGCCAAGTCGATCCTATAGCGCACGACTCGAAAAATCGTCAACTGTATCGACTTGCAAGTCGAGTCGATCGAAAAATCGTCGACTGTATCGACTTGCAAGTCGAGTCGATCGAAAAATCGTCGACTGTATCGACTTGCAAGTTGAAACGATCGAAAAATCGTTGACTGTATCGACTTGCAAGTCGAGTCGATCAAAAAATCGTCGACTGTATCGACTTGCAAGTTGAAACGATCGAAAAATCGTTGACTGTATCGACTTGCAAGTCGAGTCGATCGAAAAATCGTCCACTGTATCGACTTGCAAGTTGAAACGATCGAAAAATCGTTGACTGTATCGACTTGCAAGTCGAGTCGATCGAAAAATCGTTGACTGTATCGACTTGCAAGTCATGTCGATCAAACCAAGTCGATTGAGCCGTCGAGATGTCGACGAAGTCGATCATCGGCCAGGCCAAGTCGATCCTATAGCGCACGACTCGATCGACTGCGCTGTAATGATCAGCACGGTTTTGTGCGCTCGGTTTTAATGGCGCGTTTTGAACGTCGCGGTTTTGTGAGCGTGGTTTTGACCGATGACCTGATATCGGTCGATATAAGAGGTAGGTAAGGACACGCAATGTTTTATCCAAAAATCTCACACAATACTTGTAAACTATCGATGGATGGAAACCCCCACGTGACCAGGCATCACAAAGGGATGCTATATAAAACTGCTAAGAGCATGAGTGAACATCTTGTGTGATTTAAACCATGGTTGTTTGAATAAACCTTTTCTTGCAGATCTGATAAAAATCCTCTGCCTTGCGATCATCATTCCATCATGTGTTCTTCTCATTCTGCTGATCATCGTAATAGTTATCTGCATCCGCATGAAAAAACTAGAAAATCAGATCAACGGCAAACATTCGGATGCAGATGGGCCAGGAGAGAACGTGAGTTTTTTCTCAACATTAGTGTTCTTTCCTGATGTATTTAATATTTCGTTGTGTGTTGAGTTGTGGCAAAGCACCAGATTCAGTTGATCAGATCGGGTGCCTGCTGCATGATTTCACAATGTTGTAGTAGTACGGTAGTGATAGTGGTAGTAGTAGTTGGAGTAGCAGTGGTGGTAGTAGTGATATCACTGACTTATGGTCGGGAGCACCTCTGAATTGCTGAGTGGTGCTTTATAGATTTTTAATTGCAATTAGAAGTGAATATCTGCAGAAATTTATTAATTTATTCACTTAGGGTAATCATAAAATTAGTGTATAAAGTTATGTGAATCTGAAGCATGAGACATGCATTTGCAATGTAGTCTGAGCAACTTGTCTGGGGTCAGATCAGGTTCAAACCCATGACATTGGGTTACGAATCCAGCATCCTACCACGTAGACCAACATGCCATAAATTTCGTCTGGTTTTCGTTTTGAAGCAAATATTAACCATTCTCTGCTTGGTGGAGTTGCCCATTTCTTTTCAAACCGTTCAATGGAATCTCAGTGGAATTTGCACGTTCTTAACGCACTCCTTGTTTTTGATGGTTGAAGATATCACAGCATGCAGTAGAATTCATTGTAGTCATCTGATTATCTGAAACAGAACTGTCGGTGTACTGCAATGCGTGAACGTAGTATTGTATTGTATATAATCAATGTATGACCTTTGATGCATTTACAAGCATTTAATTTCATCTCTGAACTTGCAGCAAGCATTGTCATGTATGTGTGCAGAAACGAAAGTCCATCTTCGACATCATAAAGGAAAGTGCTGAAGAAAAGAAGGCTACGGGACCAAAGTATTTACTCCACCTTCTGTCACATAATTTTGTAAATTATCTATACAATACTGTGTTGTGACTGTGACCTTGGACACACTTTACACCGCAGAGATTCAATATACCTAAGCGCCTTCATGAGGTTATTGTAAGGCGCTATATAAATGTTCATATACATACATACATACATACCTCATTAATGAGTCATTATGGGGCTTAATATGGCTTTATAACCCCGACTAAGACATTACAATACAGGAACGCAACAATGACCCATGACAGCATCACAGAGCAAATATTCTGGTAGCTAATGGTGAGAAGACAATTTGATTGTGCAAAACTTTCTTTGGTATAAAAATGTATAAAATTAGTTTCTAGAATCTAGAATAATCTTTCATTAGCAGTTTATGGCTAGAATCCTATAGATATGAAACTGTTTATTGTTGGCACAAGTAGGAAAGTAATTATAAATTTTAGCACAATTGACACTGAAAATGCTCTATGATATGCTGTGGAAGTCAATATTAATACGACCCTGTAAATCAAATTAATCAATCAATCAAAATCATTATTTATATAGCGCCCCTTCCAAGGGCACTATACAGATGTTTTAACTCATTCTAACAATGTTTTGACTCGTTCTAGCAATGATTTTCTACAGCATGGCAGTCATTTAAATCATCAACTGTTGTAGTAAACCAGTGCACGTAGACAAGTTTCCTGAGCATGTTCAGAGCCTTGAAAAGGACAGTGGTCTACTGTACACCGAGGACTATGAGGTACAGCCTGTGTTCCTCAATCTTTGCAGTACAGATTTATCTACCTCATATTTGTAGATTGAGCCGATTAAACATAAAATAAAACGAAATATGCATTAGCTTTTTTATCTCAAGTAATTTCATGGTCAATGCTTTTAGTTGTAATTATTTTAGACACGTCACGGACTGCTATCCGACAGCGTCGTTCATTCTCTGTTGCTGGTCCTACAGCTTGGAATGGTCTCCCTGTTACACTGCGCTTAATTCCCAGGGGTCATTCCCACTCAGTTCCTTAAGAACCTAAAAACTTTTATTTAGCCGTGGTTGGGCCGGGAGCGCTTCTGAGTAGCCTACCTTGAAGAGGTGCTATATAAATTTCTGAAATAAATAAATAATAAATAGGTCATGTTTCATTTAAATTCGTTTATTTTTCCCAGTTGAAACAATCAGCATATGACAATTATACAGTAAACAGCAACATAGGGATACCACAGGAAGACCAATCACACGGTATAAAATACAGTCAACTTTTAAAACTGTCTGGTCAACTATGCCACTGTTTGCACTCTGACAGTGCCAGTCCAAAACCTGGATAAAGGAGGAGGGCTATGCTGTTGATCTTTCCCATCGCACATCGTCATTAAACTGAAACTACTATTATATATACCTAAGTATTATATTATATATAATTATTATATTATAAATACATAATTATTATATTATATATAATTATTATATTATATATACATAATTATTATATTATATATAATTATTATATTATATATACATAATTATTATATTATATATACATAATTATTCACACTTATGTATGTAATTATGTATGTTTCTATGTATATACCGTATGTATGATATTTTTATTGATTCTTGAATGATCGGTCAAAAAAGTAGGTAAGACAATGGAAAGTAATAATTTACACTGTTATTGTTATTGTTGTTATTATCGTTTTTATTGTTATTGTTTTCTTAGGACCTGAAACTGATCGGTAGAGATCAGCCGATGTCATGTTCGGAATTGGAACACAACCGAACGAAGAATCGCTATGGCAACATAAAGCCGTACGACGTAACCCGTGTCAAGCTTCTTCCCATTGAGGATGAGGAAGGAGCAGACTACATCAATGCCAGCTGGTTGCCGGTCAGTCATCTCTCTTTCCCAGTTTGTGGAAAATATAGATATATATATATATATATATATATATATATATATAATGTACTATAAATATTATATATATACACAAGCACACTATATGTAGAAATATAATATACATGCATATTTACATGCATAGGTGTGTATAATTATTAATTATATATACATAATTATTCACACTTATGTCTGTAATTATGTATGTTTCTATGTGTATATGTATGATTGCATATATCTATGATTGTACATGTATGTGCACATATGTGTACTGTTATGCATTCATCATAGACATTTTCTACAGGTTCTTTTAAGTGTCTCACAAAATTGCTCCCTAAGTCCCTATATATAATATATTATAGAACTATGTATATAAGCCTAATTATTTTGAAGAAAGCAGTGTTGCATATAGTAATAATAATAATAATAATAATAATAATAATAATAATAATAATAATAATAATAATAATGAAATTATTTAAAAATTATTTATGCTTTTTCTTGTAAAACATGTTTCGTTTAATAATAATAATAATAATAATAATAATAATAATAATAACTATTATCATTATAATAATAATAATAATAATAATAATAATAATAATAATAATAATAATAATGATGATGATAATACAACAACGATGCTATAATGATAATGATAATAATAATTTTTCTTTTTTCTTTAATTCAATGCCTACAAACACACTGCACTTTACATGTACAAGCTATGCATTAATCTTAATTTACATCAAACTTAACTACTAAGTAGGCCTTCTAACAGAACAGACAGCCTGCAATATTGTAATGCTTCATGTTTTAGATTTTTCTGTACACAATGCACATGCATTACAATCAAACATACATTTACATACAGTTGCAACAACAAATCCATTTTAAAGTTTTTTATTTAACTATGTCGGTCGAGTACTTTATTCGTATTAAAATTATTTCTCAATCTGAGTTATTTGTCTATTTATTCTTCAAGTATGCTGTCATTTCAGTGCTGCGGTATTACTGCTTTCAGGGCTTTAATTCAAAGCGGGAGTTCATTGCTACCCAGGGTCCACTGCCGTGTACAAAGGATGACTTCTGGAGAATGATTTGGGAGTACAACTGCCGTGGAATTGTTATGCTAACCAACTGCATCGAGAAAGGAAAGGTGAGACTAGATTCACTAGAAAGGTGAGTCGTTAGACTAGATTCACTAGAAAGGTGAGTCGTTAGACTAGATTCACTAGAACTATGGGATCAATCAAGTCAAAACACAGAACTTGACCTGTCATTGTTGCAGAGAAACCAGTTATTCGACAAATACGCTGGTTTGGTGCTTCCTGTGTAATTACGGCAATACCAATTACATTCCAATTTCAATACAGCTTCGTTATGCAGACGTTGAATCCTTTATTATCTTATCTTATCTGACCATTTATAAAGCGCTTCTCGCAGCAAGAACCTTTCAGAAGTGCTCCCATTATTTATTATTGCTTAGAGGTGCACTGTTCTGAGTAGTCACATTGTCAATGCATTTGATGAATTGGTTTAACAATGGAACACAACTTTCCAGTTGAAATGGCCTTAAGACTACTGTAATACATTGTCTACTTTGTCGCATATTTTGGCCAGTCTTGCTGTGTGAATTAAAATGAAGTGCTTGGATTGTTGTGATGCATTGTCAATTCTTGCCAGGGTACAATTTTTGTCTTAGGTTTGGCCAACTCAACTGTGACGAGTACAGTTACATTGCATTGTCGATTGGAGGATCAGGTGGCAGGGGAGAAGGCTGACTGATCACTTGTCCTCATTGAAATCGATGCTTGTTTCATCCTTGTTGTGTCTACAAGCGAAGAATGATTTTACACAGATATAATATATAGTGTAATTATCAAGCATCAATGCTACATGATAAGTTTCTGCGAGGCTTGTGTGATTATATCGTCTCTGCAGATTTGTTTTTTCTGGTGCTATTTTAGAACAAATGTGATTACTACTGGCCGCAAGACACGGAACCTGTCGTGTATGGTGACATCCAGGTTTCAATAACAAAAGAGGAACTTACGCCGCACTGGAACATTCGACAACTTTCCATATCTATGGTAATAATGACTGGGGTGTTAGTTGGCCAATTCATTTAATGTGTTCCTATTGGCTGTTCAGGTAGTTAACCACATAATGATCTTATTGTATATTGACCAACGATATGCTCTCTAGTTTACTTCTGCTTCTTCGCTTCCCCGATGCCTCCCCAAAGGTCCACTCAGTCTTTCGCTTGGCAGATGGCAAACAGAGGGGTAGGACGCCTTGCATGGCTGCCAGACAGTTAAATTCCACTCCTGTAATAACTTGCCATTATCCATTCATACCATGAATTGTAATCATACTGTGTTGTTGTGTCAGTTTGAAATTAAAACGAAGATCATCGTCATTATCTCTTATCTGTTCATTCTTTCATTCATTCAGAGCATTTATATAGCGCCCCTTCATGAAACTACTCAGAGGCGCTCCCAGCCCAACCACGAACAAAGAAAAAAGACTTCAGAGACTTGCAGAACCCAGCCGGATGGACCACAAGTAGAGAGCAAAGCGTGAAACCTGTTGGGTTTGCAATGTTTGTTTGTTACGTGGTGTTTCTGTGACAGGGTCAGCAACAAAAGAACATTGTTCATCTACACTACCACGTCTGGCCAGACATGGACGTGCCAGAAGATCCAGCCACACTCCTCCAGTTCGTCCGTTTGGTTCGTGTAAAGCTTGCGAAGCGTGGAGGACCTATCACTGTACACTGCAGGCAAGAAAGACAACCTGAAGAATTCTTTATTATCATTATTAGTATCATAATCATCATCATTATTATTATTATTAAATATTGCTATTATTATTATTATCATTATTATTATTATTAAATAAATTTGTAACGCGCGCAAGATCGCACCGAAATGTGAATCTGAGGCACGAATAGTCAGTCGCCAGAGGAAGATGCAGTTAGAGATCCGTGTGCTTTTTTATTGAAAAAATATCAATATCCATGTGCCTTTCTTTCGTATGATGAATTATATTCATAATCTTTGAGTCCTTTAGCACCCTGAAAAGCTCTGTCTTGCATGGGAACCAGTGTATTCACAATTGTTCTGTCAAAACAAATCTGACGTGGCAAACATGGTCAGGTTCGGTTATAATAAGATCAAGGCAGATTTGGATCTTCATTTAACATCTCTGAGCAATCTGCCCGACATTATGCAGCGCTCGTGAACATTACGCTTACATTTACAACTAATCATAGCTGAGATGACTAACCTTAAGTTTAATCTACCTATTGAAGCTAAGAGAATGTGATAGCTAAATGGAGTTGATATTATAGCTGCATCACATTTCTGCATGATAGTGTTGTATTGTATCTATTAATTTATGAATGAATTTGTTTATTGCACACAAAAGTCTAATGGTAGAATCATCACACACGTACAGTGCAACAGAAGCCAGGGAAGCTAATAACTTGTTCTACTCTGACCCCTCTTTGGTAGTTGCTGTTTAACGGCACTGTCATATCAAAGATGATTAGTGTCACCCTCCTCCTTTATCTAGGCTTGGGACTGGCACTGTCAGAGAATGAGCAGTAGTGGAGTTCCCTCTCTATGCTACCCTGGCCCTCATAATAGGGGCTCCCGCAGGGCACACCAATCAGAGGTCCTCAAAGTAATGGTCAATTGGTCATTGTTTGTCTAAATCGTGTCCATTGTTTTTGCTCAAAGTAGTGGCTATTGTTTGGTAAATCGTGTCCATTGTTTGTGCTCAAAGTAGTGGCTATTGTTTGTCTAAATCGTGCCCATTGTTTTTCCTCAAAGTAATGGTCATTGTTTAAATCATGTCCATTGTTTTCATTCTGCTTTCTTAGTGCTGGTGTCGGTAGAACAGGAACCTTCATCGCCTTAGACACATTACTGCATCAGTTGGATCGACAAGATTCCATCGACATCTTTGGAGTCGTCTACAAGCTACGGCTGAATAGACTTTGCATGGTTCAGACAGAGGTAGACCTAGGCCATACATGTACTTTCCAATCATATATACAGTCATCTTTGTAATGCATCATTAAGAAACGTCTTAAGCGCTCCTAACAAGCTATCTGGGTCAACTATATAGAAATATGCAGAAACTAATTATTATAGCTGTAAGGATAATGGTAATGATAATAATTACAATATTTGTAATGATAACTGTAAGGACAATTATTACAATATTGGTGAGGATAATGGTAATGATAGTAATTACAATATTGGTAATGATAACAGTAATGATAATAATCACAATATTGCGTGCAATGTATTAGAGCACATAATTTATAAAGTGCTTTTAACAGGGTGAAACATCCAGGGTGGCTCCCAGTGCGCAAGGCCATGGGAGAAAATATAGGTTTTGAGAAAAGAAATTGAGGAGGAGGGAGAAGCTAGAATTTGTGATCGAGTAGATGGGTACGGCGTATTCCAAAGAAAGGGACCAATTGAGGAAAAGGACCGGGGCTGTGCCTAGCCGTTCTAGTATGAGCCTATGAGGAACTAGAAGATCAAATCTGTTTGAAGAGCATATTGGACAACGCAATGGAGTTAATAATAATGACAACAACAATAATAAAAACGCTGGATCTTCTTGATAATCTCTTGTGGCTGATGACATGTTTGAAGAATAATGAAAACATGTGAATGATGTTGAGAAAATCATTGATTTTAGGATACAGTTATTTCTTTCTTGATCTGGAGATCCTGTGTTTTGTTCAATTTAGTTGAAATTTTTGCTTCTTTCTTTTTCAGTCTCAGTACGTCTTTCTCTACCGCAGTATGATGTATGAGTTAGAGCACAGAAGCAATGTGAATCAGGCTTTGGAAGAGGACGGTAAATACGTTGAATGATAATCACAATTAAGCTTTGACATGATAGTATGATACCTGTTTAAAATACCATTATTTCTGTTGGTTTTGGCCTGGTGACTGCATTGTTAATACAATTGATGGTTGTATCAGACTCTATATAGTCTATAGTCTCAAAAATCATTCAGGACTGCACTCCTTTTACTATGCAATCAATCAATCAATCAATCAAAAGTTCAAAACTTATATAGTGCTCCTTCAAAATCCCTAACTGACTGTTGAACCCGACCCAAGCCAAGTGGAAGGTTGATGGAACCGAGGCCAGGAGCCGTTTGTGAGAAATGCGGATGGCTAAGGAAGCCCATTCCATGTTGATGGAGAGAGGCTGTTCAAGTAAGGATGCAGCTAAGTAGAATTTGCCTACGATAATTTACCGGTAATGTTTATTGTTGTACTGAGAAATAAATCAATGGCATGGAAAGTTAAAGGTGGAAATGGGAAGGTTACAGGTTGTTTTATTGGCGTCTATATAGATAGTTCCAAGAAGCATGATCCCAAGATTTGAAGACAACAACAACAACAGTAATAATGCTGGATCTTGACGAGCTTTAGGCCTTGGGCTTCCATCAAGACCATTAAGATGGTCAAATACACGGAGAAAGAAAAATAAATATATATTATATAATATATATGCATAATAATTACATATATTATATATTTATGCATATGTGTGTGTAGTTATATATAATATATTTAATGTTGATATTATTATATATAATTTTTAGATAGCTATTTTGCAGCACCTCTGTAGTATATGCACTAGAATGATGGCGAGTGCTCTTGTCAGATTCAAATAAAGACTACTTACTTACTTACTTACTTACTTAAATGGACCTCTTTATATTAAGCTGATTAGGAAAGAACTGATGTGGAGAGAATAATTATAACACCTGAGTTTCTGCGATATGTTGTCTAGATGTGTACGCGAATTTCAATGGTGGCCAGAAGAAGAAACCGGAGGACGAAATGTACGCGAATTTTGACGGCGGACCGAAGAAGAAGGCGGAAGACGACACGTATGCGAATTTCGGTGGAGCGCAAACGAACTCTATTGCTGAAATGGACGGAAAATTCTTCTTTGCAGGACCCCAGCAGACGTCATAACTTTGGCAGTTGCAATTTGTAACATACTGGCCTCCCTTTGTCCCCCCATCTTTTGCAAGTTAAGCTCATGTCTGGGATATTCCTTGCATCGTCGCGCTCTCTCTTGAGGTGTTTCTTTTTCTCGTGGGTTTTGAAGGCACGTCTGAATATGAGAGGAGGCGCTCTAAACCAGTGGTTCCCATCCCGTGGCACGCCAAGCCTAAAAATGTGGCCCTCGTCTCTCAAAAGAATTAACACAACTATATTATGGAAAAATTGACAATTTGGACAGGATAGAACACATAATTACTTTCTCTCACGAATTATTTTATTTTGACGTCTGTAAATAACATCAAACATTCCATTTGATCAAATTAGGCCTATAACAATTTTATATGCTTTTAGTCAATTAAATTTTAGCCTTGTGGAAAAAGTGGCCCCCGTGTCCTCAAACTTAGAAAAAGTGGCCCTACAGTCAAAAAAAGGTTGGGAACCACTGCTCTATACACATTTAAATACAATATGCTACGAGGCTGATACAGCAACACTTGTGCTGCTATAATTTTATCGTTCTTCAATTACTAAGGCAATTACTGTAAATTTATGTATTTCTGCCTGCTGTAGGTACTTAACGCTACTCAGGTTTCCACTTCTACCCAAATCCATCCAGTCCTCTGCGTTATCAGATCCTCTACTCTACCTCCTCTAGAAGTGTCTCTCATGTTGAAGCGGGTCAGGCTCTTCGCTCTGCTATGAAGGGGCAACTCCTGTAGTTCCTCGGGCTCGCTTAGCTACCAGGCAATGCCAAGCTGTCTCAGTTGTCCATCTGGAATGACCTCCCTTCAAAGCATTTATTACATCTTACTGATCAAACTTTGTTTCATAAATCTCTCAAATCCTTGTTTAGGTGGCTGGGCTGGGGAGCGCTCCTGAGTAGCTTTTTTGAATGGGTGTTGCATAAATCCATAGAATGAATGGATGATCTTACTGGGCAACCAATCCGGCATTATGGAGCACTTCTGAATATACTGTGTTTAGCTTCGAATAGCGCTTTAATAATTCAGGGTTTATATTATGATTATGTACCATATTAACATTTGTGATAATGATCAGATGGTTGGCGATTAGAGCTCAGGTTGCGACTCAAAGACAATGTCGCTTCATCGCAACAACAGAATCGGACTTTTTTTTGTTTTGTCTGTGAGATTCCGTCTTCTTGTGTACAGTAATAAATTATTGTGACATTGGAACATTAATTCATTGTGACGTTACTAATGTATTAAGATTTTATTATAATATTTTAATATTAATAATCAGAGAACTCGTCGTTGCACTACAGTAATTGGGTCAGATAACCGTATTACGAATCTGCGTTAACATTATTTTGTTGTCAATTTTCGTTGCTCTCTAAATCACGAAAGAAAACAAAACAATTCTTGCAGCTTCTCCAATCTCGCAGTTCTTGCTACTTTCACTACTACTTGTACAGTGTTTAATCTATCTAGTTCTAGTCCCCCGCTTTGGGGTGGGGATGGATTTGGGGTTGCGGGAGGGGGAACCGGCCGTTTTGGGCGATGACGACCACTGAGCCCAGATGGCACCCTTTAACTGGATATTTTTTTGACCTTTTTTAGTCTTTCTCCCAAAATTTCCGAAAAAATACGAATTCTGCTGCTTTAGAATCTGATCACCTTTTTTAGTACCGGGTATAATGTACATCGATGCTGCGCTCTCGAATTATTCTAACGCTCAAATTTTTCATACCTATTTTTTTCTCTTGGGGAAATGTTACATGTAGCTTTTTTCGGGGTGGGGGAGGTGGTACTCATGAGTCATGATGTGAACAACAGCCGAAGATTTTTCGGGGGGGGAGAAATGTCAGTCCTCGGGAGGGAAGCTTGATTAAGCACTGCTTCTTGTAAAGTTGTAGTAGTAGGCTAGTCATAGTAAATGTATTATTTTTATGCATCTATTAAGCATCGCCATGTAATGACCACGTTTTAATTTATGGCGATTAGCAGTTGTGAGCGAAAGACTTGCTCAGGGTCTGTACGCAGTAACCGCCTAAAGAATGGCTTCAACCGTCGTATAGCCTACTCTGTATGGCTTTAATCTTCCGGAAAGACGGTTTCTAATTGATTAGTCCGCCATCGAAACTATTAGGAAATTAACTGTCGTCTTCTTTGCCGTCAGGATAAGTTCAGAGTTTCCAGTTTTATAATTATGGACTTCTTTCGCTAATTCAAAATTAGCGTTTTGTTTTAATTAGCGTTTATTGCAGTCATGGCCGGGCAGCTGGGCGCCGCAGTCATTTTTGCAGATGGGGGAATGTAAATGGTCAGGGTTAAATTTAATGCAGGAACCTGAAAATGCACCGCAGAAAATTATGGAATGTAAATGTCGTTGTTTCATCTTGTTTAAATTTTAGTATCACCAATGCTTTAGTGCAAAGAAGTTTGGTAAAAAAAAGACAAGTAGCAACTGCTATCGAAATAGTTGTCAATTACCCAGGGACATCCATCTATCTATCTATCTATACATCCATCCATCCATCCATCTTTAAATCAAAAATAGGATAAATCAGCCGGTTATTGACTGAACAACAGCAGAACTCTCGGGTGAACTTAGAAATTAAACACAAACAAAAGGTCGAAATAATCTACAGATAGGCTATATCGTGAACAGGAAAGCGCTAAAGGATAAGAAAATCCGCTAATGCAGAACTGTCACTTTTTCATTTCTGCAGTTAAATGTGGCTAGTCAATTTGTTTTGATCAACGCGTGCTTATAAACGTCAATGTATACAATTAGGCCCAATGATTGCAAACGTAACTAAATCTAACTAATATTGTTTGGACTAAGCCATAGTCAAACAACTGAAGCAACTGATGAACAATGCAGTACAAAATTCTATCCATCCATCCATACATACATCTATCCATCCACCCGTCCATCCATCTATCCATCCACCCGTCCATCCATCCACCCACCCACCCACCCATACATCTATCCATCCATCCATACATCTAACCACCCATCCATCCACCCATCCATCCATACATCTATCCATCCATACATCTATCCATCCGTCCATCCATCCACCCACCCATCCATCCATCCATCCATCCATCCATCCATCCATATATATCCTTGTCCGCCTGCATCCATAGATCTGTCGGATGGCACTCCGTTCGTATTCGGTCTGCGTTCAGCTGCTTGGAATTTGACACTCGTTGTATCTATAAGGCAGGAGTGTCGTGTAGTCTACGTCTGGGAGCACTAATGGTCTGATGCCAGAGAAGTCGTACCATAAACAATAACATGTATCAATTAAGGCAATATACATGTACATGTAGCACGCTTCAAATAGTCTCTACATGTATATACCTCACAATGGTATTTCGAGGATAGTCTGTCTGTCTGTCTGTCTGTCTGTCTGTCTGTAATCGTAATGTCAACATTTCTTGAGCTCCACTTGAAAGCCAAACGCAGGGCACCAGCTTATTCACGAGCGCTGAATTGCCGCGCTTTCGTCTGTCTTACTGTCTGTCTGTCTTAAATTGACTGTCAGATATATAGAAAATGCGTTGGTTTCTGGGGCTCCGCCTCAGACCCCGCTATAGGAGAGCGTCACAAGCTCCCCAGACTCCTAGTCGGTATGGGCTTCGTGCCTTCGGCGCTCGCAGATAAGCACCGTCGGGGCTTACAATATGAGCACCCCCAGGAAAATTTTCTGGTTGCGCCCCTGCATGGATAGGCCTATAGATTACTTTTAATTCTTTTGAGTGCTACTGTTCTTAATAGAAAAATGAAGGATTTTATGTAACTACCCAACGGGGCTTAAATATTAACCGGATAATTCATTTGAAACTAAAGGTTAGGCCTAAGGCTGAGTTCGGTTAAGTGCTAGTTCTGATGAGATTGGACATATCATCGCTCTGATCCTATATTATTATTGCTGCTTTTGTGATGGCACTACTCCTAATTGCCGCTTATTCATCCACTGATCAGAGGATTGGTGCGGAAGCGGGCTTCATCTGTAGCCTAATCCTTCGTTTCGCGAGGCATTAAGACAATTATTAGCTGTTCACGATGAAATCATTCGTCGGGGTTATGATGGTACATTGCAAATGGATTACATAACGCTACCTGGCAGATCGGGATATTATGTGCTGTCGGTTTATTTTCACCTGTGCCTCTGAGGCGAGGAGCAGTTCATCATGACAGCGTGTATGTGCCTTCACATGTGTATACACATGTAGGTATACGTAATTATATAGACCTATGTGCGTACATGTACGTATGTACGTATGTGCGACATTGTACATATGCATGTATAATGTATGTATACATGTACATCCTTCCCAAGTACTCTCACATCTCTACCTTTATGTTTGATGAACTTCATTGGCTTCCTCTACGTGCTCGCACACAGTTCAAGATCCTCACTCTGATCCTAAAGTCTCAACGGGGTCTTGCCCCAAAATATCTGACTAAAACCTTACTTCGTCCTCACTCAGCTTCCTCCCACCGTCCACTTCGCTCATCCAACAGACTTGACCTATTGGTTCCCCGGTCTAGAACTGCTATGGCTCAGTCTCGATCTTTTGTCTCAATTGGTCCTCTTTGGAATTCTCTGTCTCCTTCTGTTCGCTCAACTCTTCTGTCTGTCAGTCTCTCCTCTGCTCTGTCTCTTCTCAAAACCTGCTTCTTCTCGCGGGGCCTTGCGCACTGGGAGCGCCTCTGAACGGTTTACCCTACTAGAGGCGCTTTATAAATGTTTAAATACAATACAATACAATAGTATGTGTGTGTATGTATGTATGTATGTATGTATGTATGTATGTATGTATGTATGTATGTATGTATGTATATATGTATGAATGCATGCATGCATGTTGTGTGTGTATGCATGTATGTATGTATGTATGTATGTATGTATGTATGTATGTATGTATGTATGTATGTATGTATGCATGCATGCATGTATGCGTGTGTGTGTATGTATGTATGTATGTATGTATGTATGTATGTATGTACGTGTGTGTGTATGTATGTATGTATAATACATGCAGACAGACACTTTTTATAGCGCTCTCACACAACTATCCAAACGATGATCGAGGGTGTAAGGTAGGTCCTACTGCTGAGTCTGCTGTCGAGATGAACATTTATTGCACGTGTCTCTTTCAACAACGGTCCCCAGAGAATACCCAGTACTGATCGTTACGGTAATTTCGGCTGCAGGGCGGGAGCACAAACCTGACCCCCAGTCGCCAACTAAACAAACATCCCAGGTCACAACGAACCTTCCTTTCCCCCGTCGTCGTTTTATCAATCTGGGAAGACGCTCGGGAAACTCGAACCCGAAGCAACAACCCTATATATAGACCTATAGGCAAGTGAACGGCAGGCAGACACATTAGTTATCTGCACTCACTCGTTGCTGTCTTCTCTGATCTTTCCATGCACTCTCAACAGAGTGCTGTTGTCAGACCCTAGACTTCTGAGACTCTAAGAGCACGGGCCACGTTACCCACGTACTCCTAAAGTAGTTTCTGCGTAAATCACATATTTATAGGACCATAGGCCATCGTACGAATCAAAGGCGCAGATAGTCGCGCCAAGTATACTGTCTAGTGTATAATACGTATGCGGGAAAGCGAGAGCATTCGTTTTCTTAAAAGCAGACGAAAGAAGCCGGCGCGTCGTTAGGCTGGATCGGTGGCGTTCCGAGGCTGCTCTGTGTGTGTATATAGTCTCTGTGGAGGTGGACCCATGTGGAGCCGTTGTAAAACCTTTTCAACAATCCATTAGCCAATGACGGCCACTAAATACCATTGGTGAATTATAGTAATTGCATGAAGGAGGTTGCGCTTGAGGGACGAGACGAGAGGTGGACGGACGGACGGACAGACCGACAGACAGACAGACAGACAAACAAACAAACATATAGACAGACAGACAGGCAGGCAGGCAGGCAGGCAGAAAAGACAGACAGAGGCATACAGATACGGATAGAGACAGAGAGAGAGACAGACAGACAGACAGACAGAAGGGAGGTGGCGGAAGAGGAGAGGTAGCGACACATGCTACACCCATCGACGGAGTAGGCTTTTAAGCATGCCAATCTCTAGATGCTGTGTAGATGAGATGGGGGGGTGGGGGTTGGGGGAGGGGGCGGCAGCAGCGATGTTTATACTGGCAGCTCTTATGAGGCGAAGAGTTTTGTATCTGACGAAATGTTGGCGAAAATGGATCCGGCCATTTGCCGTTCGACGGCGCTTATGTCACAGTACCTGTCTGTCTATCTGCCTACCTGCCTGCCTAATTGCCCCTCTGTCTGCCTGTCCAACTGTCTGTCTGTCTGTCTGTCCGTCCTTCCGTCTGTCTGTCTGGCTGCCTACTTGTTCCTCCGTGCGTCTGTCTGTACGTCTGCCCGTCCTCCCGTCTGTCTCCGTCTTTCCCTGTCTGTTTGTTTGTCTGTCCGTCTGTCTGCCTGTGGCAGGGTCTCTCTCCGCTTTCCCCTCCCCCACCCTCACCCCCGAAGACACGCATCTACGCAATGCCGACCGATAATGGAGAATATCTACGGCGAGAAGAAGAATGTTCCTCGTCAAAATTTATCTCCACTTGTCGAGTTCCTTTCTCTGTAGCGATCGTAGAACTACGCTACGAGTTTCTGGTAGTTAATATTATTATTATTTTATTTAATTTTTGATCGATTATGGGGTTTCAGGGATCTGATATATTTGTTTTATTTCTGTATTTTTGAGCTGCCTTGTGTGACCTATATTTTAATGTTGATTTGCGCTTGTCACGGGTCACAGCGACCGCTGACGTAGGCAGCAGTCGTTGCTGTTCCATTAATTGGTATATGTTCACACGCTCTCAGCGATCGTCGGTCGCTGTCTTCAAAGGCCGTGCCGCTTGCAGTCGATGAGGGTAATTAAACTTTCGCACGCTCTCTGAGGTGGTCTGATGATCAGAGTGAGCGAGGAATACAGCCAGCCAGACAAGCACAGGCAGGGACACGGATTGAGAAGGAAACACCGTTGGCGTGTGGGTCTGTGTACGTGTGTTTTCTCAAGGTTGAACTGGTGCATTTGATGCCTACGTGATCAGCGGCAGATGGCGCCTTTCAGAAGGAGAGATAGAAGGAGAAAGATAGTGAGCTACAGACAGACGCAGAGATACACAGGAGAGGACGCACGTGGCAGCTGATTCTTGCCGCCTTGAAACAGCTGCGTTGCTGCTGGGTTTGCGCGCGCGGCTCGCTTGCTGGTCATGCGCAGAAAGGGGGACGCTCTCCTTGTCAGGCAGTAATAAAAGAGCAGCGCGACGCTGAGAGGCTCAGTTGCGCACAGGATCTCAGGGCGGTCGGATGTATTGCGGCGGTTGGTAGTTTTAGGCTCGATCAAGTTGGTGAAGCATGGCCAGGATAAGCGCCTGCTTGCACTAGTTGCGCATACACGGATTCTGTCGGCGATTCATTCTCTCTCGACATGGAGTCGATTAAATAAAAGAGTTTGTTTGTTGCGAGAAATACATCAGCGTCGCTGCAAGTTTTGTCTTCGCTCTCGCTTCGGATATATTCCTGGATTACTAATTCAAGGCCTCTCTTCGCCCTGTCACACGGAGTGATTTATCGTGGGCTTCGAATCGTCAGCGTTCTGAAATTGTGTTGCGAAGCGGTTGTTCGTATGGTTGCCTAAGGGCGTCTTTCTCAAACGGCTTGGATAAATAGCCGAAATTGTTGTTCATTGCGAGAAATCAGCATCGGATTTAGCTGATCTTTTCGGGCGCTTCAAACTCGACGCCTTTCTGTGTGTTTCGTCGCATCTCTTGGATATCGTCTTCGTCGCTGTTCTTCGCACACGATCGGCTTTGTCCCTTGTCTTCGGACATAAGGTACGCTTTATTGGGGAATTAATACGATCGGTTATTAAGACATTTTGGGCTGAACTGAAATTGGCTGTGGGACTTGAGAGTCAATCGGGATTTAAGTTAGGCATACTCCGGTTGATAGGTGTTTGCATTGAATTGTTGCATTTGATTTTCATTGAATGTCTTTACAAAGGATAGGAACTGATAATTGAACTTACTGACTTTTATGTTTGATTGCTTTGAGCATAATTGATGTCAATTGAAGATTCAAGTGATTGTGAATAATAAGAAATATTAATTAAACTTCTGACTTTGATCATTGATGGCATTGAATGCAACTGACGTTGAATGAATACTTGATTGATTGTGAGCTCTAAAGATAGAAGTCATTTCTATAGCGCTATGGAGGAATCTAGGCCAGTCACCCCTGCTCAGCCTTCACGGCCCCCTTCTTCTATGGAGGTATTGCTCGAGGCAATACAGACTAATGCTAAGTCAACTCATGATGCTATGACTTCTATACAGTCGTCGTTGCAACTCAATGCCAGAGACACGCAAGAGGCGATTGCCACGGTGGAGCTTAATGTCCTGGCAGTGCAATCAAATGTAAGAGAGGAAATCTCTTCTGTAAAATCTTATGTCAGAGATACGCAGGATGCTATTTCCTCAGTGCAATCAAATGTTAGCGATGCTATTTCCTCAGTGCAATTAAATGTAAGAGAAGAGATCTCGGCGGTAAGAGATAATGTCAGGGAAGCGCTGACGGAAGTTGTATCACGCTTGGAAAGATTGGAGACATCGCCGGTACCCAAGCCTGCTGTGGATTTGAACCCTGGTTACCTCACCGCTATTACCACTGCGGACGCGCCATACCACTCGACCATCGGCCTGGAAGAAACTTTGGGTGCTAGGCCTAAAGATTTCACGCAACCTGGTATATTGCGAAGAAGTGATAGATTGGCTGGTAGGCCGCCAATTTCATATAGGGAGTACGGTAGTCGAAAAGACTGGCCGCCTTTCCTGGGTTGGGATTCGAACCCAGAAGTCACCTCCTCCTGTCCTCCCTCTATCTCTAGAGCTCGTCCACAGCAGCACGCGGTCCCATCGAGCGAGGATCCGGAAGTGGCGACTCCGGGAATGCCGATAGGGGCGGGCGTTACAATTGGTCCCAGCCAGTGGGGTCAAATTAGTTCTAGAGATTTTGGCGATGATAGGTTAGAAGAGGAAACTGACTATGCTAGAACAGGCGAAATGGCAATTTCTTTTGAAAGAAGGAAGGAAAGGGAATTTGCTGATATTGTGGATATAATGTCTGATGATGGTAGTGTAGACATTGAAATCAGCAAGATAATGGAATCTAGACCTAAAACTGTTAAAATAATTGATAACAGAATGCATGCAGCACGGCAACCGGAGTTTAGAAATTTGGAAATAAATAAACCGATCGCTAATAAATTGTCACGGGAGGGGGGTGATAAGGTCAATCCAGTTCCTTTTGCCTCTTCGTCGCCTTCCCACGGTGCATATTCTCGACTTGATCCGCAATGGAGGATGCAAGAACCGCCTGCGTTCGTCGATCAACAAAGAGCGGAAACGGCGCAGCACCGGATCGACAGCCGGCAACCAACGTCGGGAATGCCGACCTCAATGCCCGACGGTGCTTTCCACGGTCGTGCAACTTCGACCATGGTTGGTCGAGACTACGCTCGACCCGACCTTCCTCCTGGACCAGCGGCGATGGCAACGGTCGACTGGATGCAACCATACGCTCGTCCCGACCATTCAAACATGCCGTGGAGGTATGCTCCGACCTACGCTCCGAACGCTTTCTACGGTAGCAGCGACAACCGGGTTTGGGTCGACCCGCCTCGCTGTCTCGACCCGCTTCGACCAAGCGACGCCGTCTTTCCTCGGTGGCCAACGGTCGTGGAATCGGCGAGGATGAGTTCATGCCTGGGTGCGCAGAACTTCGGATTTAGCCGTGACGCCGAATTACCGCGATGTCAGACGGTAACGAAGTCGACACCTCTGGAGAAGAATGAAACGACGGGCGATGATAAAGCGACGTCTGCGGTTGGTGAAACGAGAGCACGGACGTCTACCAACGCTTCAGTCGGCCCTATTAAAGTTGTCCCGACGACCACCGTCGCAACGCAAACGACCGGCGACTGGGGGTTACCGTCGATCGGTTCAAAGGGAACAATCAAGGAAGCAGAACCGACCGCGTCGACGACAGCTAAAGAGGGCGAGGCCAAACAGTCGTCGCCTTCGTCTACCAAGCCAACACAATTCCTGAAACTCGGGTCTTTTAGCGGAAAGACGGACGTTGAAACATTCTTACGAAAATTCTCCGTGTGCGCCAGGAATAACAGATGGACGGACGAGGAGAGATTGAACCAATTAGTAGTCTCATTGGTTGAACCGGCGACTCATTTGCTGAGCGAGTCGAACGCAGATGGCCTGGACACTTGGACGGCTTTGGTCCAGCGACTTCGTGAACGATACGGCAACGCTGAACAACAAGCCCTGTTCCAAACGCAGCTAAGCACCAGGAAACAGAAAGTCGACGAGGATATGGGCGTCCTGGTGGACGACATCCGACGTCTCTCCACGCGCGCTTATCCGGGTTCCTCGACAGCTCACAGCGAAGCTATTGCTGTTCGGGCATTCTTGGATGCCCTGAGAGATAGAACGCTTGCTCTGAAAATCCGAGAGCGAGAACCGAAATCCCTCGACGAAGCCTACAAGGTAGCGATGCGATTGGACGGCTACCAGAAAGCGGAAGCCGGCGGCCATGAACAACAAGACCGACGACATGGACGAATCAACGCGATTACAGAGGAAGAAGATTCGAAAGTAAAGGATCTGGAACGGCAGATGGAGCGAATGAGGAGACAAATGGAGCGACTAGAGAAGAAGGAGCGACAACCAGTGTCGGCGCCACAACCCAGATACAACAATCGTGGACCTGGAAGAGGTCAGAATGAATCAGCTAGAAATGAAGGATCAAACACCAATGGAGGTTATGGACAGGGAGCTCCGCGATGTTACCTGTGTCATCAGTTCGGACATTTTAGCGCGAACTGTAGGCGTCGACCACGTATGGAGATGGAAACGGAAGCAAGAACTGATGTGCGGCGATGCTATGAGTGTTCAGCAACCGACCACCTGGTGCGCAATTGTCCCCAGCGACAAGCGGCCGAAGCAGAAGCCAATGAGGTTCTGAATGGACCGGCAAATGTTTACCATGTACAAGGCAGCACGAATGCGTATTTGGCTCTGAAGATCCATGGTAAGGACGTGTTGGCCTTGGTAGATACCGGAAGTGAAATGTCACTGGTACCTGCATCCCTGGTGAGGCGGAAAAATATGACGGCGTCGAAACAACTGCTAACCGCGGCAAATGGTACAGCTATAGAGGTACTTGGAGAGACAGTCCTTCGATGTCGTGCAGCCGACTGCAAGTTCGATGTTCCCTGTTTAGTAACGGCTCAAGTCAGTGAGTTGATTCTTGGACTCGGGTGGTTGACAGAACAACGGGCTCATCTAAGCATTCCGGATAAAACGATAGTACTACAAGGCCGCTCATTTCCTTTGGTAAGTCAAGACCGGAGGGGAATTTGTCGAAGGATAGCCGCCGCGCAGCACGTGAATGTTCCCGCACTGTCGGAAGTGGACGTCGAGGTGTATGCCATACTTCCAGACCTGAGACCGACCAAAACTCAATGGGCGACGCCGCCACACGTGTTGGCATCTGGACTCGTAATCGCCGGAACGCTTCTACCGGAACGGGCGATCGACCTGACAATCAGAGTGTTGAATCCGACCCACAAGATGATTAAATTGTCGAAAGGAATGCAATGTGCCCTGGAAGAAGTGACAGTAGCCGGAGCTGACCAGGACAGCAAGCCCGCTGCAGGCTGCGCCATGGTGAGGGAAGACAAGGACCATGCCAACTCACAAGATGCGGAGGTAATTCTGAGGCCGTTATGGTCGAACATCGCTGAAGACGTTCCCCTTGAGGTACAACAGAGACTACGTGAAATCCTGATGGATCGTCGCGCCGCCTTTTCTCTTGGTGAATGGGATCTGGGATTCACCGACATTCTACGACATGAGATCGACACGGGTAGCGAAACACCCGTTCGACAGCCGCTGCGACGACAACCGCTTTCGCTACTCCCTGTCATAGACGAACAAGTGCAGGTTATGTTGGATCAAGGACTGATCGAACCGTCACTGTCGCCTTGGGCAAGCAACGTTGTCATGGTCCAGAAACGAGACGGGACCCCTCGCTTTTGTGTCGACTATAGAGCGGTGAACGCCAAGACGCGCAAGGACGCCTACCCGCTTCCGCTGATCAGCGAGAGCCTGGACGCCCTCGGCGAAGCGAGATGGTTCAGTACCTTCGATCTCCGGGCCGGTTATCATCAGTTGGCTGTTCATCCAAGGGATAAACACAAGACTGCCTTCGTCACCCGACGCGGAAGTTTTCAATTCAAAGTACTTCCGTTCGGGCTCTGCAATTCTCCGGCTTCGTTTGGCCGGATGATGAATCTGGTCATGGCGGGGTTAAACTTCGAGATCTGTTTAATCTATCTTGACGATATCATCGTCTTCGCCAGCGATCTGGAAACCCATTTGATTCGATTGGAGCAAGTTCTCGTTCGCCTGGAGGGAGTTAATCTAAAACTGAAGCCATCCAAGTGCAAACTACTACAGAAAAAGGTGTTGTTCCTAGGTCACGTGGTCAGCGAACACGGAGTAACTACAGACCCGGAGAAGATTCAAGCCGTCCGTGACTGGCCCACGCCGCGGAAAGTCAAGGATGTTCGAGCATTTCTGGGTTTATGTTCCTACTATCGCAAGTTCGTACCGAGTTTCGCTCAAATAGCCCGGCCACTGCACCAAATGACTAAGAAGGGATACAAGTTTGACTGGTCTGGTCCATGTGAAAACGCGTTCCAAAAGCTAAAGAACTGCTTAACAGAATCCCCCATCTTGGCGCTTCCCAACGATACTGGGATGTACATACTGGATACGGATGCATCCGGGGAGTCTATTGGGGCGGTCTTATCTCAGATGCAGGAATCGCAAGAAAGGGTCATCTGTTACGGGAGCAGAGTGTGTTCTGTGGCGGAACAAAATTATGACGTGACAAGGAGGGAATTGCTGGCGGTAATCAACTTTCTCAAAGCGTTCAGACCATATCTTCTTGGACGGAAATTTATCCTACGAACGGACCACTCAGCGCTCCAATGGCTCCGCAAGACACCATTGCCTATTGGACAGCAGGCACGGTGGCTCTCAGTCATGGAGGAATTTGAATTTGACATACAACATCGGTCCGGTGCCGCGCACCAAAATGCTGATGCGCTGTCTCGAAGGCCAAACCAAGTCAACGTCATCCAAGAACGACGCCAACCATCTCAGCCTGCCTCGACTGAAATGACGGATTGGGATCCGGTGGTCTTAGCAGAAGAACAACGGCAAGATCCGGATCTAAACTGGATTTTGCAATGGATGACGAAATCAACTGAAATGCCAACCGGAGAGAAGACACGGAGTTGCAGTGCGATGACTAAAACCTTGATTCATCAATGGCCTCAGTTAACCGTTAGAAATGGACTATTGTATCGAACTTGGCTGAACTCTGACGGTGAGCCTGTTCGCTACCAGTTGATACCTCCGGTCGGGCGACGAGAAATCATCATCCGTCTTGCACATGAGGGGATGTCCGGAGGGCATTTGGGTGTCCGACGAACCGCGGCACAAGTACGACAGCGAGCCTACTGGCCGGGCTGGGGAGAACAAGTATACCAGCAACTGAAACGATGTGACAGCTGCGCCCGGTACATCAGAGGGAAACCACCCAGGCAAGGACCACTCCAGGATATGGCCGTCGGTGAACCAATGGAATGTCTTGGCGTCGACATAACCGGACCACATCCTGTATCCAGTCGTGGATATCATTATATCATGACCGTGATTGATCATTACAGCCGTTGGGCGGAGGCCTATCCTATTCGCAACCAGGAAGCCGCGACCGTGGCCCGGATGTTGATGGACCAGTGGATCCCTAGATTCGGCTGCCCTAAACAGCTCCTGACCGACCAGGGCCCCTGTTTCGAGGCCGCCTTGTTCCGAGATCTATGCCGCTTGATGCAAATTGACAAAATCAGGACGTCACCTTATAAACCGAGCACGAATGGAACGGTGGAACGACTACATCGAACCCTAAATTCCATGCTCGGCAAAGTCGTCGCACAGAATCAGAAAGACTGGGACATTCACCTGCCCTGGATTATGGGAGCGTACCGGGCCAGTCAACACGAAAGCACGGGGTTCACGCCGAACAAACTTTTCCTTGGAAGAGAGACGTGCCTCCCAATCGATCTGGTACTTGGGGATTGTAACCAGAACAATGCCCAGCTGTCGGTGAACGATTACATCCAGAAAAGAACGGAGGAAATGCGAGACGTGTTCCAGTTGGCTCGGGAATGCATGCAAAAACAGGCCGTCCGCCGTGCTTTCCGGTATGATCTACGAGTCAAAAAGCCGTCGTTCACGAAAGGACAGTGGGTGTACTATTACTATCCCCGGAAGTACACTCGGATCAAGGATAAATGGGCTAAGTGGTTCTGTGGTCCTTACCGTATCATGGAGCAAGTGAGTCCGGTCTTGTTCCGGATCCAGAAGTCCGCCAGATCACAAGCGCTGCTGGTGTACGTCGACAAATTAAAGCCGTACCTGGGTGAACCTCCGTCAGGTTGGACCGAACCCGACCTACAACCGCAGGAACCAATCGAGTTTCCGGGGACTGAGGATACTAACGACGCCCCTGTGGAACTGTCAAGACCCCGCCGTACCATTACGAGGCCGGCCAGGTACTGTTCCTAATGACCGCTTAATCGCGGCCGTTATGAATGCAGAAGCATCTGTAACCATGTTTTATTTTGATTTTGATGAATACATTTTTGATTTACATGTGGAAGGCTTTACATGTGTGTGTTACTGTGTGAATAACTGTATTCTTGCATCGTATGTTGTGCATAGTAATAATATTTGCATTGCATTACCGACTGTCTGATTAATGTTCGCAATGGTGATATAGATTAGTATTGTATTGCATTTGCAATGAAGCGATGGACGATTTTATTATTGCCTCTGCTGTAGACAGAAAACTGGACTGTCATTGCCTGCATTGCGCTATATAAATATTGGTTTTACCTGTTGATGTATATATAAGGTTGCATATTTTAATTAAGACTGCTGATCGTGATTATGTGAACTTAACTGTATACTTTTCTTGAGGCTAAGTTAAAATTGTAGGCCTACGAGGTGGCTCTGAGATGATGCTCGGAGGCGAAATTTGCATTAGGCCTATATTCCGCTTCATCTATAACATGATTAATTAAAAAATAATTTTAAGGGATTTGCACAGCTAAATTTTAAGGCTTCTAAGTTCCGTGTATAGAGTTCTTATATGCGTAACTATTGTCAACGCATATATATATATAATAATAATTGTAAGGATGCTTATTAATTAACTTTAGTGAGGCGCTCTATAAATGTTCTATAATAGTCCCTTATCGTCCTTCAGCGCCTTAATGCATTACCGAGGTTTTGAGATTAACAGCGGTGAAATTAATATACACAGCTGCTCTTTGATTAATAGTCCTGCATAGGCCTACATGTTTTGGTTGCAGTACGAATTATTTAGACTGCAGTTGATAGACGCAGGATATAAATATATTTAGGCCTACTTGAATGATTAGCCCGTGTACTGTCTGCATCAGCGTTGCAGTTTGAGATACAATTTTAATAGAAGCGATGCATAATTTGGTCTTATAATTTTGCAGTGTAGACTATGATTAAACTGGTTGCCTAATAATATTTATTAGGACTAGGCATAAAATAATTAGGATCCTTTTTGTGTATAATGAAAAAGGCTGGCCGTTCAATTTCCTATTTGAGCTATAGGCAAAACGTGCCATGTAAGGTTTATCGATAATTCTAGCTTTAAAAGGTTTTGCTAAGTTTTGTTGATTGACCTAGTTTTGAGGCCTAATTTGCTGTGCATGGACTAATTTTGGGCCGGGTTAGTATAACTGCCGGTCGTTCCCACGACTTCTACAGCTGCAATTGTAGAGAGAGGGGGAGAACGACGGCGACACAATAAAGGCGATCGCGCTCGTCCTTGGCCCTGATTTATCAGTGCATATAATGTCACTTTGGATGGCCAGATTATTGATTGCTTGAACGTAAGGAAATCAGCGGAAATATAACCTTATATTTGATTTGTTGCATAGGACTGTAATATACAGTTTTAATGCATAGATTTTATCCTAATTTTTAGAAGAGCTTAATTAGGATTATTTTCACTTTGTGCAGAGACAACGCGACCTCTGTCGTACGATGCACATGGGCCCACATGTATAGAGATGATGTTCAATTGCCTAATTCTCACAGCCAGACGCACGCTGTAGATGCACTGCGTGGGGGGGAATAGAGACACAGGAGTCGACGCATCAAAGAGCGGCGATTAATTAGCAATCGTTGTTTCCCAGGCGCGTGGGTGGTCCCGTTAGTCTCCGCTGCATCTCTGATAGAATGAAGGAAAGATAATAGGCCTTGATGCTATGCAATGATGCATAAGGATTTATAGTAGACTAAAGTGGCCTAACTGTTGATTTGCGCTTTAGACTAAGATCTCATATTAAAATCATGATAATCCTTTTAGGCCTAGGATTTTTACGATTATACAATGTGACTGTTTTGTAACGTTAATTGCAATAATATGTTACTTTAGCCTATGTTTAAATGGCCTATTTTAATTCTGTGCATAATCGGTTGCATTTTTAATAATTAAGTAGGCCTACTGAAAGATGTTGGGAAGGGAGCGGCTTATTAAGCTGAAGTTAGGCTTGGTCTCCTACGGTAAGCTTTGATGGGGAGCCTACGGATAGTTATAATGAGCATTGGCCTTTGGAGACTTAAGCTGTGTGTGTAGTCTCAGGTAATTTGCTATGATAGCACTGTTCTAGATGTTGAGGTTAATGGGATTAGAGACTTAGGTTTAACTGCTTAGATGAGTCTTTAAATGTAGACGTTTGCCTACAGTGAAATGCCTAAAGAAGTCTCGATGGTAAAGGCCATGGTTGGCCTATTAATCAGATGACCTGTTGTAAAGGTAACGAAGGTCTAGTGGTTTTTGTGGCTGTCCCGTGGGTTCTTAAGTCAATGCTTGCCGTGGAGGACTTTGTGCTTAACTAAACTCAAGGAGACCTATATATAGAATTGCTTTTGAGCTTTACTGAACTATTAGCGATGGAGCTATATAATTATAATAATAATAAATGTTTCTTTCGCTTGAACTGACATTTAACGCTAAAATGTGAACTTTCTGATGCTTACGTTGAGGACTGTTCGTTGCATATATTTTTAATTCTTGCATTTGAATCATTGATGTAAAAATTGGAGTATGGCCTTACTAACATTTCAGGATCCATTTTTCCAATTAAAAGGATCCTGAAATCAGGGAGGGCTGGGAATAGTGTAGCGATCGTAGAACTACGCTACGAGTTTCTGGTAGTTAATATTATTATTATTTTATTTAATTTTTGATCGATTATGGGGTTTCAGGGATCTGATATATTTGTTTTATTTCTGTATTTTTGAGCTGCCTTGTGTGACCTATATTTTAATGTTGATTTGCGCTTGTCACGGGTCACAGCGACCGCTGACGTAGGCAGCAGTCGTTGCTGTTCCATTAATTGGTATATGTTCACACGCTCTCAGCGATCGTCGGTCGCTGTCTTCAAAGGCCGTGCCGCTTGCAGTCGATGAGGGTAATTAAACTTTCGCACGCTCTCTGAGGTGGTCTGATGATCAGAGTGAGCGAGGAATACAGCCAGCCAGACAAGCACAGGCAGGGACACGGATTGAGAAGGAAACACCGTTGGCGTGTGGGTCTGTGTACGTGTGTTTTCTCAAGGTTGAACTGGTGCATTTGATGCCTACGTGATCAGCGGCAGATGGCGCCTTTCAGAAGGAGAGATAGAAGGAGAAAGATAGTGAGCTACAGACAGACGCAGAGATACACAGGAGAGGACGCACGTGGCAGCTGATTCTTGCCGCCTTGAAACAGCTGCGTTGCTGCTGGGTTTGCGCGCGCGGCTCGCTTGCTGGTCATGCGCAGAAAGGGGGACGCTCTCCTTGTCAGGCAGTAATAAAAGAGCAGCGCGACGCTGAGAGGCTCAGTTGCGCACAGGATCTCAGGGCGGTCGGATGTATTGCGGCGGTTGGTAGTTTTAGGCTCGATCAAGTTGGTGAAGCATGGCCAGGATAAGCGCCTGCTTGCACTAGTTGCGCATACACGGATTCTGTCGGCGATTCATTCTCTCTCGACATGGAGTCGATTAAATAAAAGAGTTTGTTTGTTGCGAGAAATACATCAGCGTCGCTGCAAGTTTTGTCTTCGCTCTCGCTTCGGATATATTCCTGGATTACTAATTCAAGGCCTCTCTTCGCCCTGTCACACGGAGTGATTTATCGTGGGCTTCGAATCGTCAGCGTTCTGAAATTGTGTTGCGAAGCGGTTGTTCGTATGGTTGCCTAAGGGCGTCTTTCTCAAACGGCTTGGATAAATAGCCGAAATTGTTGTTCATTGCGAGAAATCAGCATCGGATTTAGCTGATCTTTTCGGGCGCTTCAAACTCGACGCCTTTCTGTGTGTTTCGTCGCATCTCTTGGATATCGTCTTCGTCGCTGTTCTTCGCACACGATCGGCTTTGTCCCTTGTCTTCGGACATAAGGTACGCTTTATTGGGGAATTAATACGATCGGTTATTAAGACATTTTGGGCTGAACTGAAATTGGCTGTGGGACTTGAGAGTCAATCGGGATTTAAGTTAGGCATACTCCGGTTGATAGGTGTTTGCATTGAATTGTTGCATTTGATTTTCATTGAATGTCTTTACAAAGGATAGGAACTGATAATTGAACTTACTGACTTTTATGTTTGATTGCTTTGAGCATAATTGATGTCAATTGAAGATTCAAGTGATTGTGAATAATAAGAAATATTAATTAAACTTCTGACTTTGATCATTGATGGCATTGAATGCAACTGACGTTGAATGAATACTTGATTGATTGTGAGCTCTAAAGATAGAAGTCATTTCTATAGCGCTATGGAGGAATCTAGGCCAGTCACCCCTGCTCAGCCTTCACGGCCCCCTTCTTCTATGGAGGTATTGCTCGAGGCAATACAGACTAATGCTAAGTCAACTCATGATGCTATGACTTCTATACAGTCGTCGTTGCAACTCAATGCCAGAGACACGCAAGAGGCGATTGCCACGGTGGAGCTTAATGTCCTGGCAGTGCAATCAAATGTAAGAGAGGAAATCTCTTCTGTAAAATCTTATGTCAGAGATACGCAGGATGCTATTTCCTCAGTGCAATCAAATGTTAGCGATGCTATTTCCTCAGTGCAATTAAATGTAAGAGAAGAGATCTCGGCGGTAAGAGATAATGTCAGGGAAGCGCTGACGGAAGTTGTATCACGCTTGGAAAGATTGGAGACATCGCCGGTACCCAAGCCTGCTGTGGATTTGAACCCTGGTTACCTCACCGCTATTACCACTGCGGACGCGCCATACCACTCGACCATCGGCCTGGAAGAAACTTTGGGTGCTAGGCCTAAAGATTTCACGCAACCTGGTATATTGCGAAGAAGTGATAGATTGGCTGGTAGGCCGCCAATTTCATATAGGGAGTACGGTAGTCGAAAAGACTGGCCGCCTTTCCTGGGTTGGGATTCGAACCCAGAAGTCACCTCCTCCTGTCCTCCCTCTATCTCTAGAGCTCGTCCACAGCAGCACGCGGTCCCATCGAGCGAGGATCCGGAAGTGGCGACTCCGGGGATGCCGATAGGGGCGGGCGTTACATCTCGATGTCGACGTCTCCGCTGTCAACACTCCTTCATCCGTAATTAAATTCCTTTGTATGAATGATACGACGACGACGAGTCGACGACGGTTGGGCACGGCGGTTGTTGGGCGCGGCACCCGGCGAGGTGGCGGCATATTTGCGCAGAAGAAAAGTCGAGTTCCAATTCGAGCCACGAGCGGCTATCAATTTCACTTGATGCTCTTCAATGCTGCGTTAAAACGAGCAGAAGGATTAATGATCTTTGTATATTGTACAAGTATACGTATGCGCCTATACGTAGGTACAAGCACAGGCATGGCATAGGCCTACATGTACAAACCCTAAGTATATATACATTATGTACGGTAATAATGCATAGGCAACGTGCATAGAAGTCACGCAAAAATGCGTACATCCAAGCATGCATTAGTTCGTATGTTTATACATTGGTCTACATTAGGCCTACTCCATTTTTAGTATTTGTATGGTATTATAGTACTGTAGTTGTTGTTGTTATTGTCCTAGCCGTCGTTGTTGTTATTGTTGCTGTTGCTGTTGTCGTTTTTGTTGTTTTGTTTTGTTGGTTTGTTATTGCTACAGCTGTGTGTTCCGCCTCTGCATGGGCTTTATAGTTCCGCGTGAATGTTCGCTCTGCTACTGCCGAATAGTGCCGATCGCTGCGTCGGGATTTCTCGGTCTGATATGACTGGGCCTGGGTCTGAAGCGTTTTGAGTAATTGCATTGAAGGAACGCTATATAAATGTCATTTATAGATAGCATTGTTGTATTGTTGGCTGACTTATAGATCGCTTGATCGCCTATTAATTGCTGCAGACCCGTAATGTAGGCCTACTTTAGACGGCAGGTCGCTAAAATTTAGTACTACATTACAATGTACATGGCTATAGTCCACCTCGAAGTAGGCTAAAGTCGATGAGTTGTCGATGCAGATTCAGTGAATTCCAAAGGATTAGGCCTAAGTGATAGCCTAAGTAAGTAAGTAAATAAGTAATTAAGTAAGTAGTTAGGTAAGCAGGCGTATTGTTTAATGACCAACAACAGGCCAAGCCAACAACTTATATAATACTAGCTGGGGTACCCGGCGTTGCCCGGGAAGTTTGGGATTCGTTCGTTCCCGGCCAATCCCTCCCTTCCTCAACCCCCAATTTTGTCCCCCTCCAATCCCCCATCCCCACCCCGACCACCACACGACACCCCACCACACTCCGCCACCACACTCCGACCTCCACCGGTACGCCACCCGTGAAATAGAGATTTTCGGGGAAAATGTTCTTCCCCCCACACCCCCCTACCCCCACACTCCCCACCCCGGCACGACACCCCACGACACCACTCCACTCCACCCCCTACCCCACCACATACGACACACCACGAAACCCACCACACTCCAACCTCCACCGGTACGCCACTCGTGAAATTTAGATATTCGGAAAAATTTTCTTCCCCACCCCACCCCCCAAACCCCTCCACCCCCACACGACACCCCACGACACCCACCACACTCCAACATCCACGGGTACGCCACCCGTGAAATTTAGGTTTTCGGGAAAAAATTACCCCACCCTGCCCCCCAACTCACCCCCACTTCCCCATTCCTCACCACCCCACCCTCCACCACCACATTCCACCACACCCAACCACACTCCGACCTCCACCGGTACGCGATCCGTGAAATTCGAACTGGCAAAAGCGCTTCCCTTTTCATCCCCGCCCCCTCCCCACCCCACCCCAACCCCTTCCCGCACACCACACCCCACGACACCCACCACACTCCAACCTCCACCGGTACGCCACCCGTGAAATTTTGATTTTCGGGAAAAAATTATCCCACCCCACCCCAATCACCTCCTCCAACCCCAGCCCTCACCCACCCCCCACCACAGGCCACGACACCCACCACATTCCAACCTCCACGGGTACACCACCCGTGAAATGTTGGTTTTCGGGGAAAAAATTATCCCCCACGCTCACCCCCCTCCCCCACACCCCCATGACACCCCACCACACTCCAAACTCCACCGGTACGCCACCCGTGAAATTTAAATTTTCGGGGAAAAAATTCTTTCCCCATCCACCCCCCTACACTACCCCACCCCACACGACACCCACCACACTCCAACCTCCACCGGTACGCCACCCGTGAAATTTTGATTTTCAAAGAAAAAATTCTTCCCCTACCCCCTACCCCACACCCCACCCCACACGACACCCCCACGACACCCACCACACTCCAACCTCCATCGGTACGCCACCCGTGAAATTTTGGTTTTCGTGAAAAAATTCTTCCACCCCAAACTCCCCCCAACCACAACACCCCACCCCAGCTCTCAGCCACCCCACCACAGGCCACGACACCCGCCACATTCCAACCTCCACGGGTACACCACACGTGAAATGTTGGTTTTCGGGGAAAAAATTATCCCCCATGCTCCCCCTCCCCCCACACCCTCCACGACACCCCACGACACCCACCATAATCCAACCTCCACCGGTACGCCACCCGTGAAATTTTGATTTTCGGGGAAAAAATTCTTCCCCACCCCCTACCCCACACCCCACCCCACACGACACCCCCACGACACCCACCACACTCCAACCTCCATCGGTACGCCACCCGTGAAATTTTGGTTTTCGTGAAAAAAATTCTTCCACCCCAAACCCCCCCAACCACAACACCCCCACCCCAGCTCTCAGCCACCCCCACCACAGCCCACGACACCCACCACACTCCGACCTCCACCGGTAAGCCACCCGTGAAATTTTGGTTTTCGTGACATTTTGGTTTTCGTGAAAAAATTCTCCCACCCCCCAACCTCACTCCCCACCACAGCACCCCACCCCAGCTATCAGCCACCCCCCCACCACAGCCCACGACACCCACCACACTCCGACCTCCACCGGTAAGCCACCCGTGAAATTTTGGTTTTCGGGAAAAAAACTATGCATGGCAACGGCTGAAAAAGTAGGGAAAATGAGGGGTTTTATCCTCCCCCACCCTGGCCCCATGGTGGCAGAGTTTCGCCGATCCCCCAATAACCTGTATCGGGTCAACCCCGATCCCCCTGCGAAGGATTGGTGTCGATTGCTTCAAAACTGTGACCGTGCATAGCTAACAATCAAACAATCAAACAATCAAACAAACAAACAAACAAACACACAGACTTACTGAAATATATATAGTGGAAGAATTTTAGGAAAATCGACTCAATAAATTATTACAAGTTAGAGAATTGGCATAGTTGTTAAGTACACCCCACTGATGAAAATGCCAAAAGTCCCCATAAATCCGAGCGGTGCTCGAGCCGCCATCTTGGAAAATGGCGGCCTAAATTCGGTATTTTGGCAATAACTCCGGAACCATCACAGCTACAAAGAAATGTAAAATAGCAAAATTGATCCTCAGTAAAAGACAAAGAAGTTTTATGTATAACATTTCTTTCTAAGAATACAATTAAAAATGTTACATGGGATAAACTAGTCATTATAATTGTATTTCAATGCGATGTACTAATTTTATGGCGGGAAAAGCAAATGCTGTGCTGCGAATGATAATTTAAGATCAAATTTATATCAGTGTCTATGGTAGGCTGATGTAACTTAGTTCTCAGTCATCTTGTATTGTATCTGACCATTTATAAAGCGCTTCTCGCAGCAAGAGCCTTTCAGAAGCGCTCCCAGTGCGTTCAACCCAGCGAAAAAGGCAAGTTTTCAGACGAGAGAAAGACGAGGATACACTACCAGAGAGGATGGCAGAGCGAACTGATGGGGGAAGCCCATTCCATAGAGAGAGACCAATGCAGGCAAATGATCTGGATTGAGCTATGGCGGTCCTGACTCGGGGGACAAAGGGGTCAAGCAGATCAGAGGACCTAAGAGGACGCAGCGAAGTGGCAGAAAGGGAGTGAAGTACATGATCACACAGATACATGTACTTCGGAGCAAGACCCAAATCAGGATCCAAATCAGGACCAAAATCAGGACTTTAAATTGTATACGGTATACATCTGTCATCTGGTGACATCTCAACTAGGGAGTTAGCACGGGTAATTCCTTGGCATCCTCCACACATCGCTAAGCACAGCAAACCAGACCGTAGACACTTGCATCGCTTAGTGCAAACTAGATTGCAGTTGCACGAAATTAGGCTAAGAAGTTCGTCTGGAGCTGCTTCTTTGCTGGTAGGGATAGGTTTAAGTGATCCACCTGTCATGGACCAACCCCACTCTGTCGGGTCCAAGTCGTATATGAAATCTAGGGGTTATTCGGTTCTGCAAGCGGAAAGGGATGTAGATACTGTTTTTGTTGCAGCTGATCTAGATAAAAAAAAGTCAAAAATAACATTTCAACGGTGATCGTTGGCCAGGACACAGATCTACTAGTAATTGCAGCTGCACTGGCCCGAAAGATTTTAAAGAACTTTGGTTTCTGAAGCCAGGAAAATCAAACGGTGTACCCAGCATCTTAAACATACATGTACACATGGAGAAAGTGACTAATATGGGGAGGCTTGTGAACTTCTACTCTTTGCTCATGCAATGACTGGATGTGACACGACTTCAGCGCTGTACTCTAAAGGGAAAAATTATGGGCCTAAAGCTTATTCAGAATCACGAGGAGTTGAGAGATTAATTGAAAATATTTAACCAAAAGTATGCCAGTAAAGAAGTAATCAAGTCCTGTTGAAACTGTACGGCTCTATATCATCAAGGTCCTTGGATGAGCTGAGAGACTTCTTGTACAACCGGATGGTGGCCAAAAAGAAGTTGGATACATCATTTCAACTGGCGTCTCTACCTCCAACCAGTGCAGATGCGGAGCAACACTCGTAAAGAGAGTCATGTACCTGCAGGTCCAGCAATGGCTGAGAAACGACTTGGATCTCAGGATGCAAGTGTCTACGGTCTGGTTTGCTGTGCTTAGCGATGCGTGGAGGATGCCAAGGAATTACCCGCGCTAACTCCCTAGTTGAGATGTCACCAGATGACAGATGTATACCGTATACAATTTAAAGTCCTGATTTTGTTCCTTAAGTCTCAATTGGGTCTTGCTCCGAAGTACATGTATCTGTGTGATCATGTACTTCGCTCCCTTTCTGTCACTTCGCTGCGTCCTCTTAGGTCCTCTGATCGGCATGACCCCTTTGTCCCCCGAGTCAGGACCGCCATAGCTCAATCCAGATCATTTGCCTGCATTGGTCTCTCCCTATGGAATGGGCTTCCCCATCAGTTCACTCTGTCATCCTCTCTGGTAGTGTATCCTCGTCTGAAAACTTGCCTTTTTCACTGGGTTGAACGCACTGGGAGCGCTTCTGAAAGGCTCTTGCTGCGAGAAGCGCTTTATAAATGGTCAGATACAATACAAGATGACTGAGAACTAAGTTACATCAGCCTACCATAGACACTGATATAAATTTGATCTTAAATTATCATTCGCAGCACAGCATTTGCTTTTCCCGCCATAAAATTAGTACATCGCATTGAAATACAATTATAATGACTAGTTTATCCCATGTAACATTTTTAATTGTATTCTTAGAAAGAAATGTTATACATAAAACTTCTTTGTCTTTTAATGAGGATCAATTTTGCTATTTTACATTTCTTTGTAGCTGTGATGGTTCCGGAGTTATTGCCAAAATACCGAATTTAGGCCGCCATTTTCCAAGATGGCGGCTCGAGCACAGCTCGGATTTATGGGGACTTTTGGTATTTTCGTCAGTGGGGTGTACTTAACAACTATGCCAAGTCTCTAACTTGTAATAATTTATTGAGTCGATTGATGATTTTCCAGCTAAAATTCTTCTATACTAATATAAGAAGATATGTGCTTCTGAATTCGTAACCAAAACCTAAGCGATGTTTTTCGTTGGAACGCATTCTCTTTCCGTTCGTGACACTTCGTGTGACTCTGCAGATATGAAATAACTTTCGGCGCATGGCAATTTGGCAACACCGTTTCTAAACCATGTCGGGTCAGCGTAAACGAAGTCAATCCTGCGCTGAATCACCGGCAGCGTTGCCACTCCTTGGGTTTTTTCACAAGATCTTGGGTTTTTCGATCCGAACTTGGGAAATGGGGGTTTTTCGTGAAGAACTTGTGTATTTTCCTTAGTTTTTTTCAGCCCAAAAAAGTGAAAATTCTTGACATTTTCGGCACATTGTTGACATTTTCGGAAATTTTTTGACATTTTTTGAAAGATTTTTGCCGAATGACTAAGAAAAGCAAGTCATCAGAATTTTTTGACGGGAGATTGTGGTCAATTTCGAAAGATTTGTGGCGGATGACTAATTAAAAAGAAAAAAGTCTTCAGAAATTTTGGACATTTTCGCGGGAAATTTTTAACTTTTTAGAGAGATTTGCTGAACTTGGGTTTTCTTGTATTTTTTCGCCCCTCCAGCTTGGCTATTTTCATTTTTTTAGAGTGGCAACTCTGATCACCAGAGTAATAACGAAGCGAAGCGCAGAATCGTAAGGAGCTGTAGGCTATAGTGTATATAATTAGCGGCGTGGCTGTGGTGATCGGCGATAAGAGCCTGCCTGCCTGCCTGACTCTCCGGACTTGACCCGCTGCCTATCGATTTTGTTTTGATTGAGCGCCTGTGAATAAGCTGGTTCCCGCGACTTGGCTTTTGTGGGCGTTGTAGAAGTTTCGAGATTTCGAGATTACGATAAGAGCTATTTACATAGACTTCATGGAACTTCTCTTCGGATCTTTCATCTTGACGGGAAAAGTCATTAGAGGCCACTTACCGGCGCACCGCATATTATACGGGCAATTAAAGTAGAGTGCTTCTGAAATATATATACGGTGCACGCACGGAGAACCGGCTCGAATAGAGATGTCTATGAAAGCGACACTTGTTTTAAGGTTTGCCTTCCGACCCTCAAGCGGCATTTCAATTGGATTGCAACCTGAACTGCTTATCATCTATGCTCTCAACGAGGTCTATCCGTACCAACCTTGCTTTAATGCATGCTGTTCATATACGTCCCTTGGTGTAGGCTTATGCTTTGATCCTCTGCGATGTAAACAAAATTGATGAATGATGATGATGATGATGATGATGATGATGATGATGATGATGATGATGATGATGATGATGATGATGATGATGATGTGGTGGTGCTGATGATGATATTGCTTATGCTGCTACTACTACTGCTACTACTACTACCACCACCACCACCACCACCACCACCACCACCACCACCACCACCACCACCACTGCTGCTGCTGCCGCTGCTACTACTACTACTAGGCCTATAGTACTACTACTACTACTACTACTACTACTACTACTACTACTACTACTACTACTACTACTACTACTACTACTACTACTACTACTACTACTACTACATGTAGTAGAAGTAGTAGTACTATTAATATTACAACAACTGCTACTACTACAATTGTTATTATTTTTCACTCTCTATTGAATGGAAGAAAGTCTCATAATTATTGTTCCTTAGGTGATTCTGTTATTCCTTCAATAAACCAGTGACTCTTTTACACTGACTTTTCAACCATCTGGCCATCTAACTGTTCTTCACGTGTATGCCGACACACCTCGCCAATGATTCACATTTTATATACCTGATTGTGCGCGCTTTGAAAATTTAGTAGAACTATATATATAAATGTATATATATATATATATTATATATATAATGACGTCAACAGCTTATAAACAGATGGCATTGTCACAAGATACTGACTAACTTCAGTTAAGGCGAACAATAACAAAAATAGGTAATCAACTATAAGGATTAAGATAACCAAAATATTGCCTCACTATACAAGATTATTGTTGGCTCTGCAGATCGCTCGCCAAAGGTTACACCGCGAGAGTCCAGCAGTCATGTTATGGCAGACGTTTCTCGTTGTTGTTGATATAGACAACACCAGCTGCAGCAACAGTCTGATGTTGTCTATGACAACAATACACCGAGAAACCTCGGCATAGATAAAGCCGCTAACGCTTAATGTGGCCTCGAACTCATTGGCGTTATGTATCAGACACTAATAAATTTACGCGTGATGCTACAGTTCACCAGGGATGGATACAGACATTTTGGAAGCGGGGATGGGGGGGGGGCAGAATTTGTGGTCTTCGGTCGAACAAAATTTTCGTTGGTCTTCCGCCGAAAAATCTGATGAGCTTTTTTTAGTCTTTCCCCGAAAACTTTTAGAAACCCGTGGCAGCTCCGGTTATTTAAATTTTTTAAACTGATAACTTTGCCTTAAAAGAAACATATGCTACTTTTTTTATTTTTCTCTCTTACCTTCCTGTTCCCGCTTTAGATTGAAAGCTTCTTGAAGCCTGATGGGGTGGGGTCACGTCCTAAGCAAAATCTCTGAATGGGGGCTTGGTCGGATTGGCCCCCTGGATCCGCTTCTGCAGTTCGCAGTCATGAACTTCAATCCCAACTCCCGCCTATTATATATAATAACTAGCTGAATAACCCGGCGTTGCCCGGGAAATATAAGTTTTTGTCCCCAGCCACGCCTGACCCCGTTCCGACTTCACCATTCTGACCCCGCCTTCCATCGACCCCCGCGTTAAGGAGAAGTAACGAACCTCTCCGCTAGGTGTACAGGTCTGGTCGATAATCGAAGAGCAAAACCCGTTAAGTCCATTCGACACGTAACTGAGAAAAACGACTTTTTCTGAAAAGATACTACCATTCAGCGCAACGTGCTTTTTTCATAAATTGTTCTTTGCCACTTAGATAAAGGAAGTTTTTTAAATCTACGCTTTTTTATTCCGATTATTTGCAGTTATATTCGCATTATTTACGTCCACAACATTTTTGCTACGCGGTTTGGCGAGATGTGACGTTAAGATTTGAGCTCAAAATAATGACGTCATGAGTTTAGTGAACATAATTATGCCGTGTCTAATATATCGTTTTTATAACAGCGAAATTTAAAATATGGAAAGATTTTTGGATGGCGATCTTTATGATTTTCTCGTGTGGATCAGAAGAAAAAAGCCGAGAATAATCCTCGCAAATATTGTCGATAGAAGTAAATATCACGTGACCTCAAACCGTCATGCCATTGGCTGTAGTTCTCTGGTAGTCAATGGAGGCCTTGTGGCGGCGATCAACGTGAATGGATTTTGAATCGTTTATCGCGTGCAAGTTTAAATGTTGACATCTCGGGACTTATAAAGTGAATTGGCAGCCGAAAATAGTGGCGTTTAACTCCAAATGTGGGTAAGAATCGATTGCAAAATTTTTTTTAAAACGAATCGCTGTAATTTCCGAGTAGGCCTCCGGGCAAAATTGGTGCATCCCACACACAGAAGGACAAACTTTGAGTTTTATACTTAAAGATATATTATAGGTTTTGATATTTTAAGTTTCGACCACGTTTTCAATTCAACACCAAGATCATTGACAGTATAAAAGGCAAATTAAACCAGGGTTGACCGTAGCCCAACTTTCGCTATATGTACCACGTGATATGCAGTGACTTCTCTCATTGAATCCATGGCCTGTTAATACAAATTAGTGCTTTGTTTGGTTGAATGTGTTAAGCATGCCATGCGTATACAGTGCTGACTGTATTAATTTTGCCAGTGTCTGTCATGAATCTATAAGGAAGGAAATTACTTACAAACAAGCTGTTGCAGCTATTGACCTTTCTGACCTTCCATCTTACTCTTGGGCAGTGTTTAATCTAGACGTCTCTGGGGGGGGAAAGTTCCCCCCAGGATTGACATTTCCCCCCCAGAAAAATTTGACGAAATGATATTGGTTTTTAGTTACTGCTTTCATTATTGTTTTACATGAAGTGTTATAATATATCGTGATATTATTTATTATTACTGATTATAATGACATTATTTTACTTCTATAATATATGATACTATCATGTTAAGATGACACCTTAAAATGCAGCCATTGCAAAGTGGAAATTCAAAAACGTTTCTAATAAGTCACTGAAAAAGTACAGCTATTTTGTTAAGACGACACCTTAAAATGCTGCCATTGCAATGTGGAAATTCAAAAAAAATTTAAGGGTCACTGAAACAGTACAGCTATTTTGTTAAGACGACACCTTAAAATGCTGCCAAATGTTGCAATGTGGAAATTCAAATATTTTCTGATGGGCCACTGAAAAAGTACAGCTATTTTGTTAAGATGCCACCTTAAAATGCTGTCATTGCAATGTGGAAATTCAAAAAGTTTCTGATGGGGAGGGGCGCATCCCCCTCCCCATACCCCTCTCCCTCCCAGTCTCGGTGCTATGCGCATCACGAGCGTCCTTCGGACGTTCAAATGTCACCCCCCCAGAAACCCCAATTCCCCCCCCCAGAGGAGGGGGACTAGATTAAACACTGACTCTTGGGGTCATTGAGTTCGCCCACGACTCTGAAACAACCTTCCACTGAATAGCGAGGTGCAGTGGTGTAATGGGTAAGCTTATGTTCGTTGTCTTGCAGCCGGATGGTTGCAGGTTCGAATCCACCTCAAGCGGCCGCGTATAGGGACCTTGGGCAAGTCCTCACTCGCAATTGCTCCTGCGCTTCCTCCTATGCAGTGTCCGCGCTGTAGTTGGGAGCGCCTCTGAGTAGAGAGCATGACGGGGCGCCATAGAAATAAGGAGAAATAAATAAATAAATAAATAAAATAAGACGAATATGATCGGAATATCCACAGGCTCCTACCTCTCTAAAATAATAGGAGTCCCACCTCTTTACGGGAAGGAGAGATGGAGGGAAGTAGGAAGGAAAGGAGAGGGGATGTATGCTATTGCTATGGGCCAATGAAAGTAATTGTATCGCCTGACCGTGACCTTAATGATATCCACAGGTTCCTACCTCTCTAAAATAATAGGAGTCCCACCTCTTTACGGGAAGGAGAGATGGAGGGAAGTAGGAAGGAAAGGAGAGGGGATGTATGCTATTGCTATGAGCCAATGAAAGTAATTGTATCGCCTGACCGTGACCTTAATGATGTCACAGGTATAGGATTAGGTGGCTATTTTGTTGGCCACCGCACGCGCGAGTCATGCACAGTAGGCTACAGAGTTTGAAGGGGACCAGATGCGCTAGAAAACTAGAAATAAGTAATGATTGGCATTGTCCTAGTCATAATTTTCTAGTGTTAGTTCACTATGAGATCTTTGGACTTTTTAAAGGAGATCAACCGTTCTTTAGAAGTCTGCGATAGTTGACCGAATATGTACAGCTAGAACAGACTATTGTACAGGCTACAGCACTCTAAAAGGATTCATCAATTAACAGCAAACCGGAACGTCTATAATAATTACAAAAAAGGAAGCAAATGCTTTCAGCACAAGACATATTAAGCAATCGTCTGTCTGCCTGCGTGTCTCCGAACGACTGCGGATGAAATACAACGCGAAATTGTCATTCTGCGCACCATCGCCGCCGTCGACGGCTTAAAGGGAGTGCCGAAGTGCCATGGCCATTATGCCGCTGTAAATCAACGCAGTGTGGCCGGCCGAGCAGTTCTGATGCGAGAAGAAGCAGCAGCAAGAAGCAGAAGAAGCCGCGTCGCGTCCCGCCTGGATTACAAACACTTTTCATTATCACTAATGGACGTTTGCCGTCTCAACTTCGCTGCCGTGACCCGAACCGACTCTGTCAGCGCCGCTGGACTTACGAACGAACGAACGAACGGACGGAGGGGTGGACGGGCGGAGGGACCCTCTTTAATCCTCTTCCCCCTACTCCGACGAGAAGAGGAACAAGCGCGCCAAGAGGCAGAACAAGAAGAAGGGAGGAGGGAGGGAAGAGAAGTCGTCAGCCGCTGCAGTGACACCGGGGATGTGATTCCTTCCTACGCGGTCGCATCCTCCCTCCGCTGCGAACGCCGCATCCGATAAGAGACGGAGGCTGAGAGCCGATCCGGCTGCTGTCGCTGATGCTGTTGGCCTGTCCTGACTGCTGCTGATGAGGCTGGTGATCGTGGTGGTGGTGGTCAATCGTGGCGGAGGTCAACACTGCTGCAACTGATGCCGGTGTAATTGCGCGACCGTTGACCAATCACCGTCCGCACACAGACGGACAGAGAGACAGACAGAGAGACGTAGAGACAGGCAAGTGTATACACGGTGAGTTGTTGAATGGAGAGCTAACAGACTAAGAAAGGCATTGGCTGTACACATCATCGTCGTCGTCGTCGTCGTCTTAAGTAGCACTAACGCACCGCTTTAGGGATTGAGAGAGTAGCACAACATAAAACCGCTGACGGAGTAGGCACTCGAGCCGCCGTTCCTATTTATAGATCGAAGATGCAAATCGTACATAAATATATATATAATATTATATAATTATATATATATGCGGATGTTAGCCTTGATTGAGCACAAGAAGTGAACGAGAACATATAGGTGAATACTAAATGTATGCCAAGGGCCGTGGGGATGGGCCTGCGGAGCTACTCGTGGAGGGCGGCACCACGTCAACTTTCCGAGCCAAAATAGCTGGTAAAAAAATAAAGAAATTTCTAAATTGGGGACCATGGCCGGATTGGTACCCCTGGATCCGCCCCTGATGTATGTTGAATGAATGCGCCAGTGTCAGAATTGTGGAAAAATAACTGGGGGTTGGACTATGATCCACTTGGAATTGGGGTGTCAAAAACAGACTTTATATACTATGGGGCTTAAAGAAGACTGGGGGTTTGAAACCCCCAAACCCCGGCAATTCTCACCCTGGAATGTGATAATTAATCAATGTAAACTTTGCTTGAAAGCAGCAAGCGTATAATAGGCCTACGAGAACTTAATGTGTTCTCTTTGGCTTGTAATTTTCAATTAAAGTTTTCATTCCTACATTTACCGATATTATCAGTAAACGTATGAATTAATGCGTAAATTAAATATTAATTAAGTAATTACTGATTGCGTAAATAAGTCAACGAACGAAATAAAACGATCGATTTCACAAATGAAAGCGCTTCGTGATGAATAGTATTTAACTCGATCAATCAATCAATCAATCAATCAATCAATCAATCAATCAATCAATCAATCAATCAATCAATCAATCAATCAATCAATCGATCGATCAATCAATCAATCAATCGTCAATGAATCACTCGATCAATGAATCACTCGATCAATGAATCACTCGCTCAATCAATCACTCGTCAATCAATCACTCGTCAATCAATCACTCGATCAATCAATCAATCACTCGTCAATCAATGAATACGTCAGTAAAATATTCAACTACCGTAATCGCAATCAATCCGATTTGCGTAACTATGATTGCAACTATAGGCTCCTAATCGTTATCTCTGGATATTCATAGCGCCAAGTTGATTAGCTAATTAGAAACCGGCTTATTCAAATGAGCAGTGTACAAAAATCGACATGTGGGTAAAAATCGTCCTTGCCTGTTAAATTAACGCAAATCGGTGTTGGACCAATAATAGTTGCTTCCATTCTGCTTAGCAATAACAACATGCCTGCATAATACAATAACTGCAAAATATCGAGCCACGTTATAAGCACTCCAGTTTGTCCGAACTGTTCTCCGCAAAAATTTCGTTTCTTAAGACATTATTTTCGGATGATTGGATCGCGAGTGCGATGCACACGGAGAACGTGAGAGACGAAGAAGGATATAGACAGGCTGCAGTAATAAGTCTATATATACTGCTGTATCATGCAGAAGCCTATAATTAATGGGTCCCTCGCAGACACGTAGCACATTCCAACCAACGGTCAACGATGAATTTGACTGCGTTAGCTAGGCTGTACGGACTTGCGAGTTCATCTTTGGCTATTATTTGCTTGCTACATGTGTATTGCAACGCTATTAATAGACGCAAACTGCCAAGATAAAAAGTGTATAAATTGGCACAGTAACATATATACTACATAGATAAATACCAACTATGCTGTAAAGCTGATTAAATCAGACGTTTTGCGCGCGCTCTCTCTCTCTCTCTCTCTCTCTCTCTCTCTCTCTCTCTCTCTCTCTCTCTCTCTCTCTCTCTCTCTCTCTCTCTATATATATATATATATATATATATATATATATATATATATACTGTGGTGCACAATAACGTAGGCCTGAAGTATTGAATTGTATTGGATAACTTCTCACTTCTGTAGCGCCTATAAGGATAGGGCGCTGATCCTATGTGGGCGAATAAGTTGATTAGAAAAGTCCGGACTTGTCACCATTCAACGATAATTTTCAAAATCCAACGGTTAATGCGTATACCTCTCCTTTGGGTTCTACCTTGTAACAGTTCAGTCAAACATTTCCTTTATAGACTGTTTTCCCGCTTCTATGTTGGGAGCACCTCTATAGGTAGGCTCGTATGCAGGGCTGTACTGGTAAATTTTGAGGTGAGTATACGCTGATCTCGGGAAAAATTGTCGATTTTGTCGTCTGAAATATCTGATGACTTTTTTTAGTCATCCGGCCAATTTTCCAGGAAAAAGATACCAAATCAGCCGCCAAAAAAGTTGATGACCTTTTTTTTACTTTTTATTATTTTTTTAGTCATCCGGCCAAAAAATCATCTTAAACAGCCGTATATGCCTGATTTACTAGCGTATACCGTATACCCTGCTTTTTCCCCGCGTATACCCTACTTTTCGGGAGGTGAGTATACGATGCCGTTTTTCCCCGGAGGTGAGTATACGCTGTATACCCGCGTATACCCTTGATTACAGCCCTGCTCGTATGCTAACCTGATGAAGCGCCATATAAATTTGGAATTATAATTGAATGACTGAATAAGATAACACCCACAATTGCCGACCAACATTGGCGTAGGCCTATATAATTATGTAGGCCTATCACCTGTGGTGTTCGTATTCCTGTCGGATCAATGAAGTTCAATGAACAGATAATTATAATAAGAAGCATAGGCTATTTTCATGATCATGCATGCATCAGTAAGCTTTCAATTGGTCGACTAAATACGCTTTGGTTGACGATGTTTGTATACCCAATACTGTTCAGAAGTTGGCTATTAGTTTATGGCAGTATACACAATTATAGTCCGTATAGCGCGACGTTATATAATTCTCTCCATGACCAGAATGACCCTCTGCAGAGCGTCCGTGGAATTATAATATGAATCTCGATAGGACTAAAATTATTTATAGACCGGCTGCAGGGAACCCACAGGTGTCCACGAACTTGCTTGCATCAGATATGCATGATAATTAATTCGAGCAAGCACTGCCCGCTCGATGGCATTTGTTTTTACCACTGCATGTGGCGGTTTAATCTGGTCAGGTGCACTCGGCATGTGTCGCGATTTCGACGGTTAAAGTATTAGTGATGAATACTTTAACGTAGCTTTCAGAATTGTTCGTAAAATCTAGAATACAGACCGAACTGCAGTCGTGAAAAGACCCACTGCGGGTCGTCACCTTTCTGTGAAATGAGCGTGCACGTTGCTAATGCAATGAGAATTACCCAGCTGAGTTCTGTTCTGACAGCCGTTCGTATAGCTTGAAGGTGAGTTAGTGGACTATTGTAATTTTAATCTACGGTATCAAGTGCCCGGCGGTCGGTGAAGCATTATGAGTTTATTACGGAAATCACATTTAAGTCCTGGCTGGAATCCGTTATTGGAGCTTACACGCGATTCAACGGTATACCACGTATACTCGTGCTCTATAGGAATTAATACCCGCATGAGGTCCTTTTTGTTACGATGGTAAATAGTGTGGTTATAGATGTACGGTAAGTTGTACTTGAACGTCTGCACTGTAAAGGCGCAAATGAACTTATAGGCCACGGTTGCATCTGATCCTATCGCTGTTGTTGTTGGTTGAGGTTTCGCATTACGATCATTTTCGCCGATTGTCTTTTCTGTTAGGAGATCTGCGTTAAACGCCAACTGTGAGTTCGGAAATTGTCAGAAATTGTCACTATCCATAATGTCACCGAAGTGAAATGGATAAAGATAAAACGATATGTCCTGTTATAGCGAATTGCATTTAACCCTTTATCGCATTTTGTTGCCAATTGGTAACAGTAACAAAGTCTTCAGTTTGAGCTAAATAAACCATCAAGGTCTATGATTTAATGTTCAATGCTTATCTAGAATATTTTTTCTATGCAAAGAACTAAGCAAAAGCGTGGTCTGAGCGGCGAAAATAAAGAAAATCGGCCGTAATGTCATATATTGAAAACTAAGAAATTCATCATTTTTACAGTGCTGGTTTGAATATTTGTACATAATTTGAAGACCTGGAAAAAATCACACCGATGACTAAATCATTGTTCTTTAAAACTGCTTTTTAATCAGTAGCTAAGACACTTTGAAATCAGAAATATCTACAGGTTTATAGGACCATCCGTTTGGTCACTGCGTGCAACTGCGGGAAGATAAGGTTTTTTGAAAACAATTCCAATTGGTAACAACATGCACTTTCATAGCATTTCTAGCAAAATCTCGTGCCTACCAAATGGCAACAGTGTGCGGCCGTCAGTAATACAAGTATTTGATTGCAATGTAGCCAAATGGCGACAATGTGCATTACTGTAGATAATAAGTATTTGATGTGCAAGATACTTGGCAGATAATGTTTTGAAACCGTGTCAACAACATAATGTAGGCTATTATCGCTCAGTTTTAAATTTTTAAGCATTAATTAATCAAGGAATATTTCCGTGCAGTTGGACTTTCAAGCGAACATGTTGTTCCAGTCTCAGTCACAGTATGACTTTTTAAAATTTTCTCAATTCCTGTAACTATTAACTTTTCTTTGGCATCACTCATATGCTTGTTGCTAGATCTCAATTACAACATGTCACACTCACATCAATGTTCTGATCTAAGCAAAAACTCTCAATTTCATACAAGTTTTTACTTTATTATCAATGATGTGTTCCATATTTCCTCTTATTTTTTATCATAAAAAATGCTATTGCTGTGCAGATTAGCACTTCAAATGATAATCTCTACAGCATGTTATGATTCCTATCTTTCAATTTGTAGTCAATCAATTTGCTTCTACTGTGTAAGAATAAACTATTCTCCTCAGCCTTGATGTCTTAGTGAACATAATTACTAAATGGAGGTAACATTTTAACAAATAATATGGGGAAGCATCACAGGAGTCCAACGAACAGAACCAGAAGCGGTGCAACGCACCAAAGAGCAAAAAGAGAGTCTGCAGTTTTCAAATGGGAAGATGGTAGTCAAAATTTAGTTTACTGCGATGAACTGGATGCCGGTGATGGTGTTCCACTGACAAAAGATGCACAGATATAGTAGTTTTGGAAGCCTGAAAAAATTTATAATGGGGTTGTAGACTTGTAGTACATCTATTTAAGAAACAGAATAAGGTTGCATCGACTGCAATGACTTCAGGCAGCCAAGGAGAGATAAACAGTGAAGAAATGGCTTCGATTCAAAGTGCAATGACTTCAGACAGGAATGAAGAGGTAAACACTGAGGAAATAGTTTCAATTCAAAGTGCAAGGAATTCTGACAGCCATGAAGCGATTAACACAGGAAATAGTTTCAATTATTCAAAGTGCAAGGAATTCTGACAGCCATGAACTGGTAAACACTGAGGAAATAGTTTCAATTCAAAGTGCAAGGAATTCTGACAGCCATGAACTGGTAAACACTGAGGAAATAGTTTCAATTCAAAGTGCAAGGAATTCTGACAGCCATGAACTGGTAAACACTGAGGAAATAGTTTCAATTCAAAGTGCAAGGAATTCTGACAGCTATGAAGTGGTAAACACTGAGGAAATAGTTTCAATTCAAAGTGCAAGGAATTCTGACAGCCATGAAGGAGTAAACACTGAGGAAATAGTTTCAATTCAAAGTGCAAGGAATTCTGACAGCTATGAAGTGGTAAACACTGAGGAAATAGTTTCAATTCAAAGTGCAGGAATTCTGACAGCTATGAAGTGGTAAACACTGAGGAAATAGTTTCAATTCAAAGTGCAAGGAATTCTGACAGCCATGAACTGGTAAACACTGAGGAAATAGTTTCAATTCTAAGTGCACGGAATTCTGACAGCTATGAACTGGTAAACACTGAGGAAATAGTTTCAATTCAAAGTGCAAGGAATTCTGACAGCCATGAACTGGTAAACACTGAGGAAATGGTTTCAATTCTAAGTGCAAGGAATTCTGACAGCCATGAACTGGTAAACACTGAGGAAATAGTTTCAATTCTAAGTGCAAGGAATTCTGACAGCCATGAACTGGTAAACACTGAGGAAATGGTTTCAATTCAAAGTGCAAGGAATTCTGACAGCCATGCACTGGTAAACACTGAGGAAATAGTTTCAATTCAAAGTGCAAGGAATTCTGACAGCCATGAACTGGTAAACACTGAGGAAATAGTTTCAATTCTAAGTGCAAGGAATTCTGACAGCCATGAACTGGTAAACACTGAGGAAATGGTTTCAATTCAAAGTGCAAGGAATTCTGACAGCTATGAAGTGGTAAACACTGAGGAAATAGTTTCAATTCAAAGTGCAAGGAATTCTGACAGCCATGAACTGGTAAACACTGAGGAAATAGTTTCAATTCTAAGTGCAAGGAATTCTGACAGCCATGAACTGGTAAACACTGAGGAAATGGTTTCAATTCAAAGTGCAAGGAATTCTGACAGCCATGCACTGGTAAACACTGAGGAAATAGTTTCAATTCAAAGTGCAAGGAATTCTGACAGCCATGAACTGGTAAACACTGAGGAAATAGTTTCAATTCAAAGTTCAAGGAATTTTAACAGCCACGAAGCAGTGAGCACCAAGGAACTGGTTTCAATTCAAAGTGCAATGACTCCAGACAGGCATGAAGAGGTGAACACTGTCATGCAGCAAGTGCAGCGTTGCACTTTGTTGCAACAAAACGAAGAACTGTTTTGTGGAATATCATGTCACTAACTGACACACTTCAAGAGAGTTGCTTACACCAGTTTACAGTTTAACTGGTTTTTAAGTGCTGCAAACAAAATAGTTTTCTTTGCCTGTTGTAGATCTACTCTAAAAGTAGCGTCTGTGTAGTTTCATATTGAAAAATTCAGGCAGGTTTTTGTGACTTTAATTTTCCTCGGAGTTTGTACATCATAGTAGGCTATAAAGTTGTTATTATATTCCTAGCAAAATAATAGTTATGTTTTCAAGTTCAGTATTTTGCATGTTTAATGTTAATGAATTATAGTAAATAATGAAATAATGAATTCATAATATTCTTATAATAGTACAATGCTTGTAATAAGTTCCTAATAATAAGTTCACTATTTTAAATACTGTATATGTCAGATAACTGCATGCCATTAGGCCCATTGCCAAATGACTTCAATAGATAGCAATGCTGTTGTTTGTTCACTTTTGCATGCTGTTACCAAACGGCGATGCATTGCTTCTCCGATCATTGCATCTTGTTACCAATTGGCAACCGGTAAATTGTATGGCTCTTGCATGCAGTTACCAATTGGTCAACGTCATTTTTTCTTCAAATTTACAAATCCTGAGAATAATTTCGACTTTCTAAAAGTGCCAATTGATTACAAAATGCATTTCCCACAACATATATTTTTTTCAGCGCAAACAAAAAAATCATGCGATAAAGGGTTAATCTGTTTTGACCGATATCACCTTATCAGAAGGCTGCTATTTTTTACGATATCGCCATCATCACCATCATTCTCTTCATTATCGTCATCGTCGTCATCATTATAATCATCATTGTCTTCTTCATCTTCATCGTCGTCATCATCATCATCGTTATCGTCGTCGTCGTCATTGTCGTAATCGTCATCGTCACCACCATCTTCATTATCATCATCAGTAACAGCAAACATGCTGTCTACTGCTCAACACGCAACTGCACATAGCTGTTTGTCTCTGTCTGTCTGTTTGTATTATATATTTGTTCGTATGTGCATACAGACAGCTCTATGTCTCTCCCTGTTTCTGTCTGTCTGTATTATATATATATATATTATGTGGTACATATATAAAAATAGAGGCGAATATAATTATGTGAGTATCATCGCCTGAGCAAATAAGCAAATTGCGGACGATCAATGTTATTCAGAGCTTCACATTAACTGGACTTTGACTTAATTGTCGCATCTGAATGGATGTTAAGCTCGGTATTAATTAACAATTTTAATCTAATTTATAATTTAATCAAGTCGCTAAATGTGTCGCCCATATTATATATAACCTGTTGGACCTTTGCCCTCGTTTTATTCTAAACCGTCGACTGACCGACTGCATGATGATATTTCAGACCTCGTCAATTGTCATTTTAATTGTAAACCTTGGACTTTTCGACGCTTCTCTTTGATCTCGTTTATTTGCCTATCTTTCTGAATGGCAATCTGAAGAGTATTAATTGAATGCAAATGCAAAATCACATTTAGATATATTGGCTAATCTCTATTGTGTTCAGATATAGAAACAATTTGCTTTATAATTCGTTTCAATTTGGACTCAAGTTTTATGCCAGTGTCAAATGTACTGTATACATTATAGTTCTCTTAGATTAAGTTGCATGGTTTCCTATAACGTTGTCCTCAGAGTGACAGTTGAGCCACAGAAAATAAGCAATATAGGCCTAGATATGCAGTCATGCCTATAAATGTAACATAAGCAGGGATGCAAGAAGGTCGACAAATACATCCTAATTATAAATATAGTATAAGTGTAAACAATTATTATAAAGCAGTTGGCTATATATATTATATAGACCTTATATATAAGTATTATTATAGCGTCTTTTGAGAACCTTGCAAGGACGATATCTAAAGATTGAGCGAGATAGTGTAGTCTCCTGTAGCCTATGCGTTTTTTGCCAATATCTTGGCCAGAACGCAGAATTTTTAAATCAAGTGTTTCAGACTTAAAGGTAATTCATCTTTACACACAAGAGCCAAATTTCATTTAAACCATTTGAAACAACACATAGGTTATATGACTTAACCTATATAACTTTTAAGTTTTAACGAGTCCACCAACTGTTCCATTGACGATTCAAAAACCTAACGCATGCAGCAAAAAGTAACAAAAACAATTTTATCAAGTCACATGCATCTCAAATAATAATAATCAAATAAACGTGATATTGCTTAACAGCTTGTGTTCAGTGTGTCCACCACCAGTACCAAAAACTTGTTCTGAGTCTCCTTGTAAAGTACTTGATGACCTTGTTGACGTGTTTCAGAGGTAAGCCTCCCATATCGCTCCAATGCGACCATCAATAATTATTCTCTTATCGCTCTTGGTTTTGGCCGCTGATTGTGGATTTCTTCAGCATATATTATCTCTCCACACTTGATAATTAATCTATTGGGTTCAAATCCGAATATTTGGGGACCATTGGTTCTTCTCAATGAAACCAGTGCAATAATAATAATATTATTGGCGTTGAGTCGATCTCCTTTCATCAACGGTATATTTCTTAACTCTCAATTTAACTCTTAATTTCCCCGCTCTCACTGTTTTATCAGAGTAAGCGGTGATTATAGCTCTAACTCCAAGACCTTGCTCATGAAGTGTCTGAATACACATTTTGTCTGTCACTGACACCTTGGCTATTTTAATTTTTTTTTAATTTTTAATAATTATTGTTTCAACAACAAAATTATGAATCTAAAAATTCTTTATTTACAACTTGATTGTCATCTTACTAAAATGATGGCACAGTTACGTGCAGGTACGCTGGTACATGTTTCTTTTCTAAATAAAAGTAGTAATGATTATCTGGCAATAGGCTATCAAGCTTATTTGATAACAATTAGGCTACTCGAGATGTGGCTTTTTGTTACTTTTTGTTGCGTTATATTTTTGGATTGTCAGAAAACATTGGGTGCATGGATTCACCAAGAGTAACATAACTTTTGTTCCTTTTTGCAATATTTTGGTGAAATTTTGCTGCTGTGCGTAAATATGAATTACCTTTAGGCCTGTAAAACTTGATTTAAGAATTCTTACCTTGGGAAAGATATTGGCAAAATGCCATAAAATTAATTTTCCCCACCCTGAATATATGTGTTGGCCGGGATCTATGCATACGTATGGATGCCAATGAATGTTGTTGCTGTGTACTTTTGTGTGCTATGAATTCAGATGACTGAATTTATAAGCATGTATAGGTGTTGCACGTATTTTTTAACATGAATGTATGTTATTCAAGCACGAACGTACGTACGTATGTATGCATGTATCTAACTACTGTATATATTATATACTGTATACCCTAGGCTACAGATGAGACCCTTATAATAATACGTGTCCACGCATGTATTTGTCACAGACCACGCATCGGTTGTTGAACTGTCGTCGAGAAAGGTGCGACACTTAATTAAGACTCGACCGTCGTGTCTGTCAGTCTGTGTTTCCGACATAAAAGATGACGAAGTTGATTCCGCTGAGCCACTGCTGCCACTGCCACTGCCACTGCTGCTGCTGCCACTGCTGCTGCTGCTGCTGCCACTGCCACTGCTGCTGCTGCCACTGCTGCTGCTGCCACTGCTGCTGCTGCTGAGGGGGACTGGCATGCATGCAGCGGGTACTGTGGTATTATGCATCGTTGTTACATGTACTTGAAAGGGAGTCTCAGTTTAATTCGACGGTGGGGGTTGAAGTTCTATAATTTTCTCGCTTATTTCCCTCCATCAGAGGTGGATCCAGGGCCCAATCCGACCATGCCCCCCCCCAATTAGAAATTTCTTAATTTTTTTGCCAGCTATTCTGGCTCGGAAAGTTGACGTGATCCCTCCATGAGTAGTTCCGTAGGTCCCTCCCCACGCTCCACGAGGTCCGTACACGAGGTCCGTACAGCGTGAGTTAAGAACACTGTATACGAATGAAAAAGGTCATCAGCAATTTTGGCGGATAAAATGGTCTATTTTTCTTGGGAATTCGGCAAAAAAGGTCATCAACTATTTTGGCGGATGAAATGGTATCTTTCTCTTGCAAACTCGACCGAAACATTTGGCCCCTCCCTTCGAAATTTCTGTATCCGCCCTTGCACTCAATTCACCTCACTGTCGGAATAACTTCTGCAGGCTGCCATGGTTATTCGTCGATTTCTGTCTGTGTGTATACTGTGTATACTACTGTGCAGACTGCATGCCTTATACACGATACCCAAAATTGTATATTGTTTTAAGCAATGGGTTGCATATATGTTTTGTGTTTGTGTGTGTTTGAATAGGCCTGTATTGTGTATTTGTGTATAATTATCGTATCTAACTGTGTATATATAGTTGTGTATAATATCTGTGGCTTGCCATGCATGTATATAATGTATTTTTATATCTTTCCTATATACAATGTATAATTGTATACGTATATAATATGTTAGTTGTATACAATATATATATATATATGTATTTACATAGACATGTATATATGCAATATATATGCTTATATATACACATAAATTTGCTATATATATATATATATATATATAACTGTTCTATGCACTTGGCGACTGCCTCGGTGTGTTTATTGAATTTACGAAGCTCTTCAACATCAGTCGTTTCGCCGCCAATGTCTTCAGATGCCATCTAAGGTTTCTCTTCAAATTCCGTTCCCATCCATCCATCCCTCTCTCCCTCCCTCTTAATTCATCCACCATCCTTCCATTCCTTCCCTCATTTCTTCCTTCCCTCCTCCGCTCTCCTCTTCTCTCTCCCTTCCTTGCTTCTTTCCTAATTGCTTCCTCCAGCCCTTGAAACCTTCCTCGTTTATACTTCCTTCTTCTCTCTTTCTTTCTTTCCTACTGCTTTTTTCTTCTTCCCTTCTTCTCTCCATTCTCCATTCCCTTCCTTCTTCTTCCTTGCATTCTTTCCCTTTCTCCCTCGTTCCTATTTTCTTACCTTCCTTAATTCCTAGCTTCCCACCCTCCTTCCTTCCTTCGTTCCTCCCTCCCGCTCTCTGTCTCACATCTTCCGTCTTAATTCCTTCATTCTGTCCTCACGGCCTATTCTTCTTCTTGCTCAGTTATCCCATATTATGTAAACTCCGTCATTCAAATTAATGAGCTGAAATAGTTCTTGAGCGATTTCTGTTGTATTATTTCTGTATAGTTATAATAATTATGAGCTATTTTAGCGATAACGTTCAGAAATTGACGGCCAACGTTTACTTCAAAGCATCCATTTTAAAACATCATGCAGGTGCAATAATAATTATAATATTAATTGTTTATCTATACACTCTTACTCGTAGGGTCAATTGAGGTTGTATGTATGTAGAGGGACAACAGTCATAGGCGCAATCACGTCCTAAAAGTTGGGGGGGACCAAATGAATCACGTCCTAAAAGTTGGGGGGGACCATAATGATAAAGTCAATGGGACCACTCAAAAGTTGGGGGGGACGCGTCCCGTGGGTCCCATAGGGTGGTTGCGCCTATGACAACAGTCCGGGGTAAATGTCCTAGTATAAATAGGGAAATGGGGGACGTCCGGGTGTAACTGTCCGGGGGAATATGTCCAAGGGGAAATGTCCGTTCCCCGACCTTCATAGACAAAATCTGCTGTCCCTGAGGTGGGTGCACCAACCGGTCTTCACATTAAGTCTCATGGAGTCTGTGAATGGTCTACACTCTACAGCCACATCACTTCTGTTTCTCACCATCTACCAATCAATAGCATAAATTTATATAGCGCCTCTTCAGATCGCTACTCAGAGGCGCTCCCAATCTGTGCCTGATCAAAAAGAAATGTCTTGAAAAGACGATGGAAGGAATGAGCGGAGTCACGAGAGAGCGAGAGGGAGCAACATGGAGACCATTCCATGGAGTCGGGTTCATCATGAGAGAGCGAGAGGGGGTCAGGGCTTTTTTAACGTGCAGTTGTACACAAAATGTGCAGTTCAAAATGGATTTGTGCAGTTGTAGAAGCACTTCTGTACAGTTAAAACTTAAAACTAGTGAAAAAGGTCATTTTCCTCCGATTGGAAGTAATTTGTTCCCTCCGATTGGAAGTAATTTGCCATGGATGATGGGAAAGGAAAGAAGGAGTTGTGCAGTTCTAAAAATTCCTTAAAAACAGCCCTGGAGGGGGCAACAGGGAGACCATTCCATGGAGACGGGCTCATCACTGCGAATGGTCAGCGCTGCATCCTCGCAACGTGAGACGGTGAAAAAGGAACAGAGAAGTCGCCACATTTTAAACCTATCCATCATTTTGTTAGGTCTGTATAATAATTACAGCCTACATAATGGCGCATGAAGCAAAAACTGACACAATGTCCACACGCCGTGCAGTATATGCAACTGTTTGAAGTCTAATGTATAAATTGCATTGCATCAAAGGCTTTATTATAGTTCGCTAATAATGGAGAGTCGAAGGAGAGGTCGGCAGAACATTAGACATCGTCGTTGCTACACTAATAAGCCCAAGTGCTCTAATGGATCTCCGCTGGTTCGCCCGTCCATCCGTCCATCCGTCCCTCCGTCCCTCCGTCCATCCGTCCCTCCGTCCGTTCGTCCGTCTGCCCGTCCATCCGTCCGTCCATCTGTCCGTCCGTCCGTTGGAGACTGTTGAACTTCAGCCTCAGCCCACTAGGCGGCGACTGAGGTTATTATGGTAAAAGCGTATAATGATCCAGTCATGTATACAACGTGTTGCGGTATATATATATATATATATATATATATATATATATATATATATATATATATATATATATTATATATAGTAGACTACACATTTGTTTGTAGGTTCACACCTAGGCATCAGCAGCAGTATGGGTAGGGAGAGTAGGCGGAGAATCTACAGTCATTTTCATCAGTGCCAATATTATAGCTGGAAATCAATGGTGGCAAACAGCGGCTGTCCTAACCTGCGGATCAGCGACTAATGAAAGTTGACAGTTAATCTCGTCGCCTGTAATTGCCGTATGGTATATATAATTATATAATATATATATAATCTGGTATATATATGTATATATAACATGGTATATATACTATATAGTATATATACTATACCTGCGAGGCACGGAAATAATTGGCTGCTGCAATTAATTAATTAATTGCGGTGGTAGTCATTATAGTTATTGCTGCGTTTTAGTCCTCATTTATTTATTGCAATTTGAGGGCGGTCGGTTCAATACGGAAATGTAGAGGATATAGAACATGGAGGGACGGGGCTGATCCGGCCCCCGCCCCATTCAGAGATTTGCACAATTCACCAGCATTCAAATAACCGAAGTTGACACGGGTTTTTTAAAGAAATTTTAGTGGAAAAGACAGATTTTCGGCGAGAGACGAAAGAAATTGTTTTACCCATGACCCAAACTGTTTTGCCCCTCCCCTCAAAAATTTCTGTATCGCCCCTGGGGAGGAAAGTATCTGCGGAAGATAGCAATTACTGCGGCGTAAAATCAGACAATAATATTGTCGCAGCCTTTGAGAGTCGAGCTTCTGAACACACTACGAGTAGGAGAAGAAGGCCACTGACTTCTACTGTGCCGGTGTCGCGCCAGAACCAGCAGTAATCCACGGCTTCAGTGCCTATAACAACGTTTTTTGGGTAAGGTGTATACTGTGTACAGCATAGGGCCTACATGCATACGTACGTACAATACACACATACATTGCCTGTTAGCGCAATCGATAACACGCTGGCGTAGAGTGCGAGAGGTATATATAGCGAGTTCGAGCCCCCGTTGGGCAGATTTGCTTTGTAGGCTGCTATTAGCGCCATGTATTGCACGCGGTCTGCTCAGTTAGTATAGTTAAGATTTGTGTATTCTGTGATCTCCGTTCTTGTGAATTGTTTAGACTGCATTATTGTACATTGTAACCGGTTGCGGTGTGTCAACCGGATTGTTTCAATAAAGAGAATAATTATTATTATTAATACATTAAGGGAGGAATATACATTCATTCATATAAGAGAGTCATATTGCGCCCATTACAGACCATCTACTCAGAAGAGCTCACTACCCGACCCCCAGTTAAAGAGAAATGTCTTAAGAGCAATACATGATAGGCAATACATAGTATATGCAAAGATGATTAAGCAAATAATGTCTTACCTTTCTCACCTCTTAAAATTGCACTTACCGTACATAAGTGCAATTGTAAGAGGTTATAACAGACAGGTAATCATTTTCATCATTAACGAATGAAGATCGCCGTAGATCGAAACCCTGTACACTATGAAGCGGCGCTATAGAAGCTTTCAATTACTACCATTGATAACACTTAATGATCGGCTCTTAATTAGCTTGTGACAGAGGCAGTTGAGAAAGAGCTTTCAACGCACATGGTGGCATTGGTGGGATGACATCGTAGCTGTATCATGGAGCTAATCGGTCGATCAAAGCATCGCGCATGCGCATTGAGAGAGCGGTGGTGGTGGTGGTAGGGGGGGTGGTAAGTTACCCACCAGGTTCTGTCACTCAATGAATAGAATCAGAGGATCAATATCAATTAGTTGTTGCGCAATGTTTTGGTGCATTCGCCTATAGGGTCAATGTGCCCATGCATGTACGTCCATGGAGGCTACTTATGCTTAGACCTATGTGAGTGCTTATAAACAATTATTATGCGCGTGTGTGTGTGTGTGTGTGAGTTTGTGTGGGGGTGGATGGGTGTATAATTTAGGCTTGAACTCATACGCAAGTGATATACTATTACTACTGCTACTGCTACTGCTACTGCTGCTGCTGCTATATATACTGTTGCTACTGCTACTGCTGCTGCTACTGCTGCTACTGCTGCTGCTGCTGCTACTACTACTACTACTGCTACCGATTCTACCACTTGACTTTATACTAGGTGAGAGTAAAGTCGTCCCTGAGGGATATTGTATTCCTCGGGGCAAAAACAAAATAATAATTGATCTAATTATTATTAGGGCTGTTGATTTAATCGCGTTAACGCGTGCGATTAACGCGTTAAAAAATTTTGCGATTAAAATTTTTAACGCATTAATCGCATGCGTTAATTTGATCTTGCTAAAATTGAATCAGAGGCAGTAAAACTCGTTTTAAACGGAAGGCTCAAACTTGAAACTAGTGATACATTCTTTGGCAAATATTCCAAAAAAGAATTTGAGTATTATTGTAGCAATTCGTCGCTCAATTATCGCTTGCATGCGAACCAAAACATGCATTTAACATGAACCGTCGACATTGGCCGCATCGCATCGTCCACTAAGGTTGTTTTCTCACCCCGTCAGACTACGTTGGATGAACTCCAGGAGATGACCAATGGATTTCAGGTTTCAATTGATAAATGTTTACAGAAGGACAACTGAGACGAGGTTTGGCAAGAACCGCTACCTCTTGTGAAAAATATTGTGACTAGAATCACTAGATAATGAGGTTCAATAGTTAGATCTAGGCCTACTATTGTTAATTAATAAGAGTATCCCTTGACCTTACCAATGTAAATAAACTGGTCTGCCAATAGGTTACAGTTGGCTGAATAAATAATTAATTTTGAGAGTCAGAAAACGGTTGTCTAGTTTTCACATGTAGGCCTATATCGTTTTAATTAAATGTAGCTTAAATGAAAAAAATAACGGATTTTGAGCAGTTGACAAATCTGAACAGTGTTTCAATTCTGTCTGTCATACAAAACTGTTCAATAAGTTAACTGCAGAAATTCAATAGGCCTAAGCCAAAGGTTATTGAATATGTTTGCAATAGAAAGAATGCATTCAGTCGTTGAAATTTTATGCTTCAAGGGTCCTTATAAAATAGTAAGATTAACATATTTGAAGGAAATGTAGGCTATTGCGATTAATTTGCAGTTAATTGCGATTAACAAAATTAATCGCGCGATTAATTTTGATTAAAATGTTTAATCGAACAACAGCCCTACTATAGCCTATATATATATATATAGTAAGTAAACAGAGCTATGTCAGGCAATGTGAAAAACGTCGATTAATATTGCGTTAATATTGCGTTAATTTGCGATTAAAAATTTTAATCGTGCGATTAACGCGATTAAAATTTTTAATCGAACGACAGCTCTAATTATTATTATAACAATAATAATAATTATAAATAATGATGACAATAATTGCGACAATTTATATGCCACCGTAACATATCCATGCCGTTACAAGGGGGCCTATTTTGGCAGTGCCAGTCCCAAGTCTGGCGAAAGGAGGAGGGCGACACTAATCATCATTGATATGACACATGCGCAGTGTCGTTAAATAACAATAAGCAACTGTTGCTGCCAGTTTGTCGAGACGTTTATCCACATTACGACTAATGTTGCATCGGTGGTAAAAGCTCTGAATGTTGTGCGAGCGAACATGTAACAAGCGAGCGATATATGGACATTTCTTGGTTGATCTTGATTGAAATTTAGCGGGGGTTTCGCTGCATGAGAAAAGCTGGTATTGTCTCCAAAAAACGGCGCCTCGCGTTTACACGAGTTCTCTGCCTCTGTCTCTCTGTCTCTCTCTTTTTTTCTTTTTTTTTCTCTCTCTCTCTCTCTCTTTCTCGTGTCGTACACACACATACTGCATATATCTTCATGGCGACCCTTTCTCGACTCATTGCGCGTGTGTCTGATTCGATTCATTTCGTCTTATTTCCAACTTTCGTTGCCGTCTTAATTTCCAGCCGCATCAAACACACTCTGCTTGTCATTGAGCTCGTACGACCCTACGCCTCTTTGGATCCTCATATGTATATATATATATATATATATATTATATACATATAATATATATATACACCTATATATATATACTTATATATATACAGACACACATATATATACTTATACAGCCTCTTGCCGCAAATGTGTATGTATACATCTTGTATATAGTTCCCATAAACTGCATTCAATCTCATTATCCCTCTTGTGTATAACACACCGTCTCACCGAATCGGGCAGTTCTTTAATTAAGCGCTGACATCCGACACTGAACTTTGCCGCCATAGCTGCTCCAGCCTCTTCCAGGTGTCCATGCGTGGACACGCGTCGCGCGGTAGCATTGATGTTGCTCCGTTAATTGCATTACTTAGGCTGTTCGCGCATGTAACTGATCCATATGGTAATGGCACGGCACTCCAACTGCACGGATGTCTTTACTCCATGTGTGTTTGTGTGTGTGTGTTTGTGCGTGTGTGTGTGTGTGTTTGTGCGTGTGTGTGTGTTTGTGCGTGTGTGTGTTTGTGCGTGCGTGTGTTTGTGCGTGTGTGTGTGTTTGTGTGTGTGTGTGTTTGTGTGTGTTTGTGTGTGTGTGTCTGTGCGTGTGTCGTTGTCGTTGCTACTACCTCCTACCTCATTCCTTCCGTGTTCCCTCCCTCTCTTTTTCTCTTCCTTCCTTCCTCTCTTCCTCCCCTGCAGCAGATTAGCGCATTCCGTTGCCGTATATGGCCGAGTCTATAGATATAGTCCGATAATGTTCTGTTTTAGACTGACTTTTACTTCTGCGATGCATTAGTGACTTTGGCATGGAGGGGGAGAGGGGCTCTGTCTGCTACGCCTAATGTCGCTTAGAAACGCTTTCTTTCTCGCTTTTGCATCTTAGTCATTGTCTGTATCTGTATCTGTCTCTGTCCCTGTCTCTGTCTCTGTGTCTGTCTCTGCATGTCTCTCTAGCTGTCTCTGTCTCTGTTTCTGTATTCACCGGCTATAATTATATACTCTAGGCCTATATTTCTCTGGCGCCTTATATTCTCTCTGCGGTCTATCTCCTTTTCTTCATTCATTCATTCATTCCGGGAATTTATATGGCGCCCCTTGAAGAGACCTGCTCAGAGGCGCTCCTCTTGTTCACTTTGTGTTTTGGCATTTGCCCGTGTATCTGCCCATTTCTGTCTCTGTCGCTTTTTGTTTCTGTCCCTTTTCTATCTCTGTCTTTGACTCTGCCACTGTTTCTGTCTCTATCTCTGTCTCTGAATTTGTGCTTTCTCCTAACTCTGTCTTGATCTGTATCTTTGGCTCTGTATTTGTGTCTGTCCCTGTCACTCCTTTTGGGTCTGTCTCTGGCTTTGTCTCTGCCTCTATCTGTTTCTTACTTATTCATCTCTTAGCCTCCACCTTCGCCATCAAGACTAGCCCATAATAGACTCTGCGTTTCTGTTATCAATGAGCAGCGCATTATTGCATCCGATGCGATAATCTGTTTCCGCTTTCTCATGCGTCGTTCTGCATCGAGTATAGAAATTACTGTTACCGGTATACGGATAATCTGTTTCCCTTTGTTTATGTTGATTCCATACATGTATGTTTCCGACTGCGCCGAAACCTCTCTCAAAGGCTCTGCCGCCCCTCTGATGTTCACCGATGCCATTTTTTTTCCTGGACCTCGTCCTGGGATTCCTTCCAACCGTCTACTATTCGTCTATGGAGGTGCAGAAGTAATTCCTCCACTTTTGTCTCGCTGGTCTGTCTGTCTTTTTCTCTTAATCTTGATGTTCATTACCGTCACTGTTGTATATAATTATCATGCAGACAGGTTTTCATCTTTAGTATAAAGAGGTTTATGTGCCTGGATTGGGATCTACATTGTACGCCGATTTGGCTCCCATACATGGTATTCGTAGTAGGGTGAGAATTGCCGAGGGCTGGGGTTTAAACCCCCCACTCATTCTTAGAGCCCCATAGTAAAGTTTCTTTTCACACCCCAATTCCATCTGGATCATATAGTCCAATTAACCCCCCCCCCAGTTGTTTTTCCACAACTCACACTGATGCGTTGGATGGCTTGGGCCTACAAGAACTTGGAGCAATTCCTCAACGTCGCTTCTGCAATCGATTACCTTTCATTGGATCCTAGCGCTATGTAGAAAATATCTACAAGAAATAAGTTGAATGCACTAAGCTTATATGTCCGTGAGCGTCTATGACGGATAGTATTTCGTCCAATTATACTTGATCTTGTAGCGCTTTTGTGAGTTTTTAAGAAGTGCTATATTTAGTAATTAGACACGAATGCATATTATTTGGTGCATAAAACTTATTATATATATATATATATATATGTAGCGATTGTATAACTACGCTACAGGTTTCGGGTCGCTAATATTATTTTATTTAATTTTTGATCGATTATGGGGTTTCAGGGATCTGATATATTTGTTTTATTTCTGTATTTTTGAGCTGCCTTGTGTGACCTATATTTTAATGTTGATTTGCGCTTGACACGGGTCACAGCGACCGCTGACGTAGGCAGCAGTCGTTGCTGTTCCATTAATTGGTATATGTTCACACGCTCTCAGCGATCGTCGGTCGCTGTCTTCAAAGGCCGTGCCGCTTGCAGTCGATGAGGGTAATTAAACTTTCGCACGCTCTCTGAGGTGGTCTGATGATCAGAGTGAGCGAGGAATACAGCCAGCCAGACAAGCACAGGCAGGGACACGGATTGAGAAGGAAACACCGTTGGCGTGTGGGTCTGTGTACGTGTGTTTTCTCAAGGTTGAACTGGTGCATTTGATGCCTACGTGATCAGCGGCAGATGGCGCCTTTCAGAAGGAGAGATAGAAGGAGAAAGATAGTGAGCTACAGACAGACGCGGAGATACACAGGAGAGGACGCACGTGGCAGCTGATTCTTGCCGCCTTGAGACAGCTGCACAGCTGCTGGTTCGGCGCGCTCGGCTCTTCAGCTGCGCATGCGTAGTAGAGGGACGCTCTCCTTGTCAGGCAGTAATAAAAGAGCAGCGCAACGCTGAGAGGCTCAGTTGCGCACAGGATCTCAGGGCGGTCGGATGTATTGCGGCGGTTGGTAGTTTTAGGCTCGATCAAGTTGGTGAAGCATGGCCAGGATAAGCGCCTGCTTGCACTAGTTGCGCATACACGGATTCTGTCGGCGATTCATTCTCTCTCGACATGGAGTCGATTAAATAAAAGAGTTTGTTTGTTGCGAGAAATACATCAGCGTCGCTGCAAGTTTTGTCTTCGCTCTCGCTTCGGATATATTCCTGGATTACTAATTCAAGGCCTCTCTTCGCCCTGTCACACGGAGTGATTTATCGTGGGCTTCGAATCGTCAGCGCTCTGCTCTCGTTCTTCGAAATTGTGTTGCGAAGCGGTTGTTCGTATGGTTGCCTAAGGGCGTCTTTCTCAAACGGCTTGGATAAATAGCCTAAATTGTTGTTCATTGCGAGAAATCAGCATCGGATTTAGCTGATCTTTTCGGGCGTTTCAAACTCGACGCCTTTCTGTGTGTGTCGTCGCTTCTCTTGGATATCGTCTTCGTCGCTGTTCTTCGCACACGACCGGCTTTGTCCCTTGTCTTCGGACATAAGGTACGCTTTATTGGGGAATTAATACGATCGGTTATTTAGATATTTTGGGCTGAACTGAAATTGGCCGTGGGACTTTAGAGTCAATCGGGATTTAATTTAGGCATACTCCGGTTGATAGGTGTTTGCATTGAATTGTTGCATTTGATTTTCATTGAATGTCTTTACAAAGGATAGGAACTGATAATTAAACTTACTGACTTTTATGTTTGATTGCTTTGAACATAATTGATGTCAATTGAAGATTCAATTGATTGGGAATAATAAGAAATATTAATTAAACTTCTGACTTTGATTATTGATGGCTTTGAATGTGACGGATGTGGATTGAATGCTTGATTTGTTAATAAGAATAACTACTTCGTTCACTGCTAGCGATATTGACCGTGAGCTATAAAGATAGGAGTCATTTCTATAGCGCTATGGAGGAGTCTAGGCCAGTCACTCCCGCTCAGCCTTCTAGGCCCCCTTCTTCTATGGAGATATTGCTCGAGGCAATACAAACTAATGCTAGGTCCACTCATGAAGCAATACAGACTAACGCTAAGTCTTCACAAGAGGCTATGCAAGCGCATGCTAAGTCAACTCATGATGCTATGACTTCTATACAGTCGTCTTTGCAACTGAATGCCAGAGAGACGCAAGAGGCGATTGCCACGGTGGAGTTTAATGTCCTGGCAGTGCAATCAAATGTTAGCGAAGCTATTTCCTCAGTGCAATCAAATGTAAGAGAGGAGATAAGAGAAGAGATCTCGGCTGTAAGAGATAATGTCAGGGAAGCGCTGACGGAAATGGTATCACGATTGGAAAGGCTAGAGGCGTCGCCGGTACCCAAGCCTGCTGTGGATTCGAACCCTGGTTACCTCACCGCTATTACCCCTGCGGACGCGCCATACCACTCGACCATCGGCCTGGAGGAAACTTTGGGTGCTAGGCCTAAAGATTTCACGCAACCTGGTATATTGCGGAGAAGTGATAGATTGGCTGGTAGGCCGCCAATTTCATATAGGGAGTACGGTAGTCGAAAAGACTGGCCGCCTTTCCTGGGTTGGGATTCGAACCCAGAAGTCACCTCCTCCTGTCCTCCCTCTATCTCTAGAGCTTGTCCACAGCAGCACGCGGTCCCATCAGGCGAGGATCCGGAAGTGGCGACTCCGGGGAGGCCGATAGGGGCGGGCGTTACATATATATATATATATATATATGCACCTGATATATGCAGGCTGATATAATAAATATACGCATAATTGCGTAGTTTACGCTTTTCTTGTCTCCAGTTTCCGATTGTATTTTATTTTCTACGTACTTTCTTTGAAGTTCTTTATATTCTTACGTTGTTTGCCGCGGTGCCATTAATATTTCATATCGTTAGCCTGTATACATGTATCTGTCTTTGAAACCTGTTCTTCATCCACAATTAGTTTGATCTCAAATGCTCTCATCTATATATATATATATATATATATATATATATATATATATATATATATATATATATATATATATATATATATATATATATATATAGGCCTATTATAGACTCCGTGTTTGTTTTGCTCGCACTCCACATGAGCAGCGAGAAAGTCTGCTCTCTGTAAATTTCTGCTCACATTTTACACTATCGGTCAATAACAATAATAATAATAATTAATAATAATAATTATTATTAATATTAATAACAATAATGATGATAATAACTAAAAATATTCTAAGACATCAAAACTCTTGGCCCAATTAATCATGAAGGTTTGATTTCGTAAACAATCTTAACCACCGCCTTGCCCAGATATATCCTAACTGGAGACAACAGCGAAGCCATGGTTTTCCCTACCAGCGCTTATCTGTCGCCATTCATCCAAAGCATCACAGCACTTTTGTTGACTTTCAATTAAGCTTCATACATCAGTTATAATAATATATGATTTTTCTGAATGCACTGTCAAGCGCCTGCTTGTAATCTATCAACTGCATGACCCTGAAGTTGGAACTTGCGCATTGCAGATTCCCTTTACCGACAGCCAACGACTTACTTTCATAGCAATCAATTTCGTGGGGCGCGGTGGTGTAGTGGGCATGTTCGTTGTCTTGCAGCAGGATGGTTGCTGGTTCGAATCCACCTCAAGTCACCGCGTAGGGACTTTGGGCAAGTCCTTCACTCGCAATTGCTCAGCGCTTCAGCGTGAAACTCCGATGCAATGTCCGCGCTGTAGTCGGGAGCGCCTCTGATAAGAGAGCTTGAAGGGGCGCTATAACAAGTACGCAAACAAATAAACAAATCAATCTGATTTTCCATGCCACACGACCATGTGCGCCCGCAACAACAAAAAATATTAAAAACGTGATCCTTGCAGATGTGGGCCAACCATGTATTCGGAATTCGGACATGAAAGAGAGAACAAGAGCCTGCTTCAATAATAATACACCGTGTTCAAATAATGAAGGCGCCCAGGGCACAGCAACAATAGGAGTATGATTTTATTTGGACCTTATATTCGTGGTGGCGATTCGCACGCACATTTCTATGGTCGTTTTACAGGGCACTGTATAATAATATACTCTTGATGGCTGGATAGTGGATATGTTGTACGTGGGTCCACATGTATTTATATAGGCAGCACAGACGCACGTGTGCATCGGCAATCGTCAACTGATCCATTGATCCGTTTATTTTTGGCCCACGGTGTCAGAACTGTCTGATTTGAAAGCATTATATTATTAAATAATTATTTATATTAGTGTCTGTCTGTCTGTCTGTTTGCATGTCGGTCTGTCTCTATATGTCTGTCTGTCTTTCTGTATACTCCTCTGCCTGCCTACTTGCCTGCTTGCTTGTCTGTATTTCTGTCTGCCTGCATGCCTGCTTACCTGCCTGTCTGCCTTCATGTCTGTGTCTTTCTGTCTGTCTGTCTATCTGTCTGTCTACCTGTCCGCCCGCCTGTCTGTCTAATTCTGCATGGACGTTGCGTACTCCCAAACACACGCTGCATCACGGAATATATACAATTATACATGACATTGTGTGTGAGCCTACCCTGAAAAAGGTGCCGACTTCCATTACCGAATATCTGCGATGACATTTTGTCTAATTTATACATGGCTGCTATCCGCTCAAGAGGTGGAGGAGGACTAGCAGGAGGAGGAGGAAGAGGACGAGGACGAGAAGGAGGAGGACGAGGAGGAGTAGAAGGAGGAGGAGAACGAGGAGGAGTAGGAGAAGGAGGAGGAGGAGGACGAGGAGGAGTAGAAGGAGGAGGAGGACGAGGAGGATTAGAAGGAGGAGGAGCACGAGGAGGAGTAGGAGAAGGAGGAGGAGGACGAGGAGGAGTAGAAGGAGGAGGACGAGGAGGAGTAGAAGGAGGAGGAGGACGAGGAGGAGTAGAAGGAGGAGGAGAACGAGAAGGAGTAGAAGGAGGAGGAGGACGAGGAGGAGTAGGAGAAGGAGGAGGAGGACGAGGAGGAGTAGAAGGAGGAGGAGGAGGACGAGGAGTAGAAGGAGGAGGAGGACGAGGAGGAGTAGGAGAAGGAGGAGGAGGACGAGGAGGAGTAGGAGAAGGAGAAGGAGGACGAGGAGGAGGACGAGAAGGAGGAAGACGAGGAGGAGGAGGAGAAGGAGGAAGACGACGAGGAGGAGAAGGAGGAGGAGGATCAGGAGGAGGAGGAGGAGGAGGAGAAGCAGCAGTGAGAGCAGCTTACATTGATATCGCACTGGCAGCTGTTGGTTGACATGTGTGTGTGTGTGTGTGGATGTGTTTCGTGTGTTTGTGTGTGTGTTTGTATGTGTGCGTTTGTGTGTGTATTTGTGGGTCTGCGCGTGTTTGTATTTCTGTGTGTGTTTCTGTGTGTTTGTAAGTGTGTTTGTGTGCGTATGTTTATGTGTGTGTATGTGTGTGTGCCGTCTTAATTCTTTATGGGATCAGCAAATATACGATTAATGATATCGCCTTTATTTAAACTTACGCTTGTATGTAGACTACAGTTGTATATAATACAGGCAAATCATTGCGAGAGAGAACGAGAGAGAACGAGAGAGAACGAGAGAGAGAGAGAGAGAGAGAGAGAGAGAGAGAGAGAGAGAGAGAGAGAGAGAGAGAGAGAGAGAGAGAGAGAGAGAGAGAGAGAGAGAGAGAGAGAGAGAGAGAGAGAGAGAGAGAGAGAGACAGAGACAGAGAAAGAGAGACAGAGAAAGAGAGAGAGACAGAGATAGAGAGACAGACAGACAGACAGAGACAGACAGACAGACAGAGAGAGCATACCGAGGTCTGCCAGATAATGGACCTGGCGACGCTTAAGTGAAAGACGGCGAAGGAAGCCCAGTCCAGCCGTCCCTCCGTCCGCCTGTCCTTCCCTCCGTCCGTCCTTCCCTCCGTCCGTCCCTTCCGTCGGTCTCAGAGACGCTGCCGCTCCAGTCATCCGACGCTTGTCGTCGCTGATAGCAGCTTCATCTTGGAGTCGCGGGGTGGCGCTGTTGCTGTCGACAACGGTCGCTGTGGAGAGGGCTCAGAGGAGGTGGAGGAGGAAGATGAGGTGAAGGTGGAGAATGGAGTGAGAAGATGGCAGGAGAGGAGGTGGGAGAGGAGGTGGGAGAGGCGGAGGAAGATGAGGTGGAGAAGCTGGTAGGAGAGGAGGAAGTTGGAGAGGAGGTGAGAGAGGCGGAGGAGAAGGAGGTGCTAGTAGAGGAGGTCGAAGTGGAGTGAAAGCAAGAGGAGGATGAGTTGGAGTGCTGGAAGGAGGAGGAGGAGGTGAGGAATGTTGAATGAGACGAAATAGGAGAATGGGTAGGGGTGGAATGGAAGGGGCTGACAGCGGAGAGAAGAGATGGAGTGAGATGGGAGGGAGATGGCGGATAGGAGAGCAAGAAGAGAATGGACAGAGAGGAGGAGGAATTCGAGGAAGAGGAGGGTTGAGGGAAAAGAAGGAGGGAGACGGGTGGAGGAATAGGACAGAAAGAAGGAGGAGGAAGAATAAGAGAATTCGTGGAGAAAATGGAAGAGGGAGACAGTGAAAGAGGAGGACAATGAAAGGAGAAAACAATGAAAGAGAAGGACAATGAGAGAAGAGGACAATGAAAAAGGAGGACAATGAAAGAGGAGGACAATGAAAAAGGAGGACAATGAAAGAGGAGGACAATGAAAGAGAAGAACAATGAAAGTGAAAGACAATGAAAGAGGAGGACAATGAAAGTGGAGGACAATGAAAGAGGACAATGAAAGAAGAGGACAATGAAAGTGAAAGACAATGAAAGAGGAGGACAATGAAAGAGGCTTGATGAACGAGACTATATACATCAAAAGGATTGTAACACGGCCGAATAGGAAAGGCAGCAAGAAAGAAGTGGAGTAAAAAGGGAAGAAGTAGAGAAGGAAGAGGAAAGGAAAGAGGAAGCTCAGAAGGAGGATAGGAGGATATGAAAAGGCAAAAGGGACAAGCAGGACGATTACTGGGTCGGACGAAGTTCCTTTTGGAATGGGGGGAGAAAAAAAGGAGAATTTAGTCGACGAAACAGACGACAGGAAGAAAGAAGATGAGATGAAAGGACGACCATCTCCATTTTAAAAGTTGAGAGGAGATTTTAATGGGATGATGCTCGGGGATGCGAGGATCAAAGGATGGCGAGATGGTGGCACCGAGAGCCGTTCTGCTTTGCTGCTGCTGCTGATGCTGCTGCTGCTGCCACAAATGAGTCGGTTATTTAGTCTGGATTCGCCGTTGGAGATGTCTGTCTCCACAGCAGAAGCACGATGATAAGGAATGCAGGAAAACAAGCATTTACAAGAGCAGCCAGATGCCGCGGCTCTTTCGAAAACACGATCGGCTTCAAGGAGCTTTCAAAAGCCAAGCGATCTGCTACACACTGTTTAGAACATGCGTCTGCACAAAGAGGGCGCCAGGGTCCGAGACATTTACATTGAGTTTGAGAAGAGGAGGCAGCAGTGCTGGACTTATAGTAAACGTTTTCTATACTGCGACTGCGTGAACCTGATTTTGAGGTTCAATTTTTAATTAGTGGTATTATAGACCGAGTTCCTTCAACACCGAGACTCGTTTGAATGGGATGCTATGCCGTTTAAGATTCCCATGCACAAACCATTGTGATCTAGATTCAAATCGAGACAGATAGACAGACAGACAGATAGACAGACGGACAGACGGACGGACGTACGGACAGACAGACATACAGACAAACAAAGAGATAGATAGGCAGACAGACAGAAACAGAGAAGGAGAGAGAGAGAGAGTCAGAGTTAGAGTCAGAGACAGAGACACACACAACGAGACAGAGAGAGAGAGAGAAAGACAGACAGAGACATAGAGAAAGATCAACTCAAATAACCAGATAACCAGAGAAAGAGATACAGAGAGAAAGCGTGTGCATGCGAGAGAGATAGGCAAACAGACAGACATACAGACAGACATACAGACAGACAGGGAGTCAAACAGACAGACAGAGACAGAGATAGAGAGCTGTTGCATCCGCTTAGAAAAAGATATCTAAACAAACTGCAGAGATAACTATAAATATAAGTTGTATAATATTCGTTTCCACATAATAATACATCGACCGCAATAACCTCGCCCCTGCTGCACTGGTCTACAGTCGGTTGGTATCTCCTCTCTGAGTTCCTTCCCTCTGCTGTCACCGACGCTTATATCAATTGGCGCCATCGGAAGTTGAAATAACAAAGACTATCTGTTGACTGACTGGTTTAGTTGTTGTTTTTGCAGTGGTTTGAAAAGTAGGCACCGTACAGCCTGAGGCGCTAGCTTTGTCTTGAAATGGGTAAATTGGGTAAACCAATGATAACTTTCCTTTCTATCTCGTTTCGCGCTAATCGCCCTTGTCTTTGGAGTCATAGATAGGCTGCCCTCGCAGCTATTCCAGGGTCGCCAGGCTAAAATAATGATGAAGACTATGCAGCGTATGTACGTATGTACGTATGTGCGTATGTACGTATGTGCGTATGTATGTAACGTATGTACAGGGTGCGCAAAAAAAACCTAGGTTTTTTGCCAATATCTTGGCCAAAAGTAAGAATTTCGAAATGAAATTTTACAGTCTTAAAGACAATTCATATTTACACAGGATGGCCAGATTTGATAAAAAAATTCAAACGGAACAAAAGTTATATCACTTTTAGCGAGGCTACCCACCGTTTTTTGACGATTCAAAAACGAAACGCAACAAAAACACGATTTTATTAAGTCTCATCTCAAATCTTCTCCTTCTGGCTATAAGTGCCTTCTCAACAAGCGACTGTGTAACCCGTAGTAGGACTACTTCCCTTCCATGTTACTGAGTTGCGGTCTTGTCAACCTGTTTTTTCACATTAAACATTAAACGAATATATATATCAGAAGGAAAATAGAATAGAATAGAATGTATGTATGTGTGTGTTTATATGGATGTATGCTTGTATGTATGTATTATTTGGTAGCTAATGTAGTTCTCTGCACGAACCACACGGAGGTGTGCACAATACTTCCGTGCGGTGATCCGACTCTTGTTGCACCTGTGGTGGTGTTGCAACAATGTTAGGTTGAATATATGTTGTCCTGCAGTGTTGCAGCTCACGGTTTTTGCTTCCAGTCTTTTGTCTTTTCTGCTCATCTATATTTTATTTATCCTGAATTTTTTTCGTGAAGTTCCTTTCGCTTTCTATGCACAGATATCAGAATTCTTTGTTTGTCTGTCTGTCTGTCTGTCTCTCTCATTTCTGGTCCCTCTCTGCCTGTCTCTGTCTTTGTCTGCCTGTCAGTCCCTCTCCCTGTCTGTTCCGTTCTGTCCTGTTGTTACTGCCATTTCGATCTCATTTTAGCACTTACAATGTATAGCTGCGTCATATTGATAATTATCCAAATGAATTATATGCTTCCCTCGGTCATAATTATATCGTAAATTGACACTGTTACGAATTGGTTTTTGTCATACTATTATACCACCATGTCTGTCTGTCTTTCGTGTTTGCACCGGAACGAGAAAATTGGAATAAAACGATCGAACGAGTTTGTGTGAGAGAAAAAGAAATTCCGAAAATTTATGACAGTAACATGCAATTGTAAAAATGGAATTAGTCGTACTATATATAGGTATAAGGATTGATGTCACGGTCTGAGATATCATTTGGAGTGCTCTACTATGATTTACGAGTTGTAATTATTACTGGAGATCAGCTTACGGAGGTAAGTAGATTTGGAAGCAAGTTTTTCGATCTTCGCTGCACATTCTTTCCTGAAATTGAACACGCGGCGAAACGGTGTGTGGGCATGCATGCCACCCATACAGAACCTATATCCAGGGCGGCTGCATGCACATGCTTGTAGCCCAATATATCCTCCGCAGCGTTTTTCTTTGATGCCGCTCCGGTCTAAACCTGAGAATCATCACTTTCGACTTTTGTTAACCCACCGTTGCCGAAATTCTGGATTCTCTTATAGCTACAGGAATTAAATGATGACTCAACGCAGCGCACGTGAATAAGCTGGTGCCCCGCGCTTGGCTTACGAGTTGCGCTTTAGAAATTTGGAGATTACGATTACGATTACGATCGACTTTTATACTTTTAGCAATAAACCTTGTACCGATTGGCACTGGTAGATATTGTTGCATGCAGGATCGAGGTGTCAAAACGCAGTGGTCACTGTTTGGTTTTTTAGAAAGGTTGTGAAAACTGCCACCATAGGCGTACGGGACATTTCGGTAGTGGGGGGGCAAAAAAAATTTCTGCCCGAAAAATTTGATAAACTTTTTTAGTCATTCGCCTAAAAAATCTTAAGATTTTTCCCGTCCGAAAAATTGATGACCTTTTTTTCGTCATTCGCCCAAATATTTAGGATTTTCCCGTTAAAATGTAGTTTTTCACCCTTGTGTGCCCGAAAAAATCCGCCGGTGCCTGTTTTGCCGGAAAAAATTTCCGAATTTTTTTTGTCCGTCCATGCCTCCTTTGCCCGAAAAACACATTTGCCCGAAATTTGGGGGGCATTTGCCCCCCTGGACCCCCGCCTCGTACGCCTATGACTGCCACACAGCTAGGGAACTATAGGAATGTGTGTGGACAGACCTATCTTTCATAGAGGTTTTTAATGTAAAAGTTTGAAGCTTTTAGTGTTATTAATGGAAATAATTTTAAAACCAAACGATGGTAATTATTAAAAAATTACTGTTAATTTTCCAGGGGCAAATGCTCCTCTTGCCCCTACAATCCTACATGTATGTGCGTGCGACCATGACCAGTGGCGTAGACAAGGGGTTTTGGGGGGTTAAAAACCCCATTGACCTAGGAAAAAGTTTTTTAAAGGTTATTTATCCACTTAAATAAGAGAAAACAAAACAATTGCTTGTATACTAACAATTGCTTTTCTAATTTTATTCCCTTTGTTACTTTATTCCCTTTTTATTTTCTGTAATACTGCTGGGTTGGTTTCAGAAAGGGTATCCGGCCAGGCAAAAAAAACATGAAAAATTCCTGGCTACGCCACTGCCCGTGACCGTATACCTATACTGAACCCGGCTTTATAGCCCTGCTGCGGTTAAGAGCGTTATAGCTGTGTATACATGGAATGGAGCTATTCATGTACATTGTACACTGCAAAGTATGTCCGTGACGTGTCTGCTTTTAGTGGCATCATCTCTGTGGGCGAGACAGGACATGCCGTGTTGAGTACGATTCGCATACGGTATACACGCATACATATGCGACGACGGCGACCCATAGAATTAGGTATTATAGGTAGCAGCAATTGCTCTTAGTCTAAGAGGTGCAATTTCCGCCGCGCTCTGTTCCCGTCCATTTGGATTGATCGTGCTCCTCTGGCCACGGATTAGGATTCGCTTTTCCCGCATCGCGGATAAAGAGCGTTTCTCTGTGTTGTAAAGGTAGCTGCTGCATGCGCGAGACTATTATAGTGCTTCTCAGCTTCTGACAAGAAAGTTCGGCGAAGGCGCGTCTGCAGCGGGTGCACGCGAAGCTGCGTCTTTTGAGCCGTCGGAAAAATTTGATACGCGTGTAAATTAAGAACGGTTTCCTGCGCTTTGGTACGCACGGGGCATACGCGGGGTTGCCTATTATACACGCCATAAACAGTAACACGAGCTACAAATTGCTTTTGTTAAAATGCTTAGCACCTCGTCATCTCTTACTGCGCACTCGAATCGCATTGATGGATAAAGAATTGCGCTGCATTAGCGTATGCATTAAGAACCATGATATTTAGCACTCAAGCAACGATGGAGTTATAGGCCTGCCGCCTAAGTTATTAAAAGTAGCTGCAGGGAAAGAACTGCTATTGTTTAAAACCACTTTATTTATGACTTGCCAAATGACAGTATTTATCAACTTTGAAAAGTGGAGCTATTAAAATGTCGACACCTGGTTTTACCAACGTAGCCTATATATACAACCATGCATAGAGGATTAAATAGGCCTAACAAAAGATTCTTTCTTGACAGAAAACTCGTAATAAAATTCAAGGGCTGAAGTAGGCCTATTCTTCAGGAGTTGAACAGAAAGTTTAATGACATTCTACTAATCGAAAATTTCACAATTGCAGTATAGATTTAATGAAATCTTGTTTGTTTGGAATTCAACAACCGGATTTTTAAAAAAAACATGTGCTAGAAAACTCTTATAATAGCCTACATCTAAGAAATGATGATCTGCACTTTTAAAACAGCTCCTATTAATATCATGCCCTCTTATAGGGATGGCGCTGATTTTTTTTACAAATCTTTGTCCGTTGTAGCACTTTCGCCGCTTTAAAAATTATCTAAGCTGCAAATATAATTGAAATAAAATAATGAATCGTTAATTTTCATTCCAGTTGTTAGTGTGTATAGTCTACATAGCAATCTCGTGAAAGTGCATGGTAAAAATTTATGCTTATCAAAACATCTCGAACAAAATTGAAGTCGCGGGATTCCAGCTATATATAGGGTTTCTTTTGACAACGTTTTAGAACTGCAAATGCCTTCTGTATACGCACGGGACCTTTCAGTCTTACTTAATTTGCACTTGAATATTTATCAACGGCTTTTCTCATTTGTACTTCAAGAAACCGATATAGTTTCTGTTTACAATGTATTTGTCACGATCCTGTCAGAGTGTAGCATTAGTCTTCAGTGATAATTCAGCCTTTTGTAAAGCTATAGGGCCTAAGAAACGAGATTCATGTATCGATGCACGGTTGAGGCAAATGCAACATTGATATGCACGATATGGAACCAGTAGATCTTAATTTCTCGACAACCGATGTATATAATATAGGCTAAGCCTATTATTATACCGCGAGAAACGAAAGGTTTTGACTGCGCCAGTCGCAATGCCATTAGTAACTGGCACACATCTTGGCCAGGCAGTCGATCAAATAGATATAATATATATATATATATATATATATACATTCATAAGACTTACAGTGCATATATATATATAGTGCAGATAATGGTCCATTCATATAAGCATAGGAATAATAAGCACGACGTGGCGACGTCCGCGCGCCGGTGTGCACCGTATATATGTCTTCAGCATTATGAGTTTTTTTCTGAATCCCGTCGCTCTGTGTAGGCTACTGCACCCCGTGTATATAACACCATCGATCATCTACGCTCATTTACGATTCCTGAATAAGAATCGAGCTGTAATTATAGTCTACATTTGAGACTCAATAGTGTATATAAAAGCCATATATATATATATAATATACTGCATATTTTAGGCCTATATATGCATATATATATAATATACATATATTTAGATCGATGCGTAGATAGAAATTACATGCATAAATATACAACTCCCGCCACGTTATTTGACTGAATATATATATATATATATATATATATATATATATATATATATATATATATATATATATATATATTTGCTTCAATTGCGCGTGATATATTTAGATATATAGAGATGTCATAAAATAATGATATTCGAGCGCAATTTATCCGCCTGCCTTCCTGGTTAGTGTAGCGCTATATCAATACGGTGCATTAGGCACGCAGCGGCATGTCGTCCGATGCCGACTGGTTCCCTATTTTTCATGCTATGGCGTATAATGAATGGTAATCTGATGACCGTCTCTCAGCATGATTCCCGCGCATGCGCATTACCGGTGCGGCGCGAATTCATGATAAACTGCACTGGGTCGGATAAGAAGCAGCACCTGCAAAGTGCTCTGATCCTCCTATAAGTCGAGACGCCCACCGATGTTCGTTACGGAGGAAAGTATAATGAGAAATATTATTATGGGTGATCCTGTGACAATAAATCACCTGAAGTAATAGGGTGCAATCTTGGTTCACTCTTAAAAGTTGTAACTCATTCATTCATTCGTTCATTCACTTGGTCAGTCAGTCAGTCAGTCAGTCAGTCAGTCAGTCAGTCAGTCAGTCAGTCAGTCAGTCAGTCAGTCAGTCTGTCAGTCAGTCAGTCAGTCAGACAGTCAATGAATGACATTTTTCTTTAATTCAGTAGTTAACTAATTCCTTCAAGCGTTTTTCTTTCCCGTGCACTTTCTTTATATCAGTCAATGAATTTATATAACACCCTTCAACTATATACCGAGTATATAAATGTATATAATTATGTACAAGTCTCTTTGTTATATATGTATTATATATGCATATATATAATCGAAACATGTAGGGTAACATATCTATAGGCGCACATCCTTGACCTTAACTTCCATGAGACCTTGTTCCGTGCTAAATCCCATTCCCATATAATCGCTTCCAAAAGAAAGAATCCACCGATGACATTATCTCCGATGATGACGTCGCACTCTGACAAACGTCACGCGCATTGTGCACTCTACCCCGCCATCGATACTCTCCCATCACTTCCTCCCTCCACTCCTCCCTTCACCCATCCACCCACATCCTTCCTCCCTTCTTCCTTCCTCTGATCTTGACCAGCAACAGGGAGTGGCACGCCCCACGTCGTCTTCAAGTCTTCGCGTGCGCCGCAGTCATTATCTCGATTGATGGTGTGACTGTGCGTCCGTCCGTACGTCCGTGCGTCCGTCCGTGCGTCCGCCCGTGCGTTCGTGCGTTCGTCTGCTCTTTTAAGGTATATATTCAGCGATGGATGGATGTAAGAGCTGTAATGTCGGTATGGAAAGAATAATAATGGAATAATGATAGGAATTGAAGACGGTTGAGGATGTATAGTGGCGGGGGAGGTAAATTGGGTAATCAGAAAGAAACTATAGAGAGATGGAGGAGGAGATGGAAAACATTGGTGAGAAGGACGAGGAGGAGGAGGAGGAAGAGGAGGTGGAGGAGAAGGAGGAAGAGGAGGAAGAAGAGGACGATGAGGAGGAGGAGGAGGAAGAAGAGGAGGAGGAGGAAGAGGAGGAGTAAGAGGAAGAGGAGGAGGAGGAGGAGGAAGAGGAGGTGGAGGAGAAGGAGGAAGAGGAGGAAGAAGAGGAGGATGAAGAGGAGGAGAAGGAGGAGGAAGAGGAGGAGGAGGAAGAAGAGGAGGAGGAGGAAGAGGAGGAGTAAGAGGAAGAGGAGGAGGAGGAGGAGGAAGAGGAGGAAGAGGACGAGGAGGAAGAGGAGGAGGTGGAGGATGAAGAGGAGGAGAAGGAGGAGGAAGAGGAGGAGGAGGAAGAAGAGGAGGAGGAGGAAGAGGAGGAGTAAGAGGAAGAGGAGGAGGAGGAGGAGGAGGAAGAGGAGGAAGAGGACGAGGAGGAAGAGGAGGAGGTGGAGGAGGAAGAGGAGGAGGAGGAAGAGGATGAGGTGGAGGAGGAAGAGGAGGAGGAGGAAGAGGAGGAGGAGGAGAAAGAAGAGGAAGAAGAGGAGAAGAGGAGGAGGAGAAATAGGAGGAGGAAGAGGAAGAAGAGGAGGAGGTGTGGGAGGAAGAGGAGGAGGAGGAAGAGAAGGAGGAGAAAGAGGAGGAAAGGAGGTGAAGGAAGGGGTGGTGGAGAAAGAAGATGTAGTGAAAAGTTATTTATCGCTGACTAAAAGCAAGATTTTCTTCAGCCACGCAGCAGTTATACGTATACCTCATATTATATTTAATCCGCTGATAATAATAATAATACACGTTCGTTGTTTAAGTGCATAGGAGCAGGCATCATACATATATATAAATTATATATTATATATATGTATGTATGATGTATATATATATATATATATACTAGATGTGTAACCCGGCGTTGCCCGGGAAATTTAGGGTATTAAACACCACTCCCCTATGGTACCCAACGTTGACCGCTAAATTTCGAGTTTTCGCCAACCCTCTACCCCACCCCGCTTCCCCAAAAGCCAAACGTAACACGCCCCGCTAGGTAAATTATTACTGGGCTTGTATGACGTCATTCGGGCTGTAGACTCTTTTACTGAAGCTCGATACTGTTTACCAACGCGTGAGCGATGAAATCTGTTTTAAAACGCTTCTGTCTTAAAACGCTAATAACTCGAGTTCTAAAGTGAAATTTCGGGTTTTAAACACTTCCCCACTCTGGTACCCATCGTTGACTGCTAAATTTCGGGTTTTCGCCAACCCTCCACCCCACCTCGCTTCTCCAAAAAGCCAAACGTAACCCGTCCCTGCGGGGCGCTACGGATATTATTACTGGGCGGGTATGACGTCATGCGGAGTAGAATCTTCACCAAAGTGCCAGCGTTATCATTTATTGATGAAATCTGTCTTAAAACGCAAATATTTCTTGTTTTAAAGTGAGTTAAAACCTGAAAATAGTTGATCTGACCTTATAATTTGGGTAAGAATCGATTGCAAGAATTTTTATAAACCGACGCTGTTTCATTTCCGAGCCTATTCTGCAGTGGAGAGTCAAAAAGCGTCAAAAAGCGTACAAACAAATAAACAAACAAACAAACATATGGAATTTCTGCCTTATAATATAGATTACTTATACACATGCATACATATGCAGGGTGCGCCATAAAAAAGTAATCCCCTACGGTTTTTAGCCCATATCTTGGCCAAACATACGAATTTTTAAATGAAACTTTACAGTCTTAAAGGCAATTTATATCTACGTAAAATGGTCAAATTACAAACAAATATTTCAAACGGAACAAAAGTTACGCCACTTTAGGGAGGCCACCCACCGTTTTTTGACGATTCAAAAACGAAACGCAAAAAATTTAGGTTTTTTGCCAATATCATGGCCAGAAGTAAGAATTTCAAAATGAATCTTTTCAGGTTTAAAGACAATTCATATTTACACATGATGGCCAGATTTCATGAAAATATTTCAAACACAACAAAAGTTATACCACTTTTAGTGAGGCCACCCACCGTTTCTGACGATTAAAAAAACGTAACGCAACAAAAAGTAACAAAAACGTAATTTAATCAAGTCATATCTCAAATAACTGTTTGGAACTGAACCTGATAGTGATTCACAACTTGTGTTCAATGCGCCCACCACCAGTGCCAAAACTTCTTTTGAGTCTCTTTGCAAAGTTCTTGATGGACCTGTTGATTAATCTGACATATTTCTTATTTACCAATTTGATTGTCATCTTGCTAAGTGACTTCTCAGTAACGTGCAGCTACGCTGGTGCCCTGTTCCTTTTTTAAATAGTAATAATAATGATCATCTGGCATTATCAAAGCCTATTTGATAACAATTATTTGAGATGAGACCTAATAAAATCGTGTTTTTTGCTACTTCTTGCTGCGTTACGTCTTTGAATCGTCAAAAAACGGTGGGGGGCCTCCTTAAAAGTGCCATAACTTTTATTCTGTTTGAAATATTTTACAGAAATCTGGCCATCATGTGTAGATATGAATTGTCTTTAAGCATGTAAAATTTCATTTCGAAATTCTTACTTCCGGCCAAGATATTGGCCAGAATAATTAAATTGGTTTTTTGTTACTTTTTGTTGCGTCGCGTTTTTGAATCGTCAAAAAACGGTGGGTAGCCTCACTAAAAGTGATATAACTTTTGTTCTGTTTGAAATATTTTTGTGTAATTTGACCATTGTAGCCTACGTAAATATGAATTGCCTTTAAGACTGTAAAGTTTCATTTAAAAATTCCTATGTTTGGCCAAGATATGGGCTGAAAACCGTTGGGGATTACTTTTTTTGGCGCACCCTGTATATTTATGATGTGCGTGCGTAGTTACATAAAAATCCCATGAGTGCACTTCCTTGAATCCACGCGATACATTTGGATGCACGACGTTGAAACAGCGAACATCCATTTTGTCGGCGACGCTAATTGGAACCTTCTCCATCATCATGACGTTGTGCTCGCCCATTATTATTATTATTTCGCCGCTTTTATCCGACCTTATTAGGAGGAGAAGGAAGCCGCCGCCGACGCCGCCACGGCCACCGTCGTCTCAAGTTCTGATCTATAACTCGTTGCTTTGTTGTTCTGCGCCATGATTAACCGAGGACACGCGCGGGGTTGGTCTCGTGATGTTTGGATCGCAGTTCACATGGTGCGACCACCATTAGGCTACCACCACCACCATGCGTGGTTCAGCTCCGCGTGGTTGCGTGGTAACACCAGCTGAGACTTGCACCGCTTCGTACAGGGTCTAGAGAGAGTCCCGCGCGGTGCAGCGTCGTGTGATTGTGAGTGGTTATCCGGACCACGCGGCGGAAGGCTGGCTCCTTTGAAAGTTGGACTTTTAGAAGTTTGGCATCTGCGTCACAGGAACGCAAGAGAGAGATACGTTGAGTTGCAGCGGAGACTTGTGTGTGGCGGAATAATTTGACGAATTTGTTAAAGGAAGCTACATGTAACATGTAGGCCTACATGTAGTCGATGAATCGGACCTGATTAGTTTCTGTCACAATTTCTTTATTTCGTATTTATAGTTACATGCGCTAAAATAAAAATACCTTATAGGGAAGGTCTGATAAGCACTTAGCCCTATATATATACTTTCGCTTACATAATTATATTGCAGGCGGTCTGCTCAGTTAGTATAGTTAAGATTTGTGTATTCTGTGATCACTGTTCTTGTGATTTGTTTAAACTGCATAATTGTACAATTGTAACCGGTTGCGGTGTGTCAACCGGATTGTTAATAAAGAGAATATTATATACTTTCGCTTGATATATGCATGCACAACATTGCACACATACATGCGAGCACGTTGAACACGCGAATTCCCCTTAGTATAAAGGGCTGTTATATAAATAGGCGCTTAAAGCATGTGCCGCAGCATAAGAAATGCAGAAAAATAACCCTGTGTCAACCACCATTGATCCACGCGGAGTTGGGGAATGAAAAGAAGACTTTATTATGGGTCCCTGAGGAAGACTGCTTGGGAGGCTGAATCCCTTCAACCCCCACGGTAATTCTCACCCTGCTGTGCCCGAAATCTGAAGAAAACAAGAGAAACGTCCTATTGCATGGGAGTGCACACATAGCTCCCGTCTCCCCCCACGGAACAGCGTCCGCGAGTCAACGGCTATAAATCCATCGTGGTACTGCAGCGTTGAATGAGCGTTGCTTGGCGGCAACAAGTGATGCTGAAGACTCGTTGACGATGGGCATAATTGGCTTTCAATGGTCGCCGTCTCCGTTCAGTCGGAGGAGACTGCTGCTGCTGCAGCTGCAGCTGCTGATGCTGACCCAGTGCATCATCATCATTTCCATCAGCATCTCTGCATCTCTCCTGGCATTAGGATGCGTGGCGTCAGCTGGTGGTGTAGATGATGATGCTGGTGAGAATGCAGCAGAAAATGGGGGGGGGGGGCGAATCGAAGTCTGAAGGATGAGAGGATGATGAGAGGAAGGCGGCTGCTGCAGCAGAAGAAGATGGAACCATTCGCCAACGTTTAATGAGATAATAGAATACGTGTCTTGTAGAGATGCTTTCATCGTCGCAACTCAGAACAGACGACGAGCATTTTATAATATACAGTATGAGAATTGTAGAAAAATAACTGGGTGGGGTGGTTGGGGGGGCAGACGTGATTTATGTGAATTTATGGTGCGCAATGAGGTCTTTTTTACTAAGGGGTCCAAAGAAAGGCTGAAGCAGGGCTGTTTTTAAGGAATTTTTAGAACTGCACATCCTCTTCTCTCCTTTCTCATCCTCCATAGTAAATTACCCCCAATCTGAGAAAATGACCTATTTTTCACTAGTTTTAACTGCACAGAACTTGTGACAGAAGTGCTTCTACAACTGCAGGAATCCATTTAGAATTGCACATTTTGTGTAGAACTGCACGTTAAAAAGGCCCTGGGCTGAAATGGTTGAACCTCCACAAACGCTCCCCCGACAATTCTCACCCTTCGGGTATAATGTATAATAAGACGCCTATAATTATAGGCTTGTGGGAAGCGAGGGCTGCGATGTAGGTTGTCAACTCCATTCCAATAGGAGGAGGAGGAGGAGGAGGAGGAGGAGGAGGAGGAGAAGGAGGAGAAGGAGCAGGGGAAGAGCAGGAAGTGAGGTTGTGAAGGACGTGGACAGGACGGCGGGAGGAAGCTGCAGAGTATGTATGTGCACTTGTTATAGCGCCCCTTCAAGCTCTCGCTACTCAGTGGCACTCCCGACTGCAGAGCGGACACAGCATCGGCAGTGGCGGCGCTACGCCAGGGCATGGCAGGGCAAATGCCCTGCCAAAAAAGCCTTTGCCCTGGCTGTTGCCCTGGTCGTTGCCCTGCCAGAAATTTTACCCTGAGAGAATTAAATATTTTGTTCTGGGATATTGCATCTTACTGTTCACGTCCATCCGCTCTCTGGCAGGGTAAAAGTTCTGGCAAGACAAAATTCTGACAGGGCAAAAGTTCTTGAAGAGAACAAAATCTGGCAGGGCAATTTTCTGGCAGGGCAAACGTTCTGGCAGGGAAAATTTTGGCAGGGCAAAAATTCTGGTGGGGCAAAAGTTCTTGCAGGGAAAAATTCTGTTGCTGTTTACGTGTTTATCCACATTGCCATATACAACTAACAGCGTATGCCCAGCTGTCGCTTTATTGTTTTTCAAATGAAGCGCAAGCATTTGCGTAAATAATAGACCTAGCCTACAATTATACCTGACTCCTTTAGGACCGTTGCTTTATTTGTTGAACGCTTTGCTTTCAAAATGCTACTCGAAAGAGGTTTTACAATGTTTCACTAAGTCACAGAGATTGGTCTACAGGTTGGGCCATAAAATGACCCCAAAGTTTTTTGCTCATAATCTTGGCCAGAGGTATAGTAATTTCAAATGAAATTTTACAGGCTTAATTAAAGACAATTCATATTTACACATGATGGCCAGATTTCATTAAAATATTCAGACACAACAAATGTTATATCACTTTTAGTGAGACCACTCGATCACTGTTAAATGACGATTCAAAAACATGACGCAGCAAAAAGTAAAAAAACGAGTTTATTAAGTAACATCTCAAATAATTTATGTCAAATAAACTTGTTATTAACAGAAAATCGTTATCATTATTTAGAAAAAAGCAGGCACCAGCATAGCTGCAAGTCGCTGTGACATCATTTAGCAAGATGACTGTTAAGTTGATAAATAAAGAATTTTTCTGATTAGTAATTTTGTTTTTAAAATAACAAAATCGAAATTTCTATCAAATTAAAATTCCAAAGGTGTCGATGGCATCATGGCACGCAAAATTTGTATTCACACACTTCATGAGCATGGAGATAAAGCTATAGCCTAATCGGCGCTTAATCTGATAAACAGTTATTGCAGAGAAATGAAGAGCTAAATTGAAATAGGACGTCGAGAGTTAAGAAATGTGCCGCTGATGAAAGGAGATCGGTTCAACGTCAATATTACTGTACTGGTTTCATTGAGAAGAACCAATGGTTCAAAATATCCGGATTTTAACCGGATGATTTTATCAATTGTGGAGAGCTTAGCTATAGTAAGTCTATATTGCTCGAGAAATACCGCAATCTGCAACCAAAACCAAGAGCGATAAGGGACTGAAAATTGATGGCCGCATTGGAGTTGAATGGGAAGATTTCTCTCTGGAACACATCACCAAGTCCATCAAAACTGTGCAAAGGACCTCAAAACAAGTGTGGGCATTGGTGGTGGATACATTGAACACAGGACGTGATGTACTATCACGTTAATTTGATAACAACTATTATTTGAGATGAGACATAAAAAATAATCGCTTTGTTGCTACTTTTTGTTGCATTATGGTTTTGATTCGTCAAAAAGTCGGTTGTCCCACTTAAAATGATATAACTCTTCTGTTTGAAATATTGCGGTGAAATCTGGCCACTCTGCGCAAATGTGAATTGTCTGCTGTAAAATTGTATTAATTTTTTCTGTTTGAAATATTGCGGTGAAATCTGGCCACTCTGCGCAAATATGAATTGTCTTTAAGCTGTAAAATTGTATTAATTTTTTTACTTCTGGCCAAGATATTAGGGGTGTCTTTTTTATGACCCACCCTGTATAAGGTTTCCAAGATGTCCTTTCAAATGTCAAAGTGTTCGGGTTTTATGGCTTCGCCCATTTGATCCTCTGATCAGCCAACCCTATTAGAGTCAGATGTATGATTTATGGCAGGCACGGTAGCGCAAAATTATAGGTCTATGTGAGCCCGTACCACCGAGCACGCGACTCGCCCTCTGCCCTGGTTACTTATGTGACTGCCCTGGCTATGCCCTGGCTACAAAAAGTGTCTGGCGCCGCCACTGAGCATCGGAGTTTCACGCCGAAGCGCTGAGCAATTG